>CM070510.1:40196883-40810302 GCA_036346375.1 Guadua angustifolia
CTTTTCCTCTTCTTCCTCTTGTGTTCCATCATGTAGTTCCATGGAAGGTGTAGGTGGCTCATTCTTGTCTTCCTTGGACTTGATATCTCCAACTTTCATCTTTCTCATAGCTTGCACCAAAGCATCATCACCTACATCAACTAGATTCTCATGCTCACGTTGTGAGCCATTAGATTCATCAAATTTCACATCATAGGTTTCTTCTACTAAGTTAGTTGAATTGTTAAATACTCTATAAGCCTTAGACTTAGAAGAATAGCCTAACATAAAACCAACACCTCCTTTGAAATTTACCCAAGTGTGTCTTCTTTTTGTAGATGTACACCTTGCATCCGAACACACGAAAATAGAAGATGTTTGGCTGCCTCCCCACCAATAACTCATATGGAGTCTTCTTGAGTAGTCAATGGAGGTAAAGTCGATTGATGGCATGGCATATTGTGTTGATGGCCTCAACCCAAAATGCATCAGGAGTGCTATACTCATCTAGCATAGTCCTTGCCATCTCAATAAGAGTTCTATTCTTTCTGTCTACCACACCATTTTGTTGAGGAGTATAAGTGGCTGAAAGATCATGCTTTATGCCTAACTCATCACAATACTCAACAATATTAGTATTAACAAACTCAGATCCATTGTCACTCCTTATTTTCTTGATGCGATAATCAAATTCATTTTCGGCCCTTTTTACAAAAGTTTTAAAAAAAATTCAACTTCAGTTTTATTTGGCAAAAAGAATACCCAAATAAAATGAGAGAAATCATCCACTATTACTAGACAATAAGAGTTGCCACCTATGCTAGCATATGTAGTGGGGCCAAACACATCCATATGCAAGAGTTCTAGGGGTCTAGTGATGGACATGATACTTTTGATGGGATGAGAGTTAGCTACTTGCTTTGCCGGCTTGATAGGCACTACAAAGCTTATCTTTTTCAAATTTAACATACTTCAAGCTCACCACTAACTCATTTTTGAAAAGTTTTTTAAGGTTAGACATACCTACATACCCAAAACGTCGATGCCAAAGCCAACCAAGGGAGACTTTAGCTAAAAGGCAAGCCAAGATACATGAGGAGTTAGAATTAAAATCAACAAGATAGAGATTTTGAAATCTAAAACCTTTGAAAATAAGCTATTCGTTTTTATCAAAAACGGTTACCCCATCATTAGAGAAGACATAATGAAATCCAAGATCACATAATTGAGCAACCGAAAGAAGATTGAAATTTAAAGAATCTACAAGGAGTACATTTTCAATTGAATGGTCATTGGAGATAGCAATCTTAGCAATACCCTTTACCTTTCTCTTGCTATTATCTCCAAAAGTGATCTTATGGCTGGGATCACTTTCTCCTTCAATTGAGGTGAACATCCTTGAGGTCCCGGTCATATGTTGAGTGCATCCACTGTCAATCACCCAATGCTGGCCACCACTCTTCTAGTTCACCTAAACAATGAAGTTCATTTCTTAATTTTAGGTACCAAAATACTTTTGGGTCCTTTGGTATTAGTCTCAACAATTTTGGAGCCAAGAGGATTAGTAAGTAAAGATCTGGGCATCCAAATGGCTTTTAGCTTCTTATCAAGGTTAGAGAGACCAACATATTTAACATTTATTTTACCCCTAGAATCCTTAAAAAGCATATAATGAGCATCAACCACGCAACCCCTTTTTACTCTAGCATGCGGGGCACTAGCAGGAGTGCAATCTTTTGAAGCATAGTTAGATTTATGACAATAACAGCATTGAGTACCCTTCTTGATAAAATTCATTCTAGATTTAGTCCATCCACTTTTCTTGGACAAATCACTAGGTTTGTAGCCTAATCCTTTCTTGCTCAAGATGACCCTTTACTCCACAAGAATTTTGTCAAGAGTGGCACTACCAAGGAATCATTTTTCTAAACCTTTATCAAATTTGGTTACCTTGGATTTTAGTTCATTATTTTCTATTATAAGCTCCCTAGCACATAAAGCATTTTTGCAGTTTTCATCACATGTGCTAGATGAGCTATGTGCCATGGATGAGCTAGAAGCAAGGTTTTCATCATTAAACAAATCACAAGCAATTGATACATCACACGAAGAAACAGCCTTGGATTTGCTAGCAAGTGTCTCATTATCTATTTCTAGCTCACAATGTCTATTAAGCAAATCATCATGATCTTTAACAAATAAAGTATATTTAGCATTCAAGGAATCATGAGATTCAACAAGTAATGCATGACTAACAATCAAAACATCATGAGCATGTGTAAGTTTGTCATATTTAGCAACAAGCTCATTATAATTAGCCTCTAAATTATCAAATTTGTCTTGCAACACATCATAATTTGATTCAAAGGTTTTAACCTTAGAAGTAAGCAAGTCATTTTTATCATTTAAACTAGTGATTGTTTTCTTTGGAGCTTTATTCATAGTAGCTTTAATATGCAAGGCATTATTAAGCTCTTCAATTATATCTATTAGCTCATCATAGAAGGGAGAGTCATTTACCTTATCCTCATCGTGTTTTGCCATAAGGCAAATTGGAAAGGAAGGCGGGGTGGTGTAGACTCATTAAGAGTAAGTCCGGCCAAGCCCTTAGATCTTATATCATCATCGGAGGAGGAGAACTCATCACTTGAGCTCTCTTCATAGGTGATCTATTCACCAATGTGAGCCTCCCCCTTCCCTTTCTTTGAATGCTTCTTGGAGTGGTCCTTCTTAAAATCTTCTTCTTGTGCTTGTCGTGTACCTTCTCCTCCTCATTGTCATCTTTGCTTTTGTTCTTTCCCTTCTTCTTGCTCTTGTTGAGGCACTGAGCAGCAATGTGACCCCTCTCATTACACTCAAAGCAAGTGATATTTGAGAAGGGGTTCTTCTTTGAGTAGTGAGAGATTGACTTCTCTTTGTCTTTGGTGTTGACCCTCCTCATGATTTTGTTAGCCTTTCTTATGAGTAGGGCCAACTTCTTAACATCCTCATTCTCCTCATAGCTGGACTCCTCATCATTTTCATCATCGGAGGAGTCTTGCACCTTCTCTTTGGCCTTGAGAACGATGGATTTCTTCTTGGGAGCATCCTCATCGGCCAAGGTGAGCTCATGGGCTGAAATTTTGCCCAAAAGCTCAGTGGGTGTAAGCTTCTTGAGATCACCACTATTGGACAAGTAGGTGATCAAGCTATGGTACGCTCGGGGCAGCATCCTTACCATTTTTCTACACACTTTAACATCAGGGATTTTAGTTCCTAGGCCCTTTAGTTCATTAACAATGGGGTTAAGTCTAGAAAACATATCATTTGCATTCTCATAAGGGTGCATCTTAAATTGATCAAACTTTTCTCTAACTACAAAATACTTCTCCTCCTTCACATCGGAGGTACCCTCATGAATTCCTTGCAGGCTCCAAATATCATAAGTTGTGGCTAGATTGCTTAATTTATCAAAAACTTCTATACTAAGACAAGAGAATATAGCATTTCTAGCTTGAACATCAAATTGCATATTTTTATCTCACCGGGAGTAGGATCTCCTAAAACAGATTGCCCTTCGGGTATGATCGTGGGGACAAGAGTTTTTCTGTAACCCTCCACACATCATACCCTACGGCCTCAAGATAGCATCTCATGCGAATCTTCTAGTAAGAATAATTTGTACCATCAAAAACAAGTACTCTACCAACACTAACAGTAGCTGAGCTAGATCCCTTGGTCATTACCCAAGCCAATTAAGCTAAACAAGGTAAACCTTGCTCTGATACTACTTGAAATGATCGAGTTGGCTTAGAGGAGGGTGAATAGGCAACTTTTAAATTTTAGGTTTAAGTATCAACCTTTAGCACTAGTTAAATGAATCATAAGTGCTCAAATACAGGTGAGCAAAAATGTTCTATAAATAAGTATAGCTAGCACCAAAAATAGCAAGAACTAGCACAATTGAGAGAAAAAATCAACAGCAGAAAACAAATGTGAAATGTAAAAACTGAAAGTAAAAGGAGAGACACAGAGAATTTTTCCCGTGGTTTAGAGCCAAGCTCCTACTTCCATATTAGAGCACTTCCTATGAAGTATAACTCCCCCAAAGCTAGTTGCAGTAGCTTTGGCCTTCACTAGGGTGACTCTTTCACCACCCCTGTGAGGTGAGTCCCAACCTCTCACAACAATGGTGGCCTTCCATAATCTCTTTTGAATAGGTCACACCAAACACTTCCTCCAAGCCGTCTAGGAACTCTTAATTCTAAGAGTAATAGACTATCCACAAGCCATGTCCCTTGATTCACTAGCATAGCACTAACTAGACTAAGTTTGGAGCAAGAACACTTAGAAATTTTGGATTCTGAGTTCTAGAGGTGAAGCACAATCTCCTTGATGGCTTGAAAGCTCTATGGTACTAAAATATCAAGGAGATGAAAAAAATCTTACCAAGGAATACCCTAGATGAGCTTATATAGCCATATAAATAGGAGCTAGCCATTACAACTGCCACAGTAGCCGTTGGACGTGTCAGACTGTCAAAAAATAGGCTGAGCTCAACTGCCCCGGACTTAGGGTGTGTTTGGCAGAACATTCAGTTTCAGCTTCCCTATGAGAAGCTGAGGAGCTCTACCAAACAAGAAAAAATCAACCAGCTTCACATAAAAATCCAAGGAAGTGATTCATGGTTTTTGACTTACAACATATGAGCCAAAAAAACCTGCTCCTCACCTGATTCATAACCTCCTAGTTATGAACCTCCTCACCAAGTTCATAACTATTTCTCAGACAGAAATCACTTCCACCAGAGAATCGATTCCATAGAGAATCAGGAGCTAGAGCTGGAGAATCAAAATCTGGAGCTCTACCAAACAGGCCCTTAGCTTGATTAAGCTTCACAAACTGCTCTGTGTACACTAGACCAAAAATTCAAAAATGATCATTAGCGCCGAACTAAGCCAGCTAGGTCCATCATACATAAGCTTTGAAAAGAAATTGAGTCTGGCGTGAAAATTGATATTTGCACGTTTGCGCTGGACTGAATTTGTTTGGTCCGCCATAGAAGGAATATCTAGAAAGACTTGGCCCAGTAGACTTGTAGAAATCAAGAAGAATATACCCAAGAGATACACATTTGCGCCGGACTAAGAAAAAATGTAGGTCCGACGTAAACATGAGTTAGCACTAGACTTGATTTTGAATTAGCGGAAGATGGTCCGGCGTAAATGACATACGCTCAGTTTGATTCTTGAAAGATTGGCTTTCAGCGCCGAACTGAAAACAAGAGGTCCGGCGTGGACTTAATATGCACTAGACTGATTTTCAGAGGAGACTAGATGGTCCGGCATAAATGGAATTTTGATGAAGGAGCACCGGACTAAAGAATAAAAGGAATATTATGGGTCCGGCATGAATGAAAAACTATCTAATTGGTGTAGGATTGATTTTGATAGGGAAATTTGTTTGAAATGACATTGACTCCAAACAATCTAATTACACTACAGATAACACGTCTTCAAGCGCAGTAACCGCTTGGAATTGAGTATTCAAGCAAAGAGGACCGCTTGGAATTCTAATATTCATCGCTTATATCTGTTGCTTGTAAAAGTATTCCAAGCGGTATATACATTAAAAGCGGTACTACCGCTTGTAAAACCGCTTTTAAAAGCAAGAGTACCGCTTGAATATTAAATTCCAAGCGGTCCCATCGCTGAATACTGAATTCAAGTGGTACTACCGCTTGTAAACCGCTTTAAAAGCAAGAGTACCGCTTTGAATACTCAAATTCCAAGCGGTCCTACCGCTTGGAAAAACAATTGCATTAGTTTAATATATATCCACTTAATAAATGTTTGCCAAATTTATAATAATATCAAGCACCCATAACATACAATCCAAGCACCATAACATATAATTCCACGAGAAAGCAACGTACCAAAGTTTCATTATCACAAATCATCCACAGTACAACATGTGAGTACATCACCAAAATATATAAAGAGCAAAAGTACAAAGTTTACTCCCTCGCATGCATGTCACATACATGGACATATACCAAATATAACTAGAGTACAAAATTTACTCTTCCCACGTACATAGACATATCTATTCGTATGTCCTACATACTTACACCAAAAGTATACACAATAACTAAACCACTCAACAAATCTTTAACTCTCCTTCCCTTTCACTGTGAAAAAAGAAGCATTTTCTTCTTAGAATGTGAAAGATGACATCAAAGCAATTGTATATAGTGTACAGCTTTGCTAAGAAACATGCGACCTACCATGGGATAGCATAGGCACAAGATGCTTTCCATCCGCCAAAAGATTTGCTAATATGATCACCACAAGTAGAAATGACTTGCAACTCAAGCAAGTGTGTGTGAATAGAAACACAATCTCGATGCTCTACATGCATATTGGTACATCTGAATCTACTGAACTTTCTGTGCACCGACTATGTTCCCAAAAATACAAATTGAAGAAAGATATGTTTTCTAGAGAGGTTTTATAGACAGTCAATGATTCAGAATCGCATGTTTGTTATAAGTTAGCCAAACGAAACAATTCAAGATCGATGAGGCACTAACATCAAGTATTATCCAAAATATTTAAAATAGATCAGATGATCGTTGAATGGGACATGCTGATCATCAAATATTTGAAATGATAGCATCATGCTCACCTCAAATTTATCGAGTAACTTGACCATTCTATTTAGCACTTTAATTAGTTTGGTCACTCGACGGCAGGATAATTCTTCAAAAAGTGAAGGATGAAACCAAGAGAACCTGGCCTGAAATGTGTTCGTAAAAAGGTAAGCTAATTGCATTCCTGCTTCCAGTTGTTAGTTCAAGTTCATAAACTAAGAAAAATGATAACAATGACAAACAACTACAGCTAAATTCCGGTGAATGCAAACAAATTAAGAAGGAATATGAGAACTATATAATGCTCGGACCAAATCATTGGAAAACATCAAATGGTCTGCATCTCGTAAGACATTAAGGGCCTAAAGTTTGCACTAGAAGCCCGAGGATATGGTAAATGCTTTATGAAGTTTTAAACAATAAGTACATTACAAAGACAAATGTTTAGAGGTTGACGGGCTTCATTAGATTTGATGTCAAGAAAAATCCTAAAATACATAGGGAAAGCTTAAGGATACCCGTAACCGAGAATAGTTCAAAATGTGTAATTGATAGTTTTATACTCATGCTTAAGGAATAGTATTCACCATACCTCGTCTTGCTTGCTCTCATCGATAATTTTTCAATCTCAGCTTGTTAACAAACTAATAGCATGGTCAACTAAACCCACTTTTATCAAGGGTTCAATAAGCATGGCGATACACGCCAAACTTCTCGACAATACATTTACAAAAGAATCATCCCAATAATAACAACCAAAACAAGTCATTGTTTGATGTCTTAACGTCTTCTGTTTTTTTACAAACCCACACAAAGTGCTGGAGGATGGCATATTGTCAAAAGAAATGAAGCAATACACACTAAATACAAACGGAGTGATATGCTACAAGTTTATAATCGCAATCGAGTATAAGCTATAAGCACTAAGGACAGAAGTCAAAAACACTTCAAATGTGCAATGGTCCAAATCAAATTCAACCACATCCGAGAATCAACGTTGAAAACCAGATTAAACCATATTTAGCTAACTAAATTACAAAATTTACTACCCTGGATCAACAACATTTCAATAGATAAAGGATATGTATTATACAAAAGATGATATTTAGTTTCTCACTTCGTGTCATTTTCTAAATCAAGCACCTATCCTCACTATGATCAAATTTGTACTAACATTTGCACTTGCGCTTCGATTCCATTCTGAAACTATCCGTGAAGTTAAATATATATGGAGACGCAAGTGTGTTTATGTTAAACATACCACACAGACACTAACTCTCTACTCCACTTACCTACTTTGACTAATACTTTCACTTTAGACTAAATCAAATACAAATCAAGGTAACAAACGGACTACGACTTACTTGGATGTGACTACTTCTACAACGGGTCAAGCGTCTTTTATTCATACACGATCAAATAGAGATCGGTAAATGATAATCAAAAATCGAGAAAACAAGTTACCTGCTAGATGAGGACTACCTTTAGGGAATCTGAGGCAATATTTTTCCTAGGATTTTACCATTATTCCTTTTAAAAGCACTTTCATGGTATCAACCCATAATATGGCTAATTTGCTATTTCCATTGCTTTCTCCAAAAATCAATCGATTCCCGTTGAGTTGGCTCGAGACTAGCACAAAGGGCCTAGCCTCGCACAAATTCTCAATCGATAGAGGGACTACCAGAGATAAAAATGTATAAAGCTAAACAACCTGAAATCAAGTGGAGAAATGACCAGATCGCTCTAGACAAGCTAAGCAATACATAGCCTTTCCCCTTTGCATGTCTACTACTCAAGATGCAAACTTAAACAGGATGCTCTCTGTGGAAACAATCTGTACATTGAACAATAATGTCAACTACAAAATGCATCATCGCTGCATGGCAAATAATTTCAGACATTAGCCCATACCACTGCAATCTCTCAACAGAGCAATCTAAGTGGAATCAAGATAGCAATGTGAAAAATCCACCTACCCCTGACCAAATTTACATCTACAATTCCCAAATGAGGATCACAACACCTCCCACAAGTGCGCAAGTACCAAAGAACGCCAAGTCCAAGCACAAACAAGAAAGCAGGCTCCTTTCTTGCCATTCCAACAACGCAACCACGAACAAATCTTAAACCGCAAAGCCCCAAAAGAAAATCCCCACCAACCTAATCAAGACTACAGCCACGACCTAAGGTCCCAACTCTCCCACGCATCCTCAAAGGCAAGCACGCGAAAGTACCAAGACCTAAGGAGGCAAAGAATCAAAGCACCGAGCTCGCTTGAACCCTGAGACCCCTGTAGCGCAGCCTTTTACTCCTGCTCCGGCTCCTTCAAGATCCCAAGCGAGCAGGAAGGAGGAGGGAGAAGCGAGAGGGCAGCCCAAAGCCGCGGCGGATGGCCCAATGTCAGTGCACCGGGGTCCGAAGTCAGGAGTCTACCCAATCCACCCAAACCCTAGATTTAAACCTCACCTCTAATTTGAAGGGGGATTTCATGGGATGGAGGAAGGCGCCACGGGAGAGGAGGAGGGTCACGGGGTCTTGGCCGGAGGAGGCGCCGGGACTTAGGGGAGAAGGCGCCATGGAGGAGCTCACGGGAAGGGAGGCGCCATTGAGGAGCACCGCTGGGAGGGGAGGCGCCATGGAGGAGCACATGGAAGAACCGGCCTGGCTGTTGGGGAGGAGGCGCAAGGCCAGGGGAGAGCAGACGCCAGGGAGGAGGAGATCAGAAGGGGGAGGAGGAGCAGACGCCAGGGATGGCTAGCTGATTTTCCCTACCCACACGGGCCAAAACTCCCCCACAAGGCCCAAAATAACAGCCCCTAAAGTCCACTGGGAATTATTTTTCCAAGCGGTATGACAGCTTATATAACTTACTTTTCCAAGCGGCACTACAGCTTTTAATTAAAATTCTTTTTCCAAGCGGTATGACAGCTTATATAACTTACTTTTCCAAGCGGTACTACAGCTTTTAATTAAAATTCTTTTCCAAGCGGTATGACAGCTTATATAACTTACTTTTCCAAGCTAAGACTACAGCTTTTAATTAAAATTCTTTTTCCAAGCGTAAGTCACTTTTAATTATTATTTTTGAAGTAATAATATCGCTATGCTTAATGGACCATCCTCAGTAGTGTTAATTTAGCCCATGAACCAAGATTCTAACTTATGCATGGTCCCCCTTTATAGTACGGCAAAACTAAAGATATCCTAGCTATTTGGTTTGAATCATTTTCCAAGCCAAAAATAACAACAAAGGTCCTTAATCTTGACCTTTTTGCTTGATGCCTTCTTAGATACCAACTCAAGAATCCTCATCACCAAGTGATCATTGTCTTGATCATCAACACCATAACCCCATACTCATATTTATTTGAAAATTAGGGGGCCTAGATGCTTTCAGGCTCAAGCTTTTACTGAGCTCGAGATTAGGAGGCCAAGGTCGCTCGAGTTTAGCTCGTTTACAGCTCTACCCTAATGCAAACATGGAAGGACATCATAGGATGTACAATATAGGCCTGGCACATGGAGCCAAATGTCTAGCAACGGCACTTGTATTGCAAGATGTCCACTAGGAGACTAACCCGTACGACCATGTGACGTACGATGTCTACATTGAGTGGTACAACACATGCACCCAAGTTCAGGTCTTGTGTGTGATAAAGGATGCACTGAGGCATGTCGCTAATGTGGCATTCCATTACTTGGTTAGTAAAACATAATCTATTATATTACATTAGTTATGGTCACATTGATTATAACATGTTTCCCTTGATACACAAAGCAACCTCTCCTTGGAGACGTACGATGAGGCAACCTCTCTGTTGTCTCAGATTGGGGACAGGATATACCTGTCGATGATGAACTGAGAGCTGTGGTTGGCCAGATTAGGGACAAGGTGAGGTGCATTATTTTCCTAACATCATGTAGGAGGCCGAGGGACGACATGATGTAGGTTTAGCTACGTATTTCCGTGGTATGTGGTCGAGGGGTCAACCACAATACATTGAGGACACCACATGCTCCCACCCCACCTCTAAGGATGGCAACGGGTCCGGGTACCTCTGGGTCCAGCCTCCGTGGACCTGGACCCGGACCCAAAACCCGAAGTTTGGACCCGGACCGGGACCCGAAGACAGTCACGGGTCCAAACTCGGACTCGGACCCGATGGGTACCCGGACCCGAACGGATACCCGGACCCATTACCATGACGTAAGGTGTGTATGCATGAGGTATTCAAATAAAATGAAAAAAAGGCTAGAATGGGGCTTGAACACAAGACCTCTTGATTCAATCACAGGGTTCCTTCTATTGAGCTATGGTGTGACTTGTGACAAGGGTGCGTACTAATCTATTTGAGCTCACCTCACCTCACCTTCTCTAGTAACGGGTCTGGGTCTGGGTACCCACGGGTCCAAAATGAGACCCAGACCCGGACCCGGATCCGAAATAATATACCCGTGGGTCCAAATTTGGACCCGGATCCGGACCCACGGGTATTTTTGCCATCCCTACCCACCTCCTCCAAATATGGCAGGCAACTCTACCTGGCATCTTCCTGCACCTACTTCGGTGTTCCACGAGAGTGGTCATTACATCTGGATGTACCCAGGTATACTTTTTCCTCCTTCTGTCAAATTAACTTTGGGAACACATATCAATTGTACCCTATCTTTGTTGCAGGCCAACATCCACAGGTTTAGGGCTATAGGGATGACACGACAAACCCCGTGATGTAGGCGGAGGACAAATTCACAATGGATGACTAGTAGTTGAACCCACAGAGGAGTCAGCTGCCCACATAATAGGGCTTGATAGTTCTCTGGTACATCGGGACCAAGCCAACCGGCCGAGCCCAACATTGTGACTCTCAAACCACCTACGTACTTGCCTAGACAAGCCATGGAAGGCACCTAACCACTAGACCTACCCGTCAAGTCATGCACAGTGCTGGCCCTAAGGCTTGGGCCACTCCTGGGGTAGCACCTGAAGGAACCACAGGTAGAGTTTTCAATCTTTGTAGTTCTTATAGTTAGTTGTAGTTCTTGAATAGTTATGGTGTAGCCTACAGTTATTGTAGTTAGTTGACCATTGTAGGTTGTTGCTATATTTTGACATATGCTATGATATTTGTGTTATTATGCTCCTCGCTGTTTTTGTTGCTTTGTAAAGTTGTTCCATTAGCGACATAAGAGGTATGGTACATGATTACCACTATGACTACAAGATAGCCTCTCCTACTCAGCAACATGATGATGGCGTAATGCTAACACTACACATTGCGATAAGGTGAGTTTGTAGCCTTTTTAGTTAGAAATGACCACACTATGCCGCCCCTTTTAAAGCTCGAAGTGACAACACTCTAACCAGCAATTTTTCAGATCGAGGTGACAATATTCCGACCACTCCCTTTTGAGATCGAGATGACAACACATTACCAATTGCTTTTCTAATTGAAAGGACCACACCTTGCTCGAAGCACACTCTATGTGCCTCCAATCCACCGCTCATGCTTGAGAGGGCCTATCATCTATCCCACTTAAAGAACTCATGTACTTCCAACATTCTTCTCTGACCACAACATGAAAAACACTGTAGACCCTTACCTATCTATGACCCGCTAGACCCCGACACCCCAAGCCTATATCTTTTTCTCAAAACTAGAGAGTATTCACCCCTAGAAATCCCTTCGTGACTACCCACATGTCCACGAGCCTTAGCCATAGATGCGAACACAACTCAATATGGTGGTTCAGGTTTTCGATGACGAGGGGAACCTAGGATGTTGATTCATTCACTACCCTCTGTTCATGGTAAGTAGTTCATTTTCTATCTATACTTTCACACATGTATCGTTATATCGCTCATAAGCACCACATCTTCCTTGTAGACGGTGGATTGCAAATTCACCGTGTGGATGGATCAACCGTATCCAATACTTGCCAAGCTTTATATCCACATCCTTTGAATCCACCTAGACGAATTATAGTAGGAGCTCCAGACCAAGAGGATCAAGGAGATGACCAAGGAGAAGGTAGTCCACCACAGTAGCAACTACCACCCATACTTGTTGCTACACCAACCCAAGCTGCAATTGCGTCTACCATTACCGTGACAACCAGCCATATCCACACCGCCCTAACAACCGCCACTCCATGTGGGTGCCCTACAATTTTTCATTTTTGCCTTAGGGGCGTTCAACCACAAGCCCAATTAGATCTACAAATGCCATATCATTTATATCTCAAATATACGTATGTACCATAGTTGTAGTGAGGTTGGTTGGATTGTGTGTCATGCTGTTTGTATCGCAGGCATAGCCGACAAAATATGCACTCAAATGAACCCTACGTGCCAATATATAACTCTGTATTTCCTTCATAAATTATATCCAAGAGTTGAGTGGGCTTACATTTTACTGAGTTATTATGTATTGGTGCTTCATGACCCTATGGTGTGCCTGAAACATTTCATTTATTGAAGTACAACATCGATATTTCATCTTTTTTGACTAAATTTATTATAACATACCCATGTTCCCACATAATTGATCATAACTTTTTTTTAAGGGATTAAATTATTTTATCTAAATTTCTGTAAATGCTGTTTTCAAAATAGATCCGAAATATTAAAGTGTTAATCCATTTCTTGTAAATCATTGAAGGGAAAAGTTTAAACTCTACTGCTGATCAAGATAGCTTTAATGCATTTCTTGTAAATCGTTGAAGGGAAAATTACAAACTCTATTGCCGATCGAGATAGCTTAGTGTACTGACCCTATTTCAGGTCTTAATTTCCACTGATCTTCAGGCTGCAGCCAATATAATGCTGGCCGGATGAACCAATTAATTTGGCGTCTTATCCGACGTGGAATCCTGCGTACGTGCCGATCGATCGATTGTCCTATATTTATATAGTTAAGTACAATAATATGAGCAGCCAGCATTTATGTGTCCATGCACACGCGCGGAGTCTAGACAAACAGTGTGCACTGCACAAAGTGCATGTGTTGGTGTGTGTTCACTGGAGGTAGCTATCTAGGTGGTTCTTCCACCAACCGGTAGTACTAGTAGGGTCGGTCTGTACAGTGCTGAGCTAATTTTAGTTCAAACTTGGACACAGTTTTCAAGAATCACAGGAACTTTTATATAAAAAGATCAGATCTTGGTTTGGATGTATTTATTAGAACCACGATGGTTTTTTTAAAAGGCTTGGTCCGGAGTTATACAAGAATTTATGAAATCATGAGATTTGTATCAAATCACCGTTTGGTGGGGCAGTGGGATAGCGGTGGAACATAAAACTATAATCATTAGTGTTTAAATTATAAAACGTATCTTTTGACATACGAGATTGCTCTGCAATAAGAATTTTACGAGGTTACAAAATTATCCTTAGACTGCGGTACTTACGTGTGTCTGCGCACGTGCACTTAACGGTGTATTTGTGTCTTCTTTATAATAAAAAAAATCACGTGACATGGGACGGACGGACGGATCAATGGGCGGATTCCTTGCCGATCGACCGGTCGGGGTGCTTCCGTGCTTGATCGATCGCATCACTGCGGGGATGACCGGGCGTGCAGTGGAAACATGCATGCAAATATTGATCGCACGTGTCGTGTAATCGTACGTGTGGAGTAGGAGTCGTGGGACAAAGATGCCTGCCAGCCAGTGGTGGCTACGTACGTACTAGCTGCAGCTTCCCGATGGAGGCCTAGCTTGTACTCCCCGCGTTGCCAGCCACTGGCGTGCGTACGGGCAGGCCTCTCTGTCCTCTACCGCTCCACGGAGGCTCTAGTTGGTTCTCCTTTTCATCCAATTATTACTTAGATCTGTGCGCATATTTAAATATGTTAGCAGGGATAACCATGGTTAACAATATCATTTCAATCTCGGATTTCGACGAGGCAGTGGTACTAAAATTCGCAGAAAAATGAATAAAATTTATAAAAATCGAACGGTTTCAAAAGTCAAACGAATTTGAAATATGGTCAAACCATGGAGCAAAATTCGAACGAAAAGTTCGAAAACTGCTTGAACAGTGGTGAATCCGGCGATGGCATGACAACACGGATCATAGGTAACGATGGCTCTCCGGAGGCGTTGCTTTGGAAGGAGAGGCTAGAGCTGATGGTGAGGAAGAAGAGAGAGATGCGAGAGATGGGGTGATCTCAGCCATTGGATTTGAACAAGAGGGAGCTTTATAAGTTTCAAACCAATTTTAGGTTTTCACGAGATATTTTCCCAACTTACAAAAGCCTAGCTATAAACCAATAAACAAGATAGAAACCAAATTGCATTCGTTGCCCCAAAAAAAGCATAGTCATACAGAAAAATTGACAAGAGTTTATCTTCACTCCGTTTTGCTTACGACGTACTTACGTAGTGGTAGTAGCATAAGTGTATATATAGCAACAGTACTCCATAGCCTCTTACCTCGTATATTTTCAATTGCGGCCCATTCGAACGGAGAATTGTGAATCTAGCCTCCTTCCAACCATGGAGCAGTGCTCGTCTGCCACGCTAGTAGTTGCTCCCACGCTCGTCAGCCAGCTACCATGCTAGCCTGCTCCCTAGGCATGGCAGGCCGATTCCCGAGCTCCTGTTGCCTGTCGTGCATTCCGTGATAGGGAGGAGGCTAATTTTGCAATTTTGCTAGAAGAGGGGTAGATTAAAAAAAAGGTAATGTAAGCTAGAAAAGTGAGTACTTTTCCTTTTGTGTGTAACATTGTGGCACGCGAATTGTAAAGCAAACCGAGAGCATAAAACATGTAGCACAGTATATTACGACATGTAGGATGAGTCCACCATGGCAGGAAACCTCCCCGGGCTCGGCAGGAGGTTAGGCCTACTATGGTAGGAATGAGACGCCCACCCCTGGCTCAGTAACCGGTCATACCACCATACCACATTATGAAGTGATTGCTTTTCTAGCCCTCTTATATTTTTTTCATATCTAGATCTCTTCCAAACGAAATTACAAATCACTACTACTGAACCGACTACTAGTAGCGGTTCAGAACCTCTTTAGAAGCGGTTTTATAATCGCTTCTAAGCAATCGTGCAAGATACCTGCGGGTATCACAAGCGGTTGCTTCAACCGCCAGTCTTTGTGGCACCGTACGATTGGGAAGGTGTTCGGAGGGCCAAGGAGCCGCCACGTGGGAACTCCACAAGCGGTTCGCTTTACAAACCGCCAGGAGAAGGATATCCAAGCGGTTCGCCTTACAAACCGCCAGGAGAAGGATATCCGAAGCGGTTAGTCTTACCAACCGCCAGGAGAGTAAAGACTTCTAAGCGGTTGGAGTCACCAACCTCTTGTGGAGAGAGTTTTCATTATATGTATTTTAGAATATGTTCTTATAGTGTTTTTGTATATCGCTTTTACCATAAAATTAAATATGAGGGGAGGAGTTTTTATGCAATTAAATATATATGGCATATGCATACTCATACACATGTTCACAAGCTAGCTAGCTCACTACACTAAAAAACGAACTTAATAGTGTAAAAATGGACAAGTACATAGACGCAACCAACGCTATAATTTTGAATGATGAAAAAATGATTATCGAACTCATTTCTTGCATGCGCCACTTTTTTGTCCTTGGTCGACGTGGATGTCGCCAAGAGCTCATCGGTGTTCAACTCGAAACCTTACGTGGAACTCGCCATTTCGAGATACAATCTAAATGCGACAATGAAGCCGATGAGTTGTTCTTGGAGTGCGCGACCGGTGAGGCGGAGCACGTTAACGTGCTCATCGATGTTAATGATAATTAATTAGCTGAAGTATATAAATATCCGATCACATGCAATTAATTAAAATGTAAGTTGTAGCTAACAAATTGACATGCATATACGAACCTCGCATAATAATGTTCCTAAATGCCGCCATGGATAAAACTTTGAATATAGTGGAACACGAGTAGCCACATAAGTTGTTTCCACTGTCGGCGGCTTAACCTTCATGGGAGAAATTTCGAAATATCGATGAAGAACCGATATGGCGATGTATATTAATAATAGTTTTTATAGTACGCACTGAGTGCTTACTATTACTTCAATTCTTTTCTAATTCTTCTTTTTGCTTCTTCTTAAACTTTGCAAATGTCTTGTTAAGGATGTTAATGTAACATCCTGAAAATTAATAAAGTAAAAATAAATATTTTAAATTTGAAAATATTTATTTCGAGTTTCTTGGCATTATTGGATTTTATTTGGATCTCCGTGATTTATTCTTTATATGAAAAATTCAACAAATGGAAATAAAGAATGGAACAGAGGAAAAGGCAAAAATATAAAAAAAGTAAAAAATTGGAAAATTGCCATGAGAACTCTAATCATTCAATTAAATCATCTGAGCCAGCAATTGAAATGTTATGCATAAACAAATGAGGAGATAAAAGGAAAAGACAACATTTAAATCAAAATAATGCAATGTCAGAATTTTCATAAAATAATGGAACCGTATTTTGACATGAGAATTTTATAGAAGCATCTGAGATCAAATCCAATTGAAAAACAAAGTTTGAAAAATAATAGAATCCAATTGATCTCAAAGGAAAATCAAAATTTAAAACGCAAATCAGGATCAGTCATTGCCGTAGGGCCAATTATTGCTACTCCGCTCGTTGACCGGAAAATCCTCACCATCGACAATGGTCCCACCTGCCAAGCCCCTCTCCCCAACGCCGTTTGCTCCACTGAGGAACTCTCCGGCCTGCTCGTTTCCATCGTTTACTCCTCGGCAGAGTACACCCACTACCAAGCCATTCAATTGCATCTCGAGACCACCAGGCAGCGCCACCTCCTCCTCATTCCCTTCCTTCTCCTCAAGCCAGCGATGAAACTCCCTCCTGCTTCCGCCATTTTCAGAGAGTTTCAAGCTCAAAATCCAAACCAATTCGCAAGAAGTAAGGATCCATTCCCAAATTCCTTCAACTCAGAGCATCCCCAAGTTCCACCGAGCAAAAGCCCCAAAAATATTCAAGCTCCTCATGAAAAATGGTGTTGCTCTGCGCCTTTCTCCTCCAAGTCCGGCGCGTAGGCAGCCATTTCGGCGCTTCTCGAATGAATCAACCGCCAAAATGGTATGCCCTAGCCTCATCGATGCTCAAGCCGCCACCGATTCGATCTCTAACGCCGTTGTTTGTCTCCTCCACCTCCGCCATTTCCGCCAAGACCTCCTTCTTACAGCACCGCAGACCTCTCCTACGAATCGACTTCACCCCGAAGTTCCTTGCCGAGCCGATGTCTTTGGTGCCCTCGCCACGGAAAGTCGCTAGAAGACCCTTCGCCGGCCAGCCCTAGCTCCCGCTCTGTTTCTTCTCTCTACGTGATAGGGCCACCGAGTCGTGACCTCCGTAGAAGAAGGTGGACCAAGACGCTTATATCGATGAAGCGATTTTCATTTATTCAATGCAATTTCATATTCAACCTTGATTATCTTCTGTAATTTTAATTCAATTCCAGTAAAATAAATTTATATAATTATCTAAAATCAGAAAGAATCTAAATATGTGAAAATAATTAATTTCTGATCTGCAGAATAATTATTTACATTAAGCATTGATTATGGTGCTAATATGGTTGTTAATGAGAATTTGTGTATAATAAGTAATGAAATGATGAAATCAATATTCCTGAGATGTTAGGATCAGAATGTATTTAAATATACAAACATATTTAGTTCTTGAACTTCAGAGCAATTTATTGGAATTAAACTTTGCTATAATCCCATTATGGTCTTTGATGCAAATCTATGCATAGTAAATTGTAACATGATGAAATAAATTCTTAGGTGATAAATAGACCAAGATGGATTCAAATATGCAAAAATATTTAATTCCTCGAATCATAGAACAATTGTTAAAGACAAGAATAGAATAAGCGCTATTATGAACATTATGGCACATGAAGAATATAACTCCTAGAATCATATAAGAAATGATCATGTGCTTCTGGGATTTTAATAAATCTAATCATGCAAAAATATTTAATCTTAGAACCAAGATTAATATAATTGCTTGTTAATCATCATTAAACCATGTTATGGCTATTAGCAAAATGATAGCATGATAACTCATAAAATGATGAAATGCATGGTATCAAGTTCTTAAAAACAGTAAAGATCCATGTGTGCCAATACATTTAAGATAAGATTTAAGATGCATTCTTTTAATGAAAGGAAATGTTAATGATAACAATAAGTAAATAGTTGATCTATTGCAATTAAAGTTAAAATAATGCCAAACCAACTTTAAAATATTCCTAGGATGGTATTCTGCCAACACCTGAAAAATGAATCAAGAATCATGTATAGGTTAGTTGGAAATTAAGATTTGAACTTGGCCGATTTAAGATTTCAAATGTGATCATTTAGGTTATTTCAACGATAGATAAAATAACTCATCCAAATACTAAAATATGTAAAACTAGTTTAGAAACACTCTACAACGTTTGTACTACCATATTCTACAAAAACATCTTAATTACTGTATGCTTTCCATTTAAATCTAGCTAGTCCAAAACCCTTAATCGTAATCGTCACGTTTACCTTTTGGCCGACTCGGTGAAACGTAAGCTTTAGTTGTCACTTAAGCTTGTTCGCCGATGAATATATTTTCTAATCCAAATCTTAAAACCGTGTAACTAGTTTAGTAGTATTCTTTAAAGTGTTGGCCGCCCCGTTATAAAAAGATATTCTCATTTTATCAAGAGTTGCATATTAGTATTAGTAGCTCAAAACACATAAGTGATATCCTTTTTATTTCGCTTTCCTGCCGATTTCGAATAACGTCAGCTTTGCAATGTCACTTAAGCCTTTTCAACCATGAATATATTGTATCAGCCAAAGCCTAAAACTTATGGAATCAGCTTAGGATAGTTATACAAAGTATAAATCATCTTAGTATGAAGAAATAACCATACTTCATCCTGTGTTGCATTCAAATCTTAATAGCTGAATAGCCCTAAGTAGTCACATTTCTTTAGACCTTAATGCGAATGAATAAACTTTAGGTAATAATGAAGGAAACCTGTAGTTAAGTTATTTTTATCACCAGAACCTTCCCAAATATCAGGTAAGTTAGTCCAGTAGCCTAAATCAGTAGATCTATCTTGCATGAAGCTAATTCTAAGCAAAATCATTTATAGATAAAGAGCTAATCATTCATACTCTAACATGATCAACCAAGCATTTTCATTAACTCACAAAGCAACTCATCTAATCTGAAATTGGTAAAGAATAATCTAGAATTGATCTTTAAGTTATAATCTGCAGCAATATAAGAAAATATTCATATTTCACTTTGCTTTGAATCTGAATCCTAAAAGAGCAAAACCCGTAAGCATTTAGTATTAACAGAACTCATATTGTGAATGGTAAATTCAAATGAAATTACACCTAATGATTAATCTAACCAATTTTAGCATCTTGAATTCGTAAATTAAGATTAATAAAGTCATAAAGAGCAATCTCTGTTTCTTGTGCAGAGTTTTAGTTGTTTTGTTATCTGTTTCTTTCGCTCTTATTGAAGGTTAGTTATTTGCGTTCTTTCCGTTGTTTGACGAGTAGACCGGACGTCTCTAGCTTCGTCTTCGTCGTCGTCGCCGCGATCCCCGTCTTCATCGTATTCGTCAAATTAAGCAAGGCAAGCATCCTTTGACCATATTGAGCCCATTATTTTATATTCCTTTTGTGCATCAAATTGTTTTATGCATGCGATTACTTTATGTAAATTGCTATTTTGTGGTTTGGTAGTTATACCTGTTGTCTCATGAACCTCCTTTGATGATTATGAACATGAGAACCTTGATAACCGTAGATTGAGGATAGGCATTACTTAATGTCATCATGGGTATATGCGTTTATTTTATTCATGCTTAGCCATGCTTTAGAGTCAATGATGTACATGATCAAATCAATATTTGTTTCCTGAAAACATTGAAAATGTCGCTGTTGGTTGCGGGTACTTTGATTAAAAACCCCAAATAAAACTATATGTTGATGCGGGCGATTATTGGCAATAGCCGGTTGTGCAGACGAACTTGCACGTAGTGTAGGGTGGAGTGTCGCCCGTGTCAGTTTAAGGACCGAGCAATGGGACGCTATTGATCCGAGATTTCCGTGCAACCACAAGGGTGAGGATGGGTTAGCCATAGCCTATTAACTTATTTGGACATGGCTTTGCTCATTGGTAGGCGGGAGCTAGCGGAGGCATTCCAAGCACGGATTGCTTGTGAGGGCTTCCATGCATTCAGATGGGTAATTGCCTGCTCGGCAGCATCGGTGTACGCCCGCCATGGACAGAGACGTGGTGTTGGGTGTGATAAATGTGGATCCACGGCTTGGGTGAGTGTCTCTGTGTTCGTATGGGGTTAACGTCCCGGCTGGATCAAAGTCATGTCCGGTAATGAACAATTGTGTATGATCGCTCGCAAGCACAATGTCCTATTGGAGGCATGTGTGATCTTGCAAAAGGTGGGTCATTCCTTGTGGGTAAAGTTGTACACCTCTGCAGAGTTTAAATCTAATTAATTAGCAGGCCATGCATCATGAGCACTTGGTGATTTCATTCCAATGCTAGATGCTTTATTATTTCTCAAATGGGTTGGTATCATTTGTTTTGCAAAATGTGATTTATGTCAAAGGGCCGACATTGATGGAATTTCAGGAATGTGAATGATTCGTCGCTCACGTCATGGAGGACTGTGAGTGTTATTACGCTTTACTTATTTGTTATCAATGAATTAAATGCTCTTACAAATTCCGTTTGCAAATAACTGGATTTACAAATGAAATTTCGCTTTATGCAAATTAACTGTAGAAACCTTTCCTTTGAAGTGGCCTGCATGTATGGTAGGCTTTGCTCAAGTCTTGCTGAGTATGTAAAATACTCACCCTTGCCTAATTATATTGTAGGTGGTTTAGAAAGCGAAGCTTCGAGTTCGTTTCCATCGTAAGTTGCGGATTTTTTTCTTCGTCGTATTCTATCTGAAGTTTATGCCCGGTCGGTTACTGCGGATTGGATGGGTAAACCACAAGGCTTGCTTCTTTTCTTGCTATATTTCTCTCGAGTTGTAATATTATTTGTATTATCGCTTCCGCTTAATTATTAAAATGTATGGTTGTGATTTCCAATTGTTGTAAACATGTGAGTGCTAGCTCTCGATCCAGGAATAGCACAAGAATCACATGGAGGTTCCTGCTCATCGAACGGGTCTCACAGATTAATGAACCATTGGTATTTTTGGACCGGATTCCTTCTTGAGTCATAAATCAGAATCTCTTGTTGTCAAGCTCGATGACTAGAAGGATCCAAAGAAACCTATTCAGATATTGCAACATATGCGTAAGTAGCTACTCGTACTATCAATGGCTTAAGAAATACAAGAACAAGAGGTTTGTGAGAACACGACTTGAAGTTGAAGGCGTATATGTACGGTTTGTAGTGTTGTTTCAACAAAGGCATGCAAAAGGTATGCCTCAACGCTCGATTTTTGCATGTCGATGACCGACTTTCGTTGACAATCTCTCGGGTCGATGAAGCCAACGCTCTGCTTTGCCCGCCTTGTACATCGCTTGTATCTCCATTCTACATAAGAAGGGATAACTAAGTTAATTAGATTTTCAATTTTGTGGTGCGAGAGGAAGCAAACGGTAAACTTAGTAGATCGACACTTACGCACACCAGCAGGACATGAAAGACACGTTGACCTCGTCTCCTTGGTACACATGGTACAAGTCATCAATTCCAACCATAGTTCGTGTTGTTCCCATGAAGAAATACTCATCTTGGAAACGGAGGAGGAACATTTGCTCTCCTTTAGATGCCCTTTCCATGTACCATTCATGCATTTGACGATCTTGGTTGGGAGATCTTTTATATCCTTTAGATCAATTAGCGGTTTGCCCAACTCATACTTCCATCCGGTTGGTGCCATTGGAAGATCCCGTCTAATGATTTGAGTCCCGCCTTCAGAATGCCATTTTCTCAAGTCCTCAAAGACTCTGCTGATCTTCCACTTTCTTCTTCTTTCCAGCCAAGGAGCCCGTATATTTGCAATCGTAGCCTTTCTTATTGTCCTTTGTAGTCGCCATCACAGTGCGGCGGCGCTTTCCGCATGACCGAAAGTGCTTCAGCTTTTTTATCTATTTTAAGCTTGGGCTCGGCTTCTTTGGCACAAGCCGCACGCCACTCCGTCTTTTACGGATGCAATTAGCTCCGCAATCGAGATCATATGGCCTCTTTGGCGGTTGCTTTGACATTCTCTCGTCACGGATGCCGATTTCGTGGGAGGAGGTGCTAGTCGCGGATCCTCCTTCGACATCGAGCTTCTTCCTGGGAGAGATGCCGAGGCGTGGGACCGGAGATGTTGGGTGCTTCTTACTTTCAAAGCGGTGGCGGGCGGCGGCGGCGGAGTCGGGCTTTGTGTGAGCGGAGGTGGAGGAGGCGTGGCTCGACCATCGGGAAGCATTGCGTCTGACGCCGGAGGAGTCGTGGGTTGTCGATGTGGAGGCGGCGCTTGCCTCAGTAGTGGGTTCAAATTGCGGGCCTCTCTTGCCGGAGATATAACCTCCACACCATCCGGAAAAATGATGGACTTTTTGCGCCATAGGATGAATGTGCCATGGAGGGCTCGTCCAAGGTTGGTCACCTCGCCGCCCCGTGAATATCGAGAATGAGATCTTTGAAGCCCCACCACCTCTTCCACCGTGACCTTCGAGTATCCGCGGTGTCCGGTTGCGATGGAATGTCTCGCCCGCCCACCGGATAAGCCATGCCGTAAGCCACCTTGAAGGAGAGGTTACGATATCAATGTGTAGTCGTGACTGGCGGCGAACCTTGATGCTTGCCCACGGATGACGGCTGCGGGTCGCTCGCTACGAGGCCACGGCGGACGCATAGAATCGCTTTTTGGCGGGTCGGATCGATCATGGATTCCGGCGCCGCCTGAATATTGGTCGAACGTAGTGCTCCTCGGTCGCTCATTGCTTCGACACTTTTTGCGTGACCAGGGACATCGATGGAAGCCCTCGTAGCTCTAAGCTCTTCCTTCAATCGCTCACTCTACCCCGATCTCTCCTCTTGCTTCTTTCCGACTCTTGTAAGTGCTTGAGTCTTTGGCAAAGCTGCCTCCATGGCACCTTCCCGAAACCTCGTGTCCGCCCCGGTGCTCGTGGTTTTGAAGGGCATATGTTAGCTCGTCATTCTCCCCCGTCTGTCGTGAGGATCCTGACCGAAGTCTCGATGGCTTCTACAATCCTTTCGCCAACTTCTTGGGTATCGGTGCCATCACCAAGCTACCATCATCGCAAAGGTGCCCCTGACCCAATAACCAATTGCGCATGCGGGCTCCCAATTCTCGCCAGTATAATATCGTCTTGCAAAGTTCATCTTCCCGCTTGTCCCATTTCTTTGCACCTTGATGTAACCACCGGTCCCGAGATGGTGGTGGTATTTCTTCTTCTGTGCATTCACCTTGTTTTTCTCTCTCGCGGCTGCGTCCCCGCATCCGGCGGCTTGTACTCGAAAGCATCCCAATGATCGCCAAATTTTAGGAAATTTATTGAAGTCCGCCTTTCTCCTTTGTCGATGTACTTGCGGGTGAGGGACGACTTCCTTCTTTGAAAGGAAGTTGCCATCTTCTTCAAAGCCCATCCCTTGGCCTTCGTTCAGCACCCATTCGGAAAAGTGAAATTTTCCTTTATATCATTCCAGAGCAGTTCCTTGGTAGCTGCAGGGACTTCTGCCCATTTCTGGATGCTGATTGGGACGTGATCCCTCACGTGGTAGCCGCAAGCGTTGTTGAAAGGCCCAATTGCTGAATCCGGGGCTAGCAGACTCCCATCGTTGTTTACTTTGTTATCACGTACTTTGTCAAAGGCTTCTTGTTAGGTCCTCGGTTCATTCCGGACTGGGTGGCCGATGAGGTACCGGTCTGGATACACAAACACATATAATATGAATGATTTTAGAATAATTAAATGTTTACGGTGAATTTATAATGGGTAAGAGTATACCTCGCATACAGGTGTTAACGGCCTCATCGACAATGGGTCAAGAAAGACCATTGTGATTTTCCGCATCGATGATAACGCCTCATTGGCTAAGACGCTACCAAATAGAATGGTCTCGAACAATAGATTTTCCGCTTCATCGTATTCCGGGTCACCACGCCTTGGTGTCGCCATCTAGAGTAGAGCAAATCTAGAGGCTTAGATTATATATGAAGACAAGATTGTTGAGAACAATTCGAGTTTGAAAGCATAGTTTAAGATCGACAGAACAGGTTTGTGCCTGATGAGATCACATTCATTGGGTTACTTTCTCGCATGCAATCATATACTTATACATTTCACATAGACTTACACATTTCACATGATACATATACAATTGACAATTCACATATATTTATACATTTCATATACTTACACATTTCACATAGACTTACACATTTCACATGATACATATACAATTGACAATTCACATATACTTATACAATTCACATATACTTACACATTTCACATAGACTTACACATTTCACATGATACATATACAATTGACAATTCACATATACTTATTTCTTTGAATAAAAAAATATGAATCATTCTTATTCCACACTAATATGATTTTAAAAAATGAAGTAAGGTTATAAATCCACGACTAGAATGTTAATAGTCTATTACACCAAAAAGCTGAGCGATCGGTTCCTTGTCAACCAAGCACGTCACCTCGTGGCCTTCTCCTGGAGTGTATCGTGCTCTCGATTTGGCAGACCATGCTTTGGAATAAGCAAGTCTTGATCAAAATCTAGCATACCTTACACTCCGCGGCAGAATGTCCATGGGCTGACATGGCGCGTTGGTTGATTGCGGAACCGACGAGCTTCTCGCGTTTTGGTGTAATAGACTATTAACATTCTAGTCATGGATTTATAACCTTGGCTTCATTTTTTCGTAAAATCATATTAGTGTGGAATAAGAATGATTCATTATTTTTATTCAACAAATTTTATCAGTCCTTATCTTCATCGACCAAATTCTCAATCGGAATAAAGGATAGATTGTGATTACGCCCCGAGGCATAAATGTTTTCACAGATTCTACTTCACATCTCACTTGAAAATGACTATTTTTTCTACTGAAATAAACTGAATCAAAGACAGTAAGTAGTAAAATGAAGAGCATATATTTTAAAACAACATGAAAGAAGAACTTGCAGAAGGGCTTTAAGAACAGAAATTTCCATTGCAATTCTTCATATCAGCACAAAGAGTCTTGGAGAATCGTAATAAAATAGCATGTGGAACCAAGCAACTCATTACAACGTGCACATCAGACAACAACAACAACATAGTCATCTATATTTATCAAACATGTTAATGAATCACCTGATGGTAATGCTAATGAACAATACTATCTTAGCTCAAATATATTTTGATTTTATACATATATATCTTGCATGGCATTAGGTATCTTCTTTGTATTTCCTAAATCCACCAAAGCCCGGACACCATATCTTAACTCAAATATATTTTGATTTTATACACCAAGGAGTATATCCAAGAACCTCCAACAACACCACCCAAGGCCAACACTCAGCCTTGCACCTCCCATTCTTCCCAAACAGAGCAAACCACACAAAGTCAAAATCATCCAAACCAGCCCTTCTTCCTCACTCCTCCTTCTTCCTCACTCTCCTTCTTCTTGCTCCAGGACCCTAGCGCCTGACCCTAGCCGGACCGCTCCTCGGACATTTCACGAACACCTTGCAGGCAAGGGGATTAGAGAGGAGGAGGAGGGCGTGCACCTACTCTACCTCGGTCCTCCCAGGTGGAATGGCGGGCGCGGCGTCGAGCGGTGGCAGAGGAGGCGATGGCGAGGTGGCGGATCTGGCGAGGTGGCGTGTGGCGCGAGGCTCTCGGCAATGAGCAGGCTGTGACCGAGACTTCGAAAATTTGGGGTGTGAGGATGCTGGGGGACTTAGAAAATTTGGGGTGTGAGGAAGAGAGGGAGTATGGACTTTATATAGGGCACCCACTTCTACAAGCAAGATTATTAACAACCGCTTGTAGAAGTGCTCTAGCGGTTGGTATTATCAACCGCTTGTAAGAGGACTCTCTAGCGGTTAATATTACTAACCGCTTATAGAGCATGCATGGGCAAGGAGTGGGAAAGGCCCTATGCAATACCAACCGCTTGTAAAAGTGCTGATCACGTAATATTAAAAACAATACGGTGCCCATATCGCTTCGATAAGATCTCTTCCTCCCCCGGCTAGCGGCGTGGCGCTTTGAGTGTCGGGCTCGTCCACCCCGTTCGAACCCGCTTCGCCCCTTGCCATTCTTTTTTTTTTACTGTGCAGGCATTTTCTACAAGCGGTTGGTATTACGAACCGCTTGTATAGACTCCTTCGACAAGCGGTTATGTAATACCAACCGCTAGATGGTACTTCACAAGCGGTTCTTACTACGAACAGCTTGTAGAAGTGGGTAGAAACTTTAAATTCTCTAAGTCCCATGCACTCTCCCACACCTTCAAATTTTCTACGTCCCGAGTGCCTCCTCTCTCAGCGCGCTCCCTCCTCGCTCTCTGTTTTCATGCCCACAAGGTGTTCGGTGAAATGCCCACAAGGAGTTTTGTTGATATGTTCATGTTGGAGTAATGAAAAATATTGTTGATGGTAATTTGTTTCACTCTTTGAAGCTATTAATTCATGTCGACGGCTTCATCAAATGGCGAGACGAAGAGACAACTAGAGGCATTGCGGATGAAGCTATCGTGTCCTCGATGCGGAGATCTGTAAATGTGTTCACCTCCCATACATCCAAGAATCCATCCAGTGTTCATGAAGTGTTGAATATGTCGGTAAGTTTTTGAAGTTATTCATTTGTTCATATTCCTTGACTTTCACCTTCCGTTCCATTTTTTACATTTGAAGGGCACAGCATGTCCAGTATTGGCGATGAAGTGATAAACCGACCATAGTCTTGAAAATCTTGCAATGCAAATTGCTGCATTACAAGAAGATTTGCCAAGGAGAGTTCACAGATCCGGATGACTAGTGTCTATAAGAGGGAGAGATGCACATCCAGGCTTCACGATGACAACAAGAGTATTAAAAAGCTAGAAGAAAGGATGGAAAGAGTAGAGGACATGCTAAAGAAATTAGTTAATATAGCTATCATTGTAATGTTGCTCCTTTTAGTTAATATAGCTATCATTGAAATGTTGTAAATTTCACAATCGCTTTTGGGGTTTTTGTATGGAATTTATGAGCTAACTATGCTAAGCTGAATTTCTCTTTGTATGGTAAAATTTACGCAGTCCTTTCATAGAGTGGATATAAATTTTTAGGCTTTGTTCTCATTTTAAAATTTGTACAAATGGTTTTCAGGCTTTGTTTTCATTTTAAAATTTGTATAAATAATTATGTACAAGCAATGTTAAACATCAACATATCAACATGATCATATGGAATAATTTGTATACAAGTAGTACATCTTAAGTCTTCGTCTTTACAATTGTTCCCGTTATGATCGTGGCGTATGTAAGGAGCATCGACATCAACATCACGCAGGGCGTTTATGTCGACATCAAGCGTAAAAGGAGGGAGCTCGTCGAGCCGACCATACTCTTCCTCGTCGGTGGCGTTCTCAACTCCTACAATCCTTCGTTTGCCTTGGAGAACCACATGTCGCTTTGGCATTACCTTTTGCTTGTCATACGCTTCTTAGGTTTGCTTGACATGTCCATTACATAGAAGACACGGATCACATCGTTCGCGAGAACAAGCGGTTCGCGCCTATAGCCGACTTCATGAGATCCACGGTTGTCATGCCGTGTTTGTCGACCTTCACACCGTTTGGAGTCGGCTTGACCCATTGGCACTTAAATAGAGAGACCTTGAGAGGTCCATAGTCGAGCTCCATATTTCTTCTATGAAACCATAATATGTGTCCAACTTCGCATTTGTTGTCTTGGCGTCTATCTGAATCACCGCATGCGGTTGGTGCTCCTGTTATCACGGGATCGGTGTAGAATGTGTAACCATTGATCTCATACCCTTGAATGTCACGATTTCTTGTGATGGTCCCCGAGCCAAAGCGTTGCAATAGTTCATCGTTTGACCCTTCCTCAAGGATGTATACAGAGCCAGTACGAAAGAATCCATGTGCTTGAGGGTTATCCAACTCTCTGCCTTCCTCGTGAACTCATGGCGTAGGACACTCTTGTCTTTGAAGGACATAGGGGCGACTATAGTTGATTGCTTGAGCAGTGAAATGTGCTTGCTTGAATGCAACAAGATCATTGCATGCAACTCATTGCCTTCCTATTGTCCCTTTGCCCGTAGCCTCCTCGTCGTGATATGGGGACGCCGATAGGATTTAGATCATTCATGTAATCAACACAAAACTCTATCACCTCCTCCGTCCGTAGCCCTCGGCAATGCAAATTTCGGGGCCTTGACGCGAACGATTCTGGACGTACTTCTTGAGGACACTCATGTACCTCTCGAAAGGAACATGTTGTGCATACACTGGTCCGAGGATACCTATCTCCTTGACAAGGTGAGCGGTGAGATGAACCATGATATCAAAGAATGCGGAGGAAAGATCATCTCGAGGCTAACCAAACTTTGTACCACATCGGCCTCCAACTTAGGCGTTTTAATTTGGTTCGACAACCTTTCGCGAAATGGCGTTAGAAGGAACATAGCTTTGTGATTGTCCCCGCACCCACTCGGGTAGTATACCTCGACAACTCACAAGAACAATCTGTGTCATCAACACAAGGCGATCATGGGATTTTAGGCCTTGGAGTTTGTTCTCTTTAGTGTTTACGAGTCTCTTTACATTTGAGGAGTATCCGGAAGGACCTTCACTTTGTTCAAACACTCAATCATGCTTTTTTTCTTCTTTGCTTGGAGTGTAGCTCGCAGGATGTAGAAAAAGTTGTTTTGTCCCTTCTTTGTTTTTTCGGATGTAGGTCACTCCTCACCTCCATGTCTTCAAGGTCCTTCCGAGCTTGCAAGTGTATCTTCGATTTGCCATACATATCTATGTAGCCTAGCGAGTTCAAGCAAACATTCTTCGTGATGTGCATGAAGTCAAGCGAGTGATTTAACCTCCAAAACTTCCCAATACTGGCAGTCCCAAAATATTGATTTCTTCTTCCATGTGGGTGCATGACCATCCTCGTTAAACACTGTATGCTTCCAAGACCCTTCCCAAATACTACTTTCAGATCCTTTACCATAGCAAACACAAGTCGCCCATTACGATCTTTGAGGCTTAACACAATTCTGTTCCTCGTTAAATTTATGCCTTTCCACCTCAAAGCATGGTATCCAGGAAGAAACTGCGGTGGCCCATGTACACACACTTAGAGAGTTTTTCGGTACATGCAATCCGTTTCATCTATGCCTTGGGTGCGAGCTTTAAACCCTTTGTGAGTTTGGTAGGACAGAGTTACGAAGCAGCCAATCGTTGATTGTTACAAACAACAATGCACGCAAGTTGAAATACTCTCTTTGTACTCATCCCAAACCGTACACCATCCTCCCACAACTTCACAAGGTCTTCAACCAATGGCTTCGTGTAGACATCGATGTCGTTTCGGGTTGCCAGACCTTCGATCAACAATGGCATCATGATGTACTTCCGCTTCATGCACAACCATGGAGGAATGTTATAGATGCAAAGCGTCACAGCCAAGTGCTATGGATCTTTGCTCAACCGACCGAAGGATTCATCCCATCGGTGCTCAACCCAAACCTTATGTTTCGACCTCATTTGCAAAGTTAGATAAGCCCGATCTACTTTCCTCCATCGCGAGCCATCTGCAGGTGTCTAAGCATCCGTCTTCCTTACGCTCTTCGCATGCCAGCGCATCATCTTGGCATGACCTTCGTTAGCAAGCAGACGCTTCAACAGGGGATCACGAGGAAATACCACAATACTTTGGTGGAGTTCTCTTCTTCGTCGATTCCCATCTAATTCACTCGGATCGTCACGTTGCACCTTATACCGGATTCTTCGCTGACACCGGACAAACCTCCAAATCGGCATACTCATTGCGTCTGAGGATACAATCGTTAGGACATGCGTGTATCTTCCGTGACTTGCAATCCTAAAGGGCGGAGGACTACGCTTCGCTTCATCGTAGATTCAGTAGAGTGTTACCTTCGGAAGCAACTTCTTTCTGAGTGATAACAAACCATTGAATGCCTTATCGACACACCGTTTGTGGCCTTCCATTGCATGAGTTCTAGTGTAGTCGCAGACTTTTGTGGCCACGCTCCACGGTTTGGGTACAAACAGATTCTGTGGTCCTCTACCATGCTCTGAAACTTCTTGTATTGTCTTTCCTCTGTGAACTCTCCTCTCCATCACGGAGCATCGATCTAACTCATCATCGCCATACTCGCCGATCAGATCTTCCACGGACCCGTATTGAGTGGTGTCCGCATCTTGTTAGCTCTATCTTCCTCTTCTTCATCTTCTTCATCATCTTCTGTCAATCGCCTCTGTTTCTCCATGGTGGGTCCAGCGGTATAGTTTGCAATGAAACCTCTCGTGATCACATGGCTCATAACCATCCATCGTTAAAGTGCTCCTTCTCATTCTTGCAATCTCACGACGGACAACGTATAAAGCTTCCTCGAGGCAAAAATGCAACGGCAGCGTCGAGAAACTCCTTCATGCCATCTCTCGAACTCTCTTGACCGACGGTCATTGTACATCCATTGCGGTTCATCTACACCAATAAAAATAATAACAACATCTATCACAATATTTAATTAAAGCTAACTATGTCTAATAGTTTTGTATTTTTAATCATTCGCATTCTTTTAACTAAAGCCAACTAATTATTTCTAATCCTGCTTGTATTTTTTAAAATAAAACTAACTAATTGTTACATGTTCATGCAAACCTTTTCTATCATTCCGCATTTTAATTTTACTAAATAAAAATTATTTTTACCTTTTCCCCACCTTTGTAATTTTTCATCGTTTCACATTTATTGCATTTCATTCCATACACCAAACAATATATCACCTTAAGAACAAAAAATAAGCCAACAACAAAAACACTAACAATTCCCACAAGAACAAAACATGATTTCTCAACATCCAATGCACAAAAACATCAATATATAGGTGAGAAGGATGTCAGCAACATGTTACTCACCTTAGAAACAATTAATTGAGCTAATAGCCTCAATTGAAAATTTTGGCGGCAGACTCCCCCATGAACTGCTCTCGACCCACCACTCTGCTGCCCGTGAGTGAGCTCGGAGGAAGATGGGGTTTATCTGTTGGGCGGGAGGAGCCTCTAGCGGTTCTACACACGAACCGCTTCGATCTCACCTATAGGCGGTTAGTGTATCAAACCGCTTCTAGAGATCTAGAAGCGATTCTATACACGCACCGCTTTCAGAGATGGCACTCGTAAAGGGTTCGTGTCAAGAACCGCTTAGAGACCCCTCCGCCCGCTGCGTCTACTTAACGCTTGTGGCACGTAGAGCACGTGTTGCGTCGCACCTAACTGCTTGTGATAGACCCCTGGCATGGTGATAGCTGCTTCAGAGTAGTGAATCTAACTCTCTCCCTACCGTGGAATGTGTCTCTCGTGCTCACCAGCCACACCAAGTCGGCGCCCACACTCGGCTGCCGCGGCAAGCCGGCTCCTGCGCTCCCTAGATGCGGCAGGCAATAGGTGTCGCCTACTACACCTTTCGCGATAAGGGATGGGTTTAGTTCTACAATTCTGTTCGGAAGAAACTAAACTTGAATAAAAAAGAGGTAAGGGGCCTAAAAAGTGATCACTTCCCACATTGTGCCAGGTAGCCATATCGATGAGGTGGTGCGATGCCAGTGAGGTGCCACAAGGAAGATGGCATCCTGCTGTTGCTTCAACGGTTTGTACGGCTCAAATATGGAAAAAAAAATGTCATATACAAAACAAACCAAAAACTCCCATACTTTACCTCGAGAGATCAGATCTAATCCCTACCTATGAAATTAACAAACATCAGTAGAAGAAAGGCAACATATTGAGTAAAAACTTCTATTACTGTAAAAACTTTGTGAAATCTAAATGTACAAGTTTTAAAATTTTCAAAAAGGTATCATATATAGGGAAGATAAGTTTCTACAATCCTGTAAAATTTAAAAATTAAACTCAATCTCATTTGAAAGATATGAAAAAGATAAATTCAATCTAAATAGTGATTTTTTCGTACCTTATAAATGTGATTAAGTTTGGTCCTCAAGTTTTTGTCTTTTTCATATCTTTTAAATGTGATTGAGTTTGGTCTTTAAATTTTACAGGATTATAGAAACTCGCCTCTCATACTTATTATAATTTTTGAGAATTTTTCAAAATTTGTATACATAGATTTTATAAAGTTTTTATGATAAAAAAGGTTTTAATTGGATTCGTTGCCTAGAAGAAACATCAAGGTTAGCTACCCTCAATATATGCCCGAAAATTCTGGTAGTGATTGTCCCACGGTCCCACGCCACGAAGAAAGCAGCAGCCGCAACCGCATCGGTCCCACGTCCCGACCCCACCATGTGCATGCAGCATGCTCCGCCCTTTACATGCGGGGCCCATGCTTGCGCACCCGCACGCAATAACTCAACGTACCTTTCGCTTTTTTGTCGCCCTTTTTTTTTCAAGTTTGTTTTCTGGTCGAACCAAATTGTAAATATGTTTCTTTATTCAGTTCGTTGAAACTGTAAACCCGTTTTTTTAAATTCGTTGAAGCGGTGGCTACCGTATTGTCGTACAGCCATCGGTGAATCTATTGTGATTTTATAGTGCGATAAATGATACATATTGCCTCATACTTTTTCATGATCGTGAAGAAGACTATATATCTATTCTGATACTAAACATCTAAAGTAAAACTTCCAAGTTAACTAAAAAAGATTTGAGCGCCTATCTGTTAGGCCCGATCAAGTTATACCGGCTTATATTAAAAGCACAATTTAAATTATCTAAATTTTGGAATAGAAAGAAAAAAAGAAAAATAAGAAATTTGATCTCCATACGATTTCCAAAGTAAATCCATAAATAACTAATATTTAGAATAATAATTAAATAAAAATTAGCAAACTAAAACAAAGAGTCAAAATTCAGAATAAAAAATATCCAAGCTATAATGACTTATATTAAAAGAAAGAATTAGTGTCAAGTATAATCTAAATTAACTGAAATTTGGACTACACAATTAAGAAAAATTAACGAATTGACTCCTCTATATGATTTCCAAATCCATAAATAAATAAAATTTAGAATAATAAGTAAAAATTAGCTAATTAAAACAAAGAGTCTATATCAAGTATAAGAAAAATTAACTAAAATTCAAAATAAAATATACCCGAGTTTTAACAGGTTTAATTTAAAAAAGAGTCTGTGCCAAGCATAATCTAAATTAACTAAAATTAAGAATACAAAAATAAGAAAAAAATAGTAATTTGACTTCCATACAATTACTAGAGTAAATGCATAAATAACTAAAATTTAGAATAATAATTACATAAAATTATCAAATTAAAACAAAGAGTCTACATTCATACAAATTTAAAAGTAAACTCTATAAATAAAATTTAGAATAATAATAAATAAAATATAAATTTTATACAAATTCCAGTCTAAAACTAAAAAATCCAACCCAAGTACCATAAAAATAATAAAAATTAAATATGTGATTAGATATTTGATTTCCATGACCTCTAAAGTAACATCCGTAAATATAAAAAAGTTCAAATTAATAGTAACTTACTTCGAACAAGTTTGTAGAGAGTACACTCTGAGGTAACTACCACCTTAACTAGAAAGACTTGGTCGTTTGCCTGCCGTGTCCGAATTATAACATCTTAGCTTAAAAAAAAGAGTCCTTCTCAAGTACAACCTGAATTCATTGGAATTTGGAGTAAAAAATAAGAAAAATTAGCAATTTGACTTCAATTCGATTACCGAGTATATACATAAATAACTAAAATTTAGAATAATAAATAAATAAATAGAAAATTGAAACAAAGAGTTTATTTCAATTATAAGCCTAATTAACTAAATTTCAAAATAAAAAATAACTGAGTTATAACGGTTTAGATTAAAAGAAAAAGTCAGTGTCAAATATAATCCAAATTAACTTAAATTCAGAATAAAAATAACAAAAATAGCAATTATACTTCCATAAGATTTCCAAAGTCAATCCATAAATAAATAAATTTTTAATAATAATTAAATAAAATTATCTAATTAAAACATATAGTCTATATCGAGTACAAACCAAATTAACTAAAATTTAGAATAAAAAAAACCGAGTTATAACATTTTAACTTAAATGAAAGAGTCCATACCAAGTATAATATAAATTAACTAAAATTTATAAAAAATTAAGAAAAATTAGCAACTTGGCTTCCATATGATTTCCAAAGTAAATCCATAAATAAATAAAAATTAGAATAATAAGTACATAAAATTATCAATTTGAAACAAAGAGTTTATGCTTCATACAAATTTCAAAGTAAGTCCTATAAATAAAATTGAAAATAATAATAAATAAAATATACATTTTCATATGAATTTCAAACTAAAAGCTAAAAAATCCACCGAAGTACAATAAAAAATACAAATTTGGAATGAAATTAAGAGGTGATTAGACATTTGATTTATACGACCTTAAAAGTAACATCCATAAATAAAAAATATTTAGAATAATAGTTACTTGTTCTATCCAAGTTTGTAAGGCTAATAGTTACTTGCTCTATCCAAGTTTGTAAAGCGTATTTTCTCCTGGCACATAAACTAAGGTGATATTGAAAATAACTAAAATGCTCCTAATTATTTTTATAAATACTAGAAATGCATTCATGTAGAGGATATAAAGTAAAGCTGGGTATTTGTTAGAAGTTTTTTTTTGCATATAAACCAAGGTGATATTGATTACAACAATTTTTAATGAAATATGAAACATGACCTATATTATGAACAAGACCATTCAAAAATATTTTTTAACAACATGTGTCTTTGTTAGGTAAAAATTAAATTAACCAAAATTTAGAATAAAAATAAAATAATAGCAATTTAATTTCCATACAATTCATAAATAAACTCTTAAAAATTTGAAATAACAGTAAATGGATAGAAAATGTATTTTTATATGAAGTCCAACCTAAAAATGAAAGAAAAAGTCCACCCAATGTACGAACCAAAAATATATGAATTAGGGTTAAATTAAAGGATGGTTAGAGATTTGATTTGTATTTGAATTAAAATACCAAATTCTAATAATATTAAAATTCATAATAAGATCTATTTCCTGTGCTAGTTATAAAGTGAAAAAATTCCACATTAATTGTGAAAAGAAAAGGATTTAGTTCCCATATAATAGAACAAAGTTGCGGTGGCTATCATATGTACAAACCAAAATAATGGATCCAAATGATTTTACTATTTATGAAACTGTTTCGTACAGATGCACATGTTGATAACTGGTATTTATAATTTCACTCAAAAAAAGCTAAAAATAAAAAAAATATATGCAAATGCCTAATTTGGCTGATGCTTCCCAATTCGGTTCTCAACTCATAAGCTATTGCTTTTGTAGCCCCTAAAGTTCGTTTTTGACAAATTTAGTCCTCTTTTGCGTGAATTGGCAAAACTAGCCCCTTAGTGAGCTCGAAAGATATAGTAGAAGACACGAGTCACATGTCACACTAGGGGAGTTCGGCATGAAGTTACCGAGCAAAGGGAGCTTAGCATAAATCTTATTGGGAAGCCGTTGAGTTCCTGAAGCTCAGTGAGAAGCTGTTAAGCTACCGATGCTAAGTAGGAATCAGTAGCCATCAACCAAGGCAACCGAGTTAAAGAAGCTCAGAAGGACTGAGATTAGTTAGTGAATTTGATTAATCAGACTACTTGTTGAGCTCTCCGACCACGAGAGGTGACTCATAGGGCCAAATATACCGATGATTCTAGAGAGGAGCTATATTTAGAAAAAAAAACTTTCGAAAGGATATAAACAAAACAAAACAAATTCCTCCACTCCATCGTTATAAAGCACTCCGCGCTTCCTCTTCTCCAACTTCTTAGCAAAACAAATCCAAAAACCCAACCCAACTCGAGGAAAGGTAAGCTGGCCAGCGAGCTGAGCCTGAACCTAGCTTGCCTGTCTTCTAGATCTACCGCCATGGGAAATTGCCTCAACAAGGCAGCGAAGAAGCAGCACCAGCAGCGGAGGCGCGAGAGGGTGATGCCGGAGGAAATAGAGGAAGAAGAAGGAGGCCTGCAGCTCAGAAGATCAATAAGCCAGGTGCTGCAAGAGGAAGAAGAGGAGCAGGAGGAGGTGGAGGTGTGCGAGACGGCAGCGGCGGCGGGGGTGAAGGTGAAGGTCGTGCTGACCAGGGCGGAGCTGGAGTGGCTCATGGCGCAGCTCAAGACCGGCGAGCGCCGTCTGGAGGACGTGCTTCACCAAATGGCCACCGCCCGCGCCGACAAGCACCCGCCGCCGCCACGCGACGGGTGGCGCCCGCGCCTCGAGAGCATCCTCGAGTGCCACGAGGGCTTCGCCGAAGCCGGCGGCCTCGCCACCACCTAGTCACAATCATATACATAGCTACAGCTCCATCTATCTCCTCCTTGGGCTGGCTTGCTTGCTTGGATCCGTATGCACATGGTGTGATCGATCGAAAGGCTTCTTGTTTTTTTTTACTTGCAAGGGAGTGGCCTTAATTAGGATCAGCAACAACAAGTACATATACTCTATAGAGTACTAGATCTCTTGTTGCTTAAACAATTAGCCTTTTCTTTCTCTTTTGGCTTCTGTGTTTTAATTGCTCTGCTTCCCTTTTCTTTAACTCTCTTGTTGTAAATAGTCGTGAGATCGATCGATGGCAACGTCAGCCGTTCGTGGTGTAACTTAATCAGGCTTTGGATCTGCTGGTATGGTTTGCTAGCTAGCTAGTGCAATATAAGTACTACTGTTTTGCCTATCGGTGTTGTTCTACTTCACTTCTGTTATGTTTCAGCTATCTAATTTCTTTTGCTAATGATATAAAAAGGCCGTTTAGCCAATGTAAATAGAAGCATATACACATACATTCCAATCATACATACAACACGGCACGCTCTGCTATAGTGTAGTGCCGATGTCTATCCCCAGCACGGTCGGATCCAACAAGAACACTCAGCAACATGTACTGTTGTTGGGTCTTTGGTGATGGTAACGAAAGAGAGAGAGGGTATGCCAGAAACATGTTCGACTATACAAACCCCCACCCCAACATCCACCACCTGAAGCTCGATGATGCAGGCCTAGAAATTCCATGAGCGCTGGTTTGGAAGGTGTTTTACAGGAAATTTCCAAGGATTTCACGCTGCTTTAATCCCTGAGTGGATTGGGAAGGGTCGATCGATGGAGTACGTGCTTGGATCTGACCCTGGTAAAGCTGAGGTAGGCGGGTAGAAATGACAAAAAAGTTACCGGCCCGGCCGGAGGGAGATTGTTTTGTTCACGTCCGGGAAAGTTGGACGTGAATGACGTTACGGTTCAACCGCTTTTTCAAACCACGAGAGCGACGCTCCAGTTTTCGTTACTTCGGGTCGCTGCTCTGACTGAGTAATAATCCACGACCGCAGCCTGCAGCCAGTCCAATTAAATTACGAACATGCACGCACTTCTCGTCATGGTCGTCGTCGGCTCCTTGTTGTAGAGTAGCAGTAGTAAGGTAAATATTCCCTCTGACTAAGTGTATAGGACGTGTTTTTCATTGCATAAACCAAAGAGATATTCAAAATAACTAGATTACCTTAATTATTATCTTTAAGCACATATTTAATGTATATATATAGAGAATGTAAATTAAAATTAGATATTTATTAGAGGTATAGAAGAGCTTATACTAATTTTGCATTGAAATATAAAATACATCCTATAAACTTAATTAGATAAGAGTATTGAACACGTCGTAGTAGTTTTTTTAAAAAAAGTAAATAGCGGTGGTTTTTTTAAAGACAATACATATTTTTGATTACGAAGGGGCACAGGCACACACGCCGCCACTCATGCACGCCGCATACGTACATACGTGGGCATGCTCCTAATTGGCAGTTAAAAGTTATATTACGTAAACTAAGTTTAACAAGTACGGCTTCAAAAGCGATTTTCTGTAAGGGTTGCATTACGATCCACACTGTATAGTCCTCGCAATTGCAGGAAAAACACCATGGAAAGACTAAAACCTGAACTGAAACAGGAGATAACCGTACGTATCAGCGTCCGGTGGAGACAGATAATCCATCAATTTCTACGAAAGCACACGATAACGGGCCCGGGCGCTTCTCCGTGTAAAAAGTTGTCCAACAATTCCTTCCATGACCAATCCTTTGCATCGGTCTACCATGAAGATCAAATTAAGCTAGCTAGGCAGCAAATCACGTCTCTTGCTTGGCTATGTTGTTTTTCTTCAGTTCTTCTTTCAACCCATGTGGCATGTTTCTTGTCCAGGTCGCTGCCGTATCTCCTCCCTACCGTTTGGTTCTCTTTTTCTTTGTTGAATTGTCTCTTTTCTCTGCTTAACGTAAAAAGCTCAAACATATGCTTTGTCTGATTGAGAATATATAGATAGATGCACGTTCCGAATACGAGCGGATAAGACTTTTTAAAATAGTGCAGTTGAAAGTCTTAACATCGTAGCATCATACGATTGGATTCGTCAAATTTTCAGTTCTGTGAATACAGACTTGTATTGTTTAGTACTTGCTCAAGTCACAAATTTTCATTGTCAATATCTTTTTAAATATTTAAATTGAATACATGAAAATCATATATTTCATTCTCGATCCTCACAAACGCATGCTCCTTCCTCATCTCCGGTGGCCATAAATTTGGGTATGAGTATACTTGTCTCGCACTATAGGAGAGGGGGGCATCAGAGGTGTCACCGTTGGCCACATGATTGGAAGGAAGTAAGCATTTTTTCTGCCCCCTCACAATTGTTTTTGCAAATCTGGCTTTATTTTGAATTCAATTGCAAAAATAGCATTTTTCCCCTACTACAGAAGCATCGGGCAACAGTCGACACATGTCACCTGCTATGCTCCCGTACCAGGGCAAGAGGTACCACGTGTGTAGATAAGCTCAAAAAGAGCAACCTATCGAGTAGTGCTACCTTAGTAGTATTAATTAAGTGATTTAATTAATCAAAGTCATTAATTAAGTGATTAATCAACTGAATTAATTAAAGTGATTAATTAATGTATCGAGCAATGCTACCTTGATAGGAACTTTCATGTGGCTCTCATGCCTTTCGCAGTAAGGGAGAGGGCCATGTTTGCAAAATTATTTGGAATGAGGCCAAATTTGAAAAACAAGTTTGTGAGAGGGCTAGAAAAATGATGGCTTCGATTGGAAGAGGGTTGCGAGCGCCAACTATGGGGGTAGGACAATGATGACTTTGAGGGTCTTGGGCAGCGGGATGCGGAGAAGTGGGCGAGGAGGTGGCTGGTGATGCCGGCAATTGTTGCAAGAGGGGCTTCCTCAGGGCGGCCGGGGGTGACAATGGTACCAATAGGTGGAGTGGGGATTAGGGTTTGGGGATAGATGGGAGTTATACATGAGGCGAGGAGGGAGACGAGAATGGTTGGATCCTAGTAAGGGACTAACAAAAGAAACTCTTAGATAAGGAAAGAAAGGATCCAGATGTACTATATATAATAGGGGAAGGGAATACGGCACCTTGAGGCTCTCCATGTTTTCTACGGAAAATCTAGGGTTCTGCTAGTTTGTCGATGGCTCTTAACCACACATTTTTTTAGAAAAACCCAAAAAATCCAAACCTGTCAGTTGAGACCCTCCAACTGACCATTTAAAAAAAAAACAAACCCAAAATCGCGTTGCAGCCCTCCAACCTGTCTTTTGCAAAAAAACCATGATCCAACTCTTTTGCAAAAAGAACCCTAGGGTTTTGTCAATTCGCCAACGGCTCCGAGCCACACTTTTTTAAAAAAAACTTTGCGAAACTCAAAATCACGTCGAGGTCCTCCAATCGACCATTTTAAAACCCCCTGAAAATGCCAGAATCACGTCAAGGCCCTTGAACTAGTCTTTTGCAAAAATTGAATCAGTCTTTTGAAAAAAAACGTGGTTCTACAATTCGCCGTCGTTTCTAAATAACACATTTTTTAGAGAGACCCTCCTGGTTCCAAAAAATTGCAACCGAACCTGGAACTAGGCCTTTTGAAAAAAACTCATGCTTTTGAAAAATTGCGCTCAGCCCCGAACCGACATTTTTGCTGGCGCCACGTAGGGTACGACTCCACCTAATTAATGTTACCGCTGCTGGTTGGTCGGTCTCTTTTCTCAGTAGTGTCTTTGTCCAGCACGGATATATTTCTTCGTATTTCTAATTGTTTTACTTTCATTAGCAGATTGGACCACGGCACACTTTTCAAAGTTAAATCGGTCTTAGGATATTAATGAATGCTTTGCTTAACCTTGCAGCGAATACCTGTTGAAACCGATCAAAAAGGCGGTCTTCGCGGGCGTTGATGTTGCTGGGGATAGTTTTTTTAGGACGCAACTGGGACTTTTGGGACGGGAGGGGGAGGTGGTCGCTTTTGGAGAAAGCATCGTGATCGATGCAGCTGTGACCATTTTTATCGTAGCCGCTGGGGCCCCTGCGCCCCCATGTGCACGGCCATTAGCTCAACGACCACCAATTCGTCTTTTGCTTTTCCATCCAAGAATGTGTGGGGCCACGCACAGATCCGCAGAGATTGCGTAGCAACCGCATGCACAGGAGGTGATGGCCGTCGAATGCACGGCGTATCATTTTTCTAGCTCCAGATGATTTTCTTTTTGCAATAACAAACTTATGGAAATAGCTTCTTCTTCTTCGACCGCAGAAGCACCGGCTGTGCTAGGTCATGACAATTTCATAACAAGGTACTATTCCCTAGCAAGAATGGTATCATTAATTATTCACTTAAATTAATTATTTATTTGATTAATCATTTAATTAATTGCTTTTGCTTAATTAAATCGGTTGATGGATGCTACCAAGTAGTAATGCTCGACAAGATGCTCATTTGGAGCTCTTGTTGCACAATACCTTCTTCCACGTTATGAGAGTGAGCAGCCGGCGTATTCACGTGTAGGGAAGAAGCTATTTTTATAATTACATTCGAAAGGTGGTTAGTTTTGTAAATAAAATAAAATAAAAGTTTGTCGGAGCCTAGAAAAGTGATGGCTTCTCGAACTGACTACTTGTTTGTATAGATAATTATTGGCTAAATATATTATACTTCCGGGAGTAGTTACTCCCACATCTGATATATCACCTAAATAAACGTGAAATATTCCTTTATCACTTTGAAATATATATATATATATATATATATATATATATATATATATATATATATATATATATATATATATATATATATATATATATATATATATATATATATATATACACACACACATATAGAAGCCTTTTCATACTCCTAGAGTACATACTACCTTTAATATACCACTTAAATGAACGCTTATACTCCTTTATCACTTTCGGTATACTCAATAATAATTCTAAGATACTCCATGGCAACATAGTTGAAAAAATTTCATGAGAACCCCTTATTTTTTTACTACATACCTTTTCCATATGTAAAAGGAATATATAAACAAATGAGAAAATATCATTTTTAGATTATGGTACACAGGCACCATGGTGTCCTAAGTAATTATACTATATATATACACCATGGAGCCTGGACACCATGATTTCAAATGCGTGAATTCAAGCCAAATCCGGGTATATTTTTTAAAAAACTTTCAGTTTTAAGGTATGTATCCATCTATAATAATTCAAATGAAGCACATACCTTAGAAAAAAATACTCGAATTCAAATATTCAAATGAATTTAGGTCACATGTTTTGCTGATTTATATATAAAATCAGCACATACCTACAATCAAACTATCACCAAAAAAGAAAACTCTAGTTTGAATTTCAGTTCAAACTTGTTTGAACTAGTTAGTAAACTGATTAAACTCAACATACTAAAAGTTTCAAAAATTTTCGTATGAAAATACACAGAGAAAGTATCCATTTTGGATCATGGTGCCCAGACACCATGGTGTTCCATGGTAATTGTACTATATGTCTGTCTGTCTTTATGATTATTTTCGTAGCAAAACTTGTTTTCTGAAACGGCAGGTATTCTGAAACCGGCACGAAATTACTCAACTTGTCCCTGGTAGAGGACGGGACAGGCGAACCAAGCATATGCCAGGGAGACCAGAAGTGGCGAGGAGAATGATCGGGGGTGGAAAGCAGGAGCAAAGTGCGTGCGCCCTTGCTTTTCCAACTTTATATATAGGCTCTAGCTTGCGATGGTGCCGCAACGGCCACTCGAGCGCCATGCAGAAAGGGAAAACGGCTGGCGGTTGGGCTTGAGTGCAGCGTATTACGTTGGAATCACCGACATGTCATCTGTAAAGCTAGATCAAGTTGGATTTTTTTTCCTTGAAAGAGAGAGAGCACTGTCTAAAGCAAACCACTAATTGATTGTTGATATACTTCAGGTATTCTTCATTTTTCGGCAGAGACATATACGTAATTACGTATAGTGTGTTGGTTATTCATTGACTTTCATCTTTCTTTCTTTCTTGTGTAGGATACGATGGAGCACGGCCTTTACGTGCCCGCCTATGCATATCGGTCTACAAATTAGTCATGCTCCGTTTCACTGTATTTGTACTCTATGACCTCGGGAGTATTAAGAGTTTTAAGCGTTACACCCTTCAATCATAAATAGTTATCATTTTAGACATTGATACGGTCTCCAAACACAACTTTAACCATTAATTTCTATTATAATACTATCTCCGGTTACAAATAGTTGTTGTTTTGGATGTGCTAGAGGCAAAGGTATAACTAGTTCGGACTAAGGATGTGTTTTTAGTCTTTTACCGGTCTCGGTGTTTGGATGGGAGACCGGGTTGCTAATTAGGTGCCGTACTATTAAGAGTGGTCAAGTCTTATAACTTAAGTTTCATCATGTGTTGATAAACTCAATCCAATTTACTCTAGCTCACTCTCTTATTTGGTTTTTGCATGAGCGAAGAATTTGCATGTGTTGCAAATAAGAGCACTCATGCTTGCTTCTTATTGAATCTTAATCGATTTGGGTTTTACATAGAGTTATGGATTTGCATGTGTTGCAAAATGAAAATAGCTCATGTAATTTGGTTTATGTGGTTTTAGCATGGAGCTAAGTTTTGCATGTGTTGCAAAAGGTGAGAGCTCATGCATCAGTGTTTTAGCTTGTGACTTGATCATGTGTTGATCATTACAAGGCTAAATAAAGTTTATACTTTGTGTTTGTAAAATGTATTTTTGCAAAATATTGATTTGTTATTTGCAAATATGTTTTGCAAACAAGCTAAAGGTTATGGGTTTCGATCCTAGAGCATGTGTTGGCATTTGTAAATGTGTTTTGCAAAGTGTCAGGATCATGTGTTGATTCTTACATGGCTAAAGGATTGATATCGTAAGTTCTCAGTGCAAATGTGTTTTGTAAAATTATTTTGAGCATGAGTTGATCATCCATGACTAAATATTTGATTTTATTGACTCTTTCTAGTTTGTAGTCATGCCCTTCATCAAGTCTATGTGAGGGATTTCGAAAAATCAGATTTTAGACTTGAATGACTACATTAGAGTTTGGTTTTGATGATATTTAAAAATATATATAGTTGATTAAATCTTGAAAATGGATGGATATTGTAGCCCTCGTGATAAGCTTCGCATAGAATCCAAGATCACCTAAATCGAAGTTCGGAGTAAAAAGTTATGGCTGTTTTAGTGTTGTGGCAGTGATGCCATCGCCTAAGGCCTGTCATACTGCCCCTAATCTGGTATGACCGGGCCCAGGCGGTGTGAAAATTCCAGAAGGGTTTTCTTTGTCTTTTGAAGACCCGGTGCTCTTGAGGGTGTGACCCGGTAGCACCGTGAAAGCAATATGTGGGTTTTTGAATAACGGCTAGTTTTTAATTGTTAGGCTTTGAAGCCAGTCATACCATTTCTAGGGTGGAAGGACCAGGTCTCTGGTATTTTACCCATTTGCCCCTAACGGTTAGTTTTTCTTGTGGAGGCTATAAAAGGAGCATTGGAGGCTGACATTTGGTTGTTGTTGGCTTAGTTGAGTATTTGGGTGACGTGTTGCATGTGTTGCACACTCATAATTGATTTTTGAGCTAAGAGTGAGCCCTAATTGCATGTGTTGCAATTAGAAAGTGGATTGAGAGCCTCTTGTGCATGTGTTGCACTTGAGGGAGCCATTGTGCATGTGTTGTATTTGGTGATCACCGGAGTGCATGTGTTGCGCGAGGTGAAGCTCAAGCGGGAGGCTTGACTTGTTACTCTTGGTGTTTGCCGACACCTAGACGGCGTGTGGGGGCGTCATGCGCGGGAGCTCTCAGCGGTGGTTGTGAGAAGCCCCGGTAAAATTGTGAAGGTCGGTGCTCACCTACCCAGAGCGGGGAAGAGCAACCACCAGTGGATTTGAGGCGGGTGCTCAATTCGTGGAGCCGGTCTAATTTGTTTGGGCTAGCCTCAACATGGATTAGGGGAGACCGGCAAGTCTCCGAACATTACGGTAAAATATCGGTGTGTCTCTTTATGTTTGCTTCAATTTTCTATTTACATTGTTGCAATTTATATTTCTAGAATTAAATTGCTTGATTGTCTTTAGGATTGTATATTCTTGAGTAGAGGCATAATTAGCTAGTGCACTTAGTGATCCTAGTTGACTTAGGCTTAATTGTTAAAATCTTAGTTTATCGCTTCCGCATTGATTTTTGTTTAGGTTTTGACATAGGGATAAATAGGCGAGAATTTAACTAATCGTCGAAGAAATTTTTAAAGCCGCCTATTCATCCCCCCTCTAGTCGGCATCCTCGATCTTACAAGATGGGGAGATAGCACAGGAGACGGATGGAGTGGATTTGTCAGCATTTTCAAGGTCGTACGGGGCCTATCTAGACTGAGCGATAGGACATACAGGGCTTTGTTAGAGCGGATGTTTCGGATGTTCAATTTGGATGCCCATTTGTTCATTTGTGGGTTAGAAGCGGTGTAAGCGTGCGCAACACTATTTTATGGAGAGTTGATTCCTATTAATGCGACATCATCATGGAGGAGCTATGTTGGGTTTCTTAGTAAATGAGGCGGCGCTCATGTTCTTTGATGCAGTGGTACCGGTACCTCCATCGGTATTAGACGTTAAGTGATGTCGGGGTAGATATTATGGAGGAGGGGAAGACAAATATGCAAGAATGCGATGATGAAGGTGGCGAGGAGCCTGGAGATGGGGAACAGATTGGGGTGGCGAGGGGATCGGGGGGGCAAGGAGATAGTCGTGGGCGGGGGGTGTGAGGGAGGAGGTGGAGGATATAGTTGACATGATGGAGGGGGAGGACTGTGCAAATGGGGAAGTCCCTAATGGCGAACACTCGGACAAGGAGGACAATACTCCTCTGGTGCTGTCCTGGTGTGTGGACTAATTATAATTTTGAAGACCTAACAATGAATGAAGGAGCAGGTGATGTATGGAAGTATCATGAGAGCGAGAGTCACCGAGGCCATATATAAAGACAAGGAGGCTGTGATGGATGCGGTGAAATCTTGGTCAATGTCTCTTGACGAATTCAAGGTAGTGAAGTCTAGCAAAAAAATGTACGACGTGAAGTGCGTAGTTGATTCGTACCCATGGCGGGTGCATGCATACAAGGGGAAGTGGAAGGACTACTGGAAATGTTTCATAGTGATGGAGCATAAGCGCAGAACTGGAGTGGCGGGCGGAACACGCAATATGTACGTCACTTGGGTGGCAAATGTGTTTATGGTCAGATTGTGGACAATCCACACTGTGACCTCGATCTATTATTAGGCGTGGAGAGAGGTTTCAATACAAGATTAGCTATGGAAAGGCATGGAGATCAAAAAGACTGACTTTACAAATATGGTTCGGGGCGTGCAGAGGCCCGTGCGAGAATATTCCACACTTGCTCGGGACAATATCATGTAGGAATCGGTACATTCGCCGACCTTGCGGAGTTTCTACATGGATGGTGTGTCTGGCGGGTAAGTGGGTTTTGCGGCGGGCCTTCTTCACCCTCGGCGCATGCATAAATGCGTTCAACACCTCTGCTTGGGTCATTTGCATGGGCAGCACATTCTTCCTGAGAAATATAAGGGCGATTCTAAGCGTAATCACGGTGGGCGCCAACAACGGAGTTCTATCGGTCGCATTGGCCTTCGTGGAGAAAACACGGACAAGCGGTACTAGTTTCTTGAAAAGAGTCAAAATGGCGATTGTTTAGGATGCATACGATGTATGTGTCATCCATAGCCAGCATCGAGGTTGCTAAGAGCGATCGTGGATATGCAACAAGGTCGGCGTCGTGGGGAGCTTCAAAGTGACCAGACTTGAAGAAGCGGTGGTGCATGAGGCACATAGGTGCTAATTTTTTTAAATGGATTCGGGAACAAGGAGCTTACAAACATGTTAAAGTGGCTATGCAAGCAGAACCAGCGGAGGAAGTTTGGCCTTGCTTTGGAGGGCGTTGGATGAACTAACCAGAAGCAATCACTTGAATCAAGGGATGCGCTAGTTAGATCAAGAACCTATGGTCTACCACGAGCAAGGAGATGACCCCGACCTTGTGTGCGCTTCCGGCCGATGCACCAAACATTCGGCGTGGAGTGGGGACAAGCATAAAGAGTTTTATGGACTAGATACGATATGAGCCGTTGGAGAAATAGTCATACGCATGATAAGGGTAGTTCCCGTTATGGAATAATGATAATGAACTTTGGCAGATTTAGCCCCCGAGTAATGAAAGCGAGATGCCTTCCATTGGTGGGTATAGTTGAAGGTGTGTTACTAGGCACCCAAAGATATTTCATTGGCGATATATGAACTCATTGCATGTATGTCGGATAATTGGTATTCTACTCAGCGGTTGTATCTCGTACATGGCCAACAAAACCACGAAAACGCGAGACACATCGCTTGACCTTTGGAAGTGGCGTGGGCAGGTACCACGTGCACTATGGTGGCCGAGTCATGAAGGTGCCAGCAGGAGGACTTCCCATCTGTGCATACTACGGTGCGACTCGAGTGCTCTGCTAGAAAGCCATACTGCTGCCCGCGTCTTGCGTGATCGCGTGATTGCCTATGACGATGAGACACACCAATCATGTCGTCTGTACATCTCCCACTATTACTACAAGCAAAGTGTTCTCAACACGTGGCATAACTAGGTATACGGATATCGAGTGGATGGATCATTCACAGCAGCCCCCCCAAGGCATCGATGGGTACCGGACATCCGAATGTTGAAGCAGAAGGTCGGGCATCGAAGGACACGACGTATTAGGAACGATATGGACGAGTCCGAAGCGCGTTGGAATTGTGGATATTGTAATTTTATTTCATGTATTTCTAAATGTATTTCTTTACTTCATGTACTTCAATATGTACCAGTTAATTATTGTTCCCATCATGTAATTTTTGATTCTATGTGCGCAATCGAACATATATTTAAATATGCAACATTTCATTTAATTTTTGGTAGTTGTAATGTGTAACATTTACTTATTGTCCAGTTTGTTTTATTTGCTTTCTACATTTATTTATTGTCCAATTTGTTTTATTTGCTTTCTATATTTACTTATTGTCTAGTTTATTTTATTTGCTTTCTAACCATGTATTTGCTTTGTAACCATGTAGGCTGGCGATAGATGGCGAGGAGTTAGGCGTCTTCTGGCGATGCTTATACTGGTACTGGAGACGGACAGATGGATTCAACCCACCGGTCTAGGTTCTCTGCGATCTGAAGCAAGCAATTTGGGGACACTCTGACCTCGGGTGCCAAGCAGTTGCCGCATTGACCCGTTGGGTTCCACGATGGCGCCAACTTTTCCTACTCTTTTATGTACATGTATAGCGTGAATGGAATTTTAACGGCGCTACACTACGTGCGAGATTCTGACGGTGACTTACTTCAGCTTTGTAGGATGGTGGAAGCGGAACCTTTGCCCGACGGGCGAGCCGTCCACAGTTCGAATACGATCGGTTTAGCGGCGTGGACTATGACGGCCGGAGGAGAGTGGCGTTCGGCGTGGGCCGTACACATCCACAGGTACCTCGGCCCTCTCTGCTCTCGGGAGCACCACACGGGGACACACGAGTCACAGAAGCCAGATTACACTACCCTGGCGCGCTGGGCCTAGGAAGGTCGTCAGTCCTCAGTCGCCACTTATGTACCCCACCGGATCAAATCGAAGCGTGGCCGTGGTGACTTGTTGTCTGCTATACTTTTGTAATGCCTTCACTGTCTAACTTGTTGTATAAGCTATGCGAACTTCGGTGTTTGCATTTTTTAGCTTATCCTTCTCAATTAATAGCGTGTGTGCCTTTTCGATTTTAGCAACTTAGGTGAGGAACAGCGTCGGCCAGATCGCCCTAGATAAGTAGTAGCCCGCGTTGCGTAGGTCGCTCATGATTTTTTCTGTATTTTTCGGCTTGTATCTAGTGGGCCCCGCGAGGCTACAAAAACCTCTAAGTGGCCGTAATTTCGGGGTTTCGTGGCGCGTGTGCCTTTTATGATTTTCACAACTTCGTGTTGGGGCAACGTCCGGCCAGCTCACCCATACATTAGTGGTAGCCCACGTTGCGTAGATCGCTCGTGATTTTCTCGTATTTTCTGGGCTGTATCCGGTGGGCTCTCTGATAGCATCTAGGTCCCCTCAATTCTTTTGTCATGTTTAATTATATGGTTTTGGTGTTAATAACTAAGTCAATAATCTCTAAGTTATGAAGAACATTGTTTGGAGCATCAAAGAAGCCTACTAAAAGGAGAAGATTAAGGCTCTTTGTTACTAGTTTTTGGCTTGAGAGATGATTCAAACCAAGTAGGTAGGATTATTTTTGTTTGGTCGTACTATAAAGGGGGACTATGCACAAGTTAGAATATTGGTTTATAAGGCTTAGACTAAAATAGACTGCTCGGAGTAAAAAACAATTAGTCATTCTTTACCTTGAATCAGTCTTTCCCACGAACAAAGTCTAAGTGTTTCCCGGACTAAACTTCATTGCTCACTCCTTAAGTCCAGCGCAACCTTATTCAAAAAATCCTTCCTTCGCTGGACCATTCCTATTTAGTCCGGTGCCAAAGCACACTTAGTCAAAATCCTTACCGAGCCCATTCTATTCACGACGGACCAAAATTTCTTAACAAAAATTTCAGTTCGGTGCAAGCCATTTTCGCCGGACCTTTTTTTCTTAAGTCTGTGGCGAAAGAATCCTTTGTTTTAATGCAAACCGAGCGCACACCATTTACAACGGACCAAATTCAGCTAACACAAAATTCAGTCCGGCGCAAAAGCATTCCTTTCAGATAAACTCTTGTGTTATTTCAAAAAGTCTGTTGTTGTAAACTTCTTTGAAATCCATCTACGACGGACTAAATTATTCGGTCTGGCGCGCATGTCAATCTCACATCTCTTCGCTTGACCAAAACATCCAATTATCCTATGTACGACGGACCAAAGTTTTCAGTCCGGCGTAAATAATCTGAATTGGTCCGGTGTACACAGGACCAATATCGCTAGATTATCTTGCTAAGTCTGTTGCAAACATATAATCACGATTTTTGTGATCGACCGCGTTTCAGCAGTCCGCAGTGGTAGGTGTAACGGCTATTTTCTATCCAAATATTTATATAAGCATTTCCTGAGCCATCTATCATAGAACTTTTTGATCTCCTTGACATTTCAGCATCCTTAGAGCTTTCATTCCATCAAGGAGACTGTGCTTCACCTTTGAACCCTAATTCTTAACACTTTATAAGTGTTTTAACTCAAGTAGTCAGTAGTGTTGTCTTAGAGTGAACTAAGAGCGAAATGATGCATAGTCTATTACTCTTGGATCTTAGTGGTTCTAGACGGCTTGGAGGCAGTGAAGGTGTGACCTGTCCAAAGGAGCTTGTGGAAGGCCACCTTGATTGTGAGAGGTTTGGAACTCACCTCACCGGAATGGTGAAAGAGTTACCCGAGTGGAGACCAAAGCTACCCCAACTAGCTTTGGAGGAGCTATATTTCGAGAGAAGTGCTCTAACGTGGAGTAGGAGAGTAACTCCGAACCACGAGATAAAATTCTTGTGTCTCCTGTGATTATTCTTGTTTATGTGTTACCTTTCCGCTGTTATTATTGACTTGTGCTAAATTTTTCTCCATCTTGTTTTTGTTAGCTCCTTTCTTAAACGAGATAACCATTCTGTAACTAAATTTTAAAATATTCGAAAAGTTTCCTATTCACCCCCCTCTATGCCAACTTGATCCTTCACCATGAGACTCGAAAACCAAAGTGGCCACAATTTGAGGTTTAAGTGGTGCATGTTTTCTTCAGATTTTAGCAACCGTGTGGAGAACAGCGTCTAACCAGCTCACCTATAGATAAGTGGTAGCCCGCGTTGCGTAGGTCGTTTGTGATTTTTTCTGTATTTTTTGGGCCTTATTTGGTGAGCCCCATGAGGCTACGAAAACCCCTAAGTGGCCACAATTTCGGGGTTTTGTGGCCGCATGTGCCTTTTCCGATTTTCGCAACTTCGTGCCGGGAAAATGTACGACCAACTCGCCCATACATTAGTGGTAGCCCTCGTTGCGTAGGTCGCTCGTGATTTTTCAAATTTTCTGGGCCATATCCGGTGAGGCCCGCGAGTCTGAAAACCTCTAAGTAGCCACAATTTGAGGTTTAAATGGCGGCGTGTGCCTTTTCCGATTTTCGCAACTTCATGCCGGGACAACGTCCGACCAGCTCGCCCATAGATAAGTAGTAGCTCGCGTTGTGTAGGTCGCTCGTAATTTTTCCCTTATTTTCTGGGCCATATCCGGTGGGCCCCGCGAGGCTACGAAAACCGCTAAGTGGCCACAATTTCTCAAATCAGAAGTTACTGCGGAAAATAAGGTAGGCCACACTCTTTATTACGACTTAAAACTAGGAGGAGCATCACGAATAAGGAAAATAATGGTTACAACTTGATGTTTACTGAGTGAATCAAGGCCACTTCCCTTTCGCCCATACCTCAGGTGGGGCTTCTCTGGCATGACGTGCCCTCTCTCATTTCCTCTCTCTCGGCCTCCTTCTCCTCTGCTTCTTTTCGACGTGCCTACTCGTGTGCGGTGTCACGTTGCTCTTGAAGCAGCCGCCTGAACTCCTTATCCCAGTTGGCTTGATCAAGGAGGCTTTTGGTCTTTGGGATTGATCTCCATATCAAACCACTACTCAAATTCACACAGTGGCGGAGGTGACTGCATGAAACATAAATTAGCAAAGTTTCATATACAAATATTACGAAATACATATGATTGTTACCATCTGGCGATTCTTCAGGCTCTTCTCCGGCAGGTTGAAGGCGTAGTTGCGGCACTTCCAATACCTCCTCTTCCAAGTTAGAATTTTCCAAGAGTGGACAAGCATGCAAGGATCTCCGCACATACACATCGGTGGTACAACCCCACGAGGTAGGAAGAGATCCTGGTACGCAACGTTGCGCGACCAGTCCGAGGCACCTCCCTCTTCCTTTGCTTTCCCCTTTCTCTTTCCACTTGCATGCCTCGGTATTTTGGATTGATCCTCTACTTCTTTTTATTTTTTTTCTCCCTCTCCTTCCCTTCTCTCCTCTTTTCTTTCTTCCTCTTTCCTTGCTGGCTTTGTGAGACCGCGAGCGAGAACGAAGGTTATAAAGGGTAGATATCACCTGGATATGGGGCGATCGCCTCATATTAGGGCGATATTTACTTCGGGCAGTATGCCCCCGACGGCCTAGTTCCCGGCATTTTTACAGCAAGCCATTTTCGTTATTTTTTCCCTTGATTATTTCGAAAAAAGATTTAAAACAAATATGAAATAAAAAAATCCTGGCGCCCTCCTATCGCCCCAGAAAAGGGCGATCGCCCCAACCTTAGGCGACCGGTGGCAGTCACGGACACATTTCAAATTTGGCTGTTACTACCCGTTAGTCGCACGTTATTTCGGCCTCCTACCGCTCGAATATGGGGCGATAGGCCTATATCTGGGCAACGGGAGGCCAGTTTCGTAAGTTTTTTCCTAGTTGATTATTTTTGAAAAAACAATTTAAAATAAATATTAAATAAAAAATTCAAGAAACGGAGGTGGTGGCAGCGCCATGTGGGCGGGCCGGGGATATAGCTGGTCACTCCACCGTCCGACTGGCCAGTGAGCCCAAGTAACCAACCCAGCAAGCATACCCACACCCTCTGGGCTCTGTCCCATCAATTGGGCCAACAGCGGATGATAATGCATTGCTCCGTAGCCCAGATCTCTCCCAAACACTCGTCCACAATCTAGTACTACTGGGCGGGCGTTATGGTCTAGAGCTGCTCAAGAAAGGTCTTGTTTGGTGCTTCGGCTGACGGGATCAAGCTCAGATTTCATTTGACGAGCTGCTTGAACACAGCTGGGAGTGTGCCGGATCCATACCTGATCGGCCGTCGACTTCCCTTCCAGTTGATGCTGACGAAATCCTAAGCGAAGATTCCAGCAAGGCCGGCTAAAGATGTCGCGTGGAGCTATGAAAAGCCTCTCTGGAGCTATGAAAACCCTCTCATGTCTTCTCGGTAAAGAAAGCGCGCTTGTAAGCCTGTTTCTCACCCTTTTCAGATCGGAGGGGTCTGCGGCAAAACCTCTGCACGGATCGAGGCTAGCTCTTTGCTTATATTGGATAAACTATCGGATGGCCGAGCTACCATGATGTTTACCTACCCTCTGGAAGAACTGGATGGATCTAAATGGTTCAACTCATGGTGATTCTCATATTCAGAACTTGAATGGTCATCTGGTCGTTTTTTGCTCGTCATGTACAATAACATATATGCGCTGTCGCCGACGAAGAGTTCAGGTTGTTTGCTGGCCGCACCGCTGCTTCTCCGGTCTCAACTGTCAAGGGCTCGATACATGGGAGCCCGCCTGGCACGTTGAGCCATGTCTTTCCACTGTTATTCTTGACTTCTTGTCTTTCTTTTTTCTTATCGTTTTTAATATAATCTTTAACCATTACTTTTTCTAGTTATATGTTATAGAAAGAAAATACTCACTTCGGTCACAAATATATATTATTTTGGGTATATGCTGTCAAACTTTTAAAGCTTTAACTATCGATAACTTTTTAAATATTTATATTGATACATGAAAATCATATGTCATATTTGACTCGAAAAATATTTTCTTACATTACAATTTTATTAGGTTTTGTAAATATATTACAATGGAAAATAGTGGTCATAGTGATGTTTTCGAGACCGTGTCGCTGTCTAAAATAATATGTATTTATGACCGTAGGGAGTACTGATAATATAATGATATGGAAGCAGTTTCGACGACAAATCTATTAGCATCAAGTTTAGGTGACAAATATAAATCTTTATCACGGACCGCCTTTTAATTGGTGCGTTTAGATACTATCTGACTACCGAATTTTAGGCTGCGGTAAATCAGCGTATATTGCGGGTAAAGAGCGATAAGCGACGGTTGATATAGATAAATTAAGCCTCATGGCTAAAGTTTTTACAAAATGGCGCGTCGCAGCGCTTAGTACATCACAAAAGGGCCGCCCGCAGGAAATAGTTTGAGCGATAGGTCAAAGCCTCAAAACCAAACACTTTCGCCATCTCGCTTTCTTGAAATTCTCCGCTTCTTGATAATCTAAGGGAGGGATAGGGAACAAGGGTGAGTACACAACAAGTACTCAACAAACCACACGGGATATTACGAATATTACATGCGGATTTACCAAGGGATTGGTTTAGGTTAATAATTGGGGTGGATCACGATTTTAAATTATCTCATTTAATTACATTTGAAACACAAACCATAAATAGCAAGTGTCGAGGGTTATTTGTCAAAATCCGACGCCGCCATGTTTTATTATTAAAACTAGATTGAGCTCGATTAAGGTATCACCCGGTTTAACTTAGCTTCATTAACGGAAGCAGCGTAGCAAATTACCATTTTATTTGACTCTGCGAGTGCTCGACTTTACCCACAAGATATCTTGGTCTTTAGTGCAGCGATCAACATGCAACTTAAATGCATGCGGCGGACCGAGATGATCGTGACCGTTGTTGGACTTCCTTTTAGCTCCTACCCGGTGGGCTATCAAGAGATCCATAACATTCGGGACCCTTTGGCACGCACGGAGCGTTTTACGAATGTTGTGGACACACGTATTGCGAGAGCAGGTGAATGATCCCTCCATTCCCGTTCGCCTCGATTACCTAGTGATCCATTTTCTATGGAAGCTCTTTCTGTAGGCATTCAAGGGAGGTATAATGTACTAAGCCACGTTGGAAAGAGTCAGAGTTGACCATCCCAACTGCGGTTGAGCAATTCTTGAAGTTATTTACTTAGCCCAAAGTGTTTAATCCTTATGGTGCCAAAGACCAAGCCAACATCCACATAATACCACAGTAACCATTGTACCACCACCATTCCATCCATTTACTTGTCATCGGTTGGGGATGGGACTCATAGCCACCTCCGTGGGTAGTCAATGACATCCCCTAAATAGCAGGTTTTGAAAGATCATCAAACCTACCTTCGAGATTAAGCATTTGTCTAAAAGTAATATTTGTATGATTTGCTACATCTCGAGGTTCAATATTTTATATCCTAGGGTTAAAAAGGAATTAGGGCATAACAATCGGTTTTATCATTTGGTTATAACTAATCATGTTATTCAAAACTACCAAATTTGCTATTTTCTAAAATAACATAAATAATGCGATACAAAAATATATATACATATATTTTAATGGAACTAGGTTCAACATGTTCAAGAGTGCGGCTTGCCTTGCGAAGTTAAAGGTTCTCCTAAAGAATAGCAGCGATGTCTTGCGATTGTCGACGACTCTTGCTCATCGTCTGCTCGGCGTAGTGCTCGGCTCAAGTATTGTTCGGCGTTGGGTCTAGCGCGAAAATAACCCACGATAAATAAATGAATAAAACAATAAAGGAAAAAAAAAATGAAAATGAAAATCAATTTGGAGAGTCGGAAGTAGAGGAAAAGGGCATTTTGGAAATTAAGAATTTGGTTTTGCGAAGCGGAGTGCATTTTGGATTGATGGCTCAAAATAGTCAAGAATATGTATTTTGGCTTTTACGGATTTTAAAGATTTTACGGAGTTTTAAAATGAATTTTGGATTTTAAATCGTTTTAAATCCGAAAATGTAAATCAACCGAAAAAAAGGAAAAAGATTTCGGCGGGCGCCTGATTAGCCGCACTTTTTGGCCCATCGGCCTGATCATCTTGTGGTGAGCAGACCCGAACCCGGTAATGCCCGGCGGTAGCAGCGTGGAAGAGAGTGACGGCGTGGGTCGGCGTGTCGATGGCATGAGGAAAAAGCGGTGCCATACCAGGCGGCGTGACGATGACTCGAGGGAGAACAGCAGTGGGGCTCGTTGTCGATGGGCTGGGAGGAGGAAAAAAGCAATGTCGTGAAGGAAATCGGCCGGGTAGGGAAACGAAAAGCGAATTGGCGATTTAGGCGCCGCAGCGGAGTTGAAGAAGTGGCTAGGGAGGAAGAGGAAGGCGGAAATTTGTGTACCTTACGATGAAGGCTTAGGCGAGGAAAAATGGCGGGGAGCCGGGTTTATAAGCGGTTGGGCGGTGGAGATTAGCGGCGGTGGAGGAGTGCTCGAGTGCGATTTGTATATGAGAGTAGAGAATGAGTCTTGTGGGATGTCGACTTCGTTCGTGGCCAGGGGTAGAAAGGCGAAACCTTGAGAGGATTGGCGCGATGTTGTCTGAGCTAGGTGTCTTGGCGGAGGAAGATCGCCATGGGTGGTGCTCGAGTCTTGAAAGACAAAAGCAATTAAGCGAGATTAATCTGGCGGTCGACTTCGGTGAAGCGCGAGAGAGGCCGGCTCAATGGTTAAGCGAGCTCCGTGGCGTGTGACCGTCTTGTGGAGGAAAAGCTTCAGGGCGGCGTGGTGGTGATGGGATGTACGAGGATGGCGGAGCCAGAATCGAGCGTGTCGGTAGCGTTCTTCTGAGGTGTCGGCATCCATGGATTAGGCGGAGAAGCGAAAGCAGGATTAGGCGTCGTCTGGTTGGGTGTAATGAGGAAGATGGCCAGAATGAGCAGGCCTTGAGGAAAGCAATGATGCGGCAGGCCGTTAAATGGCCTATGTGGAGAAGCGAACGTCGGTTTTTAGGCAGGCGGAAAAGCGGAAAATGGAAAGCGCGAACGGGAGGAAAGCGGAAGCGTCCAGAAAAGGAAGCGGGAATGGGGTTGACTTTCCGAAATGGCAAGTTTTCAAATTAAACTGCAAAAATTTGAAATAAATTCGGGAAAAATCTAAATAAATTCGGATAAATAGTAAAGGCCAAATTTAATTTATTTTTGAAATTTTTGAGGTTATTTCAAATACATTCTGACATTTTTAAATTTAGCACTATCAATTAAGATAGGGAATGAAAATATTACAACGTTTCAATCGGGTAAAGAGCCCACAATTCAATCAAAATGCAAGATATAGAGGACCAGGCAACAAGAGGAAGACACCCGTTTCTCTGATGGCAGCCGAAACAGGCGAGGCTACTCCTGGGGGGGAGATGCGCTCTCCGGTACTGTTGGACGTCTTCTCGGATGAGTCCAAATAATTGCTGCGCATCCATGTTTTTGTGTTGGAAAGTAGGTCAATTTCGTTCTTTTCGTATGTTCCAACACACATACACAAACATGGCTTTGCGATCACTCTTGTCCTTCTTTGGCATTCAAGCCAGGTATTCTGTCCAGTTGCTGCAGCTAAGCTTGAGACGTGGGCGATAACCCTGTATTCTGGCTGCGCCGTCTAGGTGGTTACTTTGTCCCAATCTCCTGTGCGTAGACACAGTTGAGGATGAGTTAAGTAATCTGTCGCTGCCAGAATTCCTGACAGCAGCGGCTGCCAGCGGCCGCTTTCTAGCAGCGTATGAAATAGAGGTAGAACTAGCAGGGTGTCAGGTATATACCGGCACCTCTAATTTTTTAAAAAAAAACTTAGAAAAAATACAGGGATCAATTATTCTTCAGTGCTCTCCTTTCTCATCAAAGCTCAGACCATGACCTTATCATCGTAGGTCCATGACCAGCACAAGACTAAGCTCCAGATCAGGATCATCCACTGTTTGAAGGCAAGTTATGCTTTGATCATTTTGCTCTTAAGTTTTGAAAATATAATTTGATTCAAACTATGCATGCTAATTTAACTAAAAAATAGATTTAATTAATTTGGGTGAATTAGTTAAGTAACCTATTTGTTATTGCCACCTTGTCTCTAATATTTGTATGCTATGATTCATTTGATACCCTAAGTTGATAACATTAGTTGGATGCAATGATATGCCAACACGGGAAGCTAGACCGTGAATAGTTGCTTAGCCTTGCTTATGTCGTGAATAATCTTTTATAATACAAAAGCAATATTAACTAAAGGAATAGTGAATGTATTTTGGTAAATGGTGGAATGTGTTGGTAATGATGTTGAAGTGTGGAGACCTGTGTGGTTCTACATGAAGGTTGATTTGTTGGCATGTGTTGCACCGTAAAACAACTTGGGGTGAGAAATGATTTAGACTGGGGCAAGTGGCAAGATGGTCTCGTGCTAGGTGGGCCTATGTGGCAACGGAATGAATCAAGTAAAATGAGATGGCTGAGTGCTGAACTTTTGAAAGGAAGTCTTGCCCTGGGCAGTTAAGGACTTTACCTTGCGAGCCTTTGAACTGAGTTACTCGTACAACCACATATCTGACATGGAACAGACTTAGTTTAGTAGGGTTCTAATATCTTTCCTTTGACACCTTAGGGCGGTAGTTACACAAGAGTGTAGCGTAATGAGGCGTACGTGCTACGGCTTGGTACCCATCCAACGATGTTAAGCATTCTAAACTTTGGCTCTGAGTGAGGAAGTGTTAGAAAGGCAATGCTAGGGAGGTTCATAGGTTTAGATGTTAGTTTAAAATACTACTGTTACAATCAATCACACGTGTGGTGGCGGTTGTATCTCGTGGGTAAAGTGTACAACCTCTGCGAGTGTATAAACTATTTGAATAAGCAGAGTCCACGGAATTGGACAAAGCTCGGGATTCTGATCAAGGAGTAGATCTGAAAGAAATGTGTGCAGGATAATGGTGAAATTGATTAAGAATTTGTGTCCAAAATTATATGGAAAACAATTGGAGAAACTTATATTATATTAATATGGTTTCTTTGCTTTAAATCTGAATTAAATAGTAAGTTAAAATATTGATGCAATGCAAAATAACCAATTGAGCCATTTCTTTGTAATAAGCCATGCATGTAGTAATAGAAGCGCATTACATGCATGACTTGTTGAGTACGGTGTGTACTCACCCTTGCTAAAAACATATCGGAGGAAGAGTCCACACGTTTGGGAAGAGGAGTTTAACGAGGCTAGGAGAACTAGGGAGCAAGCCTTGTCGTTAGCTTTGTGGAAAGGAGATGGATCACTCGATGTTTTATTTTCATTGTTATCTTCTGATACTCGATTTATGTAAGCCTGCGTGGCAAACTATTGTAAGGTGACTATAAGGTCATACAACTTCGTTTATATTCATGTTTGAAGTACTTTATTATTATTCCGCTGTGTATGATTGTGGTACTTTAACCTGTTTGCTTTGTGTGCACTAAGCGTGATCTGAACTAGTCTTTGAATACCTGAGAGGTCGAATTGCAGTTTGGGTCCCAACAATACCGATGATGAGTTGCATGTTGTGGCACATGTAGAATCCACAAAGATTAGTTCCCTTTTGGCTACTAGTGGCACCGCAAAAGTAGAATTAGTTACTTCAAGAGGTATTATTATGGAATATGATATAGGATTATTGTGTACTAGTGGGATACCGAAAACTTGAATTTGTGGTTGAGCTACGATCCTCCCTTGGATGACCCTCCATGAATTATGTATATTTTGAATGATTTACATGATTCCAAAAAGTTAGCCTCATTCATTTTATGAGCAATGTACACCTTGAATGATCTGCAACAGAGTTATCTTTAGAGAAAATGTTATTACCTGTTGAGTAATTGTGTGACAGGCTTCAAGTCGTAGAAGCCGCCATTTGATAAATTTATGTAGATTACCAAGTTCTTTTTTGGTGAAATGACAAAAAGAACCCTGTGAAACCTACATAGGTATGTTGTCATAGTCATTCAACCTAACTTTAAGTTGTGTATAAAGTATAAATCAACAAATATAACAACTAGTGCATCAGTTACCCTAGGTTGTAGGGTAAAAGTATGTAGGGTTTGTTGTGTTGAGCCAGCAATGCACTTGTAACATAATCCTCGACTGCTTGTAAATTTTCATCCATGCTCTGCTTGGAGATCATGTGTGGGTCGAAGAAATCTACAAGATCATTCTTGATTTTGGCTTCTTGTATCATGTATCTATATATGCAAAAGTATGAAGTTATATATATGACATTTATCGATATTACACGAATTTTGACCATGATTGCACATACTTACAATATCCAGCATCTCAAGAATGAGGCGTCGAGGGCGTGAGGTTGTAGAGATCGAACAAGTCACTGAAGGTGACCCTAAAGAAGCCTTCTGATGACTGGTTGAACAAATGTTCCTCCTTGAACTTCACAGGGATACTAGATATCTGTTGTGCCACCGGCTTGTTGTCTTGTTCCATGTACCAACGATGCAATCTAGTACAAGCCATTGTAAGATGTCGCAGCCACTCTTCTGGTAGGAACGACTGTCCTAACTTGTATTTGTGGGCCAACGGATAGTTAGGGGCTGCCATGCTCTACTTCGATTTGCTCTTTTCTCATTTTCTCATATAGGTCGTTTTCACGGGAGACAAATGGACATGAAAGGGCTGTATGGGCCTGTGATGTACCTGGTGTAGTTAGTTCAAAAAGCGATGCATGATGTATCATATTATTCTTGACATATGTTTCTGTTGTTTTTTAGGCTATGCTGTGATAATGTTTTCGAAGCGTTTGTGATAACTTTCTCTGAAGTAGTGTTAGTTCTAACCAAGATAATTTTTCCATCTGGATTGACCATGTTGACAAGAAAATGAGTGTTGTCCACTGTCATGGTACATTTCTTGGCAAATTTCAGACACCCTTCTTGTATGGTTGACTGGATTTGACACTTCAAGACGTTGAAGTCGTTGGTATTGTGTGACCAAGAGTTATGCTACTAAGAGTACGATCTCTTCTTTAGCTCTTCAATCGGCAGAATAGAGTGTCCCTCTGGAAGTCTGATTTGTTTTTCTGTAAGAGCAAATCAAAATATGGTCGCACTTATTAACATCAAAGGAGAACTTAAACTTCTTCTGCCCGAGTTTTCTTTGCAAGCGGCTTCAACATCAGAAAGATAAACGGTTCGGCTCTAGATGATCTTATTCATTCAGCAACAGCATTATCCAGTTATCCCTTCAACTACTGATTCTTCCTCAGAATCGGCTACAAAAAAACGCACCAGTCTTGTCATCTTTGTTGTCATTGAACTTATTTCTGGCAGTCCTCACTTCCTTTAATCAGCTTGATGATTAAGGTCTAAGAAATCTTGTCCTTCAAGCCGATCTCTAAGATGATTCAACAATCCATTGTAAGTTAAATTAACCAAATATCTTTTCGATATAGCCATATTAAAGCATCTACTCTATGCTTCCCAAAACCTTTTGAGGTAGCGGCAATTGGCTCATTAAATCATTGCTTTAATGCCGTCAAATCACTTAAGCATAGCTCCATTGATTTTTTAGATAAAGTTAAAATCCGGTCTCGCTTAAAGCTTACGACCGAGAGTTCTTACAAAGATCCAGTCCAAATAACAATATTGGAATAAGAGCAAAAAAAAGCGCAATTTAAAATCCTAATCTATAATTCTGCTCCACTCATTATTGGCGAAGATTTGTAATGTGATCTCAAAAGCCACCTTGCTGTCGGATCTGCTCCTGTTATTCTCATCTTTAGCTTGATGCCCAATACATGACCAATATGTTCCTCTGAAGATAACTTTGCATGAGCGTAGAATTTTGGTTTTCTCAAAAATAATATCATTAACGTGTACACCAAATAGCCCATAACATAGCCACACCTAACAAGAATCAATTTTGAACATCCTTCTCAATGCACCTAACCAATGACCAAGCATATTAGAAATGGATTTGGGTGGTGATAGACCATAGCTATGTGCACAACTTCGCCGGATAGCTTTGGAGTATTGGCAATCAAAAATAGATGCCTTATTGTTTCATTACAATTCTGAAACAACATTTACGATTCCCATGCCAATTCCTTTTAGCAAGATTATCCTTTGTTAAAATTACGGCGTTGTACATACCAAAGAAAAATTTTAATTTTCAAAGGATTTTCAACTTCCAAATAAATTTACAATTGTAAGGAGTATTAGTATTCATACAATAGTTGTACATAGATCGTGAAGAAGCGCCCATGTTTATGTAAATCGATTAAAAATATCCCTTCAGCGGTAGGTGACAATTAGCCAATTTGCTACTAAGTTGTACCATGCATTCAATTTATTCCTGTTAATATTCTCGGAAGGTAATGTTTGGAGGCATTTGAGTCATAACCTTTGCTACCACAATATGAGGGTAATGAGCAATGTTATACAAACTTGGGAATTGAACCTTTGGTGGGGTAGAATCAATCCACTTGTCATCCCAAAACCTAGTTTGTGAGCCATCTCTTATATGAAAGGATTCACATCCTAGGAATTCATCTTTAATTTTTAAAAGTCCTTTCCAAAATTGGGAATCACTAGGTTTGACATGCACTTGGGACAAACATTTGGAACTTAGATACTTATTTGTAAGTAAAGTCTGCCAGATCCCATCCTCATTCAACAGTTTAAATAACCATTTACTTAGGAGACATTTATTCTTAATCTGTAAATCAACAATACCCAAACCTCCTTGGTCTTTAGGATGACACAATATATCCCACTTAGCAAGACGATATTTCCTCTTATGATTATTGCCTTGTCAAAAAAACCTTGATCGATAGATATTCAGCCTTTGTAGAACATCCTTGGGAATTTAAAAAATGGACATCATAAACATAGGTAAACTGTTTAGTACAGAATTTAGGAGTACAAGTCTACCCCCATAAGACAGATATTTGGCCTTCCAAGTACTTAATTTTCTTTTAAATCGAAGCTCCATTGATCCAGAGTAGAAGTACTCTTGGCTCTATATCGGCCCATGTAACAGCTACTAAATTAGACGCCACTGCGGTAAACCAGGTAAATGCTTGTACTTGACAAATATTAATAGAAACAACCGAAGTTATAATCCATCATATTTTCCAGCTTCTATCCCTCACAAATTTTATAAAATCAACCGTTCTAAAACGATCTGCGAAGAACGGGTACTAGCAGCGCCCATAATAGTGGTAGTATTGTGTAGGGAGTGAAAGCAGTCTGAAGCGATCGGTAAATAGCTATTAGTTTCCGTTTCCATATTTTATACGATAGCAGATGTCGAAATCGAAGCAGGAAGCGGAAGCGGAAGCGGGTAGTGGCGAAGCAGGCCAAGCAGAGCGGATCGGATCTGAAAGCAGCGGAAAATTCCACAAAGGCGTGGTACATGATCTATCAAAAGTTCCAAACATACCAACTTTAAATGGTATTTTAGTTACACTTACAGAACATCTTAATAGTATTAGCCAACATTGAGCATTGTATGAACAAAGACATGTGAACATTGTTTACCTCAAAACCAACGAACACATCATACTATAATAACAAACATAAATAGTTCCACATCATAATATAATAACAAACACATATAGTTTCACATCATAACATAATTAATAGCAAGCACATAGTTTCCCATCACAACATAATAACAAGCAGATATAGTTCAAGTGTTCAACATCACAACATAATAGCAAACACATAGTCCATCATATTCTAAGCTATTTATCATGATGTAGGTCCATCATGTTTTCCTCCATATCAGCACCATCGACATCCTCTTGCTCATCCAACTACAAAGGCAAGCATGAAACAACATTAATCATCTTGAGAAGACAAATAGAAGCACACTAAACTGAAATTTTACTTGATTTGCACAATATGGTTTCAAAGTTAGATAAGAAAAAGGCAAACCGTTTCTATGGAGCTTGCAAAATGTCTTTCAAGGATATCCACATCCATCTCGGTCATGATAGATGCAATGGTACCACGAATGATTAGTAAAACACGATTAGACTTAAATATTTTCACATGATGAACAAACTATTGATGTAAACTAAAATGTTACCTTTTGATGCTGCGGTCAATCTTTAATACAAATTAAAGCTTGCACAATCTCGAGGATCTAGGCAATTTGCGAAATGGGTCAACAACGAATCACACGACCTTGAATCACGGATTCTGAAGCAGCAAAATCGATACTTGAATAGATAGCACATCACGAGCAAGCTTGGAGAGAATAGGGAACTCAACTTGTAACCTTCCACCATGATAAGACATCGAAATTCTTGTCTTTTATAGATGCTAAAGGTTGCTCCAAGTACATTTCCAACTCATTTTTGTAACATGATCGATTGGTGATGCTATGCAAGAACTTGTCAAGATCATCATCCTCATCAATATCAAGTTGAGAACCCACTTGGTGCACATTTGTAGCACTTCTGAGACTATCTTCTTTGAAGTAGAGACATAAACTTGGAACAACTCATAAACAACTTTAGTAAAATTATCAATCTCTTGCATAGAAGTGGCGGGGTAAATCTTTGGTGCATAATATTCCACTACATTTCTCTTGTATCTAGGATCAAAGAAGCATGCTACTGACAAGTGCCATGTTGGATTTTTCCCAATACTTATCATATTTAATTCTCATCGAATGTGCCATATTTGTAATTCTTGGGTCAAAATGCAACACCATTACGCAATTGCAATCTTAATTTGACAAAACTTTCTAAAAATAGATTAGCGATTGGATATTTAGTGCGGAAGAACAGCTCGGTAGCATCATAAAAAGCTTCAAGCATGCGAGATATCGATGTTGCCATAGCCCAATTACTGGAAGTTGGAGCACATTTCTTATATTTACTTGAATTACGAAGAAAAAGCCTACCAAAAGCATCTTTATAGTAAATTGCACTCTTTAGCATAAGATATGTGGAGTTCCATCTTGTAGGAACATCAAAGAGACCCTTGTCACATCTAAGTCACACTCTGAAGCACATTTCTTAAACTCTTCATATTGCAGTGGAGAGTTCTTCACAATTGCAACTGTATTTCTAATATTTGCAATGGCTGGTGCAATCGTTTTTAAACCATCTTGGGCAACCAAGTTCAAAATATGATTCAAACATCTCACATGGAAAAAGATGCCATCGCAGATTAATGGAATATCTTATTGAGTTTACTTACTATCCCACGAACACATTTATCATTTCTTTGAAGCATTGTCCAAAGTAAGTGCAAGCAATCTCCTATCAAGATTCCAATCCACTATACTATCATAAAAAGCTAAGCACAAATTTTTTCTGAATGATGTCCTTCTACATGCATGAACTTGATAATCCTTTTTTATACACCAATGTCATCTATCAATGTCTTGTGATGCACATGTAGCCTTTGTTTTGATTAGATGTCCACATATCCATGGTTGTACTAAGCGACATTCAAGTGTTTTAAAGTACTCATACAGTTTTTCTTTTCCTCCACAAACATATTCAATATATCTTTCCTCACGTATGTCGACTTTTAATTGGAAAAGTAGGGCGCAAACACTTGATAAAGTCCACAAAGTACTCATGCTCAACAATATTAAAGGGATATTCATGCATGATAATTGCGAGGTAAAATTTCTTCAAAGCGACCGCCTCATCATACCTATAAGTCTCAATAGATGCTTGTGTTTAAATCGCCCTCACTCTTCTTCAAGTTGATTGTTTGCTGCGGTCAAGATAAAATGCTTGTGTTTCAAGTGACTTTTGAAACCCGATGTTCCTCTCTTGCTCTCACACAGACCTTTGTAGCAACATCCGGTCTTGTTGCACTTAGCCCATAGCTTATACAACATTGTTGCCCTTGTCATCTTCGAATTAACCTCATACTTGGTGAAGTGCACCCACACATCGAGTGGTTTCTTAGCTTTCTTTCCGGAGGTGGCTTGCACTCAGTTTCATCGATTAAATCCACACTTGCACTTGGAGTAGCAGTGCAACATTTGGATGTGGAGTAGCAGGGAGGCTCGACAGCAGTGGTGACTCACGGGCAAAGCGAGGGATGTCGGCGCTTGCACTTGCCTTCTTGCTCATACTTGCGACATTGTCCATGGTGCCAAGATGTATAGCACGCCAAAGATCTTCTAGTTATAGGTGACAACAGAACTAGCACAAAAAAGGTGGCTCGATCGAATCTGAGACAAGAAAATGGACTAATGGAGGTTCGGCTATAATGTAAAAGCATGAATACTCAAAATTACATGAAGCTTCCAGCTATAATGTAAAAAGCACAACACTGAAGCATTATATAGAGTCGATCCATATTGTCACATACTCAAAAGAAATGCTATATATGATCAATCGGTGTTGTCAAATACTCAAAAGAAACATTATATATAATCACTCGGCATTGTCAAACTCATATATATATATATATATATATATAGAAATATAAACATGCTTATGGGAACAAGACAATCAAGTTCTCCGGTGCATCACGTTTAGCTAACGATGGTGTTCATCTCGGATGGAATGGAGCATTTATCAGGACAAGGCATGCAAGCCGAATAAGCGATACAAGCATAAACCGAGATGAATCTGTAGTAACCAAGCATCTAACACATTACAAATCTATGGACAACCTGAGAATGTAATGTGATTCCAGCAACAATTGTATCGCATGCACATTAAGTGGCCTCCTATTGCGAGCAGGATATCGAAAGCCACAAGAATCAAAAGTGATTCCGGCGCATCCAACTCTGCGGACATCGATCATCGACAATGCTCTCTGGACTGAAACCTCTGATATATCGACAACTCTTTTTCTTTACTACCACGTAAATCGACTAATGATCATCTATGTCAAATGACAAACAATGGCTAGATTTGCTCAAAATCAATTCAGTTTGGTGCTCGAATTGAAATGACAAACAACCCTTGAAATGCTTGAAGCGGTAGCGATGAAATTGAAAAGGTCGCCGTAGCGTATGAGCGATGAGAAGCATTCGCCTGGTGGCCTTGGCGTGTGATGAAATTGAAGTCGCCGAAGCGCTTGGTGTGTGATGAAAAGCCGTCATGCAGTAGGCCGAGGCAGGGAACTCTTGTAGGAAGCCGGTCATGGTGGGGAAGCCGGTCATGGTAGAGGGAGGCAGAGGCAGAACTGCGGTGGGGCCGGTCATGATGCGAAGTGAGGCGGGAACGGAGCTCTGCTGTGGGAAGCGCCGAGGCTAGGAGGCGGGAGGCTAGCGGCTGAGGAAAGCATGGCCGCCTGGGAGGTGGGAGGGGCTCTCGTGAAAATGCTGGGTGAGGAAGTGAGGAGGCACTGCACTAGGGTTTCAAGTTTGGCGCTAGATGGGTTGGGTGGCCGGAAATTCGGTTTGAATTACACGAATTTCCGTTCGTTTCCGTTCCGTCGGAATTAGCTCTCCGTTTCGTTTCGTTTAGAAAAAAAAATTCCGTTTAGTTTCGTGCAAAGAAAAATTCCGTTTAGTTTAGAAAATGAGCTTAGTTTCCGTTTTCGTTCGGAGCGGTCGGAAAATTTCCGTTCCGTTTTCACCCCTAGTATTGTGACTCTGATTTACTGTTGTCATTACCGTCCGATTGATATCAAACACTGATGACTTTTTCTTTTCTCTCTATCGTACGGCCAGTACGCCAAGAAAGGAAGAGAGTCAGTGTGCCAAACGATGCTTCCCTCCATCCTCTCAAAATCAAGAACCGCACCGTCTCCGGCCGGCCACCATCGCCGCCTCCTCGTCTCTTCCCTCCCCAGGACCACCCCTCTGCCACCCACCACCGCCGTTGCAGCATCACCACCTCCACCTCCAAGCTCCAGCTCCCACCTCGCTTCTTCCCCTCCTTCCTGCCACAACTACACCTCTATCCTCCAATCCTGCGTCGCCGCCGGATCACTCCGCGCCGGCAGGCAGCTCCACGCCAGACTCCTCGTGTCGGGACTCGGCCCCGACACGGTCTTGGTCACCAAGCTCGTCGACCTCTACGCAGCCTGCGGCCATGTGGGCCACGCGCGCCGCCTGTTCGACGGAATGCCCAAGCGAAACGTGTTCCTCTGGAACGTGCTCATCAGGGCCTACGCGCGGGAGGGGCCCCGCGAGGCCGCGGTCGAGCTGTACCGCGGGATGGCGGAGCACGGGGTGGAGCCGGACAACTTCACGTACCCGCTGGTGCTCAAGGCGTGCGCTGCACTCCTGGACCTGGAGACAGGGAGGGAGGTGCACAAGCGCGTCACGCGCACGCGGTGGGGTGCGGACGTGTTTGTGTGCGCGGGGCTCATCGACATGTATGCCAAGTGTGGGTGCGTGGACGATGGCCGTGGGGTGTTTGATGGGATCGCGGTGAGGGACGCTGTGGTGTGGAACTCCATGATCGCCGCGTATGGGCAGAACGGGCGGCCCTTGGAGGCGCTCTCTTTGTGCCGTGACATGGCTGCTGATTGCGTTGGGCCGACGATTGCTACTCTGGTGAGTGCAATATCAGCCGCGGCTGATGCGGCTGCCCTGCCCAGAGGGAGGGAGCTACATGGGTTTGGTTGGAGGAGAGGGTTTGGTTTACAGGATAAGCTGAAAACTTCCCTTTTAGACATGTACGCAAAGAGTGGGTGGGTTCGAGTGGCACGTGTTCTCTTTGAGCAACTCATGAAGAGGGAACTTGTTTCTTGGAATGCCATGATCTGTGGATATGGAATGCACAGCCATGCTGAAGAAGCACTTGAACTTTTAAAGAAATGAGAAGTGAGGCTCAAGTGATGCCCGATAACATCACTTTTGTTGGGGTTCTATCTGCGTGCAACCATGGAGGGATGGCAAAAGAAGCAAAAGAATTCTTTGATTTGATGGTGGATGTGTATTCCATCAAGCCAACAGTGCAGCACTACACTTGCCTTGTAGATGTTCTCGGTCACTCTGGTAGGTTTGAAGAAGCATATGATCTCATTAAGGGGATGTCCATCAAACCAGATTCAGGGATATGGGGTGCGCTGCTAAATGGTTGTAAGATCCACAAAAATATTGAACTAGGTGAGCTAGCCCTGCAGAAGTTGATTGAGCTTGAGCCTGAAGATGCTGGTAATTACGTGATTTTGTCAAATATCTATGCTCAGTCTGGGAAATGGGAAAAGGCTGCAAAGGTGCGGAAGCTGATGACCAATAAAGGCCTGAAAAAGATCATTGCTTGCAGTTGGATTGAGGTGAAAGGGAAAACTCATGGATTTCTTGTTGGGGATGCTTCTCATCCTAGATCAGACGAAATATATGAAGAGTTGGAGAGATTGGAAGGTCTCATGAGTGATGCTGGCTATGTTCCAGACACAATGCCAGTTTTCCACAATGTGGAAGATGATGAAAAGAGGAACATGGTGAGGAGCCACAGTGAGAGGCTCGCCATTGCATTTGGGCTCATTAGTACACCTCCTGGGACAAAGCTTCTTGTGACGAAGAATCTTCGAGTTTGTGAGGACTGTCATGCTGTTACCAAGCTGATTTCACAGATTGTGCAGAGAGAAATCATCATAAGAGATGTTAATCGTTACCATCACTTTGTAAATGGTGAATGCTCTTGCAAAGGCTATTGGTAACCTATACAATGAATAGACCGGTTGAAATTTGCCAACATAGTGGGGGTAGTCCTATCAGTCTTCCAGGCAGAAGATATCTATGAAACAGCACGGGTAAGCCATAAAAACAGATCTCATTATGAGAAATTAGAAGGTGACTGCAAATCTGCAATTGGCTGTTACTATGTCAGAGTTCACCGTAATGTTCTTTTAGCAGACAAGTGATGATGCTGACTGCGGCAGCAGCTAGTGAGTGTAATGCAATTGTCTTACTCTGAAACGGTTGCAACATGCAAAGGTGATGACTTTGATACGGAGCATTTCATTTATGTAAATCATTCAGAGAAAAATTGATTGCGTTCATTGTGGTGCACCTGGTTCTCCAATTGTTTCACTTAACTTTAGTCCCTGACTGGAGAGATGTACACAAACTCAAGGTTCAGCCTTCATGGTTGCTACATGGAAGCTTGCTAGAGCCACACTTTGAGCAAGGTTTCATTGGGGGAAAAAGTACAGTTTTAAACTCTCCATGCATGCAAGATTTTATCAGAAGGGCTTGAGTTTTGTACTCTGATGCCTATCAAATTGTTTGTAAAGAATTTGTTATGTAACTGGCATTGTTTTCCGTGAAACTATTCGTCTCATCTAACATACATGTATTTAGGAACTGAAGATGAGAAGGACAATGAAAAGTTGTTGGGATTACGCAATCTTACAAGGTAGGGTAACTGTTCATCTTTGATTGTGTCTTGTGTTCCATCTGTTTTGTTCTACATTTCTATATATTGTTCTTTCAATACTAGAAAATATACGTCCTTTTTGCTATAAAGTCAAAATAAATAAACCTTATCAAGTTTGAAGTCATCCTTGGCCTTTTTGTCTTGTTGCAATATGCTGTCGAGGACTGCAAATAGAAATGCTAGCCAAATAGTGCATTGAATGAGACTAATTACATAAGGTGAGAAGTCAGAACTTACATATTGCATTACGTTACTTTTGTTTGCATTATTATGGAGCTGAAAACCTTTGATTGTGCGCCTGATGTGCCTAGTTCCTAGCTTTAATGCATTAGAAGCTAATACTTTCTTTGAATTCACATCTTAGGTTTTGAAATTGTTACGTACAAAATGCAATCATTGTTAAGGTCAAATGGTTCTTTCCATTTATATCTATAAATAGCCACAATGAAAATATGTTGAGGTGTCTCAAAATATGTTTTGTTAGTTATTTTTTTCTTTCATCATTGTATCACATTCTACTGGACAATTCACTTTTACTAAAGGAAAGGAAAGACCATACCCACTTTAATAGTTTTACTTCCACTATCTAGATGGACCGGATCATGATTTTCCTATCCTCAGGGGAAAGGTTCTCTCTGGTCTGGAAGGCTATAGGCGAGTAAGGATTCAAACGCCCCATCGTAGTTCATATAGCACATACACTGATCCTCTGAGCTACATGTCCATCCATCTCCAGTTCTCCACTGGATCTTTTCCTTGGGATACCTCAATAGGAACCTTCTTCTCTGTAGGATTGAGGATGCGTCTAGAGTGGGGGTGAATAGGCGTTTATAAAATTAATCGCTCACTAATTCAATTCGCTCTAATCAACCCCTTATGTCAAAACTTAATTAAAGATATATATGCGGAAACGATAGTCTAGGTTTTGACAATTAACGCCTAAATCAACTAGTCTCACTAGTGCACTAACTAAATTATGTCTCTACACTAGAATTGCTAAATTGAACAATCAATTAATACTAAGCAATTCTAATACATTCAAGCAATTGATCAATATACAATAATTAAAATGCTTGAATATAAATGAGACAAGAGACAACCGATATTTTTCCGTGGTGTTCGGAGACTTGCCGGTCTCCCCTAGTCCACGTTGAGGCAAGCCCAAACCCTTGGACCGGCTCCCACTTGAGCACCCGCCTCGATTCACTAGTCGTGGTTTTTCACGCTTCCGCGTAGGCTCAACCTGAACCTTCACAAATTTTGCCGGGGTTTCTCACAACCTTGAGAGCTCCCGCGCACGACGCCTACGCCGTCTAGGAGTCGGCAACTTCCAAGAGTAACAAGCCGCTCCTTTCTTGAACTTCACCGAGCACAACACATGCGCTCCCGGTGATCACCTAGTGCAACACATGCACCTAGGCCTCCCTCAATTGCAACACATGCACAAGAGGTTCTCAAACCACTTCCTAATTGCAACACATGCAATTAGTCTCACTCTTAGCTCAAGAATCAACTTGAGGATGCAACACATGCAAACCCGGCTCTACACAACTCACACAAGAGCCAAGACCCTTCACAAGTGCAAACAACACACCTTAAGCCCCATGGGGTCTATTTATAACCCCATAAAGAAAACTAGCCGTTTGGGGGCAAAGCAGAAAAAACTCGACAAGCCGGTCCGGCCAAGCCCTCACAGGCAATGGTCGAAAAATCGACCATTACATGGCGGTGTATTTGCAAAAATCGATCAGGCCGCTCATCCGGTGTACCGAGGCCCATGGATCACACCGCCTGCTTCAAATTCGGCAATGCACTCGTTTTGGAAAAATCGCATGGAGAAGGACCGGTTGCAGGGTCCGATCGCACAGAAGAAGCTTGGTCATGCCGGAGATCGATCTGACCATGAGTGGTCGATCACACCTGGACCACCACAAAAACACTCAACTTTTTACTCGAACTCCGATTTGGGTGATTTTTGATTCTATCTGAAGCTTATCACGAGGCTACAATCTCCACCCATTTTCAAGATTTAAGCAACCATAGATATTTTTAAATATCACCAAAACCAAACTCTAATGTAGTCATTCAAGTCTAAAATATGATTTTTGAAATCTCTCAAATAGACTTGATCAAAGGCATGACTACAAGCTATAAAGAGTCACTAACATCAAATATTGAGCCATGATGATCAACTCATGATCAAAATAACTTTTACAAAACACATTTGCATATAACTTGAAAAGCTATAAGATCAATCCTCTAGCCATGTAAGGATCAACACATGATCCCGACACTTTGCAAAACACATTTGCAAATGCCAACACATACTCTAGGATTGAAACCCATAACCTCTAGCTTATTTACAAACCACTTTTGCAAATAACAAAACATTTTGCAAAAACACATTTTGCAAACACAAACCATAAACTTTACTTAGCCTTTGTGATGATCAACACATGATCCAATCACAAGCTAAAACACAATGCATGAGCTCTCACCTTTTGTAACACATGCAAAACTTAGCCCCAAGTAACCACATGTTTTAGAAAGATTGTTTTGTAAATGAAAACAAAACATGAAGCTTCAACATTTGCAACATATGCAAAAGTGAACTTCACGTGAAAGTCAACACATATTGCTTATCCTATTTGCAACACATGCAAATCAAAGTATTATGCGAAAACCAAATGCATATGCTCTTCCTCTTTGCAACATATGCAAATCAGAGCATAAACCAACAACAACCAAGCATAAGCTTAACCCATTCGCAACACATACCAAATGGTTAACCCTTATGCAAAAACCAAATTCAAATGATTTGAGTTCGAGTGAACACAGAATTGAGATCATCAACACATGATGAAGCTCAAACTAGGAGACAACCCCTCTTAATAGTATGGCGATAAAAACTAGACTCAAAGACTACAAAGTCCTTAGCCTATCTAGTTATACCTTCGCCGCCGTATGCAAGCAAACCCCTTTAGGGTCTTTATTGATCTTCACTTATACTCCCCCGGGATCATCACTCGACTCCTCTTTATCTTCGGGATCCACTCTTGACGCTCATCACCTCATAATGCCGTCCTTGTCCTGTTTTCATTCATCCTTGGACTTAACCTAACTCAAACATAACTCATGAAATTTGTTAGTCCAAGATGCATGGTTGTTCCAATCATCTCTTGCACTCCATTAACACATAACGGATGTCTTTAGATCAATTGAGCACAACCTAAAACAATTTGAATGATTTAAGTGTGTCTCAAGTACAATAATACAACACATGCTTCATTATACTTAAGAACTATTCATTTGTCCTTAATTAATCATGGAACACCATCAATACATGATGAAATGTTCTTTAATGATTAATAGGACAAATGAAGTCAATTAAATTATCATTTAAATTGATATGAGTATATATTAACTACACAAGTTTTCATATACTCATGTTGATGAAAAGTAATGATCCATTATGTGTAGGCTATATAGAATTGATCATTACTCTAAGTCATCAACTATAGAATAAACCCACATGTATATATGCATAAATATGATTGACTTGGATATAATATATACATATTCAATTTGATTACATTGGAGTATATCCTATATTACCATGAGTATACTATGACTAGGCAATTCAAATATATACTCAAGGATTTAGTTCCTTTGTCTTGATCCTTATATGTGTCAATAAGAATTAGATCAATACAAAGAGACTTTCAAGTTAAACTACAAACTCCCCCTAAATATGTGCATCCATGTAATATATGGATTGAGAAACATAATGCACATTTTGTGGTTAATATAATGGGGAAATTCATATTTTAACTTGAATCCAAAGTATACAATTAATACTAGAAAGAATATGCATACATACCTTGGGTTTTTCATTTTTCATCCAAATATGAGGCTGCTAAATATATGCTCAATAAAACATGTTAGTCTCATAAAAATTAGGTTTGTCATTAAATATAGATTAAACATTAATTAACATCAATCACCAAAACCAAAGGCTCTTGAACTTACATTCTCCTCAGAATATTGAGAGCTGAAGTATGAAAAGCCATGTAGCATATTTGTTCCACAATTAGTATTTTTTTAGGGGGATTGCCACAATTGGTCTGAGCTAAACCCTGCTAGTCTGAACTAAACTCCTGCTATTAGCTCTTAACCTTACGAGCCCAACCCAACCATACTTCGTAGTTTGATTATTTAGTGTGTATAATTCAAACATGAATTATTTGGTCCGGGTCAAATTTTTATCAGTAGGAACTTCTCAACTAGTCATGTTATGTGGGCATAAAATTTAGAATTTTCAGTATTAAATAGAACATCAACGCATTTGCTTTTTCCAAGATCTAGCTTGTGGTTCTGGCTAAAATCATGTTCAGATTTGAATGTGGTGCCTTTTTATATTGTTGTTATCATCAAACAAACAAAACTGGTCTTTATTCAGAACAATCCATGGTAATGTTATGCTTTTTGCCCTCGGTGGCAGGTTTGTTTCTTGCCTATGATGTATGTGAAAGATTTGAAGATCTATTTTGTCCTGGACTATCAGCTTGAAGGTTCAATTGGCACTAGCTAGGCTAGTTTGGTGCGGCATCATTCGTTTATAGTTGCCTGTGCTTTTCTTTAACTTTTCCCATGCGATGTGTGTCGTGCATCTTTGTAAGTGATAGGTAAGTGTATCATTTGCCTGATTGCCTCCTTTTTTTCCCTTTTGTTACTAATCTTGTTATTTTTTCTTTCATCCGTCTTTGACCAGCGGTGATCCCATTATGTTTCCTTTCTTAATGATTTTATGAGCCTTTAAACTTACTGCTGTTTCTTGTTTATTCATTTTCTTGTCAATCTGATTTTCGGTTCTTAGTACTTTGAAGTCCATGCCCATTATATTTTCCTTTATTTCATCATCTTGTTGATGCTGCAATGCATGTATGAATTTAATATTTTAATTTTTCACATCCCGACTCCAAGAGTTACTTTAAAATATCATATGGTGGTTGTTTAAAACCACAATTCGAAGCTAAAAGCATATTTAAATGTTTTGCCAAGGTTTCCCATATTTGTGAATATGCAACTAATTGTCATGTCTGCCAGCCTTTCAGGAGATCCCTGATCAGTGAACAATATCAAAACCTTTTACAATTATTTTTTTTGGTTATAGCTGGACATATTGGGCAATGTATCACTGACTGATATATTACTCATAAAATGCTGCACATGAAGTTATCACCTTAGGCCTGGTTTGGAAAGTCTATTTCCGGCCGGGATCTCTATGGATAGACCAAGATTTTAGACTAACTAGGCCTTACTGTAAGTTGTTTGGGAAAATTTTGAGTCAATGTTCCGTTTCTACTGCATAAGTATATATACAGCTTAATACATATGTTAGCTTGGGTGTTGTAATTGCATGATGATATCTTTGTTACTTATAATGCAGTATAAATTACATTGTATTTCACATGGATACTCGATAATATTTCTTCAGCCTCACATGTTACAGAAACTAGCTAGGGAGAACACCACTTGGTGTATCACTCGAAGCAGCTAGGGAATATATGGACCAGAGGCACGCAAAGGAATAAAATGCCATACTGACCCGCATACTGCGCGATGGAATGAGCCGGTTCAAAATTCAAAACTCCCTCCATCGGCGTTCTCTCGCGATGGAATGGCCTTGATCTTGCGGGGAGGTCGTGGATTCTCTCTGCGCCGCGTCACGCTAGTGCCTTCCATGGCGAGATCGCGAGTTCGTCTCGGTGTCGCTCGCGATCGGTGATCGGCGGTTTGAAGGGGAATTATTGTTCTTGACAATGTCTAGATTAGCGATCCGATCGTGCAAAGCGCAAATTGTGGCCTTGACTCGCGAGGAAGCGGCGTTGAAGGACGAGGGCTCGGCTCCAAGGGTAACGATGAAAAATGCCAAAGGATCGAGGTATTATCTCTAGCTCCTTGAAGTCTCAATGCATGATCTTCGCCCATGTATCGGCGGCCGATCGCAATGCCAGTCGGTGGCGGTGAATCTATTTCTCTTTGTGAGGCGTCGGCGGCCGCCGTTGCAATGATGGCGGTGGCTATTTGGATCCATGTTAGGCGGGTTGTGCGGATCGGGCAAGATCGGTTGGTTTCTTTCAATTGGGGAGAGGGAAGGATGCGGATGAGGCGACGCCATGGCGGTCGTGCTCATTCGATCCTCTTGTAGCAATCTTGGCTTTGTTCTGAGTCCAATCTCGGCGATGTGCAACCGGATCACGAGGATATTGGACGACGATGCTTTAAGAATCAATTTAAAGCGGTCATGGCGGGCGAGCAATGTTCTTTGGTGTGATCGATTTAATGGTCGCAGACTATGGTGGTCTTCGTCCCCAAGATTTCAAGTTGGTGGTCATGGACGATATGGAGTCCGTGATCGCGTTCAAGATTTTGAGGCGCAATGATTCAAATAGCGCGGTGTTCTTGGTGGTGGCGTCGAATGTTGGAAATCCAGGTTGCGGATTGTGGCGCCAGAATGTTGGAAATCAGTGCCGGATTGCTTCGCGAGAAAATTTCGATGATGTTTTCGCTAAGCAATTCAATGAAAAGGAGAGAGCTCTGCGATCGGTAGTAGCAATCAAGACTTCTCTTTTTTCTTTTTTGTTTTGTTTAAGGGCTGTGTGCTTCTTGTTAGCGAGAGGCCGGGAGAAATTTTAAGGACTTGTATCATCTTGATGTAATGTTTTTGAAATTAATAAAATCTTCCTTCATCTAAAAAAAAAGCTAGGGAATATATTGTGTACCACATGATATGTCACCCGATATCTGATTTTTAGAACATTAGAATTCAATTAGTACCAACCTTACAGTAGATTTTTGGAAACCATTTATATACTTCTATAGAAGTTCACTTTGACGAAGGACTGGTATTACCGTGTTGTGCTGCACTGCACAGTATTAATCTAGTAAATTATAGGAAAGTTTGGTAACATTTTGTTGTTATAGCCAGAAAAAGGTTAGTTGTTAAATCCAAAAAATAAAAATTCTGTTAGAAAGCACCATAATGCCAAACAAAACCAAACCTAGCGAAAAAATGCTTCGTATGGCGTACATTCTGGGTGTACGCTACCTAAAAAGCAGGGAAAAATCAAATTCTCCGAGGGATGTCCTGAGCATCCCCTTCTTAGAGGTCCCATCTCATATTTTGCCACCTAGCTAGCACCAATTTCAAATCAACAAATCCCTTTCTCTTCTCACCAGGAAACACAAGCTACATTTAATGCAGGCATGGACATTCTGTTTATACGGTTTTTTCAGTTCGGTTTATTCGGTTTTTTTAAAGAAATCAGTTTTTGAGATCTGTAAACTGAACGAAGCTGAATAGACAGAGAAACTGAACCGAATTAATTAATTCAGTTATTCAGTTAACGAATTTCCAACCGCAGTGTTACATTACTATTGAGACATCAGATCATTTGCTGAACTCAAATCCACACAGGGAGATTCAAATCTAAAGCAGGATTAGCAAATAACTAAGTTTATTAGTAAAATCCTTTTCCTTTATGTGTCGAATCTGAACTATAAAATATCAAAGTGGGATAGGATAACCTGCCCCAAGAATGACCAAGTATGACTAGTTTCTTATCTATTCCACATCAAAGAGCATCACAAACTTTTTCTTTCTAGGAGCAACGCCGAATACCTATAATGTTGAGAACTGATCGTTTGTATTGAAGATGGACATCAAAAGATATTATCAACTCAATAACTGCAAACTTCTGACAACTAAAATGTTGTTTTTGTCCTCATGACACAAGACAATCAATAGCACTACCACATGCAAAAATAGAAAACCCCACACCAAATCTTTACAAGAATAAGATCATGTTTGCCAGTTCATAGCAATCATTAGTATCCAACATCACAGGAGCTAGGAGGTCCTGTGGTTCGCAGTTACAGACATTGATCTCCAGGATAACCTCGACCTCAGACTTGATCTGGCCGGTGATCTTGCCCTTGAGGTAGTGCCGGACAAGCTCCTTGTTGGTGGGGTGGAACCGGAAGTCGAGCAGCAGCGCCTTGAGCTCCATGACCATCATCTCCTCCATGGAGGGTGGCGGAGGGAGGCAGAGGGAGCGAGAGTGAGCCGCGCACGGGGCAGAGAGGGAGAGGTGACAGGGGCGAGGGAGGGAGTTGCACGTGGGGAGAGGGAGGGAGGCAGCGGCGCCGGCTGGGGCTAGGGAGGGAGGTGGTGGGATGTGAGGCCATGAGGGAGGAGTCGGGTAGGGTTGGCGAATGGCGATTGGGGAATTCACTGTAGGGAGGTGATGCTCAAGCCCATTATTCCGTGGCGAGTGGCGAACCGCCGAACTGAGTGCCTATTCGGTGAAAACACTTTATTCGGTTTCCAAATTTACGAAACCGAACCGAAAACCAAATAGCGTCAAAATAAAAACCGAACTGCAAACCAAAAATTGAAAAAACCAAAATAAGCGGTTAATTCGGTTCGGTTTTTCGTTTTCGGTTTAAAAGTGCCCACCCCTATTTAATGTGACTGATTAATTATAATTTGAAGAATAATTATATATTTGTAATGAGACATTGTTTCTTCTAAAATTGAGGGAAACTAATTTATTTATTAATACCATAATAAATCATCAGCGTACAAAACATCATTTGTCATCGTTTATATTATATAATTTAGTAGCAGAGTGCCTATACATTGCAACAGATTTCACACAATTAATACTATAAATTCTAAACTCTGGAAATAAAAATAATCTAAGTTTCACTACAGAACAATTATGCCATGAGTCCGATGCATACACATATACGCAGATGATCACATGGGCGAATCTAGGAAAAAAGGTCATCGGGCTTGCCGGGGTCATTATGAACTCATAATACTAACTTATAACTTGTAATAAGAGAATTATATGTTTATATATTAAAAAATCGTATGCACGGTACTAGAGGGTGACAATATCGCTTGACCCCAACGATTACACTGTAGATCTGCCCCTGGATGATCACATGCTTCATGCTTCACATAATATCCTCCAACCCACATGCTTGTGTACACATAGATTCATCCGTATAAGATCTTGTACGGATAGATGGTGATGAAGCCACCATCACCACTTAGTGGAACTTTTAAAGGAGCAAAGATACTTCACATCGTAGGCACTGCTAGAAAATTTTTCGCGGTGCAATACACCGCGTGCGTCGTTTTTCGTAGAAAAAATTTCTTTTTTTTTTTACGGTGTTTTATTCTTTAAATCGTCGAAATAATGAGCGAAACGGCTGAAAGAACACAATCGTTTTTTTGTAGAAAGATTTTCTTTTTTTTTCGATGGCATTTTATTTTTTAAATCGTCGAAATAATGAGTGAAATGGGGAAAAAATAGAGATATAGAGCTGTAGAAATATCTCTTTCGACGAATTATTTGAAAAATATTGGAGAACGAGCTGGAAAACCGCGGTGAGAAAAAAGTCTAGAGGGAAAAGGGTGAAAAATTATTAGAGATGACAATCTTCTTTTATCGAGTCTAACACTCTACGCGTTCACCAAGTAATAATACATGTTTTAAAAAATATCAGAAATCGAGATGGAAGCTGGAAAACCGCGGTGGGGAAGAGTCTAGAGGGAAAAGGGTGAAAAATTATTAGAGATGACAACCTTCTTTTGTCGAGCCTAACACTTTACGCGTTCACCGAGTAATAATACATGTTTTAAAAAATATCGGAGATCGAGATGGGAAAAAAGTATAGAGATAGAGCTGCACAAATATTTCTGGCGACGAAAATATTTTTTTCTGGGAAAAATGGAAAAAGGACCTAGACGTAAGGAGTAAGGACCTGTTTGTTACGTTTTTGAACCTGTCCGCTATCCTTAAAAATTAGAAAAGGGCTTACTCACGATTTGAATTTAACGGGAGTTTTTTTCGTAAAATAACGCACGAGGGATCCAAACGCGATTTTAGAAAAAAATATCTTCCCCTCACAAAAAATCACGAAGGGCCTATTCGTAATTTATAAAAGGATCAAAACGCGTAATTTTTTTTTGAGCCGAGCGACGGCAGGGCGCGAAGCTTGCAACATTTAGGAAAGGTATTATGTGCACCAGAGAATTATTTATTTTCATTGATGATCCCTTGTTCAAATTATTTCCAAATCTGGCCTTCACCATTGGTGGCGTGGCAAGATAATACTTGCATGCCAGTCACCATAGTACGACTAAATCCTAACACTCTACCACTAGTAGCATGGCAGTGTTATTTAGCAAATACAGTAACAATGGCGTTGCCAAAACTACCATTTTCTAGCTCAGAGTAGAGATGGCAATCGGGTGGATACCTCTAGGTACCACTGTTTTAAACTCAAACCCAAACCCAAACAAAGTCCTGTCTACCCAAACCCATTAAGTTTTGCGGGTACAGATCTGTACCCATACCCAAACCCAATGAGTACCCAATAGGTACCCACGGGCACAGATCTGTGCGCGAGCACTGAAGGGCGAAGGTAGAGAGGTGGGGGGCGCTATGGTAGTCGCATGCTCCTCCCCCTCTTCTTCTATCTCTTCACATCTCCTTTCTCTCTCTTTTTTTGGGCATTATCTTGTGAGCCGTGGAGCCGATGGGAGGAGTGGCCAGTGGAGGCAGGCGTCGCCGCCGAGGGAGGCAAAGGCGAGGAGAGGGCCAAGCAATCGAGCGATGGAGCAAGGGGAGGGAGGTGATGGGGGCGAGGGGAATCAGGAAGGAGCCGACTCAGCCAAGTAGTCCGTGAGTTTGTTTTTCTAATATACCTTTAAAAAAGTGGGCCCACATGTCATAGGATACCTATTGGGTATCCATGGGTACAAATTGACACCCACACCCATCCTATAGGCTTATCGGGTACCCAAACCCGTAAACCCATGGATCTAAAGTGCTACCCAACCCACTCTTATCGGATCGGGTACCCACGGGTACCCAAACCCATGGGTAAATCGCCATCCCTAGCTCAGAGCTAGACTTATCCCATGGTGTGGCAGCATTGCCTTGCCATACCATGGTTCGGGACATGGCTAAATGGTTTGGATTTAAAAATAAGTTGGATGATGGATTATTAATAAAAATAAATTTTAAAAGGGTTAAATAATAAAAGTTGCTCCACACAAGAGTAGAGTGGGCGTTGGTAGGCCAGGCAGCCCGGCCACCGGCACTTGGGCCGGACCATGGCGAGCCGGTCCGGCCTGGGAAGACCAGCGGGCGGTCGGGCTAACCGAGAGATGTTCTGAGGCCGGCCGTCGCACTGGCGGTGAGTCGGGCAGTGGCAGGGCAGGCCCCACACTCATTCACTCTCTCAGCGTTGGCGCCACGCCTAGCCAGCCCCTCGCGGCCTTGCCTCGTTCGTCAACCATGGAAATAAGCGCTGGAAGTGCATGCAGGAAAAATTGCGTGCTAGTATAGGCGTTACTAGTATGGTTTGCATGGTTTGGCGGTTTGCTAATGCGTATGGTCGCATGGTTTGCTAATGCGTATAGTTGCATGCAAGCATACAAGCATGCAATTTTAATTTATACTAAAAATTGCATGATTTGCTAAAGCTAGTTAGCTCATTTAATTTATACTAGGTTGAATTGCCTACCCCTCGTGTCCCTTGCAGACCTCAAGACCCCACAGGCTTCTCGGGCTTTCAGTGCGGGCGGCCGAACACATCCCCATGTCGTCGGGCCCCATTTCTAGGCCGGCCCGCCCTATAGCTTCGGTAAGACCGGCATTAACCAATCCATTAAATCTTGGGGCCGTGCTTGGGCGAACGCATCGGCAAGACCTTGGGCATGTGAAAAGCCGGCCCAACTCCCGCTCTACACAAGAGCATCGATAAGAAACTAAATCATTGTAGCCAACGAATAAAAATAAGTTTTTCTAAACAACTAGAAGGTAAAAAAAAAGTCAAGATAACCATTAAATAATATCACAACCCTCCTATGGGCTAGTTTGTAGTTGTTGTGCTGCTTATTTTTCTAAAGCTACAGTAGAAGACCCATTGCGAAAAATCTAATACCCTTTCGGCAAATCAGATTAGGTTAACAAACTTATACTTTAAGTGCATCTAAAACTTTGGTTTGTGATTCTACTCTACAATCCGAGGTTATTTCTCATATCGATGTTTTTGCTAAAGAAAATAAGGAAGAATGCATAGCAAGGAGGAGGGGCTGGTGTTCGGCCGCAGGACATGCGTGGAAGCAATGCTTGTTGCTCGATCCAGAGACGCACGCGTGAAAGAGAGCCGGAAAAAGGAAACCAGTAGAAAACGGATGTAAACACAAGAAAATAAAAACTTTTAAAAGTCTGAATCAATTTAAACACTGTTATGATATAGATAGAATCTCGATTTAAGTTTAGAAGGACTTTATTTATTGGTGGGCGAATCGGAAATTATCTTTTATTATTTTCTTTATATATATCGGATATCCTTTTGCATAAGAGATCTAATCTAAAAGGAGAGAACTTTGCCATCCTACTTTATGTGTTTCTGTTCTTCCTCTTGTGATTTCGTTGGCATGCGGTTAATTGATCATGGATAAACGAATACGTTTTATAACACGTTATTAGCACGAAACTCTACCAGAGCTAATTGAGATCGTCTGCCTATGACAATCTACATGACAACAAATTTCACCTTGTTACACACAATCATTTTATATTAAACCCTACGTAAGCGTTTCTACACAAGTTTTTGACCGTACTGATCATCATGTCATGTTTACAGATTGATTATTTAATTACCAAAGATTGAAAAAAAACTCGTGCATCTGCGGATGCATCTGCCTGTGTTTGCCGGCCCCGTTTGTGTGCGTCTAGGGGTGAGCATGGGGCCGGGCTATTTTGGGATGGCACGAGACATGTCCAGCCCAGCTCGACTCACGACTCGGTACGGAACTGTTCCAAACAAGCCATACTAGCATGACACGACTCGGCACGGAACTGTTCCAAACAAGCTAGACTAGCACGACACGGTTGTCTGGGTCGTGCCGGGCCTGCCAATCAGGCATGATAGGCGACCCGGCCTGGCAGTCCGAGCCATGCTTGGACCAGCACGGTCCGAAATAGCCCGTGCGTGCCCGTGTTGTATGTGTGTGTGAGCAAATCAAAGACTAAAAAAAGAAAACTTTGGATGGAGTAGAGAAAAGGAAGGGAATGCATGCATGCATTGTATGTGTGGGTAAGCAAATTAAAGAGTAAATGTATGGCTACATGCATATAACTGGAAGGAGTAACCGAATCAAAGAAATCGAGAAGATTAAACACAATAGGATTTTGTTTCGACTGGAGAAAAAGAAAGTCCTAGACAGATAAAGAAAGAAATCAATCCGTGGTCATTTTCTCTCATAACAATAGTATAAATAGACTGGATCTAGGCTAGCATGGCACGAAGTGTAAATGGGCTATGCCTGGGCTCGTCGAAGGCGAGCCAGGCCAGCCCGGCCCGGCACGGTAAGCACGATGGGTCATCGCGGCCTAACACGGTTTAGGCCTGAAGCACGATGGGCCGTGCTAGGCTGGCTCGGTCTAGCACGACGCCCACCTTTATGTGCGCCCAACACGCTCGAAGCTTCTTCACCAACAGCAATTGCCTTTGAACTCGCGCATCACCGGCCAGTACACTCGGAGGCGGCATCTGTGAGTACCTTTCTCGCACGCCCGAAGTTGTATCGGCAAAGGCCCGAACTTGCCATCCTGCGCACACTTGGCGATGCCATCGGTAACATCGATTGCCACGAAAACAACGCCCGGCTATGTCGGTGGCCGCACTCCGCGGACATCTGCGGTTGCCGCGCTTCTCAACGACGGTGCCTGTTGGGCGAAGGTAGCAACCTCGCACTCCATCAGAGAAGGCTCGCGGCAATGGAGTTCGCGCTTGAGATCGCCGGTGAAACGGCACAAGGACTGAGCGGGAGCAGCGGCAGCACCGCGCTTAGATCCCGCTCGCAACGTCGACCCCAGGCGGTGGCTGAGCTCAGACCCCTCACACGGCCCGTGGAACCGGCGACGCCTGTAGTGTTTGTCACAAGCTCTGATTTCTGCTCCGCCGTGCGGCAACGGAACCCTCGCTCGCGACGCCAGCAGATGGTGCCTCATCTGCGCTTGCTCCTTCATTTTCTACGCCTGTATGGCGGTAGAGGAGGCACCTGAGGCATCGAAAGTGCCAGCGGCGGCAGCATATCGCGCCTGAGCCTCGTTGGTAGTCGGTGAAGGCCTCGTCGTGCGGTGCGTGACCACGCAGCGATGCGGGGATGCATGACCAGCGGCGGCGCTCACCGAACTGCGACTTGCGACGGACCTTGCGTCTACCTGTCACCCAAAGAGGTGCTCGGAGCGGCACCCAATACGATGGTTGTGCCCGAGGTAGCGGGCAGATGGGCGGCGGTTCGTCGCCCCTTGCGGCCGAAGCGCCGGTACTGCTCGCTTGCAAGTAGAGGTGGGCACACGGATCGAGCTCTTTTGGGCCGGCCCGAGGCACGGTGGGCATGACACGATTCGAAGCTTGGTCAATCTGAAGTGGTAGTACAACTGCTGACCGCAGGCGTCTTGGGCAAAACCCAGCATGATGGGCGACACGATTTGGGATGATATTGTAGCTGAAAGTGCATCTAGGCCCCTCAAGAGTTTTGGTGATTAATAGCAACACAATTGAGTATACTAATGGTTCAAGTGAGAATTCATGCAGAGATTGTAAAGGTATCATCATAAGAAAGCGATTGGAGATCCCCACCATATTTAAAATTTGAAAAGGCGACATCAAGACATCGGTTGTAAATTTTCTATTTAATTTAGTCTAAGGATAGCCATACTATTAAGAGGGATACGACGGGAAATCGCTTCTAGGATATACTTGTGCTCAAAGGATGAAAATTGCATAGCAAAAGAATTTAAAAACATTCCTTTCCCCTAAATATGCATTTCTGGCCAAGTGGGTTAGGCCAGAGTATCCAGACATTAAGTCCGGACACTCCGGGTTGTACCCCTCGGTAGCTGTTGTCTCAATTAGTCCGGAGTATCCGGGGTTTAAGTCCGGACACTCCGGGTTAAATGAGTCTGGAGTATCTGGGGATTAAGTCCGGACACTCCAGGTTAATCCTCTCGGTACACGCTAAAACTTCATCAATCCGGAGACTCTAGGGTATTTGTCCGGATACTCCGGGTATGCGTATCTGTCTCTCAACGGTTGGATTTTGGAGCTCCTATTTAAGCCCTCACTCCCCACCTAACAGCCTGTGAGCTCCATTATTGCACCCATTCATTCTCAAACTCAAACTCTCACTCTCTTGAGCCATAATCTCCTTTCCCCACTTGAATCTTGAGTTCAATTTGAATCTTTAGGGAGAAAGGAGTGGATTTGAGTGCCTTGAGCTTGCATCTTTGATTCTTGAGTACAAGTTTCATTCTCCAAGACGATTTAGCGACGTATTTGTTACTCTTGGAGTTTGAAGGGCTCCTAGACGGCAAGGAGTCACCGGGAGCCTCCAAGTTCTTGGTGTGGTGAGCCCCGGAAGTTTGTGAAGGCAAGTCTCACCTTCGAAAGGAAAGAGGCAAGAAGTGAAGACCGGCGAGTGCTTTGTGCAACACCGGGATGATAGTGGTCAAGAGGGACCCAGGCTTTGTGCCTCCTCAACGGAGACGTAGGATTCCCTTCAAGAATGCGAATTTTGGGTAAAAAATCTTTGTCTTTGTGTTCTTCGTTTGTTCTTGCTAGGGTTTGTGTTCTTGGACTTTTCGGAGCCCCGATCTACTCTATCTCTGTGTTTGGCTTTAGATCTACATCATCCTCAGGTACCTGATTGCATTTAGAACATTTGTGTTCAATTAGATTGTTTGAAAATTGTAGAGATTTAAAATCTCACTTTGAGGTCTCCAATCCGGAGTATCCGGACCATTACCCCGGATAGTCTAGACATACCGGAGCATCCGGACAAAAACCCCGGACACTCCGGGCTTAGACTCTCGGGAGATTTTATTTTGCTACAAAATTTTTATTCGCCTATTCACCCCCCCTCTAGGCGACATCTCCGGTCCTTTCAATTGGTATCAGAGCCAAATCTCCGTAATTTGGCTTAACCGCTTAGAGAATCAAGATGTCGCTAATAGAAAAGAACGACGGAAGCCGTGACCAAGACAAGGGCACGGGATCCGGCAAAGGGGTTGAGATTCCTTATCAATATCCTTCCTTTGGAGTCTCAAACTCTTCATCTTATATTTCCGTATCCTTCGGTAGAGCGCCTCACTTCGATGGCACTCACTATGCCGCATGGAAACATAAGATGAAGATGCATTTGAGATCGCTTCACCCTTCTATTTGGGAGATTGTAGAAACATGTTTCAAGCCCGTTGATCCAAATAATCTCACTCCCGATGAAGACAAAGCTCAACATTTCAATGACTTGGCCGTCAATGCCTTGTTTAATGGTTTGAGTGATTCCGAGTTCAACCGAGTCGATGGACTTGAAGAAGCAAAGGCAATTTGGGATAGACTCATGGTTACTCATGAAGGGATTTCAAGTGTCCGCGAATCAAAGATTGAGCTCATTATTGGTGAGCTAAGCCATTTCACCTTGGAAGAAGGAGAGTCATACACAAAGATGTTTGACCGCTTGATGGTGCTTGTGAATCAAGTTAAGGGTCTTGGGTGCATCGATCTTACCGACAAGGCTGTCGTCAAGATCATCCTTCGTGTGATCACCCCCACCAACCGCAATCTTGTTCAACTAATTCGAGACTGGCCAAACTTCGACATCTTGACGCCTCATGATGTTATTGGACGGCTAATGATGGATGAAATGATGATAAAGGAGGCGGAAGTTGTAGAAGAGCTCCAATCCGGCAAGAAGAAAGGAATTGCTTTGAAGGCCGTCAAGATCGTGCGTGAAGCGGAAGAGAGCACAAAAGAGAGCACAAGTGACGATGAAGAGTCAGGTGGCCCCTTAACCAATGATGACATGGCTCTGCTTGTAAGAAGATTCAACAAGTTTCTCAAGAAGAAAGGTTACAAACCTGGAAGCCACTCTAAACACAAATGGAATAAATCAAGAGGAAGGCACTCAACTAGAAAGTGCTATGAGTGTGGGGAGCCCGGCCACTTCATTGTCGAATGCCGACAACGAGAGAAGAAAGAAGACAAGCTCTACAAGAAGGACAAGTACCGGGGCAAGGATAAGGAAAGAAGCAAAAGGTTCAAGCATTAGAAGCACAAGGGACAAGCCCACATTGGAGAAGAGTGGGATTCAAACTCCGACTCAAGCTCCGAATCTGACGAAGAAGAAGGAGTTGCTTCCGTCGCCATTGCCGTGCCTTCTACCTCAACAACGTCAAAGTGCCTCTTCGACAACTTGAGCGACGACGACGACGTTCCAATGTGCCTTATGGCCAAGGGCGCAAGGTATCAATCAAAGCATCATCCCTTCTATTGTTGACTCATGCTTAGATGATAGCGATGGCGCTAGTGACGATGATAAGCGCGTTCAAGTCCATGAAGGACTTTGATGTTCCAAAGTTAGATTTACTTTTAAAAGATATTGAGAAGTTGGAGGAAACCCTTGAGCAAAAGGAGGCTATTCTCGAAGCTCAAGAGGATTTGCTCATTCTTGAAAAAGAGAAAAATCTTGAGCTAGAGAAAAGCCTAACCAATGAAATAAGAAAGTATGAGGAGTTGGTCAAAAGTTCAAAAATAGCCAAATCCGAGTTAGCTAGTCTTGAGATCAACAACGCTTCACTCGTAGAGGAACTTGCCAAAGCAAAGGACGCTTGCAAGGCTCTTGAAGTGAAGCTTGTTGATCTCTCGAATAGCTCTTCTAACTCCTCGACGGGTAACTCCAATTCCTCATTACCGTCTACTAGCAATGGATGTGCTAGATGCTATAATGTTAATATTGATGCTTGTACCATTAACCTTGAGACTTTGCAAGTATTAGCTCATGAAAATGAGAAGCTCAAGGGAATACTTGAAGATGGACTTCAAAAGTCCTATAAGGCTAGCAAAGGATTAGAGGAATTCCTCGGTAAGCGCCAAGGTAACCTCATGAAACATGGGCTTGGGTATGTTCCACCCAAGGGCAAAGGAAGCCACATCGTGGTTGCTCCTTTGAACAAGCCCATCCACTTCATTAAGGCCGAAGGGAGCTCTAAGTATAAGGCTCACTCTACCTTCTTTCCTTCTTATGTACTCAAGAGAACTAGTCTCGGTCGAGTAGTTGCTTGTCATATTGGGGGTAAGCCCAAAAATGCTTCTAGTGTGCGATCTATTTGGGCTCCTAAATCTCTTGTCACTAACGTGTGCGGACCTAAACAAGTTTGGGTACCAAAGAGCAAAATCTAAATTTCATTTTGTAGGCCTACATCTTCGGTGGATCAAGTTGGATTTTGGATAGCGGATGTACACATCATATGACCGGAGAAAGGGCAATGTTCGCACATTTGGATGCAAATGGAGCAAATAGTGAAAGCATACTTTTTGACGACAATGGAAAAGGTGAAGTGGTAGGTTTAGGTAAGATTCTCATTATTAATGATTTTCATATAAACAATGTTTTACTTGTCGAATCACTAAGCTACAATTTGTTGTCCGTTGCTCAACTATGTGAAGCGGGCTACAATTGTGTGTTTAGTAATAAGGGTGTGGATGTCATAAAGAGGGATGATGGTTCAATAGCCGTTAAGGGTCGTTTAAAGGGAAATCTCTATTTCATAGACTTCACTACGGATAGAATTAACCTTGAAACGTGCTTAATGGCTAAATCTAGCATGGGTTGTTTATGGCATCGCCGAGTTACTCATGTTGGTATGAGGAACTTTCACAAATTCATTAAAGGCAATTACATCCTTGGACTAACAAATATTGTCTTTGAGAAAGATAGGGTGTGTAGCGCATGTTAAGCTAGGGAACAAGTTGGAGCCTCTCATCCCGCCAAGAACGTGATGACTACCTCAAGACCATTAGAGATGCTTCACATGGATTTGTTTGGCCCGGTCACCTACATAAGCATTGGAGGAAACAAGTATGGTTTAGTTATCGTAATTGATTTTTCTCGTTTCACTTGGGTATTTTTCTTGCATGATAAAAGTGAAGCCCAAGGAACTCTAAAGAACTTCATGAGAAGGGCACAAAATGAATTTGAAGTGAAAATCAAGAGAATTCGGAGTGACAACGGCACCGAATTCAAGAACACCGGTGTGGAGGAGTATCTCGATGAAGAAGGCATCAAGCATGAGTTTTCGGCTCCCTATTCCCCTCAACAAAATGAGGTAGCCGAAAGGAAGAATCGTACCCTCATCGAGATGGCGCGTGCGATGCTTGACGAGTACAAGATCTCTGACATATTCTGGGCGGAGGCCATCAACACTGCGTGTCATAGCACTAACCGCCTATATCTTCACAAAATTTTAAAGAAGACGGTGTACGAGCTACTCACCGGGAAGAAACCAAATGTTTCCTACTTCTGAGTCTTTGGAAGCAAATGATATATCCTCAACAAGAGAGCTAAGTCTTCTAAATTTGCTCCTAAAGTAGATGAATGGTTCTTACTTGGTTATGGGTCAAATGCTTACGTATACTGAGTTTTCAACAACACCACCGGTGTAGTTGAAATCTCGTGTGACGTAACATTTGATGAAACTAACGGTTCTCAAGTAGAACAAGTTGATAATGCTGTGATTGACAGGGAAGAACCCCCGTGCGAAGCAATCAAGAAATTGGCCATTGGGGAAGTGAGGCCGATTGAGCAAGAAGCAACCCCGAGCACTTCAACTCAAAGTGTCCGAGATAAAACTCAGAATATTCGAACTAGTCCTAAGAGTCCGGATGCAAACTTGGATGCTCCAGGAGATGCTCGCTCTTCCTCAATGCAAGCACAAGATGGCTCGAACAACACTCAAGATGATGAGGAACCTATCCAAAGAACCAACGCAACTGTTCCTCATCCAAGAGTTCATCAGAGCATACAACGAGATCACCCAGTCGACAATATCCTCGGAGATATTAACAAGGGAGTATCCACTAGATCTCGAGTTGCAAATTTTTGTGAATTTTACTCGTTTGTTTCTTCTCTTGAGCCACTAAAGGTAGACGAAGCATTACAAGATCCAGATTGGGTGATGGCTATGTAAGAGGAGCTAAACAACTTCGAGCGGAATCAAGTATGGAAGCTTGTCGAAAGACCCAAGCAAAACGTGATTGGAACAAAATGGGTATTTCGGAACAAGCAAGATGAGCATGGAGTTGTAACTAGAAATAAAGCCCGGTTGGTTGCTCATGGTTTCACACAAATTGAAGATTTGGATTTCGTTACATATGCTCCCGTAGCTAGGCTTGAATCTATTATAATATTACCTGCCTTTACTACTCACCATGATTTTAAGTTGTATCAAATGGATGTAAAAAACGCCTTCCTAAATGGACCACTCTCCGAGAAGGTCTATGTTGAGCAACCACCCGGCTCTGAGAATCCAAACTTTCCGGACCATGTCTACTTCCTGCACAAGACACTATATGGACTCAAACAAGCACCAAGAGCATGGTTCGAATGTCTTCGAGTTTTTCTTCTCGAACAAGCTTTTGTAGTCGGAAAGGCCGACCCTACTCTTTTTACTAAGCATATTGATAATGATCTATTTGTTTGTCAAATTTATGTTAATGACATTATTTTTGGATCTACTAACAAACAATTGTGCAAGGAGTTTAGCAGGATAATGACCAAAAGATTCGAGATGTCCATGATGGGCGAATTGAAGTTCTTCCTTGGTTTTCAAGTCAAGCAACTCAAGGAAGGAACTTTCGTATGCCAAACCAAGTACATCAAGAACATGCTCAAGAAGTTCGGTATAGAGAACGCCAAGCCGATCAAGACGCCCATGCAAGCCAACGGACACCTAGATCTCAACAAAGAAGGTAAACCAGTCGTCCAAAAGGTATATCGTTCGATGATCGGTTCTCTTCTTTACCTTTGTGCATCTAGGCCCGATATCATGCTTAGTGTGTGCATGTGTGCACGTTTTCAAACCGCCCCTAAAGAATGCCACATGGTGTCGGTGAAAAGAATCTTGAGATATTTAGTGCACACTCCTCATTTTGGGCTTTAGTATCCAAAAGGTTCTTCATTTGAATTAGTTGGCTATTCCGATGCGGATTATGCCGAATGTAAAGTGGATAGGAAGAGTACTTCGAGGACTTGTTAATTTCTAGGTAGATCTCTTGTCTCATGGTTCTCAAAGAAACAAAACTCCGTAGCCCTATCCACAGCCGAAGCTGAGTATATAGCGGCCGGGAGTTGTTGTGCTCAATTGCTTTGGATGAGACAAACCCTAAATGATTATGGCCTAACCTATAATCATGTTCCACTCTTGTGCGATAATGAGAACGCCATAAAAATTACCAACAATCCCGTCCAACATTCCCGTACAAAGCATATCGATATTCACCATCACTTCTTAAGAGATCATTCCACTAAAGGCGATATTGATATTCAACATGTGAGCATAAATGATCAATTAGCCGATATTTTTACCAAACCTCTTGATGAAAAGAGATTTTGTGAGTTGAGGAGTGGGCTAAATATTCTAGATTCTCGCAATTTGGCTTGAAACATGCACTAAATTGATTGATGATTGCAAAATGTTTTGAAAAGTCTTATTTTGATCTATTTCTTTGATCTTCGCCGTGTTAACTGAAATCTTTGATCTTCGAATCTAGGCTCTTTGCCTTGTGACTATGGCTTGTTTGATTGATTGTTCGCTAGTCACAAAGTATATAGGGCATTGAGATCTTCTTTCCTTTTGCTGCAAGCCCAAGTCCTGTTCATTCATTGCCAATTCCCTGTTGCCTCCCGAAGGAGCCAACCCGGACATTTCAGAGTTTTTATCCGAAGAGTCCGGATAATCCGGAGTATCCGGACTAATGTCCGGAGTCTCCGGGTTGAGACGGCTGTCCCTTTATAAGCCCTTGCGGGGGGCATCCAATTCTCTCTCTTTTCTTCTTTTTCCCAAACCACTCTCTCCCCAAACTTTGCCCTAGCCGTCGCCCTCGGTTCCTCCTTCGTCTCCAGCATGCTCCTCACCTTTCGGAGGCTCCAGATCTTCCTCGGAGGTTGGGGGAAGGCTGCATCGCTTGAGTTCTTCCTCATTGCCTCTTCTTTTTCGCGGTGAGTCCTTATCCTCATCCCGTTCTCTTTACTCTTGGAGATGCCTTGTAATGGGTTGCCTTGCTAGTGTCCATTCATCCCCTAGACTAATCCCTAGAATGGACTCATTGTATTGGAGATAGATTTGCAATTTAGGTTTTGGGGTTGAATCTGAAATACCCCGGACTATCCGGACATTTTATCCGGAGTATCTGGATTATCCGGACACTCCGGATCAAATACCCCGGAGTATCCGGGTTGTACCCCTCGGTCCCAAAATTTAAATTATGATCTAACATTCCACTCTATCCCTTATTCACTCCATTCTTTGATTCCTCTCAAATGGCCTCATCCCAAAGTGGTTCGGGCACCGACAAGCGCCCATCCGGTGATGATGTCCCCAGTTCCTCCTCTGTGTCGGGTTCTGCTTCTAAGAGGCACCGGCACACCGTGAGGAAGGTTAGTCGAGGCGCTCAACTTCTTGGTGGACCACCTCCTGCTCCGTCTCCAACTCCCGCCCCTCAAGCCAATACCGATGAGCATCCTACCGACACCCACGCAAGACTCCGTGAGCAGAAAAAGAAGCATCATCAGGCAACTCGTGCTATGATTGGTCCTCTTGAGAAGAGCTGTCCTGTGTGGAGGTATCCTGTCTAGATGAGTCGTCTTCGCATGGTAGATTACAGATCTAGGTCAGGCAAGGGCAATGCAATTGTAGATCAAAGGAACAAGGATCCGCTGGAGTTTCACAAAGATAAATACGTGGACAAGAGGTTCTGGAACAAGTTTCATTCAGACTTCTATGAGTCTGTGATTCTTCCTCTAGAGCATTCTGTTGTGAAGATGAAGACTATCGACTGGGAATATATGGCGGATCTTCACAATCTGGTTTTCGATGAGGTCATTCAGATCTATGAGTGCCATCAGGTAAAGAACATTATGAGCTTCCGCTATACTTGGAATGATGAAGTGATCATGTAGTTCTACTCCACCTTGTACTTTGACAAGAAAGAGGATGTTATATGGTGGATGACAGATGAAGTGTGGTATGTGGCCACCAAAAGAACTTTTGCTAGGGTTTTACAGTTGAGGACAGTTGATGGAGATGCCAAGTTGCATAATAAGAAGGCTTTAACTCCTGAATAGCTTGAGGATCTCTATGATCATTCGCAACACTTCGTTGTTGGAACAATTAAGGGTCTAAAGGATGTGCCTGCTGTTCTTCTCAGAATGCTCAGGGTCACTCTCTGGCCCAAGGAGGGGGATACGTCATCTATCAACTCCTATGGACGGAATTTGCTATTCCATTTGGTGGAAAAGACCCATGGATTTGACATAGTGGATTTCTTGTGGGAAGCCATTCGCCACAACTTCGGTGAGCAACGCGTCGGCGGTGAGGTATGCTCCTACATTATGGCTTTGATTGATCATGTCACGGGTTTGGATTTTGTGAAGGATGTGGAGCACCTATCCTACAAGGTCTGACCTCCTTCAGCCTCCGCAACACCTGCAGCTCCGAGTGCTCCCGTTGGTCAGCGAACCTAGGGTCACCCGTCTCGGGCCAGTTCTTCTGCTCCTCCACTAGCTCCAGCAGCAGCTCCAGCTTCTCCTCCAAGCTCTCCTAGCTCCAGTAGAGACACCATCAAGAGGATGCTTAAGTGCCTGTTCTGCTTGTGCCAAGATGTATCCACTCAAGTCAAGGAGACTCGCCACTTGAGAGCTTCGTGAGCATCGTCGTGAGTTCTGAGCCTATCGCGCTTGACAAAGCGAGGACAATCTGCCGGTGAGTCGAGAGTCTTGAAGGGCCTCACGTGGATTACGCCACTCAGTAGCTTTTTGGTCTTGACCTTGACATTTGAGGCGATGGCGATGGCGGCCGAGGGCGCGAGGAGGATGATTATCAACCTTCCGGCGACGATGAGTGATCTTCCGTCCTGAGCGCTTCCCTTTTTAGTCATCTTGATGCTAAAGGGGGAGTGTTTAGTCTTTAGCGTCGCTTGGGTTGTTTAGTTGCTTTTGTGTTGCTTGTGCTTGTGGTTTGTGAACTCATGTCCTAGTTCGGTTGATTAATGCTTGCTTAACATTATCATTGCTTAAATGTTGAATCATGTTAATCATGTTTTTTTTTCATATTGTCTTGCTTATCTATTTGATGCAAATTGATATATCCTTATTGATTGATCTCTCGTATGCAAGGATATAGGGGAGCTCTTGCAAAAATTGTCACTAAATATGTGCATTTGATCTCAATTCTTTTCTCTAATGCACACACTTAGGGGGAGCTCTACTATATGTTTTGCATTCAAAATGAAAATTCAAATCTCTATTATTTCTATTAAAGCTTTCAAATTGTGTTGTTATCAATACACCAAAAAGGGGGAGATTGAAAGTGCATCTAGGCCCCTCAAGAATTTTGGTGATTAATGGCAACACAATTGAGTATACTAATGGTTCAAGTGAGAATTCATGCAGAAATCGTGAATGTATCATCATAAGAAAGCGATTGGAGATCCCCACCATATTTAAAATTTGAAAAGGCGGCATCAAGACATCAGTTGTAAATTTTCTATTTAATTGAGTCTAAGGATAGCCGTACTATTAAGGGGGATATGACGAGAAATCGCTTGTAGGATATACTTGTGCTCAAAGGATGAAAATTGCATAGCAAAAGAATTTAAAAACATTGCTTTCCCCCTAAATATGCATTTCTGGCCGAGTGGGTTAGGCCGGAGTATCCGGACATTAAGTCCGGACACTCCGGGTTGTACCCCTCGGTAGCTGCTGTCTCAATTAGTCCGGAGTATCCGGGGTTTAAGTCCGGACACTCCGGGTTAATCCTCTCGGTACACGCTAAAACTTCAGCAATCCGGAGACTCCGGGGTATTTGTCCAGATACTCTGGGTATGCGCAGCTGTCTCTCAACGGTTAGATTTTGGAGCTCCTATTTAAGCCCTCACTCCCCACCTAACAGCCAGTGAGCTCCATTATTGCACCCATTCATTCTCAAACTCAAACTCTCACTCTCTTGAGCCCTAATCTCCTTTCCCCACTTGAATCTTGAGTTCGATTTGAATCTTTGGGGAGAAAGGAGTGGATTTTAGTGCCTTGAGCTTGCATCTTTCATTCTTGAGCACAAGTTTCATCCTCCAAGACGATTTAGCGATGTATTTGTTACTCTTGGAGTTTGAAGGGCTCCTAGACGGCAAGGAGTCACCGGGAGCCTCCAAGTTCTTGGTGTGGTGAGCCCCGGAAATTTGTGAAGGCAAATCTCGCCTCCGAAAGGAAAGAGGTAAGAAGTGAAGACCAGCGAGTGCTTTGTGCAACACCGGGAGGATAGTGTTTGTCGTGCCCCGAATTTACAACTTCGGACACTCAGTATTCTGCACTAGTCGAGGATCGCTAGTGCACACGGAGGCTAACAGGTATAATATCACATCATACACAATGGAATATTAAATAAGTATTTCAAACATGTATATAAGCGAGTTATACGACCTTATGGTCAACCTTACAATAATCGCCACAGGGCTTACATTATTCAAAGTAAGCGATAAATAGCGGCGGAAATAAAATAGGTCTTCGTGGTGCTCCATCTCTTCCACAGACGCTTTCAAGCGAAGGCTTGCTTCCTAGTTCTCTGGCCCTTCAACAAACTCCTCTTCATAGGCGTAGTCTCTTCTTACAGTAAGTTTGTCCGCAAGGGTGAGTACACACCGTACTCAACAAGTCATGCACAATGCATATCTATTTTACTACATGCATGGCTTATTACAAGGGAAAGGCTTTACTGGTTATTTTGCTTTTGCAACAATATTTTAAACTACTACTCATTTAGATTAAAGCATCAAAATCATTTAATCATTATATATAACTCGAGTTGTTCATTTTCACAATATTTTAGACACACAGTCCCTAGCCAACTTTATTTCATAATTTTGGCACACAGCCAACCACCCCATTTTATTTTTAGAACACTACCCCTTGACTGTAATCCCCGAGCATTGTCCAGTACCGTGGACTCGGCTATTCGAACAGTTTTAACACTCTGCAGAGGTTGTACACTTTACCCACAAGATACAGTCGCACACCACAAAGGCGATTAACCCGAAAAAGGGGCCAAGGGGGCCCTCCCCCCTCCGGGGAGACCCCCGGGTTGGGCCCCACCGGAAAACTTCCAAGGGTGATTCCCCCCGGAAAGTTTCCCCAAAAGATAACGTAAGGGCCCAGGGCCCCATTTCAAGCAACCCTTAAAGGGAAAGCCGTAAAGTTTTCCCCATTTTAAAAAACCCACAAGTAAAAATTCAAAATCTTTTTAAAAAAACCCGAAAATTTGTTATTTTAAATTTAAAAAAAATTTTAGAAAAAACCCAAAATTTCATAAATTTGGGCAAATTTAACCCTTTTATTTTTAAAACCCCCCTATTTTAACCCAAGCTTTCAATTTAAACTCCTTTTAAAAAATTTTAAAAATTTTCAAAATTGTTAAAACTTTACCAAAATTAAAATTTAAACAAAAAATTATTAGTAACAAAACAAAAAACTTTTCCCCAAAAACCCCAGGGTTTTTACTTCCCTTCCCCCCAAAATTTTTTCCCAAAATTTTGGAAAGGGGTCCCCCCCGGAACCCGCTCCCAAATTCCCCATTTATTCAAGAGGTTTTTAAAAAGGGGTTTTCCCTTATTTTTAAATATCTTCAAATTAAACATTTTTTTTTTAAAGGGTTTTTTTCCAAATTTTCCAATTTAGCCCTTTTTTAAAGGCAACCCCCCCCTTTTATTTTTAAAACCTACCCCTTAAAACCCCATTGCCAAACGGGACCGCCAAAACCCTTTTAACCTCCGATTTAATTTCCCAAAAAAAACCCCCAAAGGGTTAACGAATCCAATGCCTCAAAAACCCTCTGTTGCCCACACCTTCCCTCCCGGTTAAATAAAACCCCTTTAACCAAAAAAGCATCCCCCCTTTTCCCCTTTAAAATTTTAAAAAATGAATTTAAAATTTTCCCATTGCTTTGGGTTTGGTTTCAAAGGTCCTTTGGCCCCCTCAACAATTTTAACCCAACCCCCAAAACCCAAATTTCCAAATGGCCCTCCCAAAGCCCCAATTTTTAAACAAAATTTTTTTGGAAACAACACCCAATTAATTTCTTTATTAAAAAAGCTCCATTTAAATTTTTAAAAAAAATTTTAAAAATTAAAAATTTTTCTAAACCCCCCAAAAATTCCCAAACCCTTTCCAAAATTTAAAAATTTTCCCCAAAATTTTGGGAACAAAAATCAAGGGGTAAAAATTTTTAAAATCCCTAAAAAAAAATTAAAATTTTTTAAAAATTTTAAAAATTTAAAAACAAAATAATTTAAAATTTTAAAATTTTTAAAGAAATTTTGAAATTCAAACTTTGGCAAATTTAACAAATTTTAAAATTCCCCAAAAAAAACCCCTTTTAAAATTTAAATTTTAAAAACAAATTTAAATAATAATTAAAATTTAAAATTCCCTAAAAGATTTAAAAAAAAACAAAATTTAAAAACCCCCCAAAAAATTTCAAAAGAAAACCCCAAATTTCCCCTTTTATTTAAATTAACCGGCGGGCCCAAAATGGGGCCTAAACCCAAGGGCCGTATCCCCGCCCCGCCCCCCGGGGGAAACCGGGCAAAAATAACGGGAAAGTTCAATTTTGGTTATTTCCGGAAGGCCCGTTTGATTTAACAGTTTCCCCTTTTCTTTACCCCGGGTACGAAAAATTTGGGGATCCCAACCGATCCGGGTTAGGGAACCCAATTCCGGTTCGAAAACCCCCGAAAATCACCCCGGGCCGGGCCACAGGGGGGAAAATTTGGGCCGGCGTTTTCACCCCTTTTCGTTTAGCTTTTTTAAAATAAAGGGGTTTTTCAAACAAACAAATCCAAAATGGGGGGCATTTCACCGACCCTAAATCCAAACCCGAATTAAGGGGTCATTTAACAAGTTTTGGGCAAACCATACCGGGGCAACCAACCAATTTTTAAAGTTTTACCCAAAATTTTGGCTTTCCCTCAGATTTTTTACCGGGGGAAATTGACGGTAAAGACCCGGCCCGGGGGTTCCCCTTTGGGAGGGAGAAACCGCCCCCCCGGATGGGGAGAAAACCGGGGTCCCGGCCCATTTCCGAAGTCCGTGGCCTGGCCCATTTCCCAAACGGGAACCCGGGGGGTTCTTAGCCTAAAGGGTGAAGAATATTGGTATCCCCCCGGAAAACCAATTCGGTTTATAGGCTTTTTTTTCCCCAAAAATTTTTCCAACTAAATTTTGGCAGGTCTTTCCACATTTAATTAATTTTCATATCTTTCGCCCCCCCTCCCCTTCAAGTTTTGGCAACCTCCAATGCTAGTCCAACAATTTTCTTACTTCGCTTTACAAATTTAGCTTTTTTATTAATTATTTTAATTTGGGCTCAAAATCGAACTTTCTTTAGAAAATTCCAAATTTTAATTTTTAACTCCAAATTTTTCTTATTTAATATTTTAGTATTAATTTTTTAATTCCCTTTCCCATAAGATAAATTTATATTTTAAAACCAAATTTAAATCAAATAGGGTTTTTGGGGTAAACCCTTTAATTTAAATTTTTTCCAGAAAACTTTCAAAGGGCACCTTTAAAAATTTCCTTTTTGAACCCAAACAAAAGTTTTTTGCCTTAAATCTTTTCTTTCGGGTGTAAAAATTTTTCCCTTTTTCAACAATTCCAAAGGTCTTGTTGATAAAATCCTTCAAAACCGGGAAAACCCCCTTCCAAAATTATTTGGCGCTTTTGGGTCCCAATGCAACCCGCCCCTTTCTTGATCCCAAATTCCTTTAGCCTTTCCTGATAAAATTAACTTTTTTTGGTACCTTTGAATTTTCATAATTTCCCAACTTTTCCAAACCATTCAAATTCCAAACTCTTCCTCGTTGGAAAAAAAATTTTTAAATTTTTCCCCTTATCAAATATTCCTAAACTTTGTTCTCTATTCAGTAATGGGTTTTAGCCAAAAGCTCCAAAACAAATCCAACTGGAAAAGTTTTAGGTATTCTTATAACTTAAATTTGGGGGTGAAGATTTCTTTAAAAGCCTTTCCTCAAGGAGAATTCTTCCCCCGGTATTTATTTTTATGTCACCATTTAGGGATAGTTATCCTTCAAAACTTCCATTTTTTAAAAAACTCTCCCCATCCTGGTCTTTAAACCCTTTCTAATAATTCTCGCGCTTATTTCCCCAATTTTGGTTTTGGTTCCCCGATGGGTGTTTCCCCAAATTCAACCTATATCCTTCCGGGGGAAACTTGGAAAACATCCCGATTCCCTCAAACCCTTTCCTATTTCGCCCCTTTTTAACCTTGGTCTTCGGCAAGGCTTAATTTCTACCTTCTTACCATCCCTCTTTTCCCGTCCCACCAATTTTTAGGAAACTTTCCCCAAAACCACTAGGGGGTGTAATATGATTAGGTTTGTAAACTCTATTCCCTTATTAGAATTTTCCCAACATTACTTTGCTCATTCCTTTGCTATTGCAATCTTGTTTAACCCTAATTCTTTTTCATCAAAACTTGGTGGAAAGTTTCCTTTGAATCCGGAAAAATTTAAACCCTTAGCCAATTTTCCCCTTTTTTTCTAAACCCCGATTTGGGGCTCGCCCCTTTTCCCCCGGGATTTTTAAAATTCCCTTTAAAACAACTTTGCCTTTTTTGGGCAAAGGGAAATGTACTTTCCTTTTGAACCCTTTTCTTTAAAATTTTAGGGGATAAATTTTGGGGTTTTTTGCCTTTCTTCAGGGGGTTTCGCCGTTTGGGGAATCGGGGTTTGATCCACCCTCTTCCTCCCACGCCCTCCTTTTCCCGGGCGCGCTTTCAAATTTTTATCTTGGAATGGACCAAAGCCGGAAACCTGTTGGAATTCCTACTTGGTCCAAATTTTTCCTTTTTCACCATGGGAAATTCTGCCATAGGGAAAATTTTAAAGTTAAATTCGCCCAGCCCCCTCAAAACGAAATTCTTTCTTAATCCACACCCTTCCCGGGGGCAAATATCCCAATGACCTGAATCTTGGGAAGCCATAATTTCCCACCACCGGGCCCCTTTATTAGGCAATTCTTATTGCCAAATTGGGTTTCCTTCCCTTAATTGGAAATCCATCCTTAATATTCCTTTAAGAAATTGGGGTCTTCATGAAATGTTTTGGTATCCCAGATGCCTTTTTTTTAAATCGGGTTCGTTTTTTGTTCATCATCTTTGGGTTTGGACCAAATCCTTGTTTTCCCTGGTCGAGGATTATCTTCGGTTTTTTCCTTTACCCCAACTCCCTTTTGCCGGTGTTACCATCAAAACAAAATTTAGGAAAAAGGGAAAAAACGTGCAGGTCTTTTTAAAAAATTTTTTGACTCTCATCCACCAATTTTTTTTGACATAAATAGGCTCCAAGGCCCGGGCTTCCGCAACCAACATACAACCTGTTTTGTTCCAAAAAAACAAACATCCCATTTAAACCAACCAAACCCTTTTAGGATAATCGTAAACCACTTGGATCGGATAAAAGGTAATCTAAAAAAATCTCTGTCCGATCCACCCTTGGCCCCCCAAAAGGCGGATCCCCCCAAAAAACCCCCGGTTCCCCGGGGTGGAATGAATTTGCTCCCCTTTCCCTTTTGGGGTTTTTCCCCAACCCCTGCCTCTGGGGGTCCTTCCGGGTACATGGGGTTAGCTAAGTTTCCCCCCTCAATTTCCTCCCCCCCAAATGAGATGGAAAGCTCCGGGTTTTTAGCCGGCCCTCGATTACAGACCTTAACCGGGCGCTCCTTTGGCTCCTCGGCTTCTCCTCCCAAGTGGGTGACCTCATTTCCCCCTCCCCGGGTCTCTGGCAAATTTCCCCCGGGTGGGGGGGAGGGGTTCCTCGGAAACGGGGACCCTGGGGGCCCTTTGCCCGGAAGGTAATCTCGGGAAGTGGACAACGGGGTTCCCCATTTCGGCTTTCCTTGGGGCGGTAACCCGGCCCCCAGGTTTTTGGGCCCTCCGAATGACCCCGCCACGCCGGCTCCCCGGTCAAACGGGATTTTCATCCCAAAAATGTTCCCATTAAATTTTAAAAGTCAAAACGGAAAATTAAATAGGTAATAAGGAAAAAGGCAACAAATGTCTTTATAACTTGACTTTTAACTTTGAAAATCCCCAATTTTCGGTTTTAAAAGGGCAAGTCCCCCAAAGCCGATTTCCCCTTCGCTTCCCTTTCAAGACCTGGACACACAACCGCATCACCAATTTCAGGTTAATAAACAAACCCCAAATTAAATAAGTTTTCAAACGTTAAAAGGATTAGACCTTATGGCAACCTTAAATATCCCCGGGAATTACAAAGTAAAAAATAGCCGGAAAAAAATGGTTTTGGGTCTCCATTCTTCCAGGGCCCAAGAAGGCTTGTTTGTTTTTAACAAATCCTTTATAGGGCCGAGTCTCTTCTTGGCCAAGGGGTCCACCAAAAGCACCAAGATTCATTTTCACATGTGGCTTAAAAGGGGGCTTTTGGTTTTTTCTTTTCAAAATATTTTAAACTCATCATTTGTTAAACATCAAAACAAAATTTAAAAGAGGCATTTTACAATATTTTGACCCAAATTAGAATTTTTTATAATTTTGGCACAACCCCCCAAAATTTTATTTTTAGAACACACCCCTTGGGAATCCCCAAATTTAAATGGATGTTTAAATTTAACATCCAAGGTTTAACACCCAAAGATTTAAAGACCAAAAATTAACAAAAAGTTTTAACGTCCCCAAAAACCCCGGCCTTCCTATCCTTCCCCCAGCAAGTCGCGAACGGGTGGACCGCCAAGAACGGCCCCGGTTCCCCTGAACGACCCCGGAAAGGTGCTCGCCCTTCAGGTTTCCCAAGACGTGGTTTGGAGGGCTTCGGCCAAGGTGGTCCACCCGGCAAGCTTCCTTCTCTCAATTTGGCACCCCCTACAACCTCCCCCCCCCGGCCCCAACCCCCCAGAACCTCGGTCCCTTGCCCCCTAAATAATTCCCCCCGGGTTAACAACCACGTTATTCATCTTTCGTGAACCCCGGGCCCCTTCCGGTTAATACCAAATCTTCCACATTTCTTAAAAAGCCACACTTTGCGGGTTGTTTTGAATTCTAAAGGTTACTCGCAGGAAAAAAGGGGCCTCCGGTTCACTACATCCCAACAATTTACCCAACTTAAACAAGTTACTCAAATGTTCAAGGGGCAAAAAAAGGTTAAGCAACACCCAAAATTTGTCAAGTTGAATTCTCATTTTAAAAAAAATAATTTCAAAATTAAAAATTCAAACTAATTTTAAAATTGTATTTGGGAAGAAAAAAATAAATTCCTTTTAAACTCCCACAAATAACCCTTTAAAAAAATACCCTAAATCATTTTCCGGAAGCTAAATCAATCTAAAAATTCTCAAAATTACCAATTGTCTTAATTTTACAAATTTTTAAAATTGGAATCCTCAAATGGGAAAAGCAAAGTTATAAGCTTTAAAGTTTTAAAATAATTCAAAAAAATAAAAAATTTTTCAATTTTATATAAACCGAATTATGGTCCCCAAAGGTCCCGGGCAAACCCTTCAAAACTAATTCGAAAATTCATTTGAATTGTTTGAGGCTTCAAAATATCGGAAAAACTCTAGAAAAATTCCAAAAATATTTTAAGATATTTTGAACTCAAATAAAATATTTTCACTTTTATTTTATTAAAACTTTTCTTTAGTAAATAAATTTCTAAATAAGAGTTAACTTCCAAAAATCCAAATAATTGCAAATAAATTCCATAAATTCTCAAAAATTCAAATTAAATTATAAAATTCAAAAATAGCTAAATTTGAGGATGTTACAAACCTCCCCCCCTTAACAGAATCTCGACCCCGAGATTCAGGGCTGACTAGAGAAGAGGGTGGGAAACTCCTTCTTCAAGTTTTCCTCACGTTCCCAAGTTGCTTCGCTTTCTGAATGATTGCTCCACTGAACTCTGCAAAAGCGGGTTGACTTGTTTCTGGTCTCACGATCCATGACATCCAAAATCTTTACTGGATGTTCCTTGTAAGTTAAATCTTCTTGCAACTCAATGGCTTCAATAGGTGCTTGTTCTTCTGGTACTCGAAGACACTTCTTCAATTGAGATACATGAAATACATCATGTACTCCAGCTAAGGATTGCGGCAGTTCTAGCTGATATGCAACTTCTCCCTTGCGGCTCAATATCTTGAATGGTCCCACATATCTCGGAGCAAGTTTTCCTTTAGTATGAAACCTTTTAACTCCCTTTAGTGGCGTGACTTTGAGATATACATAATCTTCTGGCTCAAAACTCAAATCACGACACCGGTTATCCGCATAACTCTTCTGCCTGGATTGTGCAGTCTTCAGTCTTTCTCGGATCATAGCAATCTTTTCTTCTGCATCTAAAAGTATGTCCGGTCCAAAAACATGATGTTCTCCCGTCTCATTCCAGTTCAATGGTGTCCGACACGGTCGACCATATAAAGCTTCAAAAGGCGACATTTTCAAACTTGCTTGATAACTGTTATTGTAGCTAAACTCTGCATACGGCAAGCATTTATCCCATGATGTGGTATATGACAAAGCACAGGCTCTTAGCATATCCTCAAGGATCTGATTTACTCTTTCAGTCTGACCATCTGTCTGCGGATGATATGCTGTACTAAAATTCAGACGGGTACCCATAGCTGTATGCAGCTTATCCCAAAACCTCGAGGTAAATTGAGTACCTCTATCCGATACTATCTTCTTAGGTACACCGTGTAAACACACAATTCTTGATATGTATAACTCCGCGAGCTTATCTCCTGAGTAGGTTGTTTTCACCGGTATGAAATGTGCAACTTTGGTTAATCGATCCACGATGACCCATATGGAGTCATATCCACTCTGAGTTCTTGGGAAGCCGGTGATGAAATCCATCCCGATTTCCTCCCATTTCCATTCTGGTATCTTCAGCGGTTGTAGCAATCCGGCTGGTCTCTGGTGCATGGCTTTAACTCTTTGACATACGTCACATAGTGCTACATGCTCAGCTACCTCCTTCTTCATGTTCGGCCACCAGAATCTTCCCTTAAGATCCTGATACATCTTAGCACTACCAGGGTGAATTGAATACTTGGAACTATGCGCTTCCTCGAGTATCAACTGCTTTAATTCAGGTTTATGAGGTACGCAGATTCTATTCTTCATCCACAAAGTACCTTGCTCATCAACTCTGAAATCTTTGGCTAGGTCTTCGTCCATCTTGGATTTAATTCTGTTAATCTTCTCATCATCTTTCTGCCCCTCTCTGATCTGCTCTTCAAGTTTTGGCTTAACCTCCAAGGTAGCTAGAAATCCTTCCGGTACAACTTCTATTCTTAGCTTCTGAAGTTCTTTACATAACTCAGTCTGCTCTTCTGCTATTATCATATTCAGACTGTAACTCTTCCGACTCAAAGCATCAGCTACCACATTTGCTTTCCCGGGATGATAGTGAATTCCAATATTGTAATCCTTGATTAACTCCAACCACCTCCTTTGTCTCATATTTAGATCCGATTGGGTGAATATGTACTTGAGACTTTTGTGGTCGGTGTATATCTCACATCGGTTTCCCATAAGATAGTGACGCCATATTTTAGGCGTGCACTCTGACTAACTCTAAATCATGAGTCGGGTAATTACGCTCATGTGGCCTCAAGCGCCTTGATGCATAAGCTACTACTTTACCATTCTCGCATCGAACACATCCTAATCACGGCGCGAAGCATCACGGTATATATCAAAATTATCCTTGGTATTCGGCAACACCAAAGCAGTGCGAAGTTAAACGCTTCTTCGCCTCTTGGAAACTCTTTTACGCTCGGGTGTCCACAAAAACTTTTTCTCCTTTTTCAACAATTGCGTCAAAGGTCTTGCAATTGATGAAAATCCTTCAATAAACCGGCGATAATATCCTGCCATTCCGAGAAAACTTCTGATCTGTGTAACTGACTTCGGTTGCTCCCAATGCAACACCGCCTCTACTTTCTTCGGATCAACAGCTACTCCTTTAGCAGTCATCACATGACCTAAGAATTCAACTTTCTTTTTCCAGAAGTCACACTTACTGAATTTTGCATACAACTGATTCTCCCTTAACTTTTCCAAGACCATTCTTAAATGTCCAGCATGCTCTTCCTCTGTCTTGGAATAAACAAGAATATCGTCGATAAATACGACGACGAACTTATCCAAATATTCCATGAACACTTTGTTCATCATATTCATGAAATAAGCTGGGGCGTTGGTTAGTCCAAAAGACATGACCGTAAATTCATAATGACCATACCTAGACGAGAAGGCTGTCTTAGGTATGTCTTCAGTCCGAATCTTAAGCTGGTGATATCCGGATCGAAGATCTATCTTTGAAAAGACTCCTGCTCCTCTTAACTGATCGAAGAGATCATCTATCCTGGGCAACGGATATTTATTCTTTATCGTCACTTCATTTAGTGCACGATAGTCTATACACATTCTGAAACTTCCATCCTTTTTCTTAACGAACAAAACTGGTGCTCCCCACGGTGACGAACTCGGTCTTATAAACCCTTTCTCCAATAATTCCTCGATCTGTTTCTTCATTTCCACCAATTCTTCGGTGGACATTCTATAAGGTCTCTTCGCGATCGGAGCTGTTCCTGGCACCAGCTCAATTACGAACTCTATATCCCTGTCCGGTGGTATTCCTGGCAAATCTTCAGGAAAGACATCCGGGTATTTGCTGACTACTAGAACCTCTTCCATGATAACTGCCTTCACACTGTTAACCTTAAGTTGATCTTCCCGAGTAACAAGTGCTTGAATTTCTACCTTCTTACCATCTGGGCTCTCGACTGTTACTACCCTTCGTCCACAGTCCAACACTGCCTTATGCTTAGATAACCAGTCCATTCCCAAAATCACATCTATGGTCTGGGTGTCCAATATGATTAGGTTTGCTAGGAACTCTATTCCACTTATTAGTAATTTTACCCCAGAACATCCTACTTTAGCTCGGAGTTCGGATCCCGGGGTTTGAACTATTAGCATATGCTTAAGTTTAACCACATCCAATTCATTTTTCATAACAAAAACTTGAGAAATGAAAGAATGAGAAGCTCCGGAATCAAATAGAATTGTAGCTGGCACTGAGTTAACTAATGACTTACCCATTACGACATCCATAGCATTGAGCTATTACGCCATGGTGTGGTTGACTCTTCCTGACTGCTGATTGAAGTGCGGCTCGGCTTGGGCGGTACTCGACTTCCTCCACGGTGGTGTTACGGCAGGAGTATTCCCAGTTAAAGCGGACGAGTAATGCTTGCTCCTTTCTTGGGACGAACATTTGCGAAATGTCCCATCTCGTTCTGCGCTTGTAGTAACGTCTTCTATCATTAGCAAATTTCGATGGGTTGGTGATAATCCTTGCGGTGTTTGCGGATTTTGACGGTTGGTCTCTGTCTTGAGAGTAGCGGTGTTCAGTACCTTCTGGCTGGAATCGGGTGAACTGTTGAGGTACCACCCTCGGTCTCTGCTGACCCAGGCGTCCTCCTTGTTGTGCCAAACGGCGCTTGCGGTTGTCATCCAACTCCTTGCGCTTATCTTCCAGAATGAGAGCCTTGTTGACAAGCTCTTGGAAATCCGGGAATGTATGAGTAATAAGTCCTACTTGCAGTCCGGAATTTAGTCCTTTCATGAACCTAGACTGTCTAGCCTTATCAGTGGCTACATCCTCTGGCGCATAGCGGGCAAGCTGTGTGAATTTGTTAAGATAATCGGCCACAGATTGGCCTCCCTGCTTCAAAGAGCGAAATTCCTCCTTCTTAAGCTCCATCATCCCTTCCGGCACGTGGTACTGACGGAAAGCAACTGCAAACTCATCCCAAGTGATCTCCTGAGGATGCTCATGGGAAGCGCAATAATTCTCCCACCATTCAGCAGCAGTCCCTTCTAGCTGGTGGGAGGCATATAGGACTCTCTCATTGCCTACACATTGGGATATGTGCAGCTTCCTCTCAATGGTGCGCAACCAGTCATCAGCTTCAATAGGGTTGACGTTTCCGGAGAAAGTTGGAGGTCTGGTCCTCATGAAATCTGACAGTCTTGAGTGATGCCCATGATGCACGGCTTGGTTGTTGTTGTTATTAACAAAGCACTGATTCTCAAGATTCTCTTTGCATCTGTTGCATCATGGTCTGCATGAGTTGGGTTTGAGCAGCCAAGAATGCACCCAGATTGTTCATATCCACAGGTGGTGCTTGAGGATTAGGTGCTTCATTGTTGTTGTCTCTCTGCTGAGAGTTGCTACCTCCAACTCCACTGTTGCTCCGGGTGTTCACCATCTGAAGAACAAAAGATTTAGGGAAAAGAGAGAACATAATAGACAAGTGACAGGGATCTTTATGCGGGGAGAAGATTTGTTTGACTCAATCATAAGCACACACAATTTTTATTTAGTATCATAAGGATATGGCCGCTCACAAGTGCCTACGGGCATTGCGGCGCATACCAACATGCACAACCATAGATATTTGTTCAACATAAAGAAAACATAACATCCCATAGGGTTCAAACCAACCAAACGTACTAGGATAGACTCGATAAACTGACTTGACGATAACGTGACTCAACACAGGAGTCAACTCAGACGATAACAAAAGAAGACTCTCTAGTCGTCGATCCACCAGTGTGGTCCTCTGGCGGATCTTTGCGGCGTGTCTTGGCGCATCGGCGGCAAAGCTGGTCCCAAAGCCCCTTGGTGGTGGAGCGTGAGAACCTCTTGACTCTGCGGCTCTGGTGGTGCTGCTTTCGGGTCTTTGGTGGCTCGCACAACCGCACCTTGGTGCCTCTGGGCCGGGTGCCTCCTGCTCGGGCTCCACAGGGTCGAGGTCGTGCACTCAAGCAGCTCTCGCTCGGGTCCTCAATGATCTCCTCGGCTCGTGCACCCTCGATGTAGATGCAGGCCCTCTCGGCCTCCTTGGTGAGCTCGGCGTCCTCGACCTCGTCACGAGACCTCTGAAGCTCTCGGACAGTCTCATCTATGAGCTCCTCCTGGGCGTTGACATACCTCACCAAGTGGGTGACCGTGGCATCGTCCTCCTCCTCCGGGTCTCACAGCAAACACAGCCGCCCGCAGGCGTGGGTGATGACGGAAGACAGTGCCGACTAGCTCCTCGAGAGAAGGTGCGTGCGATCTGACCTCGCCAGCGAGCGGCGATCTCGGATCCCGGCCTCAAAGGTAGATCTCCTGGCGGTGAAGTGGAACGGACGGCTGGCTCTCCCACGGTCTCGAGCGTAGACTGTCACCTTGACGTCCCACGCGACGTCCAACCCAGCCCGAACCACCGAGTTACCTCGGTAGATCGGCCTCACGAAGCCCTCCAAGATGGCAAGCGGTACCACACTCATGGCGTAGCCACATGCGCGCTCTCCGAGCAGTGGATCTTCCTCATCTGCCAAAAATAGATCTCGTCAGATCTAAATTTTTAAAAGAAATCAAAACTGGTACAAATATACAGCATAGGTATGGAGTAAGAAAGAAAGGACAAGTCAAGATGTCATTTATAATCTTGCACAATTTTAATCTTTAGAAAATACCCTTATCATTTATCGGCCAGTCTAAACTAGGGTCAAGTCCTACAGTCGGTATGCTCTGATACCACCTCTGTCGTGCCCCGAATTTACAACTTCGGACACTCTGTGTATTCTGCACTAGTCCAGGATCGCGCTAGTGCACACAGGCCTTAACAGGTATAATATCACATCATACACAGCGGAATATTAAATAAGTATTTCAAACATGTATATAAACGAGTGTACGACCTTATGGTCAACCTTACAATAGTCTGCCACACAGGGCTTACATTATTCAAAGTAAACAGTAAATAGCAGCGGAAATAAAATAGGTCTTCGTGGTGCTCCATCTCTTCCACAGACGCTCCGACGAAGGCTTGCTTCCCTAGTTCTCTGGCCCTTCAACAAACTCCTCTTCATAGGCAGGCGTAGTCTCTTCTTCTGGTAAGTTTGTCCGCAAGGGTGAGTACACACCGTACTCAACAAGTCATGCACAATGCATATCTATTTTACTACATGCATGGCTTATTACAAGGGAAAGGCTTTACTGGTTATTTTGCTTTTGCAACAATATTTTAAACTACTACTCATTTAGATTAAAGCATCAAAATCATTTAATCATTATATATAACTCGAGTTGTTCATTTTCACAATATTTTAGACACAGGTCCCTAGCCAACTTTATTTCATAATTTTGGCACATGATAACCACCCCATTTTATTTTTAGAACACTACCCCTTGATTGTAATCCCGAGCATTGTCGATCTGGTGGACTCGGCTATTGAACAGTTTTAACACTCTGCGAGAGGTTGTACACTTTACCCACAAGATCTGATCGCACACCACAAAGGCGATTAACTGTAACAAAGCTTTTCAGAGACTTCTCTCGGCCTAAGAACCTCTCCGTGTTGCCTTCACTATCACTTCCCTCACTAAGAGCCGAAGTATAGGACAGACGAACACCGTTGGATAGGGTACCAAGCCGTAGCACGAACATCGCCTCCCGTCTGATTACCCCGTGTAATCGCCACCCCGAGTATCAAAGGTAAGACATCGAATCCTACTAAACTAGGTCTTCCCATTCAGACATGTGGTTGTCACGAGAGACTCAGGTCAAAGGCTTGCAAGGTAAGGTCCTTAACTCCACCAAGGCAAGACTTCCTTCTCTCAATTTGGCACACACCCTCACAACACTCAACCCACCCCACAGTTGCCACACAGCCCACTCGCACGAAGCCTCGGTCCACTTGCCCCATCTAAATCAATTCCACCCCAAGTTGTTAACAAGGCAACACATGCTCATATTCATCTTTCATGTAGAACCACACAGGCCTCTACATTCCAAGGTTAATACCAACATCATTCCACATTTCATTAAAAAGCATTCACTATTCTTTAGTCAGTGTTGATTTTGTAATTCAAATAGAATGGTTCACGTACATGCATGGCTAAGCAACTATTCACGGTCTAGCCTCCCGTGTTGGCACAATATCATCAACCAACTATATTACCCAACTTAGATTATCAAGGATTCATGGCATACAAATGATATCAAGGTGGCATAAACAAATTGGTTGGATAGCTAATTCACCCAAAATAATTAAAGTCATTTTTAGTTGAATTAGCATGCATAGTTTAAAACAAAATATATTTCAAAAATTAGGAGCAACATGGTCAAAGCATAACTTGCCTTCGAAAAGTTGCTGATTCTGTTCCGAAGTCAAATCTTGAACTGGAAATTCCCTCTCGCAATCTCCCGACAAATCAACGTCTAATTAAAATCAACATACACACAATAAATACATTTTCCAGAGAGCTAAATCAACTCTAAAAATTCTACAAAATTCACCAATAAATAGATCTTAATTTTACAAATTTTTAGAAATTGGAATCACTCAAATCGGAGTTAAAAGCATAAAAGTTATAAGCATTTAAAGTTTTAAAATAATTCAAAAAGAATAAACCAAATTTTCCTCATTTATTTTTATACTGAAAATCCGAGAATTATGACGTCAGCGCTACAGTAGATGACGTCGACTTTAAACCCTCGTCGGCATGGCGTCATTCTTCTGAACGTCATCATCGGCCTCGCCCGGCAGATCGACAAGTGGGCCCCACCGATGGCGTCGGCCGCGGACACGTGTCAATCGTTCCAGTGTGACACGCGGCGGCGAAATATCAACCGAGAGGTTGAGTTATTCTCAACCGTCGGATCAAAAATCAACGGCGAGATCTAAACAATGTTTCGGCTCAGTTATTCCGGTGACGACCGTGGCGCATTCTCGTTCTTGGTTAAAATCCAGCGGCAAAGAATAAACCGAGTAACGTTTCATTTGACCGGTCATGCCTTGTGATTCGTGCAACCAAGATCGATGGTTGAGATCGCACCGACACTTTGATCACTTGATAAAGTCTTGACCGTGGCGCAACTTCAGCGAAGGATCAAAATCGAGCAGCGACCACAATCCGGATGGCGTCGATGGCACCAAACAGCTGCGTCGCCTCGATTCCGCGCGACACGCGTCGCTCGTCTTGGACCGACGCGGCGGCGATCACGGCGTTGATTTCAAAATCAGCGGCTCGGATTTATCGATTTTCTATGCCTAATATTCCAGTTAAATGACTACTGATTAAATAGGCGGCGTGGCCCATTAGCAACCGCGACGATTACGATCAAGCGGTGGCGTTAGAAGATGGGGTTCACTATTCACACGACTACGTGGCTAAATCTCAATCATCCGATACAGATCCAACGGCTAGCATTTAACTTAAGTTTTAAGCACACGTGGGCGATCCCAGCTATGGGCACGTGGCGCTATCCTGACCATTGATCTCTAGATCTACGGCTAAGGGTGAAATTGGTACTCACTGTTCAAAGGAAGTCGTGGCTGTATGTGGTGCGTCGGTCGACGATCGGACGGTCGATGTAGCTCAGTTCGGCGGTGGTGTAGCGGCGAGTAGAGGTGACCGGAGAGGAAGAAGACGACGGCTCCAACGGCGCTCCGATGCTGCTCCGGCGGGAAGAAGTAGTCCTTCGGATGCGGCTCGTCGTGGGCGTTACTCCGGAGGTCACAATAGCGGCGGAGAGTCACCGGAGTGAGCACAAATGGCGGCAAGTGGTTCGAACCGGCGAGGATGTCGAGGGCTACGGTGGTTCTCGGTGTGCGTGAAAGGGCTTGACGGGTGCGCAATGAGGTGCTTTATACCACCGCACTGGCCAAGGAAGCGACGGAGATGCGCGGCGGTGAGTAATGGCGACGGTTTCTACTCGAACGCACGGCGGCGGCGGCGTTTCCATTCCTTGGAGACGAAGCGACGTGGTCGCTATCCAACCGTCCACACGTGATCCAATGGTTCAGCTAACGAATCGACACGAGCGAACCTCCACCGTTCGTCGAGATCGCCGCGATTGACGATTTGGCGGCTTTAGGTTTCCTGAGGTGTGCACAGTAATGGGCTCGGCCGTTCTTTATTCACCCAAATTTAAATCGTTTTTCGATTAAAACTAATTCCGAAAATTCATTTGAATTGTTTGAGGCTTCAAAAATATCAGAAAAACTCTAGAAAAATTCCAAAAATATTTTAAGACATTTTGAACTCAAATAAAATATTTTCACTTTTATTTTATTAAAACTTTTCTTTAGTAAATAAATTTCTAAATAAGAGTTAATTTCCAAAAATCCAAATAATTGCAAATAAATTCCATAAATTCTCAAAAATTCAAATTAAATTATAAAATTCAAAAATAGCTAAATTTGAGGATGTTAAGTGTTCAAGAGGGACCCGGACTTTGTTCCTCCTCAACGGAGACGTAGGATTCCCTTCAAGAATCCGAACTTCGGGTAAAAAATCTTTGTCTTCGTGTTCTTCGTTTGTTCTTGCTAGGGTTTGTGTTCTTGGACTTTTCGGAGCCCCGATCTACTTTATCTCTGTGTTTGGCTTTAGATCTACATCATCCTCAGGTACCTGATTGCATTTAGAACATTTGTGTTCAATTAGATTGTTTGAAAATTGTAGAGATTTAAAATCTCACTTCGAGGTCTCCAATCCGGAGTATCCGGACCATTACCTCGGATAGTCTGGACATACTGGAGTATCCGGACACTCCGGGGTCAGACCCTCGGGAGATTTTATTTTGCTGCAAAATTTTTATTCGCCTATTCACCCCCTCTAGGCGACATCTCCGGTCCTTTCAGTAGCACGGGCCGTGTCTGGCTCGATGACTCAGGACATGAGGAAGAAACTCAGTATGAAGATCACTGACCCACAGAGCGTGAGCATTTTGGACGTACCCAACAGCATGAACGTCACACTGCTGCCGATACTTGAGAGAGACGGCTCAACTCTCTCTCTCACACTTGTCTCTCTTAATTTCTCCTTTGCTTATCCGTCTTTCTCAATCTCCATTGCCTCTCTTCCTCACTCTCTCATTGCCCTCTCTCTCACTCGTGTTCAGCACATCCTCTTGTTCTAAAATAAATAAATTTTAGTTTTTTCTATAATATTTGTGTCCACTGTCTTAACTCCATGTTTCTCTGGTTCATTTCTTTTCGTCGCAATAATACAAATAGGCTGGGTCTGGGCCGGCACAGCACGAAGCAGGCACAAAGCGCAACTGGGCCATATTTGGGCACGCCGAAGGTGAGTCAGGCCAGCCCAGCCTGGTACGGCAGGCATGACGGGCCGTCGTGACTCGGTACGATTCTGGTACAAAGCATGATAGATCCGTGCCGAACCGATCCAACTTGGCACGATGTCCACCTCTACTTGCAGGTATGTGCTCCCGACATCAGAAGCGAAGCGGCGGCGACCCCCGAAGTGGCTGCGCCCGTGACGTCGGTAACCCGCGGATGATGCAGCGTTCGCCAGGCGGCTTGCGCGTCCGTGAAGGATAGCGGTGGATAAATCGGTTGCTATGAAGCTCACGAGAAAATGGCGGTGGCGGCCGGCTCTATACCCGGCTGACTGGGGAATAGTCTGGCCTATTGGGCCAATCAGGCCATCTCGGCCCACTGTTTACCAGGAAAATTATATAAAAAAATAAAATATGAATGGAATTTACAGTTATGCCTCTCGGAATTTACTGTAAATTCAAAAATCAGGTAATCAAAACCTGAAAATTGATGATAAATCTTAGAAATTAGGTTTTCTAAGTTACGGTCTTCTGTATTTTTTGGTAATTATGATATTTAGCCCACTTTGGATGTTCCATACCTCTGGGTTTAATTTCTAGTTTTATGCAATGTTTAATATGTATTGAATTTTATTTTCTATTATTTAAGTAATTTTAAAAATTACTTGTTATTAAAAAATAGAAAATTATGAAAAATTATGTATGACCAAAAATGAAATTTGAAACCTTTCGACACACTACCTAACATAACCAGAACCATGAATATTGACTCACCATGATATAAACAACACGTTGCTACTCAATAAAGTGAACAACTCATCCAAAAAACGCAAGAAAATCAGAAGAGCACATAAAGAAGCGGGGAGATGCTGGGACCCCCCGCCCCCACCCGAAGTTCGTCCCAATATGAGATGAAGATACCAAAGTTGTATGTCAGCAACTGACAAGCTTAGCTTGAGCTTTGAGCACGGTGTTGGATGGTTGGCTTATAAACCAGTATCTTAATGTTGACAATAACGTAGCTTAACTGCATTCTCTCTATCCTCTAAATTTATTCTCAAATTTGATAACTTTGTTAATGGATGCTTTGACATAGTTTGTCCATCACTACTACAGAACCGGCCTTCACAACCGGTCTATCACAAGCGGTTAGGTCGCACCGCTTGTGCTCTCGTCTCCTAAGCGGTTAAGTGAACAGCAGGCGGGAGGGTCTCTAGAAGCGGTTTTGAGATGAACCCTTCAGAGTCCCATCTCTAGAAGCGGTTCTTGTCTAGAACCGCTTCTAGAGATCTAGAAGCAGCGGTTCGAGACACGAACCGCTTCTATAGGTGGGGATCCAGAAGCGGTTCGTGTGTAGAACCGCTTGTAGAGACCCCCTTCCCGCCCAGCATATTTAAACCCCATCTTCCTCCCTGAGCTCGCCTTTGACAGCAGAGTGGTGGGCGAGAGAAGTTCACGGGGAGGTCTGCCAAAATTTTCAATTGAGGCTATTAGCTCGAATTAATTGTTCCTAAGGTGAGTAACATGTTCTGACATCCTTCTCACCTATATATTGATGTTTTTGTGCATTGGATGTTGAGAAATCATGTTTTGTTCTTGTGGGAATTGTTAGTGTTTACATTGTTGGCTTATTTTTTGTTCTTAAGGTGATATATTGTTTGGTGTATGGAATGAAATGCAATAAATGTGAAACGATAAAAATTAGAAAGGTGGGGAGAAGGTAAAAATAATTTTTATTTAGTAAAATTAAAATCTTGAAATGATAGAAAAGGTTTGCATGAACATGTAACAATTAGTTAGTTTTATTTTAAAAAATGCAGCGAGGATTAGAAATAATTAGTTGGCTTTAGTTGAAAGAATGCGAGAATGATTAAAAAATACAAAACTATTAGACATAGTTAGCTTTAATTAAATATAGTGATAGATGTTATTATTTTTATTGGTGTGGATGAACCGGCAATAGATGTACAATGCGGACCGTCGGTCAAGAGAGTTCAGAGATGGCATGAAGGAGTTTCTCGGCGCAGCCGTTGCATTTTGCCTCGAGGAAGCTTCATCGTTGTCGTGCGTAGATTGCAAGAATGAGAAGGAGCACTCCGAGCGATGGATGGTTATGAGCCATGTGATCACGAGAGGTTTCATTGCAAACTATACTGCTGGACCCACCATGGAGAAAGCAGAGGCGATTCGACGGAAGGCGAAGAAGAAGATGAAGAAGAGGAAGATAGAGCCAACGAGATCTGGGACACCACTCAATACGGGTCCGTGGAAGATCTGATCGGCGAGTTTGGCGATGATGAGTTAGATCGGATGCTCGTGATGGAGAGGAGAGTTCACGGAGGAAAGACAATACAAGAAGTTTGAGCATGGTAGAGGACCACAGGCGCTTTGTACCCAAAGCGTGGACGGGGCTATAAAAAGCTGCGTACTACACTAGAACTCATGCAATGGAAGGCCACAAGCGATGTGTCGGACAAGGCATTCAATGGTTTGTTATCACTCATAAAGAAGTTGCTTCGGAAGGTAACACTCTACCCGAATCTACGATGAAGCGGCGAGTCCTCGCCCTTTAGGATTGCAAGTACGGAAGATACACGCATGTCCTAACGATTGTATCTGTATCGCAATGAGTATGCCGATTTGGAGGTTTGTCCGGTGTCGAAGAATCTCGGTATAAGGTGCAGCGTGGCGATCCGGTGAATTAGATGGGAATCGTGCGAAGAAGAACTCCAGCCAAAGTATTGTAGTATTTTCTGTGATCCCCGGTTGAAGCGTCTGTTTGCTAACGAAGGTCATGCCAAGATGATGCATTGGCATGCGAGAGAGCGTAAGGAAGGCGGGATGCTTAGACACCCTGCAGATGGCTCGCAGTGGAGGAAAGTAGATCGGGCTTACCCGAACTTTGCAAATGAGGTCAGAAATATAAGGTTTGGGTTGAGCACCGATGGGATGAATCCTTTCGGTCAGTTGAGCAGCATCCATAGCACCTGGCCTATGACGCTTTGCATCTATAACATTCCTCCATGGCTGTGCATGAAGCGGAAGTACATCATGATGCCATTGTTGATCGAAGGCCCGAAGCAACCTGGAAACGACATCGATGTGTACCTGAAGCCATTGGTTGAAGACCTTGTGAAGTTGTGGGAGGATGGTGTAAGGGTTTGGGATGAGTACAAAGAGAGTATTTCAACTGCGTGCATTGTTGTTTGTAACAATCAACGATTGGCTGCTCTCGGTAACTGTCCGTAAAGCTGTCAAAGGGTTTAAAGCACGCACCAGTGCATAGATGAAACAATTGCATGTACTGAAAAACTCTTGGAAGTGTGTGTACATGGGCCACCGCAGTTTCTTCTGCAATCATGCTTTGAGGTGGAAAGGCGATAAATTTAGCAGGGAGCAAATTAAGTGTTAAGCCTCGGCATCGTAATGGGCGACTTGTGTTTGCTATGGTAAAGGATCTGAAAGTAGTATTTGGGAAGGGTCTTGGAAGCATACATGCTTTGAGCGAGGATGGTCATGCACCCACATGGAAGAAGAAATCAATATTTTGGGACTGCTTGTATTGGGAAGTTTTGGAGGTTCGTCACTCGCTTGACTTCATACATATCACGAAGAATGTTTGCTTGAACACGCTAGGCTACATAGATATGTATGGCAAATCGAAAGATATCTTGCAAGCTCGGAAGGACCTTGAAGACATGGAGGTGAGGAGTGACCTACATCCGAAAAACAAAGAAGGGACAAAACAACTTTTTCTACATCCTGCGAGCTACACTCCAAGCAAAGAAGAGAAAAAAAGCATGATTGAGTGTTTGAACAGTGTGAAGGTCCCTTCTGGATACTCCTCAAATGTAAAGAGACTCGTAAACATGAAAGAGAACAAACTCCAAGGCCTAAAATCCCATGACTGCCTTGTGTTGATGACACAGTTGCTCCCGGTAGTATCGAGGTATCTTGCCCAGAGTGGGTGCGGGGACAATCACAAAGCTATGTTCCTTCTGAGCGCTATTTCGCGAAGGTTGTTGAACCAGCTAAACTGCCTAAGTTGGAGGCTGATGTGGTACAAAGTTTGGTTAGCCTCGAGATGATCTTTCCTCCTGCATTCTTTGATATCATGGTTCATCTCACTGTTCACCTTGTCAAGGAGATAGGTATCCTCGGACCAGTGTATCTGCACAACATGTTCCCTTTCGAGAGGTACATGAGTGTCCTCAAGAAGTACGTCCGTAACCGTTCGCGTCCGGAAGGCTGCATTGCCGAGGGCTACGTGACGGAGGAGGTGATAGAGTTTTGTGTTGATTACATGAATGATCTAAATCCTATCGGCGTCCCCATATCACGACACGAGGGGAGGCTACGGGGCAAAGGGACAATAGGAAGGCAATCAGTTGCATGCAATGATCTTGTTGCATTCAAGCAAGCACATTTCACTGTTCTGAAGCAATCAACTATAGTCGCCCCTATGTCCTTCAAAGACAAGAGTGTCCTCGCCGCGAGTTCACAGGGAAGACAGAGAGTTGGATAACCCTGAAGCACATGGATTCTTTCGGCAGCTGGCTACAGAAGTACATCCTTGAGGAAGGGTCAAACGATGAACTATTGCAACGCTTGGCTCGGGGACCATCACAAGAAATCGTGACATTCAAGGGGTATGAGATCAATGGTTACACATTCTACACGGATCCGGGACAACGGGAGCACCAACGAGCAATGGTGTCAGTATAGAGGCCAAGACAACAGCGGCAGGTTGGACACATATTATGGTTTCATAGAAGAAATATGGGAGCTCGACTATGGACCTCTGAAGGTCCCTCTATTTAAGTGCCAATGGGTCAAGCTAACTCCAAATGGTGTGAAGGTCGACAAATACGGCATGACAACCGTGGATCTCACAGAAGTCGGCTATAGGCGTGAACCGTTTGTTCTCGCGACGATGTGATCCAGTCTTCTATGTAATGGACATGTCAAGCAAACCTAAAAAGCGAAGGACAAGCAAAAGGTAATGCCAAAGCGACATGTGGTTCTCCAAGGCAAGCGAAGGATTGTAGGAGTTGAGAACGTCACCGAGGAAAGAGTATGGTCAGTTCGACGAGCTCCCTCCTTTTACAGTTGATGTCGACATAAACGTCCTGCATGACAGTGATGTCGATGCTCCTTATATACGTCATGATCATAACGAAGAAACAATTGTAAAGACGAAGACTTAAGATGTACTACTTGTATACAAATTATTCCATATGATCATGTTGATTTGTTGATGTTTAGCATTGCTTGTACATAATTATTTCTACAAATTTTAAAATGAAAACAAAACCTGAAAACTATTTGTACAAATTTTAAAATGAGAACAAAGCCTGAAAATTTATATCCACTCTATGAAAGGACTGCATAAATTTTACCATACAAAGAGAAATTCAGCTTAGCATAGTTAGCTCATAAATTCCCATACAAAAACCCCAAAAGCAGTGTGAAATTTACAACATTACAATGATAGCTATATTAACTAAAAGGAGCAACATTACAATGATAGCTATATTAACTAATTTCTTTAGCATGTCCTCTACTCTTTCCATCCTTTCTTCTAGCTTTTTAATATTCTTGTTGTCATCAGAAGCAGCCGGATGTGCATCTCTCCCTCTTATAGACACTAGCTGTTGGATCTGTGAACTCTCCCTTGGCAGCAAATCTTCTTGTAATGCAGCAATTTGCATTGCAAGATTTTCAAGACTATGGCTGGCTTTATCATTACTTTATAATCTGGACATCTTTGTGCCCTTTAAGCGGAAAGAATGGAACGGAAGGTGAAGGTCAAGGAATATGAACAAATGAATAACTTCGAAAACTTACCAACATATTCGAACACTTCATGAACACTCGGAATGGATTCTTGGATGTATGGGAGGTGAACACATTTACAGGATCTCCGCATCGAGGACACGATAGCTTCATCCGCAATGCCTCTAGTTGTCTCTTCATCTCGCCACTTGATGAAGCTATCGACATGAATTAATAGCTTCAAAGAGTGAAACAAATAATCATCAACAATATTTTTTCATTACTCCAACATGAATATATCAACAAAACTCCTTGTGGGCATTTCACGAACACCTTGTGGGCATGAAAACAGAGAGCGGGAGGAGGCGCGATAGAGAGGAGGCGCTTCGGGACTTAGAAAATTTGAAGGTGTGGGAGAGTGCATGCGGGGACTTAGAAATTTAAGCTCTACCCACTTCTATAAGCGGTTAGTAGTAAGAACCGCTTGTAGAAAATACCATCTAGCGGTTGGTATTATGAACCGCTTGTAGAAGGAATCTATAGCGGTTCTTACTAACAACCGCTTGTAGAAAGCTGATAAAAAAAAAAAGAATGGCAAGGGGCGCGAAAGGGTTTGAACAGGGGTGGGCGAGCCAGTACACTCAAGTGCCACGCGCTAGCCAGAGGGAGGAAGAGATCTTATCGAGCGATTTATTGATGAAAAACTGATGGATCTATTGGCAAGTCCACCCAATCTTTGCGAAAAGGAATATCTCCATTGTGCGACGGGTGGACAAGAGAAAAAACAATGAGTTGAGGATTGTGATGTCTCTGGCGAGAGGAACTCTTGTGAAAATGCCGCCTGATAAAAAAAAGAATGGCAATGGGGCGAGGCGGTTCGAACCGGGGTGGACGAGCAGTACACTCAAGCGCCACGCGCTAGCGAGGGAGAAGAGATCTTATCGAGCGATATGGGCACCGTATTGTTTTTAATATTATCGGTCAAGACTTTTACAAGCGGTTGGTATTACGAACCGCTCGTAGAAATAACTTAGCCTGGCGGTTGTTATTACGAACCGCTTGTAGAAGGGTGCTCTACAAGCGGTTAAGTAATACCAATCGCTTGCATAGGGCCTTTCCACACCGCCCATCCATGCGTTCTACAAGCGGTTAGTAATATTAACCGCTTGTAGAAGTCCTCTTCTAGCGGTTGATAATACCAACCGCTTGATTATTACTACAAGGCGATTGTTATTACCAATCGCTTGTAGAAGTGGTGCCCTATATAAAGTTGATCTTGCCGCTCTTCCTCACACCCCAAATTTTCTAAGTCCTCGCTTCCTCACACCCCAAATTTTCTCGGTCTGCCGCCTCGCCGAGACCCATGCGCCGACGCCACCTCGCCAAGGACATCCTCTGCCACCGCTCGACGCCGCCCCGCCATTCCACCCCGGAGGACCGGAGATCCTAGGTACGCGGCGAAATGCCCCCTCCTGCTCTCTCTGTTTTTATGCCCACAAGGTGTTTGGTGAAATGCCCACAAGGAGTGTTTATGCTGTGCTGTGATTAGTGGATGGCTATGAAGTGATGTGATTAGTGGATGGCTATGAAGTGCTGTGATTAGTGGATGGCTATGAATGTGTTCTGCTATGAAGGAGTGTTTGTTTTGTGTTGCTTCGGTCATGTGGCTGTTGGCCTGGGAGTATGTTTGTTGGTGTCTTGTGGTCGCTATGATGTGTATGAACCGATAAAGATTACATATGAGCTGTGACTTCTGCATATTGTTTGTTGGACATAGCATAACAGTGCTTCTGGGATGTTCTTGGAGTATATATGCTGCTATTGAGATATGGAGATTAAAAATCAGATTATTAGTACTTCAACTTAGATGTGGAAAGAGGTAAATACATGAGATAAGCAAATATGAATGAGTGACAACTTTCTGTAACTGGAATATGATTACTACTGCACATACTTACTGTCTTTGATTCAGTTTATTTCAGTAGAAAAAATAGTCATTTTCAGTGAGATGTGAAGTAGAATCTGTGAAAACATGTATGCCCTAGGACGTAATCACAATCTATCCCTTATTCCAGATTGAGGCTAGTCAGATGAAGATAAGGACTCAGTAAAATTTGCTGAATAAAAAAATAATGAATCATTCTTATTCCACACTAATATGATTTTCAAAAAATGAAATAAGGTTATAAATCCACGACTAGAATGTTAATAGTCTATTACGCAAAAAGAAAGCAGAGCAATCAGTTCCTTATCAACCAAGCATGTCACCTCATGGTCTTCTCCACGGAGTGTATCGTATGCTTTGTTGGCAGCCATGCTTTTGGAACTTGCAGTCATTAGGTCCTCGAGAAGAACCTTCTCGGTTTTGATCAGCACCTAATATCCAAAAGCATGGGCTCGTAGCGATTAGACAGCATACACTCGCGGAGAAGGCCACGTGGTGACGCTGCATTGTTGACAAGGAACCGACGCTTCGCTTTTGAGTAATAGACTATTAACATTCTAGTCGGATTTATAACCTTATTTCATTTTTGAAAATCATATTAGTCCTGAATAAGAATGATTCATTATTTTTTATTTAGCAAATAAGTATATGTGAATTGTCAATTGTATATGTATCATGTGAAATGTGTAAGTATATGTGAATTGTCAATTGTATATGTACCATGTGAAATGTATAAGTATATGTGAATTATCAATTGTATATGTACCATGTGAAATGTGTAAGTCTATGTGAAATGTATAAGTATATGTTAATTGTCAATTGTATATGTACCATGTGAAATGTGTAAGTATATGTAAAATGTACAAGTATATGTGAATTGTCAATTGTATATGTATCATGTGAAATGTGTAAGTCTATGTAAAATGTGATCTCATCAGGCACAATCCTGTTCCTGTCGATCTTAAACTATGCTTTCAAACTCGAATTGTTCTCAACAACCTTGTCTTCATATATAATCTAAGCCTCGAGATATGCTCTACTCTAGATGGCGACACAAAGACGTGGTGACCCAGCTTTCGATGAGGTGGAAAATCTGATATTCGAGACCATTCTTGTTGGGTAGCATCTTTGCCAATGAGGCCGTTAACAACGATCGCGGAAAATCACGATGGTGTTCTTGGCGCTATCGATGAGGCCGTTAACACTAGTACCGAGGTATACTCTCACCCATTACGAATAGGTTTCACCCGTAAACATGTTAATTATTCTAAAATCATTCATATTATATGTGTTTGTGTATCCACTGGTACCTCATCGGCCACCCGATCCGGAATGAACCGAGGACCTAACAAGAAGCCTTCGACAAAGTGCGTGATAACAAAAGTAAACAACGACGGAGTCTGCTAGCCCCGGAATCAGCAATTGGGCCTTTCAACAACGCTTGCGGCTACCACGTGAGGGATCACGTCCCAATCAGCATCCAGAAATGGGCTGAAGTCCCTGCAGCTACCAAGGAACTGCTCTGGAATGATATAAAGGAAAATTTCACTTTTCCAGACGGGTACGAACAGAAGGCCAAGGGATGGGCTTTGAAGAATATGGCAACTTCCTTTCAGCAGTGGAAGTCGTCCCTCATCCGCAAGTACATCGACAAAGGAGAAAGGTCAGACTTCAATAAATTTCCTAAGCTGGCCAATCATTGGGATGCTTTCGAGGAGTACAAGCTGTCGGATGCAGGACAGGCCGCGAGAGAGAAAAACAAGGTGAATGCATAGAAGAAGAAATACCACCACCATCTCGGGACGGTGGTTACATCAAAACTGCAAAGAAATGGGACAAGCGGGAAGATGAACTTGGCGGCACGATATTATACTGGCGAGAGATTGGGAGCCCGCATGCGCAATTGGTTATTGGCTCACGAGGCGACTTGCGATGATGGTAGCTTGGTGATGGCACCGACATTCCAAGAAGTTGGCGAAAGGATTGTAGAAGCCATCGGCGACTTCGGTCGAGATCCTTGGTGACGGACGGGGAGAATGACGAGCTAACATATGCCCTTCAAAACCACGAGCACCGGGGCGGACACGAGGTTTCGGAAGGTGCCATGGAGGCACGGCTTTGCCAAAGACTCAAGCACTTACAGGAGTTGGGGCGAAGCAAGAGGAGATCGGGGTAGAGTGAGCGATTGAAGGAAGAGCTTAGAGCTCGAAGGCTTCCATCGATATCACAGTCACGCAAAAAGTGTCCGGCAATGAGCGACTTCAAGGAGCACTACGTTTGACCAATGTTCAGCGGCGCGGAATCCGTGATCGATCCGACCGCGCAAAAAGCGATTCTTGGCGTCCGCCGTAGCCCTTATAGCGAGCGACCCGCCGCTCGTCATCCGTGGATAGCATCAAGGTTCGCCGCCGGTCGAAGCTACATATTGATATCGTAACCTCTCCTTCAAGGTGGCTTACGGCATGGCTTATCCGGTGGAGGCGGGCTAGACATTCCATCGCAACCGGATACCCTCCGGATACTCCAAGGTCACGGTGGAAGAGGTGGTGGGGGCTTCAAGATCTCATTCTCGATATTCTGAGGCGGCGAGGTGACCAACCTTGACAGCCCTCCATGGCACATTCATCCTATGGCGCAAAAAAGTACATCATATTTCCGAGATAGTGTGGAGGTTATATCTCCAAAGAAGAGAGGCCCCAATTTGAGCGGCTCTAGGAGCAAGCACGCCTCCTCCATCGACAACCCACGACTCCTCCAAAGGTCGCTTTGCATGCAATGCTTCCCAGTAGTCGAGCCACGCCTCCTTCACCTCCGCTCCACAAAAAGCCCGACTCCGCCACCGCCACCGCCACCGCCACCGCTTAAGTAAGCACCCAACATCTCCGGTCCCACGCCTCCAGCATCTCCCAGGAAGAAGCTCGATGTCGAAGGAGGATCCGACTAGCACCTCCTCCCACGAAATCGGCATCTGGCGGCGAGAGAATGTCAAAGCAACCGCCAAAGAGGCCATATGATCATTGCGGAGGAGCTAGTTGCATCCGTAAAACGGATGTGGCCAGCGACTTGCGCCAAAAGCGAGCCCAAGCTTAAAATAGATAAAAAAGCGTGAAGCATTTTCAGTCATGCGGAACGCCGCCGCCGCCGCCTATGATGAGCGATTACAAAAGGACAATAAGAAAGGCTACAGTGCAAAATACACGGGCTCCTTCGGCAGGAAAGAAGAAGAAAGTGGAAGATCGTGAGTCTTTGAGGAGTTGAGAAAATGGCATTCTGAAGGAGGCGGGACTCAAATCATTAGACCAGGATCTTCCAATGGCACCAACCAAATGGAAGTATGAGTTGGGCAAACCGCTAATTGATCCAAAGGATATAAAAGATCTCCCAACCAAGATGCGTCAAATGCATGAATAGTACATGGAAAGGGCATCTAAAGGAGAGCAAATGTTCCTCCTCCGTTTCCAAGATGAGTATTTCTTCCGCGGGAACAACACAGAACTATGGCTGGAATTTGATGACGTGTACCATGTGTACCAAGGAGACGAGGTCAACGTGTCTTTCATGTCCTGCTGGTGTCTGTAAGTGTCGATCTACTAAGTTTACCGTTTGCTTCCTCCCGCACCACAAAATTGAAAATCTAATTAACTTAGTTATCCCTTCTTATGTAGAATGGAGATACAATGATGTACAAGACTAGGCAAACAGAACGTTGGCTTCATCGACCCAGAGATTGTCAACGAGAAAGTCTGGTCATACGACAAGCAAAAACCGCTACTTGAGGGATACCTTTTGCATGCATTGTTGAAACAACACTACAAACCGTACATACTTCTGCCCTTCAACTTCAAGTACGTGTTCTCACAAACCTCTTGTTCTTGTATTTCTTAAGCTATTGATAGTACGAGTAGCTACTTACGCATATGTTGCAATATACGAATATGTTTCACTGGATCCTTCTAGTTATCGAGCTTGACAATAGCAGGATTATAGTTCATGACTCAAGAAGGAATCCAGTCCAAAAATACCAATGGTTCATTGACGTCCTTAACAGGACATTTGCAAAGTTCAAGAAGAAGCAAAAAGGAGAATTCCTGAAAGAATTGAAGTCATAGTAAGCACTTTCGAATGCGTCGTTACTACAAAAGCTATTATTAATATACATGCGCCATAACAGTTCTTCATCTGATATTCTGAAATTTCTCCCCGTGAAGGTTAAACGCCAGACGGCTGGAAACAACTTATGCGGCTACTACGTGTTCCACTATATTCAAAGTTTTATCCATGGCGATGAGCTGGAACATTATGCCGAGGTTCGTATCTGCATGTCAATTTGTTAGCTACAACTTACATTTTAATTAATTGCATGTGATCGGATATTTATATACTTCCCGCTTAATTAATTGTCAGCCCAACATCGATGAGCACGTTAACGTGCTCCCGCCTCACCGGGTGCGCGCACTCCAAGAACAACTCATCGGCTTCCTTGTCAACGAGGTTGTATCTCCAAATGGCGAGTTTCACGTAAGGTTTCCTGCGTTGGACACCGCTGAACTGATGACGACATCCACGTCGACCAAGGACATAAAGAGTGACGCATGCAAGAAATGAGTTCGATAATCATTTTTTTCATCATTCAAACTTGTAAACGTCGGTTGCGTGTATGTACTTGTCCATTTTTTACACTATTAAGTTCGTTTTTTTTGTATTGAGCTAGCATGTGAACATGTGTATGAGTATGCATATGTAATATATATTTAATTGCGCAAAAAACTCCTCCACTCATATTTAATTTCATGGTCAAAAGCGATATACAAAAACACTTGAAGAACATATTCTATAATACATATAATCGAAAACTCTCTCCTGGCGGTTGGTGATTCCAACCGCTTCGAAATCTTGCTCTCCACGGTTGGTAAGACTAACCGCTTTTGAATATCTTTCTCCTAGCGGTTTGTAACACGAACCGCTTGTGGAGTCCCCACGTAAGCGGCTCCATGGCCCTCTGAACACCTTCCCAACCGCTTCGGTGCCACACAGCACAAGCGGTTGAGCAACCGCTTGATACCCGACGGTATCACACGCTGATTGCTTAAAGCGTTATAAAACCGCTTCTAAAAGGGGTTCTGAGCCGCTTGTGGTAGCCAGTTCTGTAGTAGTGCATGTGGCATGCAAAACAGAATGATGTGCCAAAAGTATTGCAAAAACTCAAGTTGGCCTTTCATTTTATCAAAACTTGATCCGAATGAGAACTTACATTATCAAGGACGATGTAAGTCTCCTAATAGCCAGGGACTGTGTGTGCTGCAAAAATGTTAATTTTGGTACTTCGGAGTTACGTATTGGCCGAGATGTCCGCATGGCTTGTGCATTTTTCCATCATGAAATTGTGAGGTTATACCGCCTGGTACTCTGGTTGGTAGATATTCAAGGTCGCTATTGGATGAGACATCACGATATTGGTCTGATACATTTGCTTTGTGCCTCTGCCATCTGTTAGACATGTCACGATGTCATGTGGACTGTTTTTCTTTCTTCCCACTTTCCTGTAGTATATTTGCAATCCAAACATTTTAAAAAATGGTACTTTTTTTTTAAAAAAATCTGTGTTTGAGTGGCTCAGACAATTCACTTTGTAGTATTGATGCCCCCAGCATTAGGAAATATATTCTGACCTAAAAAATATGTCAGTTTGCACCTGACTATGGAGAACTATGTAGTGCCTTTTTCTTGCCAGAAAAAAAAACCCTATGTTGTGCCTTTACATGGAAGTGTGACTTTCAGGGATATCTGTTTGGGCTTTGCTTTTTCCTTGCTTTCATTCTTTCTTCTCATTTGTTCACATCTGAAACCCTTACCAGAGAAGACGGCTAAAAATTCGGAGGACGGTGGCTTGGTGAATTCCACCTCAGAACTCCACTCTGCAAAGCCCGAGAGAGCTGCCGAGCTCGTTTCTATTCCTGAGAATGCGACTTCTGCATGCCGCTCAAATGCGAACCCCTCCTCGAGGCAGTACAGCTCTGGGACCAAACTGTCAAGATTAAACGCGCTCCGAAATTCAGAACCTGAGCAAAATGAGTTGACAGAACTGAAGCACAAACTATCAAGATTGAACGCGCTCGGAAATTCAGAACCTGAGCTAACTGAATTGACAGAACTGAAGCAAGCTTACGCAGAGAAGTGCAACCGGTTGAGCGAATCCATGGGCCATACGGAGCTCCAGGTTGTAGTCGGTGCCTCTTGTTAAGCTTTGATGTAAGCTTAACTGTTTATGCAACACTGTAACACTGCCATTTTTTTTTACGTTCTTAGCTACACGTCTGATAGATTGCTACCCAACAGTAACACAAGTGGTTGATTGTCACAACGATTAAATCAGCAATAAATATACTGTCCTGTCACGCATTCATCGATGTTTCATGTGCTCCAGGGTGGTTATTTCTTTCAACTCTGCACAAGCCTGAGTTTGAGCCTGAACGGTTGTTGCATTTCTTCTCTAAGAAAGTACGTATTACAAATAAAAGCAAGCTAGTAGTATTGTTCTAGACATACATACACATATTTATGTTCTCCATGCGCACGAACCTTTATGTGCGTGGTGAGACAATTAACTAATTATGGTTTGTACACTGCTTCTGCTGGCCTGCTTTGGGATGTGATGGCGTGCAAGAAGAAGAAACGTAACGCAGCAGGCGTTGCTTTCTTCCTGTGGAATATCGCCCGCTCATAAAATTCGTTGGTCGTAGTAATTAAACAAGAAACCTTATGGCAAACATCGGGATGAAGCCAAATTAAGGATGGGGAGGGGTTTCAGATACGGACACCTAGGGCTCAAATTATATTACGTGAAACCTACTGTGTACTATAATTAATACTACTGTATATATGATCTAGTAAACCTTGCAAGTAATCGAGATTTGGTTGAAATCGTTTTCATTTCATTCGTTAAAAAAAGATGCCTAAGAGACCAATCGAAGAGGACAAATTAAATCTTCAATTTTCTATAGGCATGAATGTGAGGTGACTAATTCGTGCTGGTAAGGCGAAATGAGTTTTGCAAATATAAAAATAAAAAATTAATAAACATAACCTCTTAATTCTTATGGCCACCCATAAGAGTATAGAGGATGATAGTGTTCACCACTCCCACAAACCACCATCCTCCATCCCACCGCTGCCTTCTTCATCTCTGGCCTCGCCCCTCCCATTGTTCCTCTACCTGCGGCTTACCTCTGCTACTAGCACGTTGTGCTCCCACCACTGCCCCATCTAACTTAAATGTCCAAAATAGAGGCATCCGGGGGATTCACTAGATCTGGATATTGAGTTTAATGTTTCAATCAGTTTACCCAAAGGATTATTCTGTCGAGAAAAGATGGACAATATACTTATACTTTAACACTGAATTTGTGTGGTTATACATGCATTAGGAGTTCCTTATGTATTGTTCACAAATCACAATAGAAACTGAAAACTAGCTAGAGTGCGATGGACTTTCGTTAATTAGGAAGAACTAAGAAGAGGAAGCACTGGAAAGAACTAACCTCTATAGATTCTTTTCGTTCCAATTTGAAGGCAACTAAATACCATGTCGTCATTGGTACGTAGTTTCTCAAAGGTACATAAACACGAAATCATTCATGAAACAAGAAATGAGACAACAACAAGAAAAGAAACCAGATAAAATATATGCATGCAGTACCTTTACTTTGGTTACTATCAAGAGATTATGTGTCTAATATCCAACAGCGGATACACTAGTAGAAAAAAAAGTTTGAATAAAACAGAATAACAGTTCTTAATTTGTGGAAGCATATAAAATTTCCGAAGGATCTTAAAAATGTTGCTTTACTAGGAGCCGCAACCATTTGTTGGTCTCTTTGGTTAAGTAGGAATGATATAATCTTTGAAAGGAAATCCATTTCTTCCCCTTTGCAGGTTATTTTTGCTGCTTCCCATTGGCTGCGTACATGGGCTGTGCTGCAAAAGCCGGATTTGCGAATTATTACGGTGGAGGTTACGCAACGGTTGATGTGGATGGCCAAGGACTTTTTTTTCCCCAGTACATGGGTGGTGGTCTAGTCTTTAGATTGATAGTCGATAGAGTGTGTGTGTTTTATTTTTTTCAGGGCTGTGTGCTTCTTGTTAAGCAAAGGCCGGGAGAAGTTTCAAGGACTTGTATCTTCTCGATGTAATATTCTTAAAATTAATAAAATCTTCCTTTATCAAAAAAAATATAATTGGGCCATCTCTCTTGCATGGCATTCATCTCAAACAAGCAATTAACATAAGAAGAAAGAGTGCAAGACTTAAACAAATTCTGTGGAGGAGGTATGCAAATTTAATCATATGTATCCTCACTTCTATAGATGCCACGTGTCCATCTAGTTAAATCTCAACCCCACCTCACCAACAATGTCATTAATTGGAGGAGTGAGAAATCAAGGGTGGGGTGGAGTGAGAAATTAAATGAATGATTGAGATTGATAAGATGTACACGTGGCATCTATCGGAGTGGGGATGCATAGAGTTAAGTTTGTATACCTCCTCCACGAAATTTTTTTTCGTCCAACTACAATGTAGAATGGAAATGGCATTGCATGCATTCATGGCCCATACTAAGTGCACTGTATATACATTTAGAAGCATGAGTTAAACTCCATACCAAAAGGCAGATCAAATTAACCAGTCTAACAAAAAACATGAGCTGATCAGATCAACTGCTCAACATGGCAGCCAGCTAAGCTTAATTAAGGTCAAGGCATCTACTTGGAGAACCTGAAAAGGTCGGTGGCCTCGCAGCCGAGGTACTGCAGTGGAAGCCTCTGCATGGAGGTACTGCCCAGCTCCATGAGCTGCAGATGACTAGGCGCCATTGCAGCAGTAGATGCTGCGGTGACCTTGCCCTGGAAGAGCTGGTCCAGGTTCTGGTGAGAGGCGAGGAGCTTGTCCAAGATGGACAAGTCCGTGGCGGCGAAGCTATGGTCGCCGGCGCCGGAGCCGCCTTGGAACATCCCGTTGCTGCCGCTAGACGTCAGCTTCATCAGGTTCTGGGAGCACTCGACGTCGAGGGAGCTCATGGCGACGGCTGGCGGGCAGGGGAGGAGGGAGGGGACCGGCTGGTGCTCGGCGCTCAGCAGCTGCGGGAGCTGCATGGAGGGGTCGAAGGAAGGGAAGTCGCAGTGCTGCATGATGTGGGGGTTCTGCTTCTGCTCCGTGGGCATTGCGCCGGCGACCGGAACAGGGAGGGGGTGGAGCTCGTCGTAGTCCAACGCCGCCATGTCCGCCGGGTTGAGGCCCCTCTGGTAGTTCTTCTTCTTGAAAGCCCTACACACCACCCAGCCATCTTCCTGCATTCCAGATCAGATCTTGGTAAGTATATTTTGTAGCCCAATCAGTTCATTATGCTACCTTAATTACTAGCTAGCATGTAAAGTAGTTCGTTTGCAACAACTTGAATATATCGGTGTTTGATGCAAGTTAGTTGGTAACGTGGTATCAAAATATACTATTCATGACATCAGATCGATGACTTGAAATGGCATTTCATGGATGAAAGCGATTAAAAGGAAGCTAGGAACCGTACGTATGAAATGCTTGATTCTTTTGTTTGAGCAAATTAGTAACTGAAGAGAAGCTTCAACGCATGCATGACACCCACCTGGACCTCAAAGTTGTCTTCGTCGAGGCGGTACTCGTGCATGATCCAGTCAGTCTTCTTGCCGTGGGGAGCCCTCCCGACGTAGAACACGAGGGTCTTCCTCATGCCGATCCTCCTGGCGTTGCCGAGGAAGATGACCTTGTCCCGCCCCGTCGCCTTCCAGAACCCCGCCGTCGTGGCCCGGTTCGTCCTCGTCCCCGTCGGGTACTTCTTGTCCTTGTGGCTGAAGAAGTACCACTCGTTCTGAGGCCCCGTCCCTATTCTGCACCTATCTGCCATGCACCAAATATATAGAGGATGAGTGTAGTGAATTTGCTATGAAGCTCTAGCAAGATCAGATCTAGCATGACGAGAATATTTGAAGGCCATGTAGCACACGTTTACCTTTGAGGTCCCAGGGCTCAAGCTTGTTGAGATCAATCTCCCTGATGACATCGAGATCTATGGCCTCATAAGCGACCTTCTTCCTCAGGTAGTAGTAGAGGAGCTCCTCGTCCGTCGGATGGAAGCGGAAGCCCGGTGGCACCGACAGCGGGCCGCCGCTCGGATGCATGCTTCCTCCTGCCGGCCCAAAGATCTGAGGCAGAGAACATCGCCATAGCACCAATCATCAATAGAAATCACAGGCTCTTGCTTGTTCAAGGCTTTAAACAACCTTATATATATACCTTTCTCTTGCTGCATAGAGCTAACAGAACAAAAGGAAGAGCACAAACCTTGGAAATCTCCTTTGCCTGATTAGCTCAGCTCCTCAAAGGAACAAAAGTGTAGAGACAAGCAAGAAAAACAAGAGGAAGGTGATGGTGGTACAGAGGATGAATCGGTTTATATGGAAGGGGGAGGTAGGGTTAGCAAGTCCAAGATGCTAGCTCACAAAGAAATACCCTAGGTCTATAAAATATAAATGGCGTGTGCAGGGATGGGTTTGAGCTGTCTATTAGTGTTAAGTTGATTATTTAGTGAGAGCATTGACTATATTTGACCGGGTCTCAGTAAGTGTGTCCATGCATGTATATGCATGTCTTGGGCCGGTTTTGGAAGTACTAGATGAGAAAGGGGTGTTTTGTCCCTTGATTGGGAGACCTGCCCCAAAACTGGCCTCAGAAGGAGCAATTGGGTGTCTCCATCTCCAATAGTGTAATTATTGTGTAATTTTGCAAATTTACATTTCCCAAACATAATAAGGTCATAACTCATGTAACTGCTGCTGATGTCGGTCTTGGCATTTTTCTTTTTATAGGAGAGATCAAGCGTGTGTAATATCCAGTAGACTAACTAAACTGTAAATCTTTAATTTGGATTTTGGACGTGGGTGTCGGGAACAAGGGAATTAAGAGCATCTCCAACAGTGTCCAATATTTTTACTCCCAATACATTGAATTGGGGTCTGCCCAAAAATCTTTTTCCCAAAAAAAACCTCCTATCCTCCAACAGTTCCTTTGTTGTTCCCTAAAATATCTGTTAATTGGTCACGTGGGCCTCTTTCCCATGAAGCCATCGATTTTTATTCAAGCGTTTGGGCCGCCAGTTTGAATCGTGCAGTCCAAAGTCTCAACGTCTCACCGCAAAACGTTGAAGAGAGGAAGGAAGTTTTACGCGCTGAGCATAGCGTTGTCGGCGCAAGACGTTGAAGACGACGGAACGAGACGACGCGACGTCACGCAGCGTGAACAAGTGTCGCCGCAAGAGGGCGGAACGGCGATCGCGCAGACGTCACGCAGCGTGAAGAAGTGTCGCCGCAAGGCGACGGAACGCGATCGCTGTGCTGATTTGTTCTTCCGCCACGGTCAAGAAACTTCTCGCTTTGCTAATGAATTGATTGATCTCCCATTTTTGGCAGTTGTATTTGTAAGCACGAGAAACCTTTTTGAGAACGGACCAGCCTATAACTTTTACTATCGATTGCTGATCAATCTCTGGGACAACAAAATAGCAGACAACACTGATAACTCAACAGAAAAAGAGACCAGCCTATAATCACCTAGAATCATGAGCATGTTACCTTAAGCTCATTGTACTTATTCATCAACTTCCTTTCACGAATTTCAGCTGATCAAGAAAATGAAAGTAAGCTTTAGATTTGCAGATAGCCACACAGTTAGAGAGGGAAGGAGGGTGTGTGATCAAGGGACAAACATTGCTTCAGACAGCTGACACCTTGACAAATAAGTTTAGTCATGCAGCATAGAGGACAGTGCCTACTTAACTGCCATTAAGTTTCAAACAGAGGCTGAACTGCTGAAGTAAAACGCCCTATAGTCAAATGTCAGAAACTCAGGCAAATTTGCTATAAGTAAATGGTCAGTACAATGACCTACCTTGACATTCGAAAGTTTCACTCACCAAGCACCACAAAAAATAATATCACCAGGAAAATACCAAAACCTTTTTTTTACTTTTCACGGACATAATTACAAAATATCAACAGGTAAAAGAACTTACAATCCAAGTGATACGACTCCTCATTTCTTCAATAGCATTAGGGTCCTTCAATTTCTTGATTGTCTTTTGGATTTTCTGGACATGCACATTAACACAGGCAGGATGCGCATTTAACTTGGTCGAATAGAATTATAGAAGCATCTATGAACAGTTGTATAAAGGCATAGAACACACCTCTTTTTCCGCAGGAGTTCATCATCAAATAAGAAATTGTATCTTTTCCTGAACCTGTATGCCAACAAAATTGATCAAAATGTCAGCACACTATAATGGAAATTCACACCTAAAATACTTAATACCAGATTAAGCAACAAAACAGCACCATTAGAGGATTAAACCTTAGGAGAAATGGTAAGGGAAACAAATTAAGTAATCAACTAAGGAAATAATACCAGTTGTTTGTCCACCTTTTCAATAAGATCCAAATAGGACATTGTAAGACTAAAAAGTGCACAATCCAGAGCTTCTAAATGATATGAAGCAAAAAGACCCATGCTATAAAAGCAAGGTAGAACTTAACTAACAAAATACTCTCTCCGTTCAGAAATATAAGGCCTATAGTTTGAATGATCTTGTTCAGAAATATAAGATTTGTATGTAGATTTAATTAGGCTTTTCCTACTATACCCCAATCTCTCACAAAGGCTAAAATTTAACTAGCAGTGTGCATATCCTCTACTTTTCCACTACCAAATACTAGGCTGATTGAACCGAAATCTGCTCGTCCTGCTGCACACTACGATTAAACTGAATTGCACAAACAACTCACCTTCTTGGGAACTGGATCACCTCCACGAACCTCGGCGGGCGCACATTAGTGCTTATCTCCATTGGCCTGTTCGAATATCACATGAACCCATCAAGTCTGAGACATTCACGAGAAGAGAAGAACCCTAAAAGGAACCATCTTGGCGTCAAGCCCGACCTCTTCTGTTCTCCTGCGAGCCTTCTTCTGCTGCAGCGGCAAGAAGCGGCAAGCGACGACCGTCGGCTGCAGCTGCAGCTCCCGAAGGCACGCGTCGGCAGTGGCGCTCCGGCTCCGCTCCGCTCCGCCGCCGCTCTCCGACTCCAACCCCGACGACAGCGAAACCACTGCCGGGAATAACGAGTTCCGTGAGGGTTCTGTGATTCGTGGGGCGGAGCGAAAACGAACGACATGGGCTACCTCCTCGTCGCCCGACTCCTCGGAGGCCGTGAAGAGGTCGTCCTCGAGTTCACGCTTGGATAAAGCCGATCGCGGCGGCGGATGTGGAAGCGGCCCAGCGGCGATCATTGCGATCTCTCATGGCGGCGGCAGGCTGCGGCGTGGGTTCGGCGGCGGCGAGGTTTACCAGCGGACAAGGATGGGGTGGGGAGAAGCGGGTTGGCGCGGAGGAGCTGGGTTGGCGCGAAGAAAGCCAGCGCATGCTATTTCGCCATGGAGGGAAGTCTTCGGCGATTGGGAGCGGAGGCTGGCGCAAAAATGAGGACGCTGGGCGCTGGATAGGCGGCGAAAATTTTGGGAGCTTCACTGAGGAACTGTTGGACTGCGTTTTTTTTTCATCAAGCCCAAAAACATATTTTGGGAATGAATTTACAGCACTGTTGGAGATGCTCTAAACCTCTAATTCCGTTGCTCCAAATCCCAACCATTATGTTCCTCTTCCGTTCCCTGCAAAATACCTTATTTTATTTCACCATACTTTAACTAACATATAATGCTCTTTGGGACTGGCATTTGTTACTTTACTTGTCCCAATTAGGGATCTAAGCCTAGGTAAATTTGAAGTTAGCTATTGACTTTGAATTGCATCAGATCTTGAAATTTAACTAATAGTGCTCATTGTCAACTATGTATCCAGCATTCTAACCATTGGAATTGTCACTTGTGGATACTTATGTTGGGATCGCATCAAGGATCAAATACGCGATTGAGAAGCTCCAGGAAGCGCGTTCGTCAGCAGAGAGCGTGCGTCACGTCGCTTACTGCTTTCAGCACGGAGTAGTAGCTGCATGCATACATAGGAGAAGTTCTGAACTTTTCTTTATTTCTTTCTCATTGCTTATTCAAGATAGAGTACAAACCCTTTCTTATACTGTAGCTCTGACTAACACACCTATTCGGACGCTGCTCAAAGAGGGAAACAGAGACAGTTTACGTCTCGGACTCGACTTCCTTGTGAGATTAACAACTTAGGTGTAGCATTTCGGTGTGATAACAGATGTGTATGACCAAAAAAACTAGTTTTATCATCTGGATCTGAATCATGATTGATCATAGAACCACTAGATATATTCTAGAGATTCTATGTACCTGTGGTTCAAAATAAATGACGTTCTAAGCACTATATATGCACACAATAGATTAATAAAATATGATGAAATCGTATATATACCATCGACCTCTTGTAACACTAATTGCAAGAAAGAAACTCCTTGTATGGATAGAGCTACCGCGATTCAGCTCTCAGGCACGTAGTCATTGCCGAACCTCGTTAATAATGTCTCTTGTGTGCTTTTGTGCTTGCTGTAATTGTTCTCTCGAGCTAGGCTGCCGACGGTTCCAATTGATTCAGCGTTGAAATTTAATCATTCAGAAAAGGATATGCTCCTATATAAATTGAAGACAAACAAATACCGGATTTTGATCTCTCTCCTGCGCGCGAGCACCTGTGTATGAATGTATCCTAAAAATCACATTTTGTATTTGAAGTGCTACACGTTGGACTTAAGCCTGTTGTGTTTGTTTTGAACGTTTTTTTTTGTTCGTTCTGAACATTTCAGTCAATTCTTTACCGTTTTTGCTACAGTATCTACCCGGTTTCAGTTAGTTTGTCACTGATCAGATCTTCAATTAGTTTATCTTTGATCTGATTTTTAGTTTGTGTGGGTAAGGTTCTTAGCCACGAATATGTTCGTCTAGTTTTGGATGAGGCAGTTAGTTAGCTTTTGTAATCTAGCATTTTCTATTTAAGCTAATGAAGAAAACGCTGCAGTCCTGCGCAGCACCAAAAAAACAAGTCTTCTTTCCGGCGTTTGTCATCAGAGTCCTTTGTGGTCGTGTGTGTCCTCTGAACCAGCGTGTTCTCTGAACCTTTGTGTTTTCTGAACCCAACTCTAACGAGTGTTATCAGAGCATCCAGGTTCCATCTGATGTCGATCACCGAGAGGACAGAACTGCCAGCATCGAAGAAAGGTGGAGTAACCTTGCACTACCCGATGCTGACTTCAACCAACTACTCCACTTGGGCAATCAAGATGGAGGTCATTATGGATGCTCAAGGCGTTTGGGATGCTGTCGAGCCCACTATCAGTGTGGATATGAAAAGAAAGAAGCACAAGATGGCGCTAGGATGTATCTTTCAGGCTGTACCAGAGGAGGTCCTGCTACAGTTGGCCAAGGAAAAACGGCCAAGGAAGCATGGGAGAGCCTAAAGACCATGTACCTAGGCGCTGATTGGGTGAAGAAGGAAAGGATTCAAAACTTGAAGAGTGACTTCAAGGCTCTACGCATGAAAGAAACTGACTCCATTGATGAGTTTGCCAGAAAGATTCGTGTTCTTGGGGACAATCTGGAGGACACCATGTTAGTCAAGAAGTTGCTCGTTTCTATACCTGACAAGTTTTTACAAGTTGTTGCCACGATCGAGCAGTTTGCTAATATGGAGATTATGTTGATCGAAGAGGCAATCGGCCATCTAAAAGCATACGAGGAACGTATACAGAGGTGGGGTGATGGAAACAAGCCGAGTGGCAGGCACGATAGAAGAATGGCGGCGGTACTCGTCGTCAAGCGGAAGGACCAGCTATGGTCGTGGTCGTGGCCACAGATGAAGTAATTGTGATCGCGGTGCTGGCAACACATTTCGCTAGGAAGGCAGAGGAAGCCGAGGGTCCAGTCGGACTCGTAACAAAAGCAAAATAAAGTGTTTTAACTATGATACTTATGGGCACTATGCTTGGAATGTTGCAAGCCACGCCATGACCATGAGGAGCAGGTGAACCTCACTGCGGCGCAAGACAATGAGCCAACATTGCTTCTAGCTACATGTGTGGAGCCACACAAACTAGTACTGTTGAACGAGCACCAGTGGAGTCCGATGTGTGGTATCTCGATAATGGAGTGAGTAACCACAGGACGGGTTAGCATTCCAAGTTCAAGGAGCTAGATGAAGGCATCAACGTGCACGTTAGGTTTGGTGACGGCTTGATGGTGGAAATCAAGGGAAAGGGCTCCATCTTGTTGCATTGCAAGAACAGTGAGCAATGACTTCTAATAGAGGTATACTACATACCCAGGTTGTGTAGTAATATAATTAGCCTTGGATACCTATCGGCGATAGGCAGCAAGATTGCTATGCATGGCTCTTTCTTATGGATTTATGATACGATTGGAAAACTACTAATGAAAGTCCAAAGATCACTAAACAAGATTTACAGAACCGTGTTAGAAACTTGTGACCAGTGTGCTTGCTCTCAAAGGTGGATGACGTGGCGTGGCTATGGCATGCCCGATACGACCACCTCAGTTTCCGCTCACTGCAAAATTTGACACTGAAGGAAATGGCTGATGGCATCCCAATGATCAACCACATTGAGCAATTCTGTGATGGTTGCACACTGGGCAAGCAGCACCGCACTCCATTCCCACAGGCAATGGCGTACCGCACCGAGTGCGGACTGGAATTAGTGCACAGTGATCTATGTGGGCTAATCACACCTGCAACACCAGGAGCTAACAAGTATTTCTTTTTAATTATTGATGTTTACAGCATGTTCATGTGGATTGAGATGCTTAAGGTGAAGGATGAGGCATTCAAATGTTTCAAGACGTCAAGGCTCAAGTAGAAACAAGGCTCAAGTAGAAACAGTGCTTGGTGGCAAGTTTAGGACATTCCAATCAGATCGCGGTCAGGAATTCAACTCTATCGAATTCCAGGATATTGTGATGAGCTGGGCATCAAACACTGCACTACAACTCCCTACTTACCACAGCAAAATGGTGTTGTTGTAGGATCGAAATATACTAACGTAGCAATCAGAGGGGGGTGAATGATTGCGCGGAAGCTAATATCAAATTTTTGATGATTTTTTCTAACACACCCCAATTTAAACTCAAATTGATTGGAGACCAGTTCACGCAGTCGGCGAACAGTCAGGAAACCAGTTCACGTAGTTGGCGAACAGTCGGGAGACCAGTTCACGCAGTCGAGAGTAGTCGGGCGACCACTTTCGCAGTTGGAGAGCAGTCGGGCGACCAGTAGAGCAGTCGGACGACCAGTTTCTGCAATCGGCGAGCAAACTGGCGACTAGTTCATAAAGATAGTAATTACCAAAGATCTAACCATTGAATTGATGTGAAATTTTAACCTTAGAATCTAGATTCAATTCCGAAGCTAACCCAAAAAGAATCAACTCGATCGGACCTATGGATCTTGAGATATTACCTTCGCAAGATGATACCTTTGCAAGAGACCGAACTCCGTGATGAACTTCATGACTGCTGCGACGGACAAAACTTCAGTCGATGCTCTAATCTATGCCAGACTAAAAACAACTCAAGGTGCTGAGAGCTCTTCAAATTTTTCTCGTTGCCTTCTTCTAGTCTTTTCGGCCACCGCAATAGAATAAAGATCAAGCGCTAAAAACTTCTAGTTGCAAGGATTTTCTTCTTCACGCCGCGATGCACAGGATGCTCGGATTTGCAAGAAGGATTTTATTTATCTGGATATAGTACTCCAAAACAAAAGAGTACAAATCCTAAAAATCTGGCTCTCTACATAAACAGGAGACACCTCCTCCTATTTATACAGAGCAAACATAAAGAGATTGAATACAACTCTACTTATAACATGGAAAGAGTTCGTATACATCTCAACCTGGCCCAAACATGGCCAAAAATAACTCTTGCACGCATGTACAACCCACATGCTGTAATTACGTGACTAACCAGCCCCTATGAGCATGTTTTCTAGCCCGAACGTCTCGCATGACATCCTCGACCACCAAGACCTCTATTCCTCCCTGAATCTAGTCCCGAACCTCTGTTCCTCCATGAACCTAGTTACGGTCCTGTCATCGATCACGTTCGCCCTCGAGCAACACCTGCACATGAATAAACAAGAAACAAATCCGAGCACAAGTCCACGACTTAACTCAAAGTCAATCCATGCAACCACTCACACAAGCGCATTGCATTAAGCAAAACCATTATCAAAGTCAATCCATGTAACCACTCACATGAGTGTATTGCATCAAGCAAAACCATTATCATGCTATCACAAGCATATTAAATAATCATCTGAAACAATACATGCACGAACACCACACATGCCATGATCACAACCACTTTGCAATGCCAATTTCATCGTTAAGCTAATTTTTCAGCACATGATTTCACAATCTCCCCTTGATGAAAACATTGGCAACACTATTTAGAACATTGGCATTCACCTCACAAGAAAAGTTTTAAGAAATTTTATTTTAAAAACAAAAGCAAAGTGACCAAAAAGTAAAGTGAAAAATCTCTCCCTAAAAAGAAGAAATAATCTTCCCTAAAAAGAAGAAAAATGTGTGTGAATGTGCAATATGTGTCCAAATCTCCAAAATTCTCCCCCTTTGACAATGGATTCATCAAGAATACAAAAGAGAGAACAAATTTTTTATTTGTGTTTAGTTTGTGTTTTTTTATGTACTGAGCATTATAAGTCATGCACAAATGTAATAAATTCATCACCAAGTCATGCTATCAAAAGTACTTGCACCCTCAAATCTACACATAAACAATCGAGAGTAAGCATAACTAGAAATCAAGTACTATTAACGATTTTTTGCATGGCATGATCTCCCTTTCTCAACAATCTTAAAACCTAAAAACATTGAATTTGTGTGCACTTTATTTGTTCTTGAAAAATTGATTCATTAATTGATTGCAACAATAACAATTGCAAGGAATTACATGCGCCATCAGCCTTACTTTTCAACCATGCCAAGCAATCACAAGCTTAAGGTTTGATGGTTTCGGTCATACACAACCTCTTGCAAGTTCATATCAAAGTGCAATGATAAGCAGTCTCGTAAAGAAGAAGTGCGATAGTACATAACCTTGTTCTTGCATTTATCAAGAATCACTCTTTGAGCTTTAGCACTTAACCTTCATATTTAGCACTTTTTGAGCAGGATCAAGATAGCCAATAAAGTTCAACCATGACAGGATTTAATTCAAGTTATCATTCCATTTAAATAGTCATGTCATAAACTACACTATATATACGTGAACATGAAGTTGCAAAGATCTTGAAACATAAACATGGCTTCAAATGACATATGTGTATGAAATACAATGCTCAGTACTGTTGAGGAACGCGGTATGCTACGCTAGCACAAATTAAAATTTCTATCGTATAACCAGAAAGCTACTCGCAAGAAGGGGATCACAGATTGGATTACCACTAAACGCGCAGTTGCGGAATCCTTCGCGCGTTGGTGTAGTGGATCGTCCTCGCCGTGGATCGTCCTCACGCAGATCGTCCTCACTGCAGATCGTCCTCACTGCGGTTCGTCCTTACCACGCCGCAGCAGCAGCAGCGTCACCACAGTAGTCCACATGTCCCGGGATGGAACGCCGTGCGTCGGCGTGCAAGCACCGTGTCGCTCGGTAGGGGCAATGAGAGGTGGAGGCTAGGGTTCTGGACGTGAACAGCTTCTGTCATGCCCACCCTTCTCTCCTTATATAGCCACGCGACGAAACCCTAAGCCAGGGCCCATCAACGCGTTAAACCCACGAGGTCCATTAATTACGGATCCAATCCGAATTAATACGTCCTAGCCCGTTAAGTGTGTGACCCTGTAGGTTCATGTACATTTGGACATAGATTCGGAAAACCCTTTTTCAATTCAATAGCTGGTAGCGGTTCCTTGCAGAGCATGCCAACTCCCAAATGCATATGATCAAATCAGATAGAACCTTTCAAAAGTACTCACGTAATAATCTCTTTACCAAACTATATGAAGATCGAACTCAAGGCGAGAAGTATGTCATCCTTTGACAGTTTAATTCATCTCTCGTATCCGTGATATATTAATAAGTTATGATTGACTTCTCAATCACGGTATGGCCATGCACTTCCTTAATCATATCACACAAGTGGCCTAGACATATATCTCCGTTACACTGGAGTGGCAAATTCCATCTTGACTGCTCACTTCCCTCTGCATGTTTCATAGCAAACATGAAAGCTACCTTTATAACTATCCGGTTAGGAAATAGCGTTTAGTGGCCCCAAGGTAAACTATTACACATGTAGGGAATATGACAATCTCAGGTCTAAGGATCATACATCCATTATGTATGAGATACATTGATGACACATAAGATTGTAACATTCTCGCAGTGTCCCATTGCGGGTCTATCTAACCCATGTTCTTCATCATGAGTTCACAATGTATTGATGATATCTCCATATCTCATGATCTATGAAACATGATCATCGATCAATACATGTGCTGATCTATTCATCGTTATCCTATACGTTGATACCCGATCAGAGATACTTACAGAATTATATCAATAAGTAGAGAGTTTCATAAGCAAGTCACATGCTTGCTGATCAATATAATGATATACATTCATTGGACAAATAATCATATTATTATTCATAAACATAGTCATGTTACAATCATCTATATGACTGCCTCAAGGGCATAACACTAACAAGTACTTTTTCATTGTTTTTCATTTAAGAAACACACAAAATAAAAATCGTGTTACAAAATATTACAAAAAATTCAAAAACTCTCCCTAAAAAATAACCCATCGGATGAACCAACCCAAGTTCTCCCCGAATAAAAGCAAAACGAGAAGAAGACAAAGGTTTTGTGAAAATATCTGCCAATTGATGTTCAGTATCCACATGATGAAGCACAATATTTCCCTTTTCTACATGATCTCTAAGAAAGTGAAATCTGATCTCATTATATTTTGTTCTAAAATGTTGCACAGGGTTCTTAGCAATGCATATTGCACTAGTGTTATCACACAAAAGAGGAACACTATCCAAATTAACCCCATAATCTTTAAGTGTAGTTACTATCCAAAGAATTTGAAAACAACAACTAACAGCAGCCACGTATTCAGATTCAGCAGTTGATTGTGCAACAGAAGATTATTTTCTAGATGACCATGCAATAAAGGAATTACCCAAGAAGTGACATGAGCCAGATGTACTTTTTCTATCAATTCTACAACCCCTAAAATCAGCATCAGAGAATGCTCTTAAACTAATGCATAAGGAAACAGAAAGCCATATGCCAAAATCTTGAGTACCGTGGAGATACTTGAATATCCGCTTGACAGTTTGTCGATGTGGAACACGTGGGAAAGCTTGAAAGTGAGCACACAAGAATACAACAAATTGAATATCCGGCCTTGACGCAGTTAGATATAAAAGCGAACCTATCATGCTTCTATATTTCTTTTGATCAACCATCTCACCATTTTCATCCGGATCAAGTATGCAAGTGCCTCCCATGGGTGTCATGATCGGCTTACAGTTTTCCATCCCAAAGCGGCGAAGCACATCTTTTGTGTATTTACTTTGATGAACAAAAGTACTTTCCTTCGTTTGTTTGATTTGCAGTCCCAAAAAGTAAGTTAACTCACCCATCATACTCATATCAAATTCCTTCCTCATGATTTCTGAAAACTTAGACACTAAAGTATGAGAGGAACCACCAAAGATGATATCATCAACACAAATCTGAATGAATAGTTGATCAGTGCCTTACTTGAGTAAAAAGAGAGTTTTGTCAACTTTCCCCATTGTAAACCCCTTTTCAAGTAAAAAGGTTTTTAGCCTATCATACCATGCTCTAGGGGCTTGTTTTAATCCATACAAGGCTTTTAACAATTTGTACACATGATCTGGAAACTTAGGATTTTCAAAACCAGGTGGTTGCTTAATATATACCTCCTCATTAATATAGCCATTAAGAAAAGCACTTTTCACATTTATTTGATACAATCTAAAACCTTTAGATGCAGCAAATGCTAAAAGAATTCTAATGGCTTCAATTCTAGCAATAGGAGCAAAGGTTTCATCAAAATCTAAACCTTCAACTTGAGTAAAATCTTGAGCAACCAATCTAGCCTTATTCCTGACAACAACACCATCCTCACTTTGTTTGTTTTTGAAAACCCATCTAGTTCCAATTATGTTAAAATTAGGAGGTGGTGAAACAAGTTTCCAAACTTTATTACGCTCAAAATTCTCTAATTCCTCATGCATGGCATTGATCCAATATTCATTAGTTAATGCATGAGATATATCTTTGGGTTCAAAAGAAGCAACAAAAGCAGAGTGAGCATGAGAATTAGAAGCAATAAATCTGGATCGGGTGACTCTCTCATTCAAATCTCCAATCATCGTTCAGGTGGATGTCTCTTTTGAATGTGCAAGGAGCTGTAACTTCAGAAACTTCTCCTTCTCCTTCTTCATTTTCAGCATGTACAGAAAATGTTGTGGCTTGAGGATGCTTAGTTGTAGGTGATATAGTAGTAGGTGCTAAAGGTGCTACAGCTGGTTGTGCAATAGGAATCAACACTTCGTCCTCAACATCATCATTATCATCATCATCTACAAAGGTACTCTCCCCTTGAACATATGCATCTGTACCTACATCAATTGGACTAGTGCCTGGACTAGCCTCATCAAAAGTAACTTCACAGGTTTCTACAATTTTGTTAGTCTCCAAAATAAGTGCACGATAGCCACGTGTATGAGCAAGATATCCAAGAAAAATACCATCAGTTGATCTAGCTTCAAATTTGTTAAGATTTTCATATTTCAAGACAAAGCATTTGCATCCAAAAACTCTGAAATGAGATACACTAGGCCTATGACCAAAACGAAGCTCATAAGAAGTCTTGCCTAGCTTTGATCTCAAAAACACTCTATTTGAAACATAGCATGCAGTTGAGATTGTTTCAGCCCAAAACTTCTTAGGAGTGTGATGTTCATCTATTATAGTCCTAGCCATCTCAACCAAAATTCTATTTTTCCTTTCAACTGAACCATTTTGTTAAGGCACTCTCGTGAAGAAAATTGATGATCAATTCCTTTCTCAACACAAAAGTGATCAAAAGAAGAATTTTTAAACTCAGTTCCATTATCACTTCTGATAGCTCTAAGTGCTCCTAGGTGATCAACAGATAATCTAATAACAAGACTTCTAAAATGACTAAAATCCTCATCTTTAGATATCATAAAATAAATCCAAGAGTATCTAGAATAATCATCAACAATAACCAGTACATACCATTTGTCTCCAAAAGATTGAACACGAGAAGATCCAACCATGTCAAGATGTAGTAGCTGTTCTGGAGCGTTTGTCATCACCATGGTAAAAGGTGGATGTGAACCTGCAGTCATCTTACCATGTCTACAAGAAGAGCATACTAAATCGCTATCACCCTTAAGCTTAGACAAGCCACGTATCAGGTCTAACCCACTTATACGAGTAAGATGATCAAAACCAACGTGACCAAGTCTACGGTGCCAAAAGAATAAATCTTTAGAAACATTGGCAACTAGACACCTATGCTTAGAAGAAGGTGATACATCAAAATCAGCTTTAAATACTCTTCTAAAGTGAGAAATCCTGAACACAAGATCACCTGAAGAATCAAAACTTTACATTCATTTTTCTTGAAACATACTTTGAGATCTTCATCAATCATTTGTGAGACAGAAAGCAAGTTGTATTTCAAGTTTTCAACCAGAGCTACATTCTTGAACATAAACTTGTCACTTACTTTCACTGTACCTTTTGCCACAACAGAAGTGGAAGTCGCATCTCCAAAAGTAACACTTTCAGCATGAGATGCGCGAGTGAGGAGGAGAACCAATTTTTATCACTGGACATATGGCGTGAGCATCTGAAATCAACTAGCCAAATGTTCACCTTCCTCGCGCGAGAAGCCCACATAAAAACAGAGAATGTTGAGACCTCAGTACTGGGGTTAGAAATAAGATGTTTAGGAATCCAGTACTGAGACACACAACGAGTAGACACAACACGAGTATGCTTGTTCACAAAATCAGATTTGCCCTTTCCCATGTTTCTTGCAACAAAAGGTGTTTGCATCACCCTAGACACAAAATGAGGAGTAAAATGTGCCTTCCTAAAATTATACCTAGCCTTAGCCTTCTCTTTCTTTTGCTGTTTGGCTAGCCTAAAGCAAATATCTACTAAATATCTATCTCTACCACAATGAGTACAATTGTACTTAACATGATGTTTAGCTTTAACAGTAGAAGCAACATTTGCATTCATCACATTAGAGGATAAAACACCGGCATACTTAAAAATAGTTTTCTTAGGTTCATTGACAATTTCAAATTTTCCACTTTCTAGTGCCTTCACAATAGTGGGAGCTTGTGATTTATGATGAGCATAAGAATCAAAACCTAAACCTTTGTTATGAGTGATGACTCTTGATTGATCCAAAATCATGTTTAGGTTTTTCTTTCCTTTAGTGAAATGTTCTAAAGATTTTTTCAAGTAATCAACCTTTCGAGAAAGAATTAAACAATTATCACAGAGAACGTCCACTTTTCCTTTTTGCTTGCGACAAGAGCATGAAAGAACCTCATGTGTGAGTAGAGCATCTGTCATTTGAGAAACCCTAGCATTTGCATCATGCAACTTTAACTCTAGTGTGGAGCATTTAGAACATGGAGTTGAATCATGCAAATCAGTAGTTGAACAGCTAGCATTTCTTATATGTTTCTTATTTCCCTTGTTTTCGTAATTAACTTGCTCTAATAAAATAACATGTTCTTTCTTAAGCAAAGTAAGCTCATTATAAATCAAGTCACATGATTTGCAAGCATCATCATCAGGAATCAAAGATTTAAGTCTAGCAATTTCAGCATTCAAAGATTTCACAAGAACATCATGTTTCTTAATTTTCTTATCGCGTTTATCAAGCAATTTACCAAGACGAGCAACAACAATAGCTAATTCAGCGTAAGAAGGTTCTACCTCATTGAAATCGCTGTCGTGATCATCCTCGGTGAAGTTTTCGCTACTTTTAGCCATGAGACACAACCCTGTCAAATCATGCTTGCTTGGAGTTGCATTGTCCTTGCTGCTCTTTGAATCCACATCGCTCAAGTTGACTTGTTCAAGAGCGGAAGGAACTCGGTGGATAACTTTTTGATTCACAAAGCTCCTCTTCTTGCTATCTCTTGGAGAGAACTTCTTCTCTTTTCTTTTGTCATTGTCCTTCTCCTCCCTTGATGCTTTACCTGCAAGTTTAGGACAATTTGGACGAATGTGGTTGAGATCACCACACTCATAGCATCTTGGAGGGCCACCACCAACTCTCTTCCTCATTCTCACATTCTGCAAAGCTTTATTAAAAGGAGAAGAGAGTAATGCCAAGTCTTCTTCAGGAAATTCTTCAATCTGTTCATCGGTTAGTGAAGACAAGGAAGACAAAACAAAACTTGAAGAAGCATTATTCTGAGACATGCTAGATTGGGTGGTCAATGCAATTGATTTGTTACCATTCTTCCTGGCAAGAACATCCAATTCATGAGTTTTTAATTTAGAGAAAGAACATCTACAGTAAGTTCACTCACGACAGTTGATTCTCTAATGGATGTAACTTTCATCTCCCAAATAAACATGTCTGTTGGGGAACATGGTATGCTACGCTAGCACAAATTAAAATTTCTACTGCATAACCAGAAAAGCTACTCGCAAGAAAGGGATCACAGATTGGATTACCACTAGACGCGCAGTTGCGGAATCCTTCGCGCGTTGGTGTAGTGGATCGTCCTCACACGGATCGTCCTTACGCGGATCGTCCTCGCTGCGGTTCGTCCTCACCACGCCGCAGTAGCAGCAGCGTCACCACAACAGTCCACACGTCCCGAGATGGAATGCCGTGTGTCGGCGTGCAAGCACCGTGTCGCTCGGCAAGGGCAATGAGAGGTGGAGGCTAGGGTTCTGGACGTGAACAACATCATTCACGCCCACCTTTCTCTTCTCCTTATATAGCCACGCGACGAAACCCTAAGCCAGGGCCCATCAGCGCGTTAAGCCCACGAGGTCCATTAATTACGGATCTAATCCGAATTAATTCGTCCCAGCCCGTTAAGTGTGTGACCCTGTAGGTAGGGGTGCAAACGGATCGGATACGGACGGATTTCGCTCATTCCGTATCCTATTCCAAATTTTTTTCTCGGATATAGAATCGGATACGGACGGTGCGGATTCGAATACTGAATCTGGATTACTTGATTCGCGAATCACGGGCGAATCTGATCGTTCGGATACGGTTAGTCTCGATTCTGAATAGTTAGTCGGATAATGCATGAAAGCGAAACCATATATGTCGCATATTAAATACACAAAACTTTTCTAGAACCTTGGAGACATATAAGTGTTTCAAATTCAATAATAGTTGCCTTCCTATATAAGAATAATATGCGACCAAGTATAATTCCAATCAACATATGAACTTATATGATGTAGAATGTTTATGTTTTTGGATCATTATCGGATATCTATTGCACTCATTTACACCGATATTTTTCGGATATCTCGGATATGCGGGTATGGATCGGATCTGGATCGGATACTTCTCTTTCCATATCTTACCCCATATTTTTTTGGATAGGCAGATTCGAATCCGGATCGAATCCGGTTATAACCGGATATAACCGGATATCATTTTTTCGGATTCGAATCGGATTTTAAACGAATTTGGTCTTCGGTCGGTCGGGAATTATCCACTCCGTTTGCACCCCTACCTGTAGGTTCATGTACATTTGGACATAGATTCGGAAAACCCTTTTCCAATCCAATAGCTGGTAGCGGTTCCTTGCAGAGCATGCCAACTCCCAAACGCATATGATCAAATCAGATAGAACCTTTCAAAAGTACTCATGTAATAATCCCTTTGCCAAACTATATGAAGATCGAACTCAAAGCGAGAAGTATGTCATCCTTTGACAGTTCAATCCATCTCTCGTATCCGTGATATATTAATAAGTTGTGATTGACTTCTCAATCACGGCATGGCCATACACTTCCTTAATCATATCACACGAGTGGCCTAGACATATATCTCCGTTACACCGGAGTGGCAAATTCCATCTTGACTGCTCACTTCCCTCTGCATGTTTCATAGCAAACATGAAAGCTACCTTTATAACTATCCGGTTAGGAAATAGCGTTTGGTGGCCCCAAGGTAAACTATTACACATGTAGGGAATGTGACAATCTCAGGTCTAAGGATCATACATCCACTATGTATGAGATACACTGATGACACATAAGAATGTAACATTCTTGCAGTGTCCCATTGCGGGTCTATCTAACCCATGTTCTTCATCATGAGTTCACAATGTATTGATGATATCTCCATATCCTATGATCTATTGAACATAATCATCGATCAATACATGTGCTGATCTATTCATCGTTGTCCTATACGATGATACCCGATCAGAGATACTTACAGAATTATATCAATAAGTAGAGAGTTTCATAAGCAAGTCACATACTTGCTGATCAATATAATGATATACATTCATTGGACCAATAATCATATTATTATACATAAGCATAGTCATGTTACAATCATCTATATGACTGCCTCAAGGGCATAACACCAACAATGTCTAATGCACCAAGCAATTGTCTAGCATTAGTAGCTTCATCAAAGAAAACCCCAACAACACGTAAATTGCTAAGAATCTTATTGAAACGTGCAAAGCAATCATCTAGTGACTCATCAGGCTTCATCTCAAATCGCATGTGTTCTTTCTTATATATATCTTGACGAACCTCTTTGATAGTGTCGACGATCGGGATCACCAACCGCAAGAAGTGAGGTAGGGGTCAGAACGTTACGGGACCCGGAAAGCGTTTTACTCGAATCGGAGGAAGGAAACCGATCGCGAGGTGGTCGAGCAAGACGACAACGAACACGAGACAAAGGTTTATACTGGTTCGAGCCCTGTCAAGGTAATAGTTCTATTCGATCGCCTTGCGGCGGTGATTCTTGTTATATGGGTGTACAAATAGTGTTTACAACTCAAGGCAATAACGGTGAATCCTAGCTCGAGCCATGTGTGCGCTGTGTTGTGTTCTCCGAGCTCATCGCGCCCTGATCTTTATATTCCTTCCGCCTCAACGGCGGGAGCGATCCTTGAAAAGGGGCCTTCGCACCTTGAGGGCTGCAAAGAATCGCCTCGAACTTGCCGCACATTCTTAGTCATCCCCGCGACCCGCTCTCTGGAAACCGCCAGTCAAACGCTAGATCCGAAATCCTTGGGCGGACCAGGGCTTCAGACGAGACCCGCCCGAGCCAGAGGTCGTGCGGAGTCGAGCTCGGGCACACCGCGCTCGAGGTCGAGCGCCCCAGTGCGCACCCAGGTCGCGGTCGGGGCCTTCCGAGCATGGGGATCCGTTGACCGCACGCCGGCCGGTCAAGGAGTTCCCAGGCCTCGTCAGCCAGCCCCCGAGGCTCTAGGTCGGAGGGAACCCTCAGGACGACCTCGAGGCTTATTCTTGGAACGGAAAGACCTTCGTAGGTCCCGACTCCTTGGTCGAGGTCGAGCGGAGGCCACAAGGCAAGTCCCTTGGCCTCGACACCTGGCGACCTTCGGACTTCTCGATGTTGGTACGGATGTGAACAGTTGGTGGGCACCTGGCGGCGTCTCGACTCCGTAGCCCAAGCCTTAACTGCTCCCGTCAAATCGCAGTCGGCACACCTTTTGAGGCGCCGTGGACTGGATTTGGCTGTGATGCGGCTTATAAATCCAGCGCCATATCGTCTGGTCGAAAGGTCCTCGCCTCGCGCTTCTTCGCCTTCCAAGCCTTCTCGCCCGAGCAAAGCTCCCCTTTTCCCCTTCAGACCAAACCAGCCACGACCGCCATGACTAAGTTAGGAAGGAGCATGCTGTCGGACTCGAGGATGAGGGAACTCGAGTCCCTGGGGTTGCTGGATCCGTTCACATGGCGGCTGCCGGGTAACGAGACCGAGCCGCACCCCAAGGACGACGAGATCGCTCGCACCGAGCACTACGCCTTTTTGGCTTATGGACCGGAGAGTGAGTTCGTCGCGAAGGTCCTCTCCAGCTGCGACATCGAACTCATCAATCTGGTGCCAAACTCCGTTCTTCTCCTCACCATCTTTTCCCATCTATGTGAGGGGTTCCTGGGGATCCTCCCGACCCCCTCGCTCTTCTTTCGGTACTTCAGTCTCTTCCGCTCCGGGAAGGACCCCGTGGTCGGATGTGTCTACTTCCGGCTGCGGGTCGGGCTCAAATGGGCCTTCCCCAAGTTCCAACCTCGGGATTCCCTTGGCCCGTGGAACGAGCGCTGGTTCTACCTGAAGAGGGGCGAGACCGGGACGCTGGTGTTCGAAGGGACCCCCATCGCCAACCGCAAGAAGGAGACCCCGGAGTCGGACGACCTCGAGGTCGACGAGGAGGCCATCGCCCTCATTCACATCTGCGCCATATGCGCGTCTCAACGGCAAAGCGATCGCTAACGATTTCTGCGAACCGGTGTCCCTCTAGACGGAGGGAGCACCCGTTCTTCAAGATCCGGGGGAGCGACGATCCGACCCGTGAGGGCACGTCTGGTGAGTTTTCGCCCCAAGGTCCGCTCGTGCATACCCCCGACCTTCTCTTGACAACCGCTGCCTTTGCAAATACCGGCGAATCTGGGTCTCGCCAGATGGTCGAGATGTTTGGGAAGTCGGGCGACGAGTACGCTGCTGGCAATCCTGCTCAAGAATGTGCTCCGCCGAAAAGACGAGGTGAGTCTTCCCACCAAGCGCCGAGTCCTTTGCCGGGCGAAGCCCTTCCCGAAGCTTCGCTTGCTCACAGCCCACTAAGAGTTGCCGGACACGGCCAGAGGATACTCCGCCCTAGCGGGCAGGGGCAAGAAAGGGAAGAAGCGACCTCCACCGGGACTAAGCCAAACGGAGGCGGAGAAGCGCCATGTCGAGTGGGGGATCGCGCCACGGTGAGGGCCCTTCCGTCGAGCCCCGAGCTTTATGCTTTTCGCGCCTTGCCGCTTTTGACATACCTTCCTTCGTAGCAAAGAGAGCGCTGCCGCCGCCAGTTCGAGCACACCTCGCCCCAGAGCTCGAAAGACGAACCCCACCAAGGGCGATGAGGAGCCGGCTCGGACCCCGGGACCTCAGGTCGTGAGGACACGCAAGCGTGGCGCGCCCTCGACATCGGGGCAACAAGACCTCAGACGGCCCTCGGCGAGGAGGAGACTGGTGGCCCAGGTAAGCTCCCGAGACCCCGATCTGCGCCGCCCCTTTTCGCATCCTTCTGGCTTAGTGTATGCTTTTGATCGCAGAACTTGAGCATCCGAGCTCGAAACTTGCCCGTTTTGACGATGGCTGTTGTTCAGGGCGAGTCCGAGTCCGAGGAGGAGAACGCCAGAGCGTCTTTGCCCTGCCATGGCCGTCGTGGGACATGCACTCCCCCGGGCCAGCCCTTGGTTGGCGAGTTCTACCAAGGGCTCGACGACTCGTCGGAAGAAAGCGAGCCCGCGGCCAACGCGGACTTCGACACGGGCGAGGCCCACAACCAGACGCCGCCGACGAGCTACCCGAAGCCACCGTGAGGGAGGAAGCTCAGGGCTTTGGGGCCGCGCTTGAAGTGACCCCCAAAATCCTGCCAGCCACGGTCGCTCCGGGCGCTGAGACCACGACCCCGCCGGTCACCGGGGATGAACGGGTCGTAGACGCTTCGCCGACTTCCCCAGCCGCGACTGCGCCGAACGCTGAGGTCGTGGTACCCCCGGCCACGGAGGTCGTGGATGCCGCGGCGGACCCAGCTGCTGTCCCCTCGGCTCCGGGGACGAGCGGGGGCCCGACCGTGGGGATCGGGGATAGCACCGCCGTCCTGCCCCCTCCTGTCGACGGATTCAACCCGCCGGAGGAGGCAGCGGATAACCAGGCCGCCCCCATGGCGGGAACTCAGGACCCTGGCCCAAGTGCGCCAGCGGTGGCCGAGGTCGATCCCGGCACTGGCATCGCGGTCGTCGAGGAGGAGGAGGAGATCCCTCGTGATCGCATTGAAGATCGTGAGGAGTTCACCCGAGCAAGTCTGGAGGGGCGCCTCCGCGAGGTAAGGATTTTTCCCCGCATGCTTCGCATCTTGTAGCTTGACCTCCTTGTCCCTTCTCATTTTCGGGCCACCCCCTTTTTTTGTTCGCGAAGGTAACCGACCATGCCACTCGAGGGTTACAAGGCCTTCGAGAGCACGCGGACGTGCTAAGGAGCCTCCTCAACGTAGTAGAGGCGCGGGAGGCTGAGCGCGACAAGCTCGTCCGAACCATTGAGGTCGAGCAGGGGGAGCTCGAGCAGAAGGACCAAGAGCTCGACGACCTGCGCCGGACGATGAGGTCGCTGGAGATAGCCCACGCGAACGAGCTCGAGCAGACCAGGGCCTCCGAACGTGACTTTTGTTTTAAGGCCGTGGAGCAGAGCGCCTTCGCTCAAGGCCCTTCAGCCGAGCGGGCCAAAGTCGGCTCGAGAAGGCCTTCGCGAAGCGTTGACTCCCGAGCTCAAGGCCAAGATACTCCAGCTCGAGGAGGAACTCGGGAGCGTCAACAAGACGCTTGAAACCGAGCAGGCCAAGGTCAAGGACCTGGAGAGGGCCGCTTCGGAGCAGGCACGCTTGACAAAGGCGTCTTCCGAGCTCGAGGCCAAAATCCTCGAGCTCGAGGGGAAGCTCGATCGTGCCACCAAGGCGCTCGAGGTCGAACGCGCCAAGGTCGAGGCGCTGGAGAAGGCTCCCGCGAAGTCGCCTCCTGGGCCCGAGACCAAGGTTCCCGGGCTCGAAGAGAAGCTCGAACGCGTTGGTAAAGCAGCGAAGAGTGCCCTTGCGCAGCTTGAAGACGAGCGACGTCGGGCCGTGGACGCTTCCCAGCAAGCCCTCCAGCTCCAGGGGGAGATCGCAACCCTGAGGGCAAAAGTGGCCCAGCTTGAGCAGGAAAGGCTTGCCCGCGAAATGGCCGACCTGTAGAAAAACATTAAAAAGCAGGGAATGTACTAACAGAAATGTTTTGCTTTCTAGTGAACAAAGAAACCTCGTTCCAGTTGTGAATTCGTGGTTTGGGGATGCGTTGAACTTTCCTCTTTTTGCTTCGCTTGTTCGCCGTGTCTGCGTGCTTTTAGGTCGCGTCTTGTAGCGAGCCTTTACCCAGTTGGCTGGGCCCGAGGTCGAGTGACGCGTGCCTTGGGCACAAGACGTAGGTACGGATGAGAGGCCGCGACCTGCAAGGTTGAGGAACAATTCGCAAAGGCAGAAGAACACGAGGCGAACACCGTTAAGTAGAGTTGTGTTCGACGCCCTAGCGACCATGTGCATTGCTCGATCACAAAGCGGCGAGGTTCATTGTTCGAGCCCTGCACGGAGAGAGCTAGATTGCGAAGAGGTTCGGCTTACGTTTAGCTCGTCCGCTGGGGGTGAACGTAAAAACCTGCATCACTTAGACTAGGAGCGAACGCGCCGCGGTCGAAGGTCGTGTTCGAAAAAAGAGCCACCGAAAAGAAAAGCAGCAACACAAGTGGAAGCAGGTATAAAAGGGAAAGAATGAAAGACCAGCTTTTATTGAAATGTGAGGCATAGAGGTTACACATAAAATTTCCGAAGCTGATCTATGTTCCACGAGCTAGAGAGCTCTCTGCCATCGGGCAACTTAGCCAAGTAAGCCCCGGTGCGATCTGTTGAAACGACTCTATAGGGGCCCTCCCACCGCGGGGATAACTTATTGGTGCTGGACGAGCTCTGAATCCGCCTCAGGGCCAGGTCCCCAACAAGGAGCCTCCTAGGTCGTACCGACCGAGACGCATGTCTGCGAAGAGCTTGCAGGTAGTGCGTTGATCGTAGCAGTGCACGGCATCTTACTTCTTCTGCGAGGGTAAGGTCGAGGGACCGTTCGTGCTCGAAGTCGACTTGGTCGACCAAGCTGACCCTGGCAGAGCCCAGCGTGACCTCGGGAGGCAGGACGGCTTCGGTACCGAAAACGAGCTGGAAGGGCGTGGACCTCAGAGCTCGGCTTGTCGTGGGTAATGAATAGACCATAGAATGGTGGGAAGTTCGTCCACCTGTGCCTTGCCAGACGGGTCGAGCTCATCTGTGACTTGCTTCTTGACGCCCTAGACGATTTGCGGCTGGCGCTGCTCATTGCTCCGCTGTTCGGGGTGAGCCACCGGCGAAGCATATTTTGATGCCGAGTTCTCGCAAAACTCCTGGAACAACTCACCGTAAACCAGGTACCGTTGTCGTGATAATTTTGCACGGAACCCCATACGGTGACCATGCTCAAGCGGAAAAAAGAATCGCCGCCGAGCCGTTATGGTCGAGACCGTTCACCTCTATCCACTTGGTGAAGGTGTCGACAATGACGAACAGAACTTTTTCCCCGGTTGCTTGAGGAAAAGGACCGAGGATGTCCATCCCCTGTGTCGAGAAGGGCCATGCCGGTAGGATGGTCTGAGCGCGAGAGCGGGTTGGTGCGATTTCGCGCGTGGAATTGACAGCTCACGGCAGTGGACGATATCTCAAGCATCCCGGCGCCGAGGGCCAATAGTACCCCATGCGGAAGGCCTTCCCGACCATTGTCCTGTACGAAGAGTGCGCCCCACAGAGACCTGAGTGAATGTCATGGAGCAGGTACTTACCCTCCTCCGTGGAGATGCACCGTGTCAGGATGCCGGAAACATTGCGTCTGTAAAGCTCTCCCTCGACAAGCGTGTACAGACTCGCCCGGCGCTTGATCCGGCTCCTCTCGGCAGGGTCGGGCGGCAGAGCGCCCCGAGCAAGGAAATTGTGGATGGCCTCGGCCCAGGAGGGGATACCCTCGACCACGGCGACGGTGGCCCCTTGGTCGGAAATCGACGGGACCGAGAGCGTCTCCAAGATGACGTCGGGTGGGATGTCGTCGTCGGAGGAGCCGAGCTTGGAGAGGAAGTCTGCGCTGGAATTGTCCCGCCTGGGGATGTGCCTGAGCTCCAAGTTCTGGAACCATTTCTCCATCTTGCGCACCTCGGCGAGGTACTTTGCCATCGAATCTCCCAAGCATTGGTAGTCCTTGTTGAACTGGTTGATGACGAGCTGGGAGTCGCCCTTCACGACCAGGCGGCGCACACCCAAAGCCTTGCAAGCTCGTAAGCCGGCCAGGAGGGCTTCGTATTCCGCCACATTGTTGGTCGCTGGGAAGCCAAAACGAATTACGTACCTCAATTTGTCGCCGCGGGGGGTGAGGACAAGTATCCCAGCCCCCGAGCGCTTGAAGGACCTCGAGCCGTCGAAGAACATGACCCAGGGCTTTTCTTCTTCGACCTGAAGCTCGGGAGCGGGCTGCGACGTCTGCTCGACCACGAAGTCGGCGAGCACTTGCGATTTATGGTCGTGCGTGCCACGATCCGACGCCGAACGCCGCCAGCCCATGGCCCACTTGGCGATCCGTCCGCCACCCTCCCGTTCTCGAATGTCTCCGAGCGGAAGCTGCCGACGACCACGAGTGCGCCGAAATAGTGTTGGAGCTTGCGCGGCCATGAGGAGAGCATATAACGGTTTACAGACTGTGGGTAGCGCCCTTCTGCCGTGCAAGACCTCGCTAACATAATAAATGGGTGTTGTTGAGACCCCGCTCGCCACTAGGGCGGCACTAATAGCTTGAGGGTGGCCGCGAGATATAGCAAGAACTTCTCACCAAAGTTGCGGCGTTATGGGGAGGAGGGGGGGGGGCGACAGTACGCCTTCAGATCGTCGAAGGATCGCGGCCTCTGAGTCCACTCGAAGCCCCATGCTTGCGCAAGGTCCGGAAGAATGGGAGCCCGCGCCGTCGAGCCTCGAGATGAACTCGCTGAGGGCGGCCATGCGGCGATGAGGCTTTGCACCGCTGATTGAGGTCGGGTGCCATCTTCTCGATCGCCTCGATCTTCTCTCGGTTTGGACCAACCCCGAGCCCCGATCATGTAGCCGAGCACCTTATCGACGCCGCTACGAACACGCACTTCTCGGGATTGAGCTTGATCTTGTGCTGCTCAGTTGGCGAAGGTCTCCTCGAGGTCGCGAATGTGGTCGCCCTCGGCGGGCTTTTGACGATGATGTCGCCCACGAGACTTCAAGGTTCCGCCCGATCTGCGGCTCGAAAGTCTTGGTCATCGATCGTTGAAAGGTGGCCCGTGATTGCGCAGATCGAATGACATGGTCGATAGCAATAGGTGCCGAACGGCGTGATGAAGGAAGTCTTGCTCGCCCCTCGACCGCTAGCTTGATCCGGTGGTATCCCGAGTAAGCATCCAAGAAGCTCGGCGCCTTGGCATTCGCGGTGGAGTCGACGATCCGTCGATGCGCGTGAAGCGGAAGTTGTCCTTCAAGCCGAGTTCAACCCGTATGGTCGACGACATTCTCCACTTTCCTCCTTCTTCGCACGATGACCGGGTTGGCGACCACTGGAGTAGTTAATCTCACGAATGAAGCCGGCCTTCAAGAGCTTATCAAGGTTCTCCTTGATGACTGCGACCTTCTCCGGGGAGAAGCGACGCAGCTTCTGGCGTATAGGTCGGGAGCCGGGTCCCACTTGCAACTTGTGCTCGATCACCTCCCTCGGGACGCCAGGCATGTCCGCGGGCTCCCAAGCAAATATGCCCTTGTTGGCGCGAAGGAAGGTGATGAGCTCGAGTTCCTATTTGGAACTCAACTCGGCCGAGACGTGGACGCACCTGGCCGGGTCACTCTCATCGAGCAAGACGGCCTTCGCTGCCCATTGGCCGGATTGCCGCCGGGCGAAGCGTCTTTGTCATTGCCTCCGGGCATGGGGCAGATGCATGCCGAGGGCTGGGCTTTGGTCTCGCAGCCATGTGCCGCTTGCAGGTCGCCTCGCACGGTGATGACACCGTTGGGACCAGGCAGCTTCATGCACCGATGGCCATAGTGGTTGGCTGCCATGAACTTGACCGTACGGGCCGCCCGAGGATGGCGTTATGAGGAGGTCACCCGACCACCTCGAAGGTGATCAACTCGGTCACGAAAGTTGTCGAGCCGCCAAGGTGACGGTAAGACGACCGACCCAAGGGGTGGTTGAGCTCCCGGGACTATCCCAAAGAATGGTATGGTGATGCTCTTGACCTTCGACCGGAATCAGATCCGGCCGAGCGCCCCGCTGCAACAAGTTAAGAGAGCCGCCGCCATCGACCATGACACGACCGACCGTGGTGTTGCTTATAGTCGGGTCACGACCAAGGCGGTCTTCGTGTCTCGGCCATACCGGGAGCGCCCTCCTCGGAGAGAAGGTGATGGTGGCCCGCCCACTTGCGGTGGCGCTCGAGGGCTTCCCAAAGCGACACCGGTAGATGGTCCGTCAGCTGCCTTGACCTCGCGCCGTCCGGTAGGCCGACGAGCCACCGAAGATGACGCCGATCCGGCGCCGCCTTCTTGGAACTCCAAATCGAGGTCGCCGTGCTCGCCGGTGCTTACGGTCGGGCTGGTCGTCATCCTTCGGAGCACGGCATCTCACCCCGCCCATCGAGAAGGCGCCCAATTTTATTCTCGCCAAGCCTGCAGTTCGCAGGTCGTGGCCGCCGCTCTGTGGAATAAGCAAAACTTTGATTCGCCATATCCTGCGGCGCCCTCCGGCCTCTCGTGGGCGAGCATCGTCCGCCGGGACCGCACGCTTAACCTCCCCGCTGGGCCGGTCCTTTGTCCGGTGAGGTCGGGTCGACCTTGGCGAGGCTTAGGGTCCTCCCGAGCCCGCCTCGACTTCGAGGACCTCGCACCGCCATCCGCCGAGACGACCACCGCGGTAGCCCTCCGCCGCCCGCGATCGCTGCTTTTGGAGGCGGTGCCTTGGTGGCGCCCACGAGTTGGACGGCCGGCCTCGGTTGGCTCAGACCAAGCTTACCTTGGTCGTAGTCGCGTTCAATGGACGGCATCGTCCGCGTCCGGCATCGCTCCGCCATGCGGAAGAGTTTGTTGACGCCGAGCCTCGATGTGATCTCTGTGTCTCGGTGAGACGCCGATCACGGACCCGAACTTGAAGGCCTTGATGACGGCCTCGCCGAAATGCTCGATTAGGTTCCTTGTGCGGATGAATCGCCGCACAAAGTCGCATGAAGGCTCGTTCTTCCCCAGATGACACGATCCGTGTCTTTCTCCTGCCGCCGCTCGTAATAACTCTGGAAGTTAGAGCGAAGAGCGCTTCGATCTGGCGCCACGACCAAGGAACCGGCTTCGATTAAAAGCCGTCCTAGCGCCCTGGCCCGCAATGGTCCGATATAGTTAGCCATTACGAGCTCATCCTCCGGCCGCCAGATAGCGGTCGAATAGATGGACAGAACTCGCCGGGGTTCTTGGTCCCGCTGGCGCCGATCAACGCGCTTGAACCGGCCGCCATCGTGACGCGACGAAGGCCGCCGGAGTATGCCATGCAACCGTAGGTCGACAGTGCCGCGGTCATGGTCATCGCCGACAAGATCCCGGCCGCCGCCGACTCGAGTCGAGGCTCCCGGCGCCCGATCTCGCGGGAACGACTATGGTGCCGAGCACGGAATCACCGGTTGGTAACGCAGCGGTCCCGACCTGCGGCGCTGGGCGAACGCCCCGGAGTGGTCCGCAGATCTGCTGCCGCCACGACTCGAGCGGCTCGGTTCAGCTCGGTCTGGTTGGCGCGGTGCCGTGGGACACCGGCGTCTGCGTCGAGCCTCGCCCCGAGCTCTGCTGCCGGGGCTAACTCCAGCGCAGAGATGTCCGACGTGGGACGGCGTGACGGTTATCGTTGCTCCCTCGGGAACGGGTCCCGAGTGTTGACTTCTGCGGGAGGTTCGACCTCGGTCAGCCGATCGAGCTCTTCGCCAGGTCGCCAAAGAGCTCCGACCTCGCCCTATCGGGGTCGGCCATGACCCGGGCGATAGCGCGGAGGCGCTCCCCGGTAGGGAGGAGCCTGGGCGGCCCAGAAGACGTGCCGGCCTTCTCCTGGGCCTCCCGCCGGAGAGCGGTTATGGCTTGGTTGATGGCAACCTGCACCATCCGGCGAGCGTCTTCAGGGGTCTGCGGATCACGGTCATCCGCCACCCTCGCCGCTTGACCGCCGCCACCAGACGTCTTTGCCGAGCGGCGGCGGCGAAGGCGTGAACAGGGACACGGAGTCGGAGTCCGTGCCCGAGGAAAATCCATCGACGAAAAGCGCCATGCTCCTGAGATCCTGGTATCGTTCCTGCGAAAGAGCAAAACAATCGGGCCCCACGGTGGCGCCAAATTGCCGACGATCGGATCGCCAACAAAGAAGAAGTGAGGTAGGGGTCAGAACGTTACGGGACCCGAGCAGCGTTTTACTCGAACGGAGGAAGGAAACCGGTCGCGGAGGTGGTCGGAGCAAGACGACAACGAACACGAGACAAAGGTTTATACTGGTTCGAGCCCCTGTCAAGGTAATAGCTCTACTCCAGTCGCCTTGCGGCGGTGATTCTTGTTATATGGGTGTACAGCGCAGTGTTTACAACTCAAGGCAATAACGGTGAATCCTAGCTCGAGCTGCTGTGTGCGCTGTGTTGTGTTCTCCTGGAGCTCATGCGTCCTTGATCTTTATATTCCTTCCGCCCGCAACGACCGGGAGCGATCCTTGAAAAGGGGCCTTCGTGCACCTTGAGGGCCTGCAGCAACTGCCCCCGAACTTGCCGCACATTCTTAGTCATCCCCGCGACCCGCTCTCTGGAAACTGCCAGTCAAACGCTAGATCCGAAATCCTTGGGCGGACCAGGGCTTCAGACGAGACCCGCCCGAGCCAGAGGTCGTGCGGAGTCGAGCTCGGGCACACCGCGCTCGAGGTCGAGCGCCCCAGTGCGCACCCAGGTCGCGGTCGGGGCCTTCCGAGCATGGGGATCCGTTGACCGCACGCCGGCCGGTCAAGGAGTTCCCAGGCTTCGTCAGATAGTGTTAGATCCCTCATGATAATCACAAAGAGATTTTCATACCTCATATGCAGACTTGAGATGGATCACGTGGTCGAAGTCACTTCTTCCCAATCCTTGGATGATCAAATTTCATGCTTTACTATTTGCTTCAACATGTGCTTGATTGGTTTCAATGATTTGAACATTCTCAGAAACTTGATATGGCTTGTATACCTTCTCCCAGATTGCAAAGCCCTAAGCTTGAATGTATGCCTCCATCTTTGCTTTCCAAAACTGAAAATCAACACCATCGAAAACACAAGGTTTTGTCGAATACCTATCCATCGCTACGGTTTCTAATCACCGGTTAAGATTAATTAGAAAAACGAGGCTCTGATACCACTTGTAGGATCGAAATATACTAACGTAGCAATCAGAGGGGGTGAATGATTGCGCGAAAGCTAATATCAAATTTTTGATGATTTTTTCTAACACACCCCAATTTAAACTTAAATTGATTGGAGACCAATTCACGTAGTCGGCGAACAGTTAGGAGACTAGTTCATGCAGTTGGCGAACAGTCGGGAGACTAGTTCATGCATCGGGTGATCACTTTTGCAGTTGGGAGAGTAGTCGGGTGACCACTTTCCCAGTTGGAGAGCAGTCGGGCGACCTGTTGAGCAGTCAGGCGACCAGTTTCCGCAATCGGCGAGCAGACTGGTGACTATTTTATAAAATAGTAATTTCTAAAGATCTAACCGTTGGATTGATGTGAAATGTTAGCCTTAGAAACTAGATTCAATTCTGAAGCTAACCCAAAAAGAATCAACTCGATCGGACCTATGGATATAGAGATATTATCTTCGCAAGATGATACCTTTGCAAGAGACCGAACTCCGTGATGAACTTCGTGACTGCTGCGACAGACAAAACTTCAGTCGATGCTCCAATCTATGCCGGATTAAAAAAAACTCAAAGTGCTGAAAGCTCTTCAAATTCTTTTAGTTGCTTTCTTCTAGTCTTTCCGGCCGCCGCAATAGAATAAAGATCAAGCGCTGAGAACTTCTAGTTGCAAGGATTTTCTTCTTCACGCCGCGATGCACAGGTTACTCGGATTTGCAAAAAGGATTTTATTTATCTGGATACAGTACTCCAAAACAAAAGAGTACAAATCCTAAAAACGGCTCTCTATATAAACAGGAGACACCTCCCCAATTTATACATAGCAAACATAAAGAGATTGAATACAACTCCACTTCCAACATGGAAAGAGTTCGTATACATCTCAACCTGGCCCAAACATGGCCAAAAACAACTCTTGCACGCATGTACAACCCACATGCAATAATTACGTGACTAACCAGCCTCCATGTGCATGTTCTCTAGCCCGAACGTCCCGCATGACATCCTCGACCACCAAGACCTCGATTTCTCCCTGAACCTAGTCTCGAACCTCAGTTCCTCCATGAACCTAGTTCCGGTCCCGTCATCGACCATGTTCGCCCTCGAGCAACACCTACACATGAATAAACAAGAAACAAATCCAAGCACAAGTCCACGACTTGACTCAAAGTCAATCCATGCAACCACGCACACGAACGCATCGCATCAAGCAAAACTGTTATCAAAGTCAATCCATGCAACCACTCACATGAGCGTGTTGCATCAAGCAAAACCATTATCATGCTATTACAAGCACATTAAATAATCATCTGAAATAGCACATGCACGAACACCACACATGTAAGGACCCGAATTCACCAATTCGAATCCACTGTGTTTTGCCGCACTAGTCCCAGGATCAATCGCTAGTGCACACAGCTTAACATCGGTAAGCATCATATCTTACACAACGATAAGAATAATAAGACTTTATTTATTGAATATAACTAGTGTACGATCTTATGATCACTTACAATATTCAGCCTGATGAGGCAATAGTAAGACCAATGAGACAAATGCAGCGGAAAGGCGGAGAAGACGTAGATGTCCCATCAAGACACCACAGCGACTAGCAAGGATTGGCCTAGTGACACGCGTCCCACGAAAGTCCTCCTCCAATAACGATTTATGATTCCTTCACATCGTTGTTGGTTGTTAAGCAAGGGTGAGTACACCAACACGCACTCAACAAGTTGTGCACGTAATGCAATGCTATCATAGCTATATGCGTGCTTATTCCAAAGGAAAGGCTAAGGGTTCATTTGCAATAAAGCAAAGATTTAAGAACACATACAATACATAGATTGAAAAGGCGAGAAAACAAATAATAACAAGTAAATAGATTCAGTGATTCTCAAATAAACCCAAGTTTTTCATCCTAAATCAAGTTCCATTATCCACATGGCATCCTGCCATCCCTTCCAGTTGTCCATTTTAATTAACTACCCTTATTTGTAATTCGAGCATTGCTCAATACCGTGAAACACGACTATCTGAATAGTTTGTACACTCTGCAGAGGTTATGCACTTTACCCACAGGATACAACCATGCACCACACAGGTGAACGATTATAACAAAGCCTTTACAATGCATCCTCTTAACTCAGTGCTACCCGCTAAGGTTTCAACATCGAAGGTTACACCACCACAACAGGGCCCCCTCTTGCGCCATGTGAGTTTCTCCGTACACCGACTCACACCACCACGATAGCACTCAAGTTAAGCATTTGCAAATTAGTCACTAGGTGCCCATAATGAACATGTGGTTGCATGATTGACTCAGTCAAAGGCTCGCAAGGTTAAGTCCTTAGGATTGATTAAAGCAAGACTTGCACATACCCTCAGCTCCACCAAGCCCACTCTGGCACACTTGCCCCCTTCCACTTGCTTCAATCTAAAATGATTACCACCCGGTTGATTACCAAGCATCACATGCTTTACACAATTCAACATCGTTGCGTGACCTCCTGGCCACAACAACTCAATATTCTCGTGTGACCACACATGACACACATATCCATGATAATGTTCCATATTCCATTAGTCAAGATTAATAATCAATATTTCATGTACATGTGATGACGTGGCATGGCTAAGCACTCTAGTTCGTTCTAACCATCCATGTTGATTTCATTATTAACCAACTATAGTAAACCAACCTAGGGTGACAAGTGGATCATGGCATACAACTAGCAAGGTAGGGTGCAATTTAAAAGGTACGATAGCTAATCCCAAATTCATGTTGAAATCATTTATACACATAAAATAACATGTGTTAAGGTAAATCAAAATAGCATGCAATCTAGTTTATGGGTGCAACATGATCAAAGCACAACTTGCCTTGGTTAAGTTCCTGGTCTTGGTCTAGAAATTGCTCTTGAGTTGCCTGCTCCTCCTCCGAAGCCTCGCACAATTCAACGTCTACACGAATCGAGAAGAAATAGCAAATAAACATCAAAACTAAAGAACAAACAAACTCAAAAATTCAAACAAAAGCTACCATTAGAAAGATCTCAATTTTACAAATTTTTAGGAATTTGAATCACCTCAATCGGAGTTCATATGCAAAAGTTATAGCATTTTGAAGTTTGAAAAAATATTCCAATTTGAATTTCTAGATTTAATAGAATTATTTTTATAAAAGAAAATCCGAATTTATGACGTCGGCTGACGTCAGCACTCGGCTCAAGCTAGCGCGGCGTTGACACGTGTCCTGAGGAAACCCGTGCACCGACGATCGGGCCCCACATCGCCTACGTGTGTGTGCACATCGCATGCTTGCGACGCAAGCGCCACCTCGACCTGCGGTCTACGTGGCGCCACGTGTCGACGAAGTATCAACCCACCTCAGCCGGCGACGTGGAAGATTCCTGGCGCTTCAATGACGATCGGACGGCTAGCAGAACTCCCGAGCGGCAATGGCTGGCGGCGGCGAGTTCTTCCCGGAGCTGAGGACGACGACCAACCCAGCGGCGTTCTAGTGCTTCCCGGCGATGAAGAAGCAGCCGTCCGGCGCCAAGCAATCGAGGAACTCGACCGGACTAGAATCGTCGGAAGAAACTCCGGTGATGACCAGAACTCGGCGAAACCTTCTCGGGTACTCCGGCGAGCTCCCGTGGCCTCTTCGGTGACTCTCCGGCGACGGCGCTTTAGGGGAAGGATGCGGCGGCTCAAGGTGAGTATCGGGAAGGGGGTCCGGTGCCTTATATACCCCGTGACGGCGCGCAAAACCGAAAAGTTTCATGGCGGCGGCGTATTCGAATCGGAGACGGTGGCGGCGCAGAATCCAGCTCGGACACGACGACCAACGACCGTCCGATCAAGATCCGTCGGCCTGGATGGATTTAGGGTTTCCTAATATACGTGCGATGATAAAGGCCGTTGGATCTAAAATCCACGATTCGCAATAATCCTCCTTTTTCCGGCCGCCTGCCGCGATGTTGGGCATTGCAGTATACATATTGGGTTTCGCCCGACATCGTTCACTTAATATTTCCATTTGAATTAATCCGAAAAAAAATAATCTGATTTATTTAAGGCATTCAACATAGTCTAAAAATTCCGTGAAAAATCTCAAAAATACTTTGGGATATTTTGGACTTAAATAAAATATTTTTAGCAGAACTTTATTTAAAACTTTTCTTTTCATAATTATTTCTTAACAAAAGACATTATATAATAATTCAAAATAATTCCAATAAATCTCAAAAAATCCAAATAAATCCAGAAAATTCACAAAAATCATAAATTGCATTAAAATAATATTAATTAATTAAAAACTCAAAAATTGGGATGTTACAACACATGCCATGATCACAACCACTTTGCAATGCCAATTTCATCATTAAGCCAACTTGGAGTCTCGAAGGCATGATGTTGTATAAGGCATGGCACAATAGGAAACCAAAGGTACACCATTTTAGGACCTTTGGCTATGTCGCACACGTTAAGAAAATTAGGCTTGGAGTGAACAAATTGGTCGATCACTCAATGCTGATGGTTTTCATTTGCTATGAAGAGGGAGTGAAGGCTTACCAAGTGTACGATCCAATGGCAAAGAAGCTTCATGTGACACAAGACGTAGTGTTCAATGAGCATAGGAAGTGGGATTGGGAGAAGGTACACTACGATGGCATCTCCCATCTGGCAGCCACATTCACTGTGGTGTACTCCATGGATCACAGTGCATCACATGTTGATACTGGTACAAATTTGGCATCTTAGGCAAGTCCTATGGAATTGCAAGTGGCGGAGCTAAGTACGCCCACAACCACACCAAGTGCTGCGAATGAGTAAGCAACACCACCTGCCCATGATGATGCACTCAACTCCGACAGTGGCCCACACCGCTACCGCAAGCTCACAAACATCTATGAGACCACGACGGAGTAGGACATCAAGTACAACGGCCTTAGTTTCTTCGCTGTTAAGGAGACAACGAGCATTGAGCAAGCACTCAGCATTGAGCAAGCACTTAGTGAAGGATGTTGGAGACATGCCATGGAGGAAGAAATGAGGTCCATCCAAGACAACGGAACCTAGGAGCTTGCTTTGCTCCCCGCTGGGCACAGAACCATTGGGCTCAAATGGGTTTTCAAGATCAAGAAGGATCCTATAGGCAATATCATGATGCACAAATCTCGCTTGGCGACTAAAGGCTATGCACAACGACAACGAGTGGATTTCAACGAGGTCTTCGCACCGATTGCACAGATGGAGACTATGCGGTTGCTGATTGTGCTTGCGGTGCACAACAGCTGGGAGGTGCATCACATGGATGTCGAAACAACATTTCTCAATGGCAATCTTGCTAAGGAGGTCTACGTGTGCCAACTTGTAAGGCCCTTATTTTTTATAATAAATACTAATAATGGGTATCATGTGCATACAGTACTAGTCCCATGATAAGTGGCTAATACGCATATTTACAAATTAATAACACAACCATTCACATAATATTACATTCGATAGCTGAAGCAGTTCTTACATATTATTCTTACAAACCAAAATAAACTTTGCAGTGAAGACATTTATACATTGTAGTATGCCTTTAACCCATTATCCCCACAAACAACTGACAAGGTAAACCCTAGAAAATCTTATCGTTAACATCTCTAAATCCTGCATCAAAGTGAATATCATTTGGGTATTCTGATTCTTTACCTAAAACAACAACAATAGTAAGTTGAGTACTTCACGTACTCGCAAGACTGTTGCAAATCCTATAATATATGCAGGCTTGAATCAAGTGAAAAGACTATTATGGTTATTTTGCATAAAGCCAATTTGAATTATAAATATTGAATAATAAATTGCAAATAGAATTTCTATAAAAGCAGTTTGATAGATAAAAAAATTAACATGTAAGCATAAATTAACAAATCATGAACCTCGCAAAGTGATCAACACAATGAACCATTGCCTACCAATACATGGCAGGAACCAAATTTTTATGAAAATAAAACATCTAACTATGTGATGACTTTACCAATTGCCGATAAACACGGGCACGGCTTTTCGAAAAGATCTTAATAAGTTAAAGCTATCTCATACCAGCACTTGTGGTTGTGCAATTATCTTGACTTGAAAACAACACAATAGTTTGGTCCTTAATCTGACCAGAATGAGAAATTTCTCCCTACACTACATGTAGGTCTATCCCTCGCATATCCGGCTATTGCCAATATTCGTCCGTGTCAAATCAATAGTTTTATTTTTATTTTTAATAAATTAGCATTGATCACATTAACTATCATGTCAAACAATTTATCACAAGTTGTATAACCTATTATTTGTGTTCTCATTTCTAGAGCATACTAAGAAGATAGATGCATAAACGAGTATACCCATTTTGTTGTCATTGTGTCTATCCATAACCTAGGGTAATCACCTATCACTAATGATTAAGGAAGCCATCAATGAAGGTTATATATACTAATACCCACAATATAGCAATGTTTATTAAGCATAGCGCATGCATAAAAGATTTAAAAAAATATTTTGAAAGTTGGGATCAACATGGTCAAAGGAAGTGCTTGCCTTGTCATTGAAGTCGAAATCGAGGTCATTGACGACGAAATCTGGAACATCGGGTTCTTCATGTCGTTTGATGGTAACATAGCAAATAATAAACTTCAATAAGGGCAAAAAGAATACAGATGAAAAACCAAATAAAATCGAAAATAGGTGTGGGTTAGGTTTTTATGATTTTATGTACTTGTATTTTAGTCCGTCTTTATTCTTATATATTATTAACAGTTTAAGGTTAAGCGACAATACGGTTTCTTGTTTTCTATAGATTACCTATTCTTATTTTATGAATTCAAGAGGCTAAAATTATGTATTCTTGTATTTATAATTTCGAATTCAAGAGGCTAAGTTATTTGGATTAATATAAGTTATTTAAATACCACATGTATATCATGGATATACTCAATAGTTCACCCTAAGTATTCTTACATATCTAGGTATTTTACTATCTTAGTGACACACAGAAATTGATTGCATTCATTTTAAAGCTTATTTGTTTATGTTATACACAATTGAATAAGCATCACATTGAAATTAACTTATTTTATAAAAAGATCTAAATCAAGTTAAAATTTAAATATTTTTGTATATTTGGGTTACTGAGGATGTAAGCATTCTATAAAAATTAGTTTCATTCAATTCAGAGCTCATTTGTAAAATTTTAAATAAAGCATATTTCAAACCATTTCCTTATATTTAAATTTTAAACAATGGTCATTTTCAAAATATTTTTTACATATTTAGAAACTACATGATTTTATATGAATTTAGAAATTTTTTCACTATATTTGGAGTTGAAATACAAAATTTATAAGCTTTTGAATTGGTTCGGGTATAATAATTCCCAAAAATGGTGAAATTCATCTTCCAAACTAGGAAGCATATTTTTGCTTTTCACGTGTCTTAGGTCTTGTGCTGGCTGAGAAGTGGGTCTAGTTGACAGTGTGTGGCATCAAAGGCTGATGCATGGGACCCATCGACCAGTCGACTGATTCGGCACCAAGCACTGACGTTTGGGGCCGTGCGACAGTGTGCGTATGTGGCTAGCAGCTTGGCCCCACAGTGCAGTGATTGAGCACAAATAAAAGAGGTGTGAGGCTAACTATCTGGGCCCATGGGATAGCCTCATAGAGTAGAGCTATGGTGAGAGAGCTCACTGGCGGTAATATGCTACCAGAGACCGACAGGCAAGGGCACGGCGAGCATTAGCGTGTCGATGCGCACCTAGGGGTGAGCTTGGCAGCTGTTACCTCGGTTCTTTTACCACAATTTCTAGTGTCAATGAAAGGTTCTGAGTTTTTGATTTTGATGCAAGAACATGCAAAGCAGGGTGTTAGAAAACAAGGCGTATCATAAATGACATGGATGAGTCTAAAGCTAGTAAGCGTGTGAAGAAATGTTCATTATGCACTACTAGCCACAAAATGAAGAAGATGAAGGAGGAGATGGCAAACGGACAACGGAGGAGGGATCGTGGTCTGCAAGGCGTGGTGGACGATGTCATCATACTACCGGAGAAGCTATTTGAATTATCATATGCTATATGTCAAATTCATATTTTATTGATATAATGTATATTGTATGAACTCTGTTTTTTACCTAGTTGTAAGCAAGTTGCGTGTAGTTGTGAGTGTTGTGACTTAATAAATTATTGGAATTTGTTTCAGTATATTGTTATGATGCTTGTATAGTTTTTCGTATACATTTGCTTCAATATATTGTTATGATACTTGTATAGTTTTTCGTACGCATTTGTTTCTATATATTGTTATGATGCTTGTATAGTTTTTTATACGCATTTGTTTCTATGTGCAATTTAATTATAACTTTTATTTTTGTAATTTGCAGTATGGCTCACTAGGATGGAGATAATGGCTGGCCATTTGAGTTGCTAGATTCAATCGTGTCGACCCTGATCCTCCTAAACACGTTCCCAAGGTGAGGGACACGTATCCTGCCCATACGGACTCGGCTCTACACAACGGTACGTTGCGTCCTATCTACGATCTCATGTACACTCAGTTGGTAACTATGCTAACTAATTCATAATGTATTTTTTTAGACTGATGTGCTATGCTAGTACTACGAGGAGTCAGAGAGCTTCCTTTCTCGTCTGACCAGCGGGGTTGACGTGACCAGAGAGGAAGTGACCTCTTTCTTCATGAGGTTTTGGGAGAGCTCAAGACACATCCTCGAGTTGTTGGGATGCCGCCAGCCTCCCGATGTGGCTCACGGCGTGTCACTTAGGGAGGTAGGGGTGTTGCAGGTATATCTTCCCATGCTACAGCCTCTCATGCCACCGTCACACTGCTGGCTGCGAGAGGAGGAGCTGCTGGACACGCTGGTTTAGCCACTCACATCGGAGGTGAGTACTTAATCGCACTTTCTATGTTTTGCAATCATTTTTTGAATGCTCTCAACAATTCTTCATTTGTTACAGGCTCACAAGTACGGTGGTTCCCGTCTACAGCTTCACCTACACCTGGCGACTACGAGGGGCAGCCTGATGATCCAACTCACTCGGACTATGACCTCGACGATGGTGGTGTGTTGAGGTACTTCGTTGATGCGGATGAGTCTAGACCATCGCAGTTGTAGGAAGCACCACCACCGACGTTGCCTTCTCTGTCGGAGTATGCTACACCTCTAGCTAGACCACAGACGGCCCACTGCGCGCCAACGTAGTTGAGTTACTCACAACGGCAAATTCACAGGAGGCCTACCCAGCCACGAGGAGCCGGCCAGAAACGGGGCCGGTAGTATTTTCTTATGTTTTGGATTGTTGGTACTTTTTATTTTATGTATTTAGTTAATCTGTTCCAGATATGTCGTACGACATATGTGTTTTATGATCATGAACTATTATGTTTGGTTATGGAGTACTATTATTTTTTGTTACAGTATACTCAAAATTGTTTAAATTTCCTTGTATGTACTATATGGCAAAAACAAAAACTATAACCCCAAATATTTAAATTTAATATTGAATGCTTTCAAGCACAAAGATAGAATTAGTTACAAATGGTTAAAATATCCTGTACTAATGCTTTAAAAATAGTTAAAATATCCTATACGGCGTAATCACAAACTTAGAACACTAGATCGTAATCATGTAAACTGTATGGAAGAATAGCCCAGAAACACCCTTTCATATATGTACTACCATAATCTAGAAAAAAAACCTATTTAAAATTGTTTTGCATCTGGATCCTACCAAAGCAAACGCCTAAACGATCACTAGATGTGTAGATTCTAAAACATTTAAGCCTTTTCGGCGGTTCAGAAAATAACCTGTCTATACACAAATTTGGGGGGATCGGTACAAGAATACACTTTAGTATATGGACAACTATATTGTAGAAAAATATCTTGTTTACAACTTGCTTAGCATATAAATTCTATTAACGCTAATACCCTAAATGATAAGGTTGCTAGAGCCACGTTGTACGAATAGTTGAGTTTATAAGCCTTTAACCAAAATACCCGCAACGCAAGTATCACCCTCTAACCATGTAGTTTTAGCTTGTTGTATTTTTTATTTTCAAAAATAGCCTCCATGAAGATGAAATTGCACATTTGGCCCCCTCGTAGCAGCTTTTTCAGGGTGATTAGACAACTCACGGGTGTGTAGCTTTGTCAGGCCGATTACACAAGTCACAGGTAGCAGTTTTGCCAAGATGAGTTATCAAAAATAAAGCATCCATCACCTTTTGCAGTGACAAGTTATAAAACTCTGCCCAATGCTTTAAATTTTTTCCGGACGATTTGAAAACACTCTACCATTAGCTTTGTCAGGCTGATTTGACCAAACAATTTCATTTATCTATTGATCAACAGCTGTAAACATTATATCTACACAACCTTTCTTAATATCCTGCTTTCTAACCGTCAATGCAGATCCTTTAGGATCACCCTTTAATACCGATGTAGTGATTACTCGTTGAAGACTTTTATCAGTCTGAAATGAACCCTCGCTACACACAATATAATCCGACGTGACTACTCACTGCATGGTAGAAAGTTCCATCAGTACACTCAATACGCACTTGGCTTTGTGCTTTAGAAGGCTGAAGTAATATGGGCACTCCAGTTAGAGGTTTGCTCGGAAGGGGCTTCCACACCTTAGTGTGGGTAAATGCGTACCGATACAACGGTGCATGCCTTGCTATAGGGAGAAATGTTTTGGCTAGGATGGACTGTTAGAGTCGTGGCGTAAGTTACTGTTTAAATGACAGGGATGGACTATCATGTCTTGGGTGTGTGTTTCTTCCACCAGACCAGGGGTTAACATCACCGGGCTGGTGCAAAGTTAGGTCTATGTAATATAACGGTTATGTTCTGATCTCTCTGGGGTACACCAAAGGAAGTGTGTCCATAGCGCTACACAAAGAGATGATCATTTCTTGTGGGTAAAGCTGTACTCCTCTACAGAGTGTAAATCTAATCGATTAGTTGTGCCTGTAGTCAAGGGCACTTGGTAACATCATCACATAGTTAGTTGTTTTACTATTTTTCAAAACGATTGGTTTCATCTGTTGTGCCTTGTTTTGGTAAAAAATGGTGTTGAGAGGTAATTGTCGTCTCCAAGCTCACATCATGGAGGATTGTGAGTTATTACTTATGTTTTACTTACTTTTATATCAGTCAAACATGCTTTTACAAATTCCGTTTCTAAATCACAACTTATTTTACAATTTCAATGTCACTTTATGCAAATTAACCGTAGAAGCTTTCTTTGATATTGCCTACATTACTGCATGTTACGAATATCACCTTAAGTCTTGCTGAGTACAAAAGTACTCAACCTTACTTATTATGTTGTTTTAGGTGGATAAGAAAATGAAACTCTGAAGAATATCTTTTCATCACTAGATGCAGGAATTTCAATAAAGTGATCTTTGTAGGGATTTATGTCTTGTTAGTTGCTTGGGGTTGGATGGACACACTACAAGACTTTGCTTCTTCTGCCGCTATATATATACTCTAGAGTTGTAAAATATAATATATAAATAGCTTCCACTTTAATAATATGATGTATAGTTGTGATTCCAATTGTTGTAAATGTGTGTACTAGCAACTGATTGTGTGACTAGTACTGTATGCACATAAGATTCTCATTTTCACATTTTATGCAAAAATGGAGGTCGTTACAGTTGTGCACAAAATACAATTCTATATAACTATATACAAGGCTTATGCTAAAGGATAGGCTAACATGGCTATTTTGCAATAAGACAACATTTATGAATAAGTACAACAAATATATTGTATAGACAGTAAAATAAATAACAATATTAAGTAATTTCAGTATTTCCTATCCTAAGTCCAGTTTTCAACTTCCAATGCCAACTTGCTATCCCAACCAAGTTTTTTTTTGCAAAATCTAACCCTTAACTGTAATTCCTAAGCTATGCTCATTACCGAGAGCATGGTTATCCAAATAGATTTACACTCTGCAGAGGTTATGTACTTTACCCATATGATACAACCAAAGACCACAAAGGCGAGTGATCATAATAAAGCCTTTACAATGCCTTGCCTTAACTCGGTACTACCCACTGAGGTTTCAACCTAAAGGGTTAAACCGCCACAACAGAGCCCGCCTCTTGGGCCATGTGAATTAATTCGTGAACCTAGGACTCACACCACCACTTATAATACTAAAGCTAAGACATTATGAATGAATCAGCTTGGCTGTCCTATACCAAACACGTGGTTGCATAATTGACTCAGGTCAAAGGCTTGCGTGGTAAGTCCTTAAGATGATTAATGCAAGACTTTCACATACTCTCTGCCATTCAGCCCACCTTGGCATACTGCCCCTTGCCCCTTACCCTAATCTAAATAATTACCACCCTAGTTGATTATCAAGCACCACGTGTGTTGGTGTACTTTGCACCGGGTACCCTCTCTACCGCGTAAGTTGTAGGCCCAAGCGGCTTTGGCCCGACATATGGCGACTGGCGGCGGTGGGGATCAAGCCACCTTTGGCGTGGAGCCGCGTGGCCCCACGGTGGCGGTGGCGATTACACCACTTTCGCGGGGTGAGCGGCCAGCGTAGTGCTGGCGGCGGTGGGCGATCGTGCCTGCCGTAGGGCAAGGAGTCGCGTGGCCCCTAGCGGCGGTGGGCGATTACACCACCTCGCTGGTGGCGGCCCGCGTAGTGCCCTGGCGGGTAGGTGGGCGATCGTGCCCTGCCTGCCGGGCGAGGAGCCCGCGTGGCCCCCTAGCGAGCAGGTGGGGGATTACGCCGTGCTCGCTGGGCGAGCGGCCCACATGGTCCCCTGGCGAGTAGGTGGGCGATGACGCCCTGCTCGCCGGGCGTCGGCTTATGAGACGGCCTGGCAAGTGGGCGGGCGTTCGAGCCCCCTTGTCAGGCCACGGAGGCGACCAAAAGAATATGGAGAAGGCTTCGCCTCGAAGTCTCCTTCCCCTGACATGCTGAGTCAGGGCCATTAATTGTGAAGAATTCTGCTATGGACACGACGACGACCCATCCCTCTGACGCCTCTCACCAAACTTGTCGTAGGAGTGTCATATCCCGGGTGGACCGGGCGAAGCCACGCAGCGGCATTAAATGGGGCTTGAAGGACAAGGCTACAGCGACGGGCGTAATAAATGAGTCCCGAGTCAGTGAGATAAGGCTTGAATGATGGGTGTAATTAATGAGTCATAGATCAGTATAACGTCATCTTCTCACCTGCCCGGGCTGGCCCGTCTATATAAGGGCGCCTCGGTGCATGGAGGAGGAGGACGGCACACTTGCAGAGCACATAGGAGACTAGAGAAAGAAGCACAAGACTAGGAGAACCCTTGTAACCTCCTCCACATTTCCTCAACAAAGATCTGGCAGGACGTAGGGCTATTACCCGCACTGGGGGCCTGAACCTGGGTACATCACCATGTTCATCGTTCTGCTGATCCCCGGAATCCATCGTAGAGAGCCATTAGGGTTTTTAGCTATGAAGACGCCCTCTACCGAACCATACCTTCCATCCTGGGAGTAGTCAACCCTGTTTGTTGACGGGGTCCTATCGGCGGAATCTGGCATAGCAGGCGCGCGCTTAGGTAGGGGCTAGTGGTTGGCTCACCCACCATCTCTCGGTGGGTTCGATCTTCTGTCATAAGGACCTTGCATCTGTGATGGCGGGTTCGCTTTCATGATGGCAAGAGGTGGCGGAGGCTAGCAGCGCCCAGAACACATCCCGGCACTCTCGCCGGACGAGGGATCGCCTCACGCCGCCCCCGTAGGAGGGCGGTGGTGCCCCCCGGCAGCGGCCGAGCTTCCGGTTCGGTGTCGGCTGGCCATGGAGGCCACCACTTTGGCCCAGAACCTGCATGCGGTCTGTCTCCTCGTGGACCACCCTCCGGTGGAACTTGTAGGAGACACCCCAGCCACGCCGTGGCTGTGGGATATTGCTGGCCTCGTGGATGCGGCCCAGCTCCGCGTAGGGATGCCCGACCGGTCTGGGACCATTGGTACCCTCAACCAAGGGTGCACATTGATCGCACCCAAGCTTCCAGCCGCCCAAGTGGGAAGTGCTTTAGCCAGGAGGGCCAGAGTAAGGGAAAGGGCATGCAAGAGGAAGGTCCCAGCTCCGCGAGGAGCCGTGAGGACCTGAGGGCCCATCTGGAGAAGCATCACCGGTGGCGCGGCGGTGATTTGTGTGATCACCTCTGCGTCGTCGCTTCTGCAGACGGATGGATGGCCTAGGGGTGAGAGTTCCTCTCGTGACTCTCACCTTTAGAGCGAGAGAAGTCCGCTCCTCGACTCTTTGAAGTCATGATGCACTCCCAAAGACAGTCTCCGGCCAGGGTTGAGTGGACGGGAGATTCCCCTCGGCGTCGAGATGCAGGCGTTTTCAAGCAGCTCGCCACGTGGCATAGCCCGAAAGGTTTCGCCCAGCCTCCATTGAGAAGTACGACGGCACCACCAACCCAGAGGAGTTCCTACAGATCTATACCACGGTGGTGCGTGCCACTAGCGGGTCTGAAAAGGTCATGGCCAACTACTTCCCAACGGCCTTGACGGGGTCCACCCGGTCTTGGCTGTTGAACCTCCTGCGAGGATCAGTGCACTCGTCGGGGGAGTTGTGCGGCCTCTTCGTCACCAACTTCCAAGGCTCCTTCGCATAGCCGGGCGTGGAGGATGATCTCCATGCCCTCGAGCAGGAAAAAGGGGAGTCATTGCGCGACTTCATCCGGCGATTCTGCCACTGCCGCAACACGATTCCCTGGATTTCAGAGCAGTCGGTCGCTATCGCCTTTCGAAGAGGCGTTCGCGACCACAAGATGCGGGAAAAGATGGAGACCCGCGACATCGCCACCACCTCCAAGCTCTTCTCCCTAGCGCACAAGTGCGCCCGGGCGGCAGAGGCTCGAGGGCCGGTGTCTGGCGCCGCGCGAAGACGTGGCGGGGATGAAGCCAGGACCTCGAGGGGCTCTGGCTCTGCAAGCAAGAAGGAGCGGAAGCGCGAGGCGGTTGAGACCAAGCGAGTCCTGACCACTGAGCGCGAGCGTGAAGACGCCCGGCCACAAAAGCGCGACCGCCGTGACCAGCGGGATGACCGCCACGGCCGGCGGGATGACCGCCGAGGCTGGCGTGGCGACCGCCGCGGTCGGAGGAATGACCGCCGCGAGGAGAAGGAGGGCGAGCCCTTCTGCCCAATCCACCGGACCAACACCCACGGCCTGGACAGTTGTCTGGTTGGGAGCAAGATGGTCGAGCAGCGGCTCAAGATGCGCCCCCCTCACGACGACGACCAAGACGAAGACCCCGCCTCGCTGGCCTTCCAGTAGGCGGATCGCGCCGTGGCGTACATTCATGGTGGCTCATCCACCTACCCCTCCAACGCGTCCTATAAGCGGTTGAGGAGGGAAGTCTGCGCTACGGCGTCAAGTTCAGGGGCGTGTCGGATGCTGAAGTGGTCGGAGGAGTCGATCACCTTTAGTCGGGTTGACTACCCTGAGAGCACCGCCGGCATATGTCACCTTTCGGTTGTGGTTTCTCCCACGATCCGGAACATGAAGCTTGGGCGAGTGCTGATGGACGGAGGGAGTTCTCTCAACCACCTATACTTAGAGGCATTCCGGGCACTCCAGGTGTCGAACCAAGAGCTGCGTCCAGCCTTGCCCTTCTACGGTGTAGCCCCGGGGGCTGGCATGGTCCCCTTGGGCCATGTGCGCTTCCCCTTCACCTTCGGGGAGGAAAGTAACTTTTGTACGGAGCTGGTCGATTTCGAAGTCGCCGACTTCGACCTCCCGTACAATGCCATACTCGGCCGACCGGCGTTGGCCAAGTTCATAGTGGCAACCCACTTTGGATACATGGTGGTGAAGATGCCAGGGCCTAGTGGCCCCATAATCATCCGGGTGGACAGGCCAGAGGCTTTGCGCTGCCACAAGTGCGCATTGGACCAGGCCGGTGCCACCTGCGTGAAGTCGGCTGATGCCACCTTTCCGAGAGCCCCTCAGGCGCAGACCCGCGCCTCGCCCGGCTCAGCCGGCGAGGTAAAGGTGGTCTCCCTGACTGAGGGCGAGCCAGGGAAGCCCGTCTTCATTGGCACTAGCCTCAGCGCCAAATAGGAAGACGCGCTCGTCACCTTCCTCCGATCAAATTCCGACGTGTTCACTTGGCAACCGTCCGATATGACTAGGGTCCCCAGGGAGGTGATCGAGCACCGACTGGCAACACTCCCTGAGGTGCGCTCGGTCCACTAGAAGGTCCGACGCCAAGCACCAGAGTGGCAAGACGCCATTCGGGAGGAGGTAGAGAAGCTGATGCGCGTAGGGATCGTTCGGGAGTGTTGCCAGTTGGTTTCCAACCATTAGGGTTTCCAGCCACGAAGACGCCCTCTACTGAACTATACTTTCCATCCTGGGAGTAGCCAACCCTGTTCGTTGATGGGGTCCTGTCAGGTGGAATACGCAACAACGTGCTGTCAACAAGTCTTTGTTGCGTGACATCCCTCGCGGCAACAACTCACTACCATTGTGTGACAACACCTGACACACCAATTTATATCATGTTCCATATTCCATTCTTAAGATTAAACATTGATTTTCTTAATACATATGATGACATGGCATGGCTAAGCATACTAACATGTTCTAACAAACCCATGATTATTTTAGTATTAACCAGTTAAAATGAACCAATCTAGGGTGACAAATATATCATGGCGTAAAAATGACAAGGCAAGGTATAGATCAAATAGGTAAACTAGCTAAGTCCCAATTTAATTTGAAACATTTGTATACATGAAATAACATGCAATTAAGTAAAAACAATACAATAGTTTTATAAATATGGATTTGACATGATCAAAGCACAAATTTTCTTAAAAAATGTCTTGCTCTTGCTCTAGAACCTGCTCTTGGGTCAACAAATCTTTCTCGGATGCTTCCCACAATTCAATGTTTATGCGAAACGAGAGAGAAAGCTAAATAAACATAAAATAGAGAGAAAACACTCTAAAAATCAAATAAAATTAACCATTAAATAGATCTTAATTTTATAAATTTTTAGACATTTGAATCACCTCAATTAGAGCTTGTATGAGAGAGAACAGGCAACTCTCGAAAAATTCAAAAATAAAAAATCAGATAATTAAAAAATAAAATAATAAACCGAATTATTTTTAAATAAAAGGCTATTATTGCGTCATACTAATGTTAGCATCAAGCCGAGCCAACTAGAACGTGCCACGTGGCTTGGCACTGTGCTGTGGACTCGGTCCACACACCGGGTTGGTCTACCATGGACACACACGGTACTATGTCGTGCACTCACTGACGTAAACGCCGACATCAGCAGTGATTTCATGCAAACGGCAGCGTTACTCGGACCTATCACAACACACCACATCAACCAGTTCATGCACCGAGTCCACCGCACAGTGTTGGACCATGGTGAACCCAGCGCTTGATGCTTCGATCTATGTGCCCAACACATCATGCGAAGCGATTGGTTGCAGCGCATGGCACGATCCACACCACACAAGATAGATTGGACCATCATGAGTCACACGGCATGTGGCAGCATCTTAGCCGATCAATCTTGATCCAATGATCGACGTTACCGGTGAGGTTCAATCTCAGCACAACTACATGGCACAATCTCGAATGTTCACCGCAGATCAAACGGTCAATAGCTCACCCGATGCAAATAGCGGTTCAATGACGGAGATCTTATCGACACTAGGGATGATGACAACGGCGCAATGCTCCGATGATCAAACAAGATCTAGGTTCTAGTCTTCAACACAACGGAGATGGCTTAACGTTGGCGAAAAATGACAAAAATTGTGGCGGCACATTTGATCAACCATGGCGAGCTTGCACGAGCACTACAAATCACGTCGGGTGATGGCTCTTAGGGCAAAGGGTGCAGCGGGTGATAGCTAGTCTAGGACGGGGTTCACAGCGACATAAATAGGCCTCGAAAGGCGTGTGGGCGGCGTGCACGGACTTTGAGTCTAGAGGCTACACGGTAGCGCCCACCAAACTTCGCATCAGAGATGATGGCTAACAACCGTCCATATCTTCTGCGATGAACAGTCACAATGGCCCCACGTGTCGCAATTCAATCTAGTCTCCAGATCCAACGGCCAAAGCTGCAAGGGCTTCCATAAACACCCTCAACCATTGGATGACGATTTAACGGTCCATGATCGGGCTTCTAGAACTTGGGCCAATGCGCACACAGTAAATGGGCTGAGCCCAATACTGTTCCCCCAATTCATTGGAATTTTCTTTCAGAAATAATTCTAATAATTTATTTAATTAGCTTTAAGAACTAAAAATATTAGAAAAAATCCAAGAAAAATGTCAAAAATACTTTTAGATATTTTGAACTCAAATAAAATATTTTTAGCCAAACTTTATATTAATTTTATCTATAAATAATTAGTTTTCACAAAAGGCCAAATTACTTAATTTGAAATAAATTCAAATAAAATCCAGAAAAATCCAATAAATTCAAAGAAACCATGAAATGCATAGATAATTAAATAAAAGGCAAAAATTGGTATGTTCCAGACATGTTACCTTGCTATTATTTTAATACCATTCTTGCTGTTTACAAATTCCGCTTGCAATCTATTATATATTTATGATTCCTTTTTACTGATGCAAAACAACTATAGAAACATTTCTATTGTCATAACCTGCATTTTATAAATATCTATATTTGCGAAACACTACAAGTCTTGTTGAGTTCAGAAATTTTCAAACTTGCTTAATTTGTTGGTTCAGAATGTGAAGAATATGAGATTCTAGATGATTTGTACTTCCACGCAGGCTGTGGGAATTTTGATATGAACCTTTTTAGGGCTTACCTTGTCAGTTACTTGCGGGCTTTGGATGGGCAAATCACAAGGCTTTTAGTTTTTATTTTCGCTTCTATTTACTACAGTTTGTAAAAACATTGTATAATTAAGCTTTTAACATTGATATGTAATATAATCTGTGTATGGATACGATGTCATTGTTGTAAATATATATGTACTGGCCACTGATCATAAGATTAATACTATAGACACATGGAGGCCTTTCATGCTATAATGGCGGATCCTCACCTTTCTATTGATATAGCCTTCATTTATTATACATTTGCAAATATACTACAATTCTGACTGAGTACATAAGTACTCAACTTTGCTTAATTTATTGGTTCAGTAAATGAAGATAGAGAAATCCTAGAAGACGCATATTTCTGTGCAAATTATAGGGATTATATTATTGAGCTTTTCTATGGTTTATACCTTATCAGTTGTCTAAAGGTTTGTACAGGCATACTACAAGATCTTTGAATTTTTCTTGCAAAATATTCCATATTTTAAGACTTTATTGTATAATTAACTACTATTTTATATGTATAATATTGTATATAGATGTGCTATTAATGTTAAAAATAAGTGTATTAATCTTTGATTATGAAACTAGTAATGTATGTATATATTAAAAAAAAGTCATCACAAAGAGAGTGCATGATTCCTTTGTGTCGATGCAGCGGCTGACTGAACGCCCTCTATCATCCCTACATCCATGGTTCCAAGCGATTGCTACAGCTGGCAAATATGGCATTACCAAAGTGACGCTTGCTGCGGAAGCATCGGTGTCGTGCATCGAATAATACCGATACTCGCTCCTCGACATATGCGCCGCCATTAATGCCTGCCGATGCACCTCGTAGTCAGGCAGCTAGGGTTTTACTAGATGGCCTGTCAGGGGTGCTGTCTTGAGAACAAAGCAACGTACCATACTCGATCGTTTGGATCGATGCATCTCATTTGTTGCTGCGATCATGCAGCAGCAGTTTTGTTTGCTACGTATGCAAGAATGCTAATTAACGAGCTAGTACACAGTAGAGTTGGGACATCGGCCGTGCTTTTTGGCTGGCCCGAGATATAGTGGTACTTCTGATCTAAAATTCGGTCGGGTCGAGTCGATAGGATGCTATAGCTAAAAGTGAAAATAGATCGGATATAGATAGATAATGATTGTATCATATTTGTTTTTATATTTTTTTCAGATTCGGATACGGATAGTCTGGATACGAATACGAATACGGATAATATCGAATACGGATACGGATCGAATACGAATCGGATACGGTCACGTATATTTATCGGAACACAATAAACCTTTAAATTGTACACAAGAAATCAACAATCAAAGTTTACAAGTTACAACCTTTCAATTTTCATTGTCTACTTGTTTTTCATTAAAAATCTCATAGGAACCAAGGACCTTTCAACAAAAAAAAGAATCATGACAAACTTAATCAGCTTGTGTTTAGTAGCAAGCAACTGATATAAACCACATGTACTCTATATCCAATCACACCACCTTGATATAGGTGGTTTAACACAAAATAACACATAATATTTAGCTGACAAACACAGTGCCAAGACACTAAAGTTCTATGGGTAGGAAAAACTTGATTTTTAAACAAGGATCATTGGGTACACAATTTCTTCCTGGGAATCCATTCTTGATAGCTACTAGGCGTGACCTGAGGCTTTCAGATCCTGAAAAACAGCAAACGAGATTGCACATCAGAATATGACAAGGAAGCACATTCTCATCACTTGCCACAAGAAACCTCTACATCACATCTTCTACACGGTTGAAGCTAAAAATAAATAAATTCTGTGCTTTCCCAAGGGGTTGTGCTATTGTATAATCCGTCAACTAAAACCCATAATCAAAGCATTTTCAACTGTTGATATATTTCATTTCCCAACATTAATTTTCATGGCAGCAACAAACATTAAAACTTCTGTACTAGCTCATGACAAATCAAGTTAACAACTTGAGATACACATAATGAAAATAAAACAAACCCTTGTGAGCACTTAACAAGCTGAAATGGTTAAATCACTTTCTGTCATTCATCCATGTCCTCCAACACATCATCCTCCTCAAAATATTCCATATCCTCATGCTCCTGCAATTACAAGTTGTATTTTAATGAATCAGCTCCTGCAATTAGGGCAAACATCTATATGGTTACATAAAAAACAACAAACCCTTGTCATCAAGTGTGCAAAACATCGCTCTATGCCCTCCATGTCCATCTCAGATATGATAGATCCACATATGTTTCCGCCTGCATGTGTTGTCAAAAGATTAAATTATGCTGAAAAGTTTGCTCACATACTACACATAAACCAGTAAAGGACAAATGTACAAATGGATATGCCTTACCTTTTCTAGATGCTATAGTCCAATCTTTGGTACAAATCAAAGCTTGGACGACTTCAAGGTCTAAACGACTGCGAAATGGATCAACAACACGTCCACCAGCACTGAATGCTGACTCTGAAGCAACCGTAGACACTTGAATAGATAAGACATCTCGAGCAAGTCTAGAGAGAATAGGGAGCTCGGTTTACTTGAGCTTCCACCATAACAAAATATCAAATTCTTTTTTATCTTTTGCCTTCCAGTGCACTAGTGGTTGCTCCATATATATTTCCAACTTAGTTTTGCTACCTTCACCTGAGGCAATACTACCATGCAAGAACTTTTCAAGATCATCATAGCTATCTTCATCCTCAATATTGTTGTCTAGATGAGAATCCGCTATCGGCAAATTTGTGGCCAGTGTCTTCATTGCAGTTACAGGTGGACTAGACATATAAACTTGAAATAACTGATTAATAACACTATTGAGCTTATTGATTTCTTCTGGAGCATTGTCATGGTAAATCTTTTCTGCAAAGTAGTGTATTGGCTTTGTCTTGTATCTAGGATCAACAAAACAAGCTACAGCAAGAGCCATGTTCGACTTTTCCCAATACTTATCATATTTAATTCTCATGGAATATGCCATTGTAGCTATAATTGGATCAGGACTATAACACCATTCTTCAATTGCAAGCTTGATCTTACAAAAATGGTTGAAAAATAGATTTGCTGTTGGATATGTACTGCCAAAGAAGAGCACGGTAGCATCATAAAATTTCTTCAAACAGGAACACAATGATTTTGCCATAGTCTAATTTTGCTCAGTTGGAGCACACTTCACATATTTACTTCTATGCCGAAGAAAAAGCCTATCAAATGCATATCTATAGTAAATAGCTTGCTTCAACATGAGATATGTGGAGTTCCACCTTGTTGGAACATCCAAAGAGAGGCCACTTTTCACATCTAAGTCACATTTTGATGCACACTTCATAAATTCCTCCCACTACAACGGAGAGTTCTTCACAATTGCAATTGTATTTCTAATATTTGCAATAGCTGGTGCAATTTGCTTCAAACCATCTTGGGCAACAAGGTTTAAATATGATTCAAGTATCTCACATGAAAAAAGGTACCATCACAGATCAAAGATGCCTTTTTTAGTTTCTGTACTACCCCTTTAGCACATACATCATTGGAAGATGCATTGTCCAACGTAAGTGCAAACAATCTTCTATCAACATTCCAGTCCACCATACTATTATAAAACTGTGCACACAAGTTCTTTCCCGAATGGTGTCCTTCTACATGCATAAATTTAATAATTCTTTTTTGCATGCTCCAATTGTCATCTATCCAGTGTATAGTGATGCACATGTAACCTTTATTTTGATTTGATGTCCACATATCCATAGTTGCACTAAAATGACATGCAAGTGTTTTTAAGTGCTCATACAATTTCTTCTTCTCGTCTACAAAGATATTCAATATATCTTTCCTCATAGTAATTCGACTCTTAATTGGAAAACTAGGTCGCAATGACTTGATAAACTCCACAAAATACTCATGCTCAACAATATTAAATGGATATTTGTGCATGATAATTGCCAAATAAAATTTCTTTAAAGCTGTCAAATTCATCATACCTATAGGTCTCCACATTCTTGATGTCATAGCCACCTTCACTCTTGTTCAATTTAAGCTACTGACCTCCTTTGATTTGGTGCTTGTTAGCTAAGTGATTAGAAAACCGATGTCCCTCTAAAGCTTTCACAACGAGATTTGTAAGCGCACTTGAGGCATCGAGCCCAAAGCTCTATAATCTCATTGCCGTCTGCTCCTTTCTTCTTAACTTCATACTTCTTGAAGTGCTCCCAAACATCATAGCTACATTTCTTTGCTCTCTTCCCAGCAAGAGCAAGAGGGTCATATTCAGTACAAGTTTCACTAGTCAAATCATCTTCATTTCTTGGAGCTGGATCAGAAACGTCTCTACCAGTAGAAGCTGGTTGTGGCACTAGTGGCAAAGTTAGAAATGTATCGCTCACACTTGCACTGCTACTTGCAGTTGTTGATTCCATTACAAACCTAGCACAGAAAAGTCAAAAGTCAAAACCTGGAAATGTTTGTGGCTGGGCATATGGCATGAACATGTTTGAAAGCATCTGGTGAAAACTTTCGGACTTTTTCCCAAAGCGATGAAAAGCATGTTTTAACAAAGACAATCAACAAGGATCGTAAAAAGCCTTGCATTTGTTGCTACTAGTGCTGTAAATGTGACATCTTGGTAACATCAATGTCAATAATTAGTATCGTGAGATAAACCATAGCCTTGATCATTGCATAAGAAAAATAGGGAGAAGCCTAGATCAACTAGCTACTAATTTTTTCCATTTGGGAGAGCATTCGTATAAACTACCATGAATTTGGATTGCCAATACTTACAATTTCTCTTTATGTTAGCCCTAACACTTCAGATGTTTGGACTTTGGAGTGCCTAGGAAATCACCATACTGAATAGTGAATACTTGAATCTGATATTTGTCTAATTGACTTTAAGAAAGTTTTCTAAAAGCCCTGTTTCAACAAAGTGCTCCAATTCACAAACCAGCATTACCAGGGAAATGTTGTGTCACCCTACCAAAATGATCCAGGGGGATTTCTGGCACTTCATCAACAAACTTAACAATCCTACATGCATGGATTATGCATGCACACGAGTAGCTAACAAATTTTAAAAAGCTATGTTGCACTTAAGAATCTCTCTATCCATATGCCAGAAGAAAGTCACAGGAGAGAGCAATTGTATCCTGATATCCTCTACTTGTTTTGTTGGGGAGTTTGATTATGAGAGCATGTGTTTAACTCTCTAGGAAAACATATCATGCGCCTGATCTATTTGTTGTCATGTAGCTTTATCTTCAATCATCATTGAGGTGAGTCAAACCTTCACGGGCGGTCTTTGGTCGGTTGGGACGACGGCGTCGGGGAAACGACAGGTGGCGCCGGCCGGTGCTCCGTGGGGAGACGGGAGTAGTGGAAGCAGATCCGGAGGGGCAACGACGCGCCCGACAATCGAACACAGCGGTGGCGGACAAGGATGCTGCTAAACAGACGGGACGAGCGGTGCCGGTGGGGCAGGCGGCTGAGCGGGTGGGACGGGCAGCGTCGGGGGGAGATGGCATGGGCGAGGGGGAGTAGATCTGGAGCAGGCGGTTGAGCGGGGGGAGACCGGAGAGGAGACGGGCGACGCCGGGGGGAGACGAGACCGGCGACCCGCCGGTGGCCCGTGGGGAGGGGGGTGACGGCCTGACCTAGTGACCTGAGTGCCTGACCTGACAGGGGGGGAGTAGATCGAGTGGACTTTGGAGTCTGGACTGGAGAATAGGCGAACAGGCAAAGCCGGAAAGGCCGCAAGCCCACAAGGCCACAAGGCCAAGGCCCAAGGCAACAATGCCCAAAGTCCGGATATCCGAGGCACTGTTCATCGGATAATCCGTATCCGTATCCGTATCCGCCGGATAGTATGCTACCGAATCCGTATCCGTATCCGATAAAAAATATCCGTATCCGTATCCGATCTGGAACTATCCAAAAAAAGTCCGATCCGAAACTATCCGTATCCAAAAATTATCTGGATCGGTCGGAAACTATCCGATCCGTTTTCACCCCTAGCTATAGCTTGAGCTATACCGAATCTAGGAATCAAACACGATGGACGGTATGACTATTTGGGCTGGGTTCGTGTTGGCAGGGCATAGAGGTGGCACATCAGCCTGTTGTGAGCACATCGGCATAGAGGCACGGTGCACTGCCGTGGGCCCGTGGCAGGGGAGCAGCGAGGGAGTTGTACCTGTGTCGTGTTTGCGTTGGAGATGTGGAAGGGGATGCCAACACTGCCATGGCCTCGCCCGCCCGTCGAGGCCGCTACTCGTCTCGCCATGGCTGTCCGTCGCCTCACACGCATGAATCGGGCCTACACTGTCGTGGCTGCCTACTGCGTCGCACACACGCTAGTGTTGTGGCTGCCCGTCTCACACATGCCAGTGCTGTGGCTGCCCATCGCACGCACACGTCGGACCTACGCCATTGTGACCGCTTGTCATCATGGCCGTAGAGGGGAGGCGAGGGGTGGAGGGAGGTGGGGCGAAGGGAGGCGGCAAATCGGAGGGGAAGAGGAGGGAGGCGGCGTGGTAGAGGGGAAGGGGAGGGGTCAGGGCATCGGGGCGGAGGGGAACAGCGGGAGCGGAGGGGTCAAGGGCGGTCGCTCGGTCCGGTCCAAAAAAGGGAGGAACGAGGAAGGGGAAAAAAAGAAAGAATAAGACCAAAAAAAGAGGGAAAGGAAAATATGTGGAAAAAAGGAAAAAAAGAAAAGAGAAAGAAAAAATTAAGAAATCATTGTACAAGATTATGGAATTGTTTGTGTGAAGTGTGCACGCTCATAAAATTTTTTTAGTTCCGTCATTGTTGAGAGTCAATGAGCTACATAAGTATCATAACACGCCGATCTTCTCATAGCATATTTGGTAAAAGAAAAACCATGTTCTCCATTGTAACAAATTTCAATTTCAATTTTGGTATATAATCCATTGCTGAAATGGTGGGAGACTGGTCCTTCGATTGGGGAGAGATAAACAAAATTGACTATGAATATGCACGCAACCCGACATGCTACAATGCGGTTCTTGATCGACCCTGTCCATCCCGTGTTAATGCCTCTACTTAATTGATCTGATAGTGACTTCTCCCTAAAATAGGGAAAGCCACCATTTTCTTTACGGTCACGCTCGACAGACGATGAGCGAGAGAGGGAGAGATTGAGAAAGAGAGAGAGATGGGCGAAGAGAGAGATTGAGAGAGGCGGGCGAGAGAGAGAGGGAGAGAGTTGAGAGAGGAGGCAATGGGTGAGGGAGAGAACTGACAGATTGAGAGAGATGGGCGTAAAACACATAAAGGGAGAACTACTCCGCTACATCGGGTAGAGAAGAAGGGCTGCTACATCGTCTTGTCCTCTCGTCGTAATAGTGCAAATGGGTTAGGCCTTGGTCGGTATAGTACAAAACAGGTATGAAGCGCAAATGGACTGTGCTTGGACTCATTGAAGGCGAGCTGTACCGGCACGACGGGCAATCACGACATGGTATGGTTCAAACACGGAGCATGATATGTCGGTCCGGCTTGACGCCCATCTCTAGCGCACAATAAATTTTCAGTAATCTACACTCAGCTCGTGCTAGCTTTTGTATCGTTGATTGGCATGCAAGATCTAATTTGTTATCTATGTTTAAGGAGTAGAGACGTACACTTGTAGAGAAGACAATCACTTGATGATTGTTTTGTTCTTCTGCATGTTCAAGAGTTGTGCGTATTGTTCAGAAATGATCAGGAGTTGAGTGTTTTTCGGAAATGAGGAAGATGGCCGTTCAAACATCAACTGTTCAATTCTTCCAGCATATAAGACGAGTACGTGTGATGATCATGACCATTTTATCACATGAAATGATGAGTATTGTGCCAGGGTTAAAAATTTCGCCAAAATTCGGTGAAATTTCGGATTTCGGGACAAGGCGAGATTTGAACTACCGACCGAATTTAAAACTTTAAAAAAATTGAATTGCTACAGTACTGCTACAGTATTTTCAGGAATTTTGGGTAATTTCGACGAAATTTCGGGTTTTGAAACCGGATTTGACCGAATTAGTCCAATAACCCCTAAGAAAGTCATCTTACATGAAAATTTGTTGAAAAACTAATTTTTTGAGACATTTTAAAATTTGAGCAGAAACACTGTCATATTTATATAAAATTGTACAAGCTTGATAATTGTGGTAAGAGTGTATGTGTGTGTGTGTATCACTACTATAAAAGGGGTTATATTAGACACGTCATCACTGACGGTTTTTTTAGAATACCATTTGTGATGAAAGCAAGAAGTTCACTATCACAGACAGTTTTATCCACAAACCGACTATGATGACAGGTATAACTTCATAGGCGGTTTGTGGATAAAACAGTCTATGATGTTTCCCTCATTACAGACGTTTTTATGCACAAGCTGTCTGTAATGATCAATTGAAAATAGTAAAAGCATGAAACATGCCTTGCAAAAGACTACTGGATTAATATGAGAAGTAGATTATTGCATTATATATAAGCTTCTTGTTGGATACATAAGTTTAACTAGTTCGTTGCTGGATACAAAAGTTTAACTACAAAAGACTACAAAAGTTTAAAAAAGACTGCTTAATTAGTCGACTCGTCGTCACTAGAGTCGTCGTCGGAGTTGCAGTCGTCACTCCGACCGTTTGGGCCCTCGCTCGACCCGGCTCTGTTGGGGTCATCCTCCGGCTCCCAGCCATTACGATAGCCCTCCGACGAGTTGTAGCTATCATCGTCGGAGGAGGAGGAGGCCGGCGGCGGACGCTTCTTCCCGACGACGACACTTGAGGCGGAGGTGGCCGGAGGGGTGCTACCTAACACAGTTGGAGGCGGATACGACAGGTAATGTGCAGCCAGCGGATTCATGGATATGGTGCTGGCGTGGCGCCATAGCCATTCCCGCAGAGGTCTCGGAGGTGGCGGAGGGGGAGGGTTTGTCGAAGGCGGAGGGTTTGTCGGAGGAGAAGGCAGTGGCGGTGGCAGAGCCTTCGTTGGAGGCCTAGCAGAGCCAACAGAGGAGGCGTTGGAGGGGCTCTTTCGTTTGCTCATGGCGGCGTCAGATTGGAGGGGATTTCTTTGTTTTGCTGATCGATCGAGTGTAGAGGCGGCCGATCAGCCTCTCTCTTCTTATAACCGCGGAATTGCAATTAACGATCCGCATTGGGGAAACGAAACGCCTCCTGGAACACGGTCTTCGAAGTGGAATTTGAACAGATGGTTTTAATTCTCTCACAAGACGAAACGATCAACTCGAAACACTACACACGTCTACATTGAGAAGACGAAGCAACATCACAGACGGTTTGTAAAAAAAACTGTCTACGATGATATAATCGCAGACAGTTTTATCCAAAAACCGTCTGTGATGTAGAGACATCGAAGACGGTTTTGTGCAAAAACCATTTGCGGTGTGACCTAACATCAAAAATGGTTTTTGTGCAAAAACTGTCTGCGATGTCGATGTCATCATAGACGGTTTTTGGATAAAACCGTCTGTGATATCAAGTGACATCGCAGATGGTTTTTGGATAAAACTGTCTGTGATGATTAATTATGTTTTCTATAAAAGAACAGAGAGCCTCGATCGCCTCTGTATTTTTAGGATTTCCTAGATATATCTGAGGTGGCTGCGATTGAGAGGCCTTCTAGTGAAAGGGACCCTACATTTGCAGTAACAATTGTAGATCCTTGTGCTCTAGGTCATCTAAGGTTAGTAATTACTTCAAATTTGAATTATATTTTAGATCTAGCTTGGGGGAAATGAATCTGTGTTCTACATCTAGCTTGTTGTAGATCCATTTGTTCTCTGTGATGTAAAGTTGACACATTTGCTATAACCTTATGTAGATCCATTTCTGCCTTTTGATCTAAATTAGTAGTTGGTTCTTACATGCATATCCATTCGTTCTTGTTCAATGTTAGGAGCTATATAGGTTAATCAGTAAGTAGAAATTTAGCCTATATGTAGCACATGTGCGTATGAGCACTCCTAGAGTACTTAATTCATCGTTTAACACCTATTATTACATATGTAGCGTAGATGGACCGAAGCTGGATGTACGTTGAGAACCGTGCGAGCGCCGCATACATTAATGGTATCTCCGCTTTTAGAAGAGCTGCAGAGGAAGATATGTCGAACAAGGGGGTGGAATTTATGCCTTGTCCATGCATTGACTGTGAGAATCTTCGGATGTTTTGAAACCCAGCGCAGATTGAAGCACACTTGATTATACGGGGTTTCAAAAGGGGTATATATGTTGGACCAGTCACGGTGAAGAGCAGATTACGCAGAGACCAAGTAGTACTACCATCGTGGACGAAGTCGACGATCTTTGGATATCGTCAATGAAGTCAACGATACTCCGGATGATATCGACTGTACTTTCGATGATAATCTGGATCAGATGTTACGGGATGCAGAAGGGAACCGTGATGAGCGGGAGTATGTAAAATTCCGGGGCTTGATGGATGACTCAGAGAAACTTTTGTTCCCGAGTTGCAAGTCCAAATACACAAGGTTGTCGTCCGTCTTTGGGCTGCTGAAATTAAAGGCAAGCAACGGTTAGTCAATAAGAGTTTCACGCGGTATTTAGGGGTGCATTAGCGAGATATGCTTCCGGAGAAGCGAGTTGCCGACAACCACCTACAAAGCCAAAAGGTTCTTTGTCCTTGGGAATGGAAGTAGAAAGAATACATGCTGTCCAATGATCAGATCTGTACATCAAAAGCGATGCATAAACTTGCATGTATGTTCGGTGTGCAACGCATCCAGGTACAAGCGTAAAGATAGATTAGATGATGACGACGAGGGCATGGAGGTGAAGAAAGGACCTCCCGCTAAGGTAGCATGGTATCTGCCTATAATTCCCCATTTGAAGCATTTGTTTGCGAACCCAAAAGAGACAAAATTGCTTCGATGGCACTTGGATGAGTGTAGAACGATAGAATGACTAGACACCCTGCTGATTCGACACAATGGAGAAACATCGATAGGAGGTTTGAAGAATTCGCAGCGGATCCGAGGAATATAAGGTTCAGATTTAGTACAGATGGAATGAATCCTTTTGGTAACATGAGCAACCGTCATAGCACTTAGCCTGTAAATCTCTATGTGTACAACCTTCTTCCTTGGTTGTGTATTAAGCGAAAGTACATATTGATGTCTATATTCATCGAAGGCTCGAAGCAACATGGGAACGATATTGATGTGTACCTAACACCATTAGTGGAAGATCTCAACACATTGTGGGCTCCTGGGGTGCAGGTATGGGATGCTTACAAACGAGAGTACTTCACTTTGCGCTGCCTGTTGTTCTACACCATAAATGATTATCCTGCCCTTGCTAACCTGTTGGGGCAGAGTACAAAAGGAGCCAAAGCATGTACTCACTGCTTGGATGACACCGAAAGTGTCTGGCTAAATCACTCACGCAAAACCGTGTACATGCGTCACCATAGGTTCCTTCGGAGAAATCACCCATACTGCAAGATGAAGAAACAATTCGACGGCACCACTAAAGACGCTTTAGCTCCAAAGCCTTTAAGAGGGACAGACATTCATGATATGGTTAAGAAGTTGGATGTTGCGCTAGGAAATAGACGTAAATCGAGGACCCGTGAGAAGAGCATGTGGAAGAAGAGATCAATATTTTGGAACCTACCTTATTGGGAGCACCTAGAAGTTCGGCACTGCATTGACGTGATGCACATAGAGAAGAATGTCTGTGATAGCTTAATTGGTCTCTTACTGAACATTAAGGGTAAAACAAAGGACGATATGAATGCACAGCTTGACTTGGTCGATATGGGCATCAGACCTGAGTTAGCACCGAAAGAGACTGATAAAGGCCGAACATGCTGCGAGCCTACTTGTTACACTCTGTCCAAGGCCGAGAGAACCGAACTGTGCCAGTGCTTGCATGGTGTGAAAGTTTCGTCCGGTTACTCATCCAACATGAAGAGACTTGTTTCGATGCACGATTTGAGTTTAACTGGCATGAAGTCCCATGATTACCATGTGCTTATGACACAGATGTTCTCTGTGGCAATTAAAAGTATTTTATCGATCAAGGTTCGGGAGACAATCACAAGGATGTGTTATTTCTTTAGCATAATTGCTCAGAAGGTCATTGATCCTGAAGGACTTGATGCTCTACAGCCGAGGTGGTAATAACTCTATGTAATCTTCAGATGTATTTCCCTCCATCGTTTTTCGATATCATGGTCCATCTCATTGTTCACCTTGTGAAGGAGATAAAGATGTGCGGGCTTGTGTTCCTACATAGTATGTACCAATTCGAGAGGTACATGGGAATTCTCAAGTCCTACGTATGGAATCGATCTCGACCAGAGGGTAGCATTATCGAAGGTTATGCAACCGAATAGGTCATCAAATTTTGCATAGATTACATGGCTCAGGTCGAACCGATAGGTGTGCCTCGATCTCGCCATGAGGGGAGGCTCTAGGGCATCGAGACCATCGAAAGGAAAGCAATCACGCCTGATCCGATTGCGTGCGCGAAAGCCCATTTCACAGTTTTGCAACACATGGCTGTTGTGGTCCCGTATATCTATGAGCACAAGAATTGGCTACGGCAAGAGAATCTGATGCGGCAAGAGTATTGGATCATCAGACAGCATAACGTCGAGTTCAACAGATGGTTCAAAGAGTGACAACCCATTACTGGAAGCACGCCAGGTGATACGCTGACATGGTTGGCAAAAGAGCCAGCTTTTACGGTTGTAACATGGAAAGGATATGACTTAAATGGGTATACATTTTACACAAGGGATCAGGACATGAAGAGCACAAACCAGAACAGCAGTGTTCGCATCGATGCGCTGAATACCACTGGATCGATGAGGAGTTCGACTATGTGCTATTCAAGATACCCTTATTTTGGTGCCGTTGGGTTAAGCTACAGCACATGAAGGTTGACAAGTATGGCATCGCAACTGTGGATCTTGAACGTGTCGAATACCAAGAGGAATCATCGTTCTCGCCAACCAAGTTGTTCAAGTCTTCTATGTAACCGACCCGTCCAACAAGCAGCGCCACGACGTTCTTTAGGGAAAAAGGAGGATTGTCGGAGTTGAGAATATGGTAGATGAGGAAGAATACAATCAGTTCGATGAGTTGCCTCCTATTGGTACCAGTGTCACAATCTAGAAAGACCAACCTAAAGAAGCTAGCTACACACATGTTGATCATCATGAAGTGCTAATTTTTGTACAAAAGAATAAGCAAGTATTGTCATCATGAGGACTTCATGTATATATACCAAGTGTTCCTGTATTATAATTAATTAATGACATGTATTAATTACTGAGATATATTGATTAAAATTAAGAGGTGTATATTGTACAAAATGAGATGTATGTATTATGATTAATTTTAATATATGATATATATGTTTGCACAGCAAAAAAATAATACAATAGCCCATCCCAAACGGTTCTGGAATTGAACCGTCAGGGATAAACATGTTTATCCAGATAGTTCTGGGATTGAACCGTCTGGGATGACTCCATCCCAGACAGTTCAATCCCAGAACCGTTTGGGATGGTCTTTCCGTGCCACTCAATAAATCGCGCGCTTGCCATTTCACCAAGTCCCGTGCAAACTTAATTTATTGTAACCCTAGCTATCGCGAGCCCCTCTCCCTCGGCAATTCCCTCACCCCCGGCCGTGCCATCCCTCGTCGGCGGCGCCCTCCCTGCTCGGCCATGCCCTCCCCCGTCAGCTGTGCCCTCCTCCCTCGGCCGTGCCATTCCCGTCGTCAGCGGGCCCCCCCTTGGCCATGCCCTCACCCAAGCTCGGTGGTGCCCTCCCTCGGCCGTGGTCTCCTCCCTCGTCGGCGCCTCCCCCTCGGCCGCGCCCTCCCCCACAGTAGTGTCTCCCCTCTCCATCGGTGGTGCCCTCCTCCCTCCCCCCTCCATTTTTTTGTTGCCTTGCTTGCTCTATGATGATAATGGGTATTCTGATGACTAAAACATTTATTTCTGTGAACTAGGCCTTGAACATTTATTTTGTTGAATTAATTGTTAGCCCATTCGTGATTAAGCTTAAAGGTTTAAAATCTTCAACCAACCTTTATTTGAGAGCAATATAATACAATATTTATTCAATTTGTCCGATTGGTGTTGCATGTACAAAATACCTCTTAACTTACCTTCTCTTAAATTTGCTTCTCTTAACTTACCTACTCTAGCTTAACCTTGCATCATACAAGATAGCGTTTCCTCAATCCCCGACGCCGAAGGGATATGATGACGCGCCCAACGTAGAAAGAAACAGTCGCAGTGCAAGAGGGCTTAGTAAAAGGTATCAAAGCTGATACACCATCATGGCGGTCGATCCATATGATGTGGCCCCTACCGCGCCTCCAAAAGGCTACGGCAGCTTTTCGGACCATGTGCGGGATCGTTGGGTGTGAACGGGTCCCCCTCACCTATCCATCATGGAAGATGCTGATGGATGAGGAGCGCGACAACCTGGTGACAGAAATATTCACGTCATTCGAGCATTCACAAGACGTCATGGCTGCACTGCGACGGTACGCGTTGCTAGTGGTGGGAAAGGCATGAAAGAACTTCAAGAGCGTCCTCGTTGCTAATTACGTCAATAAGGAAATGACTCCGTTCCAAAAGTACGGGTTCATCTCTGAAGACATTCGGGGACAATTTGTTGAGTTGAAGACGACGGAAGAGTTCATGCTTCAAAACGCGGCACACAAGACCATCTAGTCAAAAAACACACACCCACACAGACTCGGCTCAACTGGGTTTTGCGGGTAATATGGCGTAATGGATGAGGGAGGATGACGAGGTAGTCCAGAAGGAGGTCGCTCCGCCATTTGCCTCAATTGTGGACCCACATGCCTGAAACTAGGTAAGAGCGCAGTCACGTTACACTTCTTCGGGCAGTGTGTCCTTTGCAAACTCCACCGATGAGGAAGTATCCCAACGCCTAATATCGTTGAGCACAGAATCTTCCTAGGGCTCTTTCACTTTGAACAGAGAGAAAGACATATTCTTCACGGCCTTGGGAAATAAGGAGCACCCAGGTCGCACTAGAGGCCTAGGTGTTTTCGTTCCCTAGAAATTGGGATTCCCACAGGACTTGGCCATGTACCGGAGTAGGAAGAGAAGCAAAGCCGAGCGTGAGGAATAGCTAGTAGCCCTCATTGAGGAAAGGGTTGAGGAAAGGCTTAGAGTGTAGTTCGATAATCAGCTACGAAGCCTTGAGGAAAGGCTGGAGCAAAGGGTGGCTGAGGAAAGGCAGGCACGGAACGTGCTAGCCCAAGAAGCACATGCGCAGTTCAGCCCAACCAACCGTCTGAGCAGCTACGCGTCCGCCCCTGAGACGGACGCGGATGAAGTCAGATTTCCTCTTGATGACACCCTGGTAACAAGTCTGTAATGTTCCTTACCTACACTTTTAATGTTGGACGTGTTAGCTAATTACTTATGTACCCTTATGTGGGTGCCCATGCCTTGCAATCTGCAAGTGAGGCTTGCTAATGGCTCTGTTCCCCTGTAGACTACTTGGGGACAAGCATATGCATCCGGTGTAGTGGCAGTCGTGCACGGTCATACTGTAGAGCCGGGCTACGCGAAGGTTCATGTCGACGGTGTACATGAAATTTCAAGGCCGTCACGCTGGACATCCCCCCAAACGACGAGATCGTCACACTAGGGGATGCCATCAGCACATTCATCCAGTGGCCTAAGAAGGACATCTCCTTCGACACCCACCCAGGAGCACTGAAGCTACAAGCAGTCCAAGAGGCACCACATGATGCGCCAGAGCTACCAGCACTACCGGAGCCATGCCATGCATTGAAGGAGCCCACCAAATCGGCTATCGTGTCCGGTCACGCGCAGACTGTTACTACAGTAAGGGCCCACTCGTCTCCTGTGAAGACGAAGTTTAGTAGAAGGGGATGCGGAGACAAGGGCAAATCGAAATTGACCACGTCAGCCGATGACTTTCTGTTTGCCCCATTGGTGCGGCAATTCGAGCTAGGGCAACCGTTCATACTAGATGAGTGCGAGGAGACGCTTTCATTAGCTGCGTTAGATTGCAAGATTGGTACATGCAACAAGCCAACAAGCCGGTGGCACAACAGAGAACGAGTATGTCGATGAGCTTCAAGGTGGAGTATTTCTTACATCGGTTTTTAGATGGTGTCTTCGTGGTCGACTTCACCGACTTGTTCGATCTATACAACATTAGAGCGCTCAACGCCTCACTCATAAGATGTTGACCAATGTAAGTGTGTGCAATCACCATCTATATTTCTGACTCACCGATAAATGTCATATATATATCATCCTTGATTTGTATATGTAGATATATGATCTTGAAAGCAGCAGCAAGGGAACAACCGGTGGGTTTCGCCGACCCACACATGGTCTCCAAGTAAACCTTGGATGAAAATAAAGAGGTCATCTACGAGTACATGGAAAAAGTACTGCTGACTCATTCGAACAAAAAATTCATACTTTTACCCTACAACCCGGGATAAGTGCTTCGTCTAGATGCTATACTCGTTGATTTCTACTATATATCACAACATGAAGTTATGTTCAGTGACCATGACAACATACCTGTGTAAGTATCACTGGGTTCTACTTGTAATTATACCGAGACAGAACCGAGTAATTTACCTTGATTCCAAAAAGGGCGACAAACACGATTTGAAGCCTATTAGAGATTTTCTCGACACGTCGTTTGGTGTCTACAAATCAAGGGGAGGGCCACACAAGAAGGGCCCAGCCACACTAATGCATACTTTTAATTTTCCAGTATCTAATAGTATACACAATAATCCTTCACACTCCATAATAATACCTTCGGAACTAATTAACCTATTATGTTTTGGTAGTGCCATCAGCAGCCAAAGGGTACTGACCTATGTGGATTCTATGTTTGCCACAACATGGCACTCCTCGTTGGTTCCCAGCAGACCAATGTCATACAGGTCTGTCAATCTTGCAACAATTGTCTCCACTTATTAATTTATATACACGCGAGACTTTACTCTTCTCATTGATAGGCTTGGTAATGCGCTGAATCTGCATTGGAACAGGCTGACCTACTAACTCTTCGAGGACAGCTCTGTGCCTTCTTGCTATGTGAAGTCTTAAATCCAAAGGGCAAATGCTACTCACTTACCGTACATTCAGATTATTTTGTGGACCTTGTGCTGTGAATTTGTCATTTCTACTTCTAAATCCAATTGGTTAGTACATATGTGAGTTGATTTCTAAAATGGATGCGCTGTACATATGTTGTAATGTGCGATGTGAGTTGATTTATGAAATGGATGCACTGTATGTTGTGTAACATGTGATTAGAGTACATTTTAAAATTTATGTCATAATAATATGCTGGCAATACTATGTACTATCTTTTGTTTCAGAGGGCATGGCGAGCAATTCTTGAGGCTAGCTAATATATTATAATTTAGTATAAAATAGAAAATCAATTTCATAGACGGTTCTAATGAAGAACCATCTATGAATAGGCACAAATCGTAGACGGTTTCAAATTGGAACCGTTTGTGATATATTCCACTTCACAGACAGTTCTTCCTTAAAACCATCTGGGATAAGCCCATCATCACATACGGTTCGTAAGTAGAACCGTCTGAGATGATGCCACATCACAGACGGTTCATAAGTGAAACCCTTCTGTGATGAGGTTTTTCACAAACAGTTGTAAAACCATCTGCAATGACTCTTTGTCATCACTGATATTTGCTTACAGATGGTTCACAAAACTGTCTATGATGAGGTTTCTGAACCGTCTGTGATGAGCTTTTGTGTAGTAGTGAATATATATATGTGTGTGTGTGTCTGTGTGTGTATGTATGTATGTATGTATGTGTATATATTTGTGTGTGTGTTTCAAGCCATCACATTTTCAAATGATGTTTTTTTAAAAAAAACTGAATTTTCAGATGATATTGTTGTGATGTGAGGACCAAGATTCAGGGGTTTTATTAACTTTGATTGGGTTTCTCTTCTGGACTACCACAATCTGTTAGGATTGATTATTGTTGTTGTTGTTATTGATGTTGTGATGTGAGGAGTTCAAGCTAGGCAGGTAATTTGATATAGTTCTGTAAACTAAACCCCAGTATAGTTAGTTATAAGAGAACGCTAGTTATTGTTCTTCAGCACGCTCTTCTTGTTCTCTTTCTTTGGATTGTTTGCAAGAGTTGGAACTGGATGATCTTTGATCGTGTTTTCTTGTGCGACAGTCATGGCATCTTGAATCGGCTGGTTGTTGCTAAGGTTTTATGCCTGTGGCCTCATCACTAGGTTGAAGAGCTTATTGAACTGCTCTTGCATCCCTGGAGCTAATGTTACTACAGCCGAAGCCTCTATCGAAACCTCGAGGATTTTTTGGATATCTGCTGGATAGTCATCCATGGCCATTACTTTGGGATCTTCAAGATCAACAAAGGAGAAACCCAACAAGTCTGTCAAATCGAATGATGTTGGGGCAATAGCAATGGTAGGGGCGGCAGTGTCGGTAGTGAAGATGGTGGTGGGGGTTCGAAAGAGGCTACAGGCTGATCGGCTAAGATGTTTGCCACCTGCACCAACGGAGTTGGCTAAAAAAGGAGTTAAAGGGAGCTAAGCCGATGAGGTAATATGCTTACGAGAAATTAATAGAATATAACTTACCCCGCCGGTAGTTGACGCATGTGGCGAACTTTCGTTGCTTTGTTCTTGCGGCTTGAAGCCTCTTTTGGTGGGAGTTTTGGTGGACTTGGTGCGCTTCTTCTCCAAAATTAACCGCCTATGAGTATTAGTCTCTAAAAAGATGCTTGTGACAAAAGAAATACTAGCTGATTAAAAAATACTTACCGGGCTATTGTTGCTCCTCTATGTCCGATAGAGAAGGGCTCTGGATTCCAAGCATGCCTATTAGGCCTGTTGACTGTTGGGGCCTCTTGTTTTGTTGACCGCTGCCTAACGGGCCGGTCATCGCTTTCTTCCCAGCAGCCTTAGTCTACAAAAAGGAAGCAAAGCTGATTAGCAACGAAGTACTTGATGAAAGTTTTAAAAAATGCAACAAAAGATTCATTTAACTTGATACCTCACCGGTAATAGCTACTAAGCTTGTGTTAGTATATCCAGAACTAGCCTTGCCGCTCGAGTAGCTGTTAGTAACTACCATCGGCTCAGGTAGATTTCAAAAAAATTAATTGATAATGGTTGACAGTGTCTTCTCTGAGTAAAGTGCCTCTGTAATGGCTGACCACTAAGAAGAGAAGTGCCCTGCCCGACGTGTGTTCAAGAAAAAGTGTAGCAAGTCTTTGATCTGGAAGTCATCAGCTATCTCCAGGACAATACCGGCTGTAGCTGCATTTCAAACTCGAGCTCTTAGTTGAAACCGATCAAGGCGTTGAAGACTTGGAATGACTTGTCAAAAGCCCAACTGTCTGGCATAGAACAAAGGGTGATAAAATTCATACGAGGGCTGGAAGGTCTAACTTCTTGTATGAAGGCTGACATTCAATATACTTGGAGAGATGAATAGCTTGTAAAGTTCCAAGATTTCTTGAGGCATCAAAGAACTATTAGCTCCAAAGTGCAGAAAAGTTTGCCATGGTAAATGAGCTGCATTGCTATAGCCAAAGAAGTCTTGCTATTTGAAGTCTTCACTGTCGAGCTGTAAGAAGAATTGTAGATATTTCCTTAAGCTGATAGGAGTGATCTTTGTCTCATTCCCGAAGCAGGGTATAAATCTTTCACCGAATGATTGACTTGCTCTATACTTGGGCTCTTCATCCTTTGGAGTTTCTTCCCGTGGAAACGGGGTATTATCAGTTGGGTTCAGGAAAAATGATCAACTGACACATATAATACAACAAGATCTGCACGAACCAAAGTGGCACTCCTACGTTGCCGACAGTAAAATTGCCAAAGCCTATGAACAGCCGACTTCTTATGATATACATCATTTGATAGATTGCCCTGAGCAACATCTTTCCTAAAGCTAGCCGATGACCTTCTACTAGCTGTTCAATCACACTTTGGTAGACTTGGGTCAGCCCAAGAGATGCCCAGCAAAAGAGAAATTTGTCTAGCCAGAGATTGAGGAAGGCGATGTGCTCTTCATCTGATACTGATCCATTGACTTGATTGTTATTGCTGATATATTTGCTCCACCCATTGCCCTTGGATCAGATCAACTTATATTTTGGTTTGGCACTGAAAGACGATACCTGCTCCCCATCGGACCTCAAACAGCATAATTGGACCACATCTAAGAGGTTGGGCCGATTGCATCGGTTTTGAACATAAAAGCTTTTAAGGTGTCTGACCAAAAATAACATGTCATGGCCACTAAGGGCTCATTGGCTTCGGGGTCGGCTAATGAAAGTGGAAGGCATTTAGCTATGCCTATCCTCTCCCAAATTTCCCTCTTTTGGGCTGCTACCCGATTGTACCAAGTCCTCCATCCTCTCAGCGCCGTCGACCAGGCCCTAAAGCTCTTACTCCACCCTTCTACAATGTATCTAGATCCAATAGAGGGAGGCGAGGGATTTCTTGATTTTAACCATGTCAGAATCTAGGTTTCTTATCGGGTCTAGATAATACTAGCCATTACTATTAGGAATCGGAATAAGTACCTGATTGGGGTTTATTCAGCTAATCTGAAAATGAGTCGATTGGGGATTGATGAAGATAACACTAAAGAGCTTGTCAGCAAAAGTGTGTTCAAAGCCGATGTCAAGGGTTTTGAGAGCTCGTGCACATGAGAATAATAGTGTGGAGGCCTCATATTATAGCAGGGTAAAAAGTTGAAATGGCGACAGGAGATTTCAAGGGGCACGTATAGTAAAAATGCACGATATGTATATCAAGATTTATACAGTGCCATAAATGGGACGATTACTAGTGAAGATATTGCGTCAAGCCGATATCAGTAATAGTCGATAGCTAAGATTTTTGGAAGATAACATATTATCTCCCAAAAATAGGGGATATAAGTTTGCACCAAGATTTGGCAAGAGTATGGACGCATTATCAGGATAAGGATTATAATATTTTGGCTGATATTACATAAGGGAAGAAAGGTTAAAGATAGTAATATGGCTGATATTGATTCGATTTTTTAGGAGTCCTGTTCTATTAAGAAGCCAATACAGATCATGGTGGGAGACGTATTGGAAAAGGACATGATCGGCCGGTAGCTATAAAAGATGGTCAAGGGCAAATCAGAAAAACAACACAATTCAATAAACCAACTCGCATTATTTTCATTTACTTTTCTTGTCGACTAGGAGTAGACTATAATTTAGACTTCTTGTAATCCGATTTAATCAATAAAGTTACGCATCGCCAATTATTGGTTATCTTTGATTATGCTGATTAGGTTTTATTTTTCTCCGATCTTATTGCGCATCGCCCTTTTTTAGAAAAGTTCTTATTGTGTATCGCCCTCCGATCTTAGATGATTAGATCTAAGCCAATTGTTTCACTAGATCGGCTTTGAGCATGTTACATATTCGTTTTACCGATTGTAGGATCAAATCAGTTTGCATGTCTAGATCAATCGAACCCGGCGTTCGTCTGATGTGTTGTAGCCGATAAACTGTACTTCAAGTTTTTGGCTCCAATACTTTGTAACCTTGATCTTTGAGAAACCAATTTAATTTCAGGTGGGATCTCCCCCACCGCTGGTTTCCTAAAAGAAATAGTACACTAGTAAACATTTTGAAATTTTAGCTAAATGTTTCTCATGTAAATTTACAGGATTTTCTTTTGTGATATCAAAATCCAGGGTATTACTTGGTCAATATTGGAATGTACACTAGTTTCAGAGATAGCATTACTTAATGTTTTTTAGATATATATTGTACATCAGGTTCCATTAGATTGCTCACAACCTGCATACCCCCAAAGTGAACTGATGTCTTTTTTTTTCCTTTACTTTTCTTTTTGTGATGAACTGAAGTCTGGTTGGTCCTTTGCTGCAGGAACTGACAGACTCTCTAACGCTTCCTTATGGGCTTGTCCAGCAAAACATTTGATCGGCTTGTCTGGCCCACGAACTGGGTTTCGCCAATGACCAGGCCGGAAGGAAATTAGGGCTTATCCTTTTAGTCTACCAGAACTTAATACTGCTGACTCGAGGATTAAAAACGGAAAGGACAGTTCTTTAAGCATTCTTGTCCTGCTAGGCTTCTTTGATTAGTACAAATAAACCATTAATCAACAGCATTACAAAGAAAAAGTAGTTTACGCAGGTCACTTTTGAGTATGCATAAAGCAAGAACCATCCACTAGTCCAAAGAATAGGATGCATGTGTTCTGAGCGCACGAGTGTACCAGTCATTCGGGAGAGTCTACGGCTCTTTGGTAGAGTTTTAGATCTCAGATTTATCTTATATTTGGAGCTTATAGGTTTAAATAAAGTTAATTAAATCTAAATTTTTAGTCTAAAATGTAAACAAGATGACTCACCTAAACACTCTTAATGTACCCATAGTTTTAGTTTCAAAAATTTTGGAGTTAGGAATATTCTGCTCCACCAACTCCACGGATTTTGGTGGAGCTGGAGCTGCCAAACACCACATCAGTTCAGTAACTTCCTCAATCATTCTCATATCTCTTTTTTGAACAACAGTAGTTAGATTGGATCAGAGTATGTGATATATGACAAAAACCTAGACGGTATCAAAATAAAGTAGATAAATCCTGCTCCACCAACTCCACAGATTTTGGTAGAGCCGGAGCTGTGCCAAACACCACATCAATTCAGTAACTTCCTCAATCATTCTCATATCTCTTTTTTGAACAACAGTAGCAAGATTGGATCAGAGTATGTGATATATGACAAAAACCTACACGGTATGAAAATAAAGTAGATAAATCTCATAGAGAGAACCGGAATAACGATGATGAAACAACCACGATATGAGAGCCGTAAATTTTTAAGCTCAACCTTAAAAGAGTACAAGGGAATATTACTTTCTCACAACCCTCTCAAATCTTTTAAAACCATTGGATTCTTACCCTATAAAAGAATCTAGTTTTAAAAAATAACCTAACAGTTATTATCCCAGATGTTTGTGATATATCATAAACTGTTTTATTTTAAAACCGTTTGAAATTATATGTAAATCACTGATGGTTTATGAATAGAACCGTATGTGATATCTCCTAGTGGTATTTAATATAGAGACCCGAGCCACTTAATGCTTTTTAGGGTTTCAAGATCTATCTTTGAGGTGGCTGCGACTGTGAGGCGATTTAGTGAAAAAGAGAATTGATTTTTGAAGGGTGATCTTAGATCCATTTAATTTTGGTGATCTAAGGTGTAACACCCCAGCATTCCGTATGCCCAGAATGTCACTACCTCATGCAAGAATTACAACTAAATAGCCAAATAAACCGAAATTTCAGCAAGCTCACTAATGCATAAAAATTGAATTACAACAACTAGAAACATCTCCAAATAAAATATACGCAGCAACTAAACAAAATCGCTTAAGATGATAACATATGGTAACAATAACGAGTATAATCTGATAGTGAAAGACCATGTGGAGGTCTATACCTTTGTGTGATGAGTAATTGACTAGACTAAAGGTTGATCCGATGAGTAAAAGACTAGATTAAAGGTTGATCCGATGAATAGCTGACTAGATTGAAAGGTTGATCCGAGTCAGATTTGTCTTGAAGCATTTTGATAAAGTTCTCAACCAAGTCGTGTTTCTTCGCTAAATTTCTCTAGCTCCTCGAGTGGTTCTCTTTCTTGGCTATTTGCTAAGTGCCGAGTGCTGCCAAGCCGTTGCTGAATTCTTCCAGCTTTCCGACTGGTTTCTTTGCTAGGTATTGTGTTCCGAGTGGTTCCTGTCTTTGCTAAGTGCGTCTAACTTTTTGACTGGTTTTCTTCCTTTGGTGAAGGCCAAGTGCTTCCAGTCCTTGCTGCGTGATTTTTAGCTTCTCGACGGTTTCCTTCTGAGTTGAGTACCTTGTTGTAATCCAAGGGTTGTTAATGACTCACCAGGTGGTTAGTCGAGTGGTTCGCCAGGTTGTTAGCCGAGTGGTTAACTAAGTGGTTAGCTGGGTGAATTAGCCTTATGGCTAGGCAAGCGTTTCAGCCGAGTGGGGCTTGAGTATATGGGTTTGCCGACTGGTTTTTGTTAAGTTGTGTTTGACTATTTTGAGATAGTCAGCAAATATGATTGTGGGCATTGCTATGTGAAAGGTTTCCTTGTTTTTGATGGTTCTTGAGCAGCGGTCTTTGGGTCATGGTGGTAGGAAGGTGGCCGGGACTAGGCGAGGTGCGTCGGAGGTCCAGAACGGCTGGGAGATCGCCGGAAGATAATCGGAGACGGAGTTCGGGCAAGCCAAGAAGGCAAGGAAAAGAGCAGATACTAGCTAGATGCTGCAAGGATCAATGAGGACTGTTGGAGTACAGTCTAGTTGATAGAAATAGCGGGTCTAGTAGTATGCTTTGAGAGCTATGCAAGAAAAACCCTGTGTTAGTGGGTTTAGAGTTTCCCCTTGCAGGTTGTGTGAGTGGGTGCTTCCTAGCCCTTAGATGAGTCTCTAGGGTTGAGAGCTGGATCTAAGGGTGTTAAGTGGCCCAAGAGTTGTATAAATATGGAGGGATGCCTCCCTCAACCTGGTGGTGGTTCGTAGGGGATCCCAGAAGGGTTTTAGAGGTTTTGAGTTCTCTGTTGAGCTTTGCCCACTTTTGTATGTGGTTTTGTAACCTCCCTTCCAGGAATACAAGATTCATATCAAAGATTTCAATACTTGCATTTTACCTTCTATCATTTACTTTATGCAAGTTACTTTCTGCAATTTAAGTTACGCAATTTACTTTACGCAAGTTGATTCTTCCGTCTGTATTCTTTCTTGCGTTTTTTGCGTTCTTGAGTTGATTGATCTTGTATTTCATTTCTATGCCCTTATAGCTTGCTATGTTTGAACTTCCAGATCTTTTCATCAGTAGCAAGTTTTACACCGATTTCCCTGTTCTTTCTGCTTTTCTTAAAGTGTTCATTCTTCTTGGACAGAAAGATCGATTCTTTGAGATCAATCTTGTTGATCCTTTCAGGAATCAAGTTTCTTGGTGAACCAAGATCACATCTACCAAATTCAGCGAATTTTATTGAGGCAATCTAAAGGTCTTGTGATTCTTGTTCTGGTTGAGGCTTCTGTTCATGAGAAAGTTTTAGGTTTGGTACTCTCACCTACTCCTGTAGGGTACCACCAGCTTTTCTTCTGAAAGAACCTCCACCCTTTTTGAATGATCTTTTGTGTTAATCTTTTGGAATACTGTATGTGGAAAAATTTGATTGTGACCGTTCACCCCCCTCTGCTTGCCATTCCGATCCTTCAATTGGTATCAGAGCTGGTTATGCTCTTTTCATAAATCTTGACCGGTCTCAAGAGCCATGGCAATAGACAAATATTCCACCAAGCCTCCCATTTTCTACGGAATTAATTTTCCTTTTTGGAAGTTGAGGATGGAATTATACATCACTGCCCAGGGCTTCCTGATTTGGTAGAAGGTGAAGCTCCTGTATGATGTTCCTACCGATGAACACGTCACAGCCAAAAATATGGGTGATGTGGAGGCAAATGCTAAGGCAAGAAATATCCTCATACAGAGACTTAGCAATAGTGAGTATAACAGGATCTCTCATCTGCGATCCGCTCATGAGATCTAGGTGACCCTCAATGCTTACCATGAGGGTACTACCCAAATCAAAACCGTGAGGCAGGATCAACACAAGCGTGAGTACAACAAGTTTGAACAACACGCTGGTGAGAGTCTTGACGAGTGTTTCGGTCAATTTATAAAAATTTTGAGCGATCTCCGGGCAGTTGGTTATATATACCCTGACTCGGATAGTGCTCGTCATTTCTTGACCGCACTTGATCTTCGCATTTGGGAAATGATGGTAACCACCATCAAGGACACAACTGATTTGTCGACCTTGACTCTTGACAAGCTTATTCTCGTCTCAAGACTCATGAGATCGACGTCGTCTCTCGCAAGATGAAATCTCAGTCGATGGCCTTGGTTACTGATCCCATTTGTTCCTCTTCTTTCAACTCTTCTGCTATCTTTTCTCTCTCGGCTCTTTGTGAGCTAAGCGATGACTGTCTGGATAAGTTTCCAGAAACTGAGCTTACTCTTTTAGCTTGCAAATTTTCTCACGCCTACAAGAGGGTGAGAGAAAGAAAAAGTGGTGTGATCACTTGTTTCGAATGTGGTGGCCCCAATCACATTCGAGCAAATTGTCCAAAACTGGAGACGGGCAAAAATGACTCTAGCGGTTCCAGCAAGAACGACTACACCAACAAGAACCGTAACAAGAAGCCTCCAGTTCGCGAGCCGGCGCACGAGAAGAAGTATCGCAACTTCTCAAAGAACAAGAAGCTATTCCACCGCATCCTTGCTGCCCTCGACGACATTAACCTCTCCGATATGGAGACATGGAGCAACGAAGGCGAGGATGATCCACAAGAGAAGAAAGGCAGCGGCAATTTCTTCGGCATGTGCTTCATGGCAGACACCAACGACGTCAGTGACTCCGAGCTCTACAGCGACTCGGACGAGGTACCTTCCTATGACCAGCTCAATTAGGCCTTTTGCAAATTAGGAAAATTTAATGCTAGAGCTAGAGCTAGGTGTATGGAGCTTGAGAAGGAAGTAGGTATCCTTACTCGGGAATTAGCTTTTCTTAGATCTTCTCCCTCCCGAGTCACTAATGATTGTTCCTTGTGTGATGCTCTGCTTGTGGAGCTTGAGAACCTAAGGACCTTGCATGATAGTGTGCAAACTGAACTTGAAAGCCTTAGGTTGAAGAATGCTAGCACTCGGACTGATGATGCTTCCTCTCTAGATGCTAGTTTTCTTCATGCTCATGCTACTTCTTCATGTGATAATTGCCCTAATTACTTGCTAAAATAGATGCCATGAGCGTTCACCTTAGGAAGCTTTCTTCTAGAAACCATGAACTTGAAATGCATGCTTCTAAGAACCCTGTCAGCTCATGTGAGGGCTGTAAGCAACTAAAACTTGACAATGAAGCTTTAAATGTCAAGTGTGGTAAACTTGATAAGGACTTACTAGATAAGTCACTTAAGAGTTGCTTGCATTGTTCTGTGATTGAAGGGGATTTGGACAAAATCCAAGTCGAGCTTAGGAAGAAATTAGAAGACCAAACCCATAGAATTAGAGAAGCTCCCTGCGTTTCTTGTGAGGCCCTCAAAATTGAGGCAGCCGTGCTGAGAGAGAAAAATGCACGTGCTGGTGTTTCTTCTTCTCTTTCTGGTTCTTCTTCTTCCACTCACCCCTGTTTTTCTTATGCCTCACTTTTCTAGAGAGTGTGAGTACCTCATGAGCACTCTTGAAAAATTTGTAGGAGGTAAGAAGAAGCTTAATCTCATTCTGGACCAATAAAAAATTAGCAGATTTAATCAGGGTCTAGGATTTGACTCCTTGGAAGACGTTAGGACTCATCCTCCTACCATTGTGCGTGGATCCAAGAGTTGAGAGATTGTGGTTGCTCCCAGGGTGAGTACCACTGTGTTTAGATCTATTGGGATTGTTCATGGGACTTCTGAGCAGAAGAGTGCTCCTCATGTCACTTCGGCCTCTAGTAAGGCAAAGTATTCATGCACCTTCTGTAAGAAGAATGGTCACCTAGTAGATTTCTATTATAGGCGTGCCAAAATCACAAAACGTAAGCATGTAGATGCTCCTAAGTGTATTCAGAATCATTCTCAGGTTCCGAGTGCATCTAAGACACATTGCTACTAAACAAATTGAAAAATCACCTGTTTTTAGGCGGCGTCCAGGACTCGGTTTTCATGCTGTTCAGTCGAGTTTTGGTTCTGGAGCTGCTTGTGGTCAGCCTTTCCGCCGCCCCTTTGATATTTCTTGTTTTTCCCATCGAGATAGATATCAGCGGCGTGAGGTATTTTCAGGTAGGATATTTAGGTAGCCTCGTTGGGATGGTCCAACTTTTGCATCATGGGGGGCTAAACCAGTGACAACTCACAGATCTCCTACTAGAATTGTTTCTACTGATCTTGTGAGAGTCGAGCGTCAAACAGACACTAGAGTCCAGTCTTCTCCTTCTGTGGCTGGCACTTTGAGACGTCGTGTGATTCAGTATTGGGTTCCCAGGTCCTCACTTTATCCCAATACTGGGTCTTCTCTCTCTCTTTTGACTTGATCAGGTTTGTTGGATGGGGAAGGGAGATGTTTGGATTGTTGACTCCGGCTATTTTTGCTATATGACCGGAGACTCTTGTAGGTTCTCTTCCCTAGTCCGAGCCTCTGGTGATGAGTTGATCACTTTTGGGGATGCTTCATCAGGTAGAGTTATTGCTAAAGGTACGTCCATATTAATGAAAATTTTATTCTTAAGGATATTGCCTTAGTAAGTAAGCTGCAATATAATTTACTTTCTGTTTCTCAGCTTATTGATGATTCTTTCGAGGTAAGCTTTAAGAGTAATGCTTGTAGAATCCTTGATTCATTAACAGAGTTGGTTTGCGGGATATCTAGATTTGGGAGAGTCTTTCGTGCTGATTTTTCTGTTTCTTCTGGAGACTCTCTTCGGTGTTTGATTGCTTCTGAGTCCCGTGATCTTTTCTTCTAGCAAAGGAGACTTGGTCACATTGGTTTTGATCATTTGACTAGAGTTAGCAGCCGCGATCTTATTCGTGGTTTGCCCAAGCTTAAGATGATCAAAGAGTTAGTTTGCTCTCCCTGCCGACATGGCAAGATGGTTACTGCTTCTCATCCTCCAGTCACCGTAGTGATGACTGATGCACCAGGACAGCTTTTGCGCATGGACATTGTTGGTCCAGCTAGAGTGCAATCAACAGGAGGGAAGTGGTATGTTCTTGTCATTGTTGATGATTTCTCGAGGTATTCTTGGGTATTTTTCATGGCCTCGAAGGATGAGACTTTTTCTCTCTTCAGAGGATTTGTTAGTAGGTTGTCTATTGAGCTCCCACGTGCGTTACAAGCTATACGTAGTGATAATAGCACTAAGTTCAAGAACTCCTACTTTGAGAATTTCTGTGTGGAGTTTGGCATAGAGTGTCAATTCTCTTCTCCCTACGCCCCTCAGCAAAATGGCGTAGTGGAAAGGAAGAACAGGACCCTAGTTGAGATGGCCAGGACGATGCTAGATGAGTACAGTACTCCTAAAAAGTTTTGGGCTGAGGCTATAGCTACTGCTTGTCATGTTTCCAATCACGTTCTCTTGAGAGCACATTTGCATCCCACTTCTTATGAGTTGAGGTATGGGCGAAGCCTAGTGTTTCTCATTTTCTTGATTTTGGTTGTAAATGCTTTGTTTTGAAGTCTGGTAACTTGGACAAGTTTTAATCTCGTTCTTCTGATGGGATTTTTCTGGGTTACTCGACTTCTTCTCGTAGCTATAAGGTCTAGGAGTTGTGATACGAATAGGATCATAGAGACCTGTGATGTGACCTTTGATGAGGCTGCTCAGAGCTAGACCTGATATTTCAGGCTCTTCTTATCCTTCCGAGACCATCTTTGTAGAGGATGATGAAGATGTTGGTGTCTCACCTGATCCAGTCTCCTCTACACTTGAGGTGCCTCCTGTTTCCATCTCTGCACCTCAGGAAGACCAGCCTTTGCCATCCGACTTGTCGATTTATCGCGATCGTCACCGCAAGAAATAGGATGGGGGTCGATTAATCTACGGACCCGGCGGCCGCTTCGCTCGAATCGAAGGAAAAGTCTGAGACATGGTTATGGTCGAGCAAGACGACGACGGCGGAGAGCAAGAGATTTATCTTGGTTCGAGCCCCTGTGGTGGTAATAGCTCTACTCGATCGCCTTGCGGCCGCTTTTCTTAGCTATTTACGTGTACAAGGATGTATTCTGACTTCGGTGTTAACAAGGGCTATGTCTAAGCTCGAGCTATGGCGTGTTGTGCGTTGTCTTCGTGTCCCTCAAGGACTATGCTTCCTTGGTCTTTATACCTCCTCAAGACGCATAGCAGACGGAGAGATTCAGGAAGTGGCCTTCGTGCACGTTGAGGGTCGGCAAAGAACTGTTCGAACTTGTTGCACACACTCCTACCCCACGACCCGCGCCTTGGGCAACCGCCACAAACGCTTGATCCGAAATCAAGGGTGAACCACAGCTCGAGCGAGGCCGCCCGAGCTCGAGGTCGGCGGGACCGTGCTTCGGGTCAGCGCTCTAGGTCAGTGCTTGGCCCGCACCTGTGTCGTGGCCGGGGGCCTCCCGAGCATGGGGATCCTGTTGACCGTGTCTTGCCGCCGGTCAAGGCCTTGACCCTCGTCAGCTAGCCCCCGAGGCTTAAGGTCGTGGCCAGAACGTGGGCCGACCTTGAGTCTCTATAGCTGGGACCGATTCCCAAAATTCTCTCGAGGTCGAGGTCGGGCGGAAAGCATGCCTGGCCTTGATGATACGACACCTGGCGCCTCTTGATCTCCGAAGCCCTGCTACGGATACGAACGGTTGGTGGACACCCACCATATCTCGAAACCGCCGCCCCGGCCTTAATTGCGCCTGTCAAATCGTGGCGGCGTGTCCTTCGCGCCCGATGCGGATCCGGCGACGGCGGCTTATAAACTCAAAGCCGCAGCGACTCTTGAGGGAACTTCTCGACCAGCCCCCTTCGTCTTCCAAGCCTCTCCGCCCAAGCAAGTAACCTTCCTCCCCCGCCCTTGATCGAAATCGCCGCGATCGCCATGGCCAAGCTAGGGAGGAGCACATTGTCGCATTCAAGGATGAAGGAACTCGAGACCACAGGACTGCCGACCCATTCACATGGCGGTGAAGAACGCAACGACCGAGCCAACCCCGGGACAACGAATCGCTCAGACCGCAAGCACTACGTCCTCTTGACTGCGGACCCGGAGAGCGAAGTTCCTCTCCGTGGTCCTCACCAATTGCGAGATCGAGCTCATAAACACAGTGCGAACTCCATTCTTCGCTTGCCATCTTCTCCCACCAGGCGAGGGGTTCCTAGAATCCTTCCCAATCCTCGCTTTTCTTGGTGCTTTAGCCTCTTCCGCTCGGAAAGACCACGTGGTCGGCTACCTCTATTTTCGACAAAGGGCCGGGGCTCAAGTGGTCCTTCCCAAGATCCAAGCTCGAGACTCCCTCGGGCCATGGTCCGAGCGGTGGTTCTACCTGAAGAAAGGGGAACTCGGACCTTGTTGTCACGAGGGAAAGCCGTCGGTGGGAAGAAGGAGACCCCAGATCTGCGGGCGATCCCGAGGCCGACGAAGAAGCCATGCCGCCATTCATCTCTGCGCCGAGTCGGGCCTCACCGGCAGTAATCGCCATCGACTTCTGCGAATCGGTGTCCCCCACTGGAGGCGAACGCACCCGTTCTACGAGATCCAGGGGCGCCTCGACCCGACCCGTGAGGGCACGACCGGTAAGCATCCCTGCCTCGTGGCCTTGCTTGGGTCTGGCCCTCGATCTCTTTTTGAAGGGCATTTCCCTTTGCAGCGCCGTTGGAGTCCTGGGTTGCCGCCAGGATGAACGAGATGTTCGGAAAACTGGCGCACAACTACTCCATGGGCGGCGGCCCTCAAGAATGTACTCGTCGAAAAGCCGAGGTAAGCCATCCCACCAATGGCTCGACTGGAGTGACCACAGGGGCCTTCTGATCCTTCAAGCTCGCGGGACCACCAGAGATGCTCGACACGACGGCGGATGCTCCATTGCCGGGATGGGTAAGAGCAAAAAAGGGAAGAAGAGACCTTCCCCGGCCGACGGACCACCGGGAGGCGAAGAAAATCCACGTCGAGTGGGGTGACCGCGCCATGGTAAGGATCCCGTCGGTCGAGCCCCCGAGCCCGTGCTCGTGTGCCTTCTTTGGTTTGGCGTGTTCTCCTTTTCCACAATGAGCGCGGCTGCCGCCGCTAGGACCTCAAGCCCTCTCCCGGCTTTGGGTTCTCAAGCTCGGAGCCCCACCGCAGTGGACGAGGTGGAGCCGGCACGGGCTCCGAGACCCCCGGCCCCGAGGACGCGCAAGCGAAGTGCCCCTCCAGCCTCGGGGCATCGAGACCTTCGCCGGCCCTCAACGAGGCGGTGGCTGGTGTCCCAGGTAAATTCCTGGCTTCTTGGACTTCTGCCTTCCTCGCGTCTTTCTGGCTTAGTGTATGTTTTTGATCGCAGACCTCGAGCACCCGAGCTCGAAACTTGCCCGTTTTGATGATGCCTGTTGTCTAGGGCGAGTCCGAGTCCGAGGGGGAGGACACCTTCGAGTTGGTCCCGCGCCGGCCTTCACGCCCGACGCGGACCCCCTTGGGGCCGCCAAGCTTGCCCCTGGTTGGTGAGTTCTACCAAGGGGTCGACGACCCGAACGAAGAGGAAAACCAGCCCGCATCCAGTGAAGATTTCAGCACCGGCGAGGCGGGAGTCGTCGCTGCCGCTGATGCCCCGAGGTCGATGTGGGAGATGGCACCCGGAGTGCCACGGTTGCCGCCAGCGAGCACCTCAAGCGGCGATCCGAGGCGCGTCCGGTTCCAAGGTTCTGGCGCCAAGCCGAGAACGGACGGCGTGTGGGGACCGCGGTGGATCCAGCCGCCCCTAACGCCGGAGGTGAGCGGAGCCCCGACCATTGAGGTTGGGCTCGATGTTAATGGCGCAGCAACTCCTGTTGGAAAGCCGGATGGGGCCCCAGCCACCGAGGCCGGGGCCGTAGCTGCTGCTGTGCCCCCTACTGCCGGAGAGTCGGACCCACTGGTCGTGGCGGCAGGATTCCAAGCCTCCACCAGCACGGTGGCTGGCAGCCCTAGCCAGGATGCGCCGGCGGAGGTCGAGGTCGACCCCAGCCTCGTGGTGCCGAGAGAAGAGCACGAGATCGACCGCTCTCGAATCGTGGAGCTGAACGCAGAGTTCACCCGTGCACGCGTCGAGAATCATCTTCGCGAGGTAAGGGATCCCCTCACATGCCCTGCAACGCGTTAGACCGAGTTTTCTCGTCAACTTCTTACCTGTGGCGCTTTCCCCGTCCTCTTAAGGCGATTGGCAGCGTCTCCCAAGGGCTGCAAGGTCTCCACGAGCATACCGACGTGCTCAGGGGGCTCCTGAATGTAGTGGAAACGTGGGAGGCCGAGCGCGCCAAACTCTGCACAACCATCGAGGTCGACCAAGCAGAGCTCGAGCGGGCTAACCAGGATCTCGGCGACCTTCGCCCACGACGATGGTGGCGTGGGAGGTGACCCACGCGCCGAGCTCGAGCAAACCAGGGGCTTCGGCGCGAGCACAGACTTCAAGGCCGTGGAGTGGGAGCGGGCTCGGGCGACCAAGGCGCCGAGGCGCTTGAGACCGAAAGCGCCAAGGTAGAGGCGCCGAGAAGGCCGCCGTGGAGCAGCCGATCCTTAGACTCGGCTGCTCGAGGCCCTCACAGACCAAGGTCGAGTCTTGGAGAAGGCCGCCGCAGAGCAAGCTTTCTCCTCGGCCCAAGCGCTCGTCGACGAACGCACCAAGGTAGAGGCATTGGAGAAGGTCGCCCGTTGAGCAGGCGACATCCTCGGCCAAGGCGCTTCAGCATTTAATCGCCAAGGTCGAGGCATTGGAAAAAGGCCGCATTTCTTGAGCAAGCGTCATCCTCGGCCAAGGCGTCCCCCAAGCCGGAGGCCAAAATCGCGAGCCGGAGGAGGCTCGGCGCGCCACCAAAGCGCTTCGAGGCCGAGCGTGCCAAGGTCGGCGCTAGAGAAGGCTTACGTGGAGAAGGCGTCTTCGAACTCGAGATCAAGGCCCCGGACTCGAGGAGAAGCTTGGCGTGTCGGCAAAGAGCGCCAGCCCAACTTGAAGACGAAAGCGTCGAGCGTGGATGCTTGCAGCAAAGCCCTCCAGCCTCGTGGTGAGATAGCGACCACGAGGGCAAAAGTAGCCTTTCGGCGGAGCAGAAAAACTTGCCCGCGAGATGGCCGACTGTAAAAAATGTTAAAAAGCAAGAAATGCACTAATGTAAATTGCTTTTGGTGAACAAGGAAACCTTGTCCCTGTTTTAAATCTATAGCTGGGGATACTTGGAGTCCCTTCTACTTTGCTTGTTTGCCATGCCCGCGCTCTTTTGGTCGTGCGCCAATAGGATAGCCTAATCCAGCCCCCGTTGGGCTCGAGGCTGAGCGACGCGTGCCTCGGGCACAAGACGTAGACATGGACAAGCGGCCACGACCTGCAGAGTTGAGGACAAGTCCACAAAAGTAGAATGACGCGAAGCGAACCCGTTAAGTAGACGGTCACATTCGGATTAACGCTCGAATGACCATCGCGGCCATGCGCATTGCCCAACAGTCAAAATGGCAAGGCTCTCGGTTCGGGCCCGGGCACAGGGGAGAGCTAGATTGCGAAGAGGTTCAGCTTACGTTTAGCTCTTCCACTGGGGGTGAACATCAAACTCGCGACACTTTAGACTAGGAGCGAATGCACTGTGCACGGAGGTCGCGTTCGTAGAAAAAGGAGTCTCGGAAAAAAGAACAAAGAAGAACACAAGTGGTAGCGAGATATCTGAGGTGAAAATGGAAGAACAGCTTTATTGAAATATAAGGTATAGAGGTTACACATAAAATTTTCGGAGCTGATCTATGTTCCACGAGCTAGAGAGCTCTCTGCCATCGGGCATCGCTAGCCTAGTAAGCCCGTGCGATCTGTTGAAATGACTCTGTGGGCCCTCCCACCGTGGGGATAACTTGTTGGTGTTGGGCGAGACTGAATCCGTCTCGGGCTAGGTCCCCAACAAGGAGCTCCCTAGGTCGTGCGAGCGAAGACGCATGTCTGCGAAGAGCTTGCGGTAGTGCGTTGATCGTAGCGATTGCGGCATCTTACTTCTTCTGCGAGGGTAAGGTCGAGAGACCGTTCATGCTCGAGTTGACTTGGTCGACCAAAGTGACCTGGCGAGAGCCCAACAACCTCGGGAGGCAGGACGGCTTCGGTACCAAACACGAGCTGGAAGGGTGTGGACCCTGTGGCTCGGCTTGTCGTGGTACGAATAGACCATAGGATGGTGGGAAGTTCGTCCACCCAGGTCGTGCCGTAGCGTTCGAGCTCGTCTGCAACTCGTTTCTTGACGCCCTGGACGATTTGCCCGTTGGCGCGTTCCGCCGCTCCATTGCTCTGGGGTGAGCCATCGAAGCGAAGCATATTTTGATGCCGAGGTCCTCGCAAAACTCCTGGAACAACTCACTGGTAAACTGGGTACCGTTGTCAGTGATAATTTTGCATGGAACCCCATACCTGGTGACCATGAACAAGCGAAAAAAACGAACGGCCGCCCGAGCATTGATGGTCGAGGCGGCTCGACCGATCCACTTGGTGAAGGTGTCGATGGCCATGAGCAGAACTTCTTCCCCATTGCTGAGGAAAGGGCCAGGATATCGACCCTAGGTCGAAAGGCGGTAGAGTGGGATGGTTTGAAAGGGGCGGCGGTGGTGCGATTTCTGGCGTGGAATCGGCATGCTTGGCGGTGCGGGACGATGTCACGAGCATCTTGTAGCGCCGTCGATAATAATACCCCATGCGGAAGGCCTTGCCGACTATCGTCTTGTCTGAAGAATGTGCTCCTGAGAGGCCTCGAGTGGATGTCATTTAGTAGTACTTACCCTCCTCGTGGACATGCATCGCGTCGGGATGGGAGACATTCGCTGTAGAGCTTGCCCTCGACGAGCGTGTATAGACCCGCCCGGCGCTTAACCCGGCTCCTCTCGGCAGGGTCGGGTGGTAGGTCGCCCCGTGTAAGGAAGTTACGGATGGGTTCGGCCCAGGAAGGTGTACCTTAAACCCGCGAAAGGTGACCTCCTAGTCGGAGATCGAGGGAGCCGCCAATGTCTCCAGGATGACGTCGGGCGGGATCTCGTCGTCGGAGGAGGCGAGCTTGGAGAGGAAATCGGCGCTGGAGTTGTCCCTCCTGGGAATGTCGCGACTCGAGTTCTGAAACCACTTCTCCATTTTGCGCACCTCGGCGAGGTACTTTGCCATCGAGTCTCCCGAGCACTGGTAGTCCTTGTTGTACTGGTTGATGACGAGCTGGGAGTCGCCCTTCACGACCAGCCGGCGCACGCCCAATGCCTTGCAAGCTCGTAAGCCTGCCAGGAGGGCTTCGTACTCTGCCACATTGTTGGTCGCTGGGAACCCGAAGCGAACCACGTACCTTAACTGGTCGCCGCGCGGGGTAAGGATGAGGACCCCAGCCCCCGAGCGCTTGAAGGATCTTGAGCCGTCGAAGAACATGACCCAGGGTTTCTCCTCCTCGACCAAGCTCGGAGCGGTGCGACGTCTGCTCGACCACGAAATCGGCGAGCACTTGCGACTTTATGGACGTCCGCCCACGACACGGGCGTTGAACGCCGCCACTCCATTGCCCATTTGGCGATTAAATACGCCACCCTCCGGGTTCCGCAAAATGTCCCCGGCGGAAGTTGCTCGGGCGATCACGAGTGTGCTGGAAGTAGTGCCGAGCTTCGCTGAAGCCATGAGGAGAGCATACAACCTTCAGACTGTGGGTGGCGCTCCTTTGGCCGTGCAAGACCTCGCCGACGTAGTAGATCGGTCTTCTTCGCCCAGCTCGACCACCGGACAAAGACTGACGGCTTGAGTGGCGGCGCGAGGTAGAGCGACAACCTTCGCCAGGGTTCTTGAGTCGTAAGTAGGGGTGGTGACGACAGTTATACCTTCAGCTCGTCGAAGGACCGCTATGCCTCTGTAGTCCATTCGAAGCCCCCGTGCTTGCGTAGGGTTCGAAAGAACGGGAGCCCACGCTTGCCGAGCCTTGAAATGAACCTGCTGAGGGCGGCCATGCGGCCGGTGAGGCTCTGCACCTGCTTGATCGAGGTCGGGGGTGCCATCTTCTCGATCGCCTCGATCTTCTCCGGGTTTGGACCAACCCCCGAGCCCCCGATCATGTAGCCGAGCACCTTCCCCGACGCTTGGCGAATCGCGCACTTTTCGGATTGAGCTTGATCCTGTGTTTGTTTAGGTTGGTGAAGGTTTCCTCGAGATCGCGAACGTGGTAAGCCCTCGGAGGGGCTCTTGGCGATGATGTAGATCCACGTAGACCTCAAGGTTTACGCCGATCCGGGGTTGAATGTCTTGGTCATCGGTATTGAAATGTGGCCCCGCATTGCGCGAGACCAAGCGACATGGTCGATAGCAATAGGTGCCAAGCGGCGTGATGAAGGAAGTCTTGCTCTCCGTCGTCGACCGCTAGCTTGATCTGGTGGTACCCCGGTAGGCATCCAAGAAGCTCAACATCTGGGCGTTTATGTGGAGTCGGCGATCCGTCGATCGTGAAGCGGGAAGTTATCCTTGAACAAGCGAGTTCAACCCGTATGGTCGACGCACATTCTCCACTTTCCTCCTTCTTCTCCACGATGGCCGGGTTGGCCACCACTCGAGTAATTAACCTCACCGGATGAAGCCGCCTTGAGCTTGTCAAGATTCTCCTTGATGACCGCGACCTTCTCCGGGAGAAGCGGCGCAGCTTTCGGGCGCCTGGAGAGCCGGGTCTCACTTGCAACTTGTGCTCGATCACCTCCCTCGGACGCGGCCATGTCCGCGGGTTCCCAGCGAATATACCCTTGTTGGCGAAGGAAGGTGGCGAGCTCGAGTTCCCTCCTCGGCAAGACACCTTTCGTTGCCCATTGGCTGGATTGCCACCTTCGGCGGCGTTCTTCGCCGTCGCCTCGCATATTGGAGGCGGCATGCGCAAGGGCCAAGGCCTTGGTCTCACACCCATGTGCCGCTGCGCAGTCGCCCACTTGCGGTGATGATGCCGTTCGGGCCAGGCAGCTTCATACATCGATGGCCATAATGGTTGGCCGCCATAAACTTGACCAAGGTAGGCCGCCCGAGAATGGCGTTGTACGGGAGATCACCCTCGACCACCTCGAAGGTGACCAGCTCGGTGCGGAAGTTGTCCGAGTCACCGAAGGTCACGGGCAAGACCACCGCCCTAGGGGATGGTCGAGCTCCGGAACAATCGAAGAAGGGTATGGCGGCGCTCTTGACCTTCGACCAGGGAATCTGCATCGGCCGAGTGCTCCCTGCGACAAGTTTAGAGAGCTGCCGTAAATCGACCATGTGGCGCCTCGACTCGTGGTATTCGATGGTCGGGTCACGACCAAGCGGTCTTTAGGTCTCGAGCCATACAGGAGGCGTCCTCCGGAGAGAAGGTGATGGTGGCCGGCCCACTTGCGGTGCTCGGTGGGCCTTCGGCGGCGACACGGTAGATGGTTCGTGTGACGGCTTTGACCTCACGCTGGTAGTAAGCCGACGAGCCGCCAAAGATGACATCGATCCGGTGCTGCGCCTCTGAACTCCAAATCAAGGTCGTCGTGCTCGTCGGCGTTCACCCTATCGATGCAGTCGTCATCCCGAGAACACGGGCATCTCGCCTCGCCCATCATAGAAGGCGTCGGCTTGCTCTGCCAAGCCTGCAGTCCGCAGTCGTGGCGGCCGCCCTATGAAACAGCGAGAACTTTGCCCGTCATATCCCGAGTGCCCTCGGCCCTGCATTTGGCATCGGTCATGCCTGCCAGTCGTTAGCCCTCTTCTTTGGGGCTAGTTCTGCGCTGGCGAGGTCGAGGCCGACCTTGGCGGGGTTTGGAGCCCTCACGAGCCCGGCCTCGGACCTCGAGACCTCGCGGTGGCCGTCGCCCGTCGACCACCACCGGTGAACCGCCGCCGCCCGTCGGTCACGCTTAAGCTTCTTAGCGGTGGTGCGTGGTCAGCACTCCAGAATTGGGCGGGCGGCCTCTGTTTGGTTTAGACCAAGCTTACCTTGGTCGAGTCGCGCTTCTGCGGTAATGCGTCATCCGCGTCCGCATATCGCTCCGCCATGTGGAAAAGTTTGTTGTGGCGAGGCTCGAGGTGATCTCCGTGTCTTGATGGGCGCCGTCGCAGACGCCGAACTTGAATGCCTTGATGGCGGCCGTCGGAGATGCTCGGAATCATGTTCCTTGTGCGGATAAACCGCCGCCGCGAAATCCGCGCAGCGGCTCGTTCTTGCCCTGGATGACACGGTCGAGTCCTTCTCCCTCGGCCAGTAACAACTCGAAAGTTGGAGCGAGGGCGTTCGATTTGGCGCCACGACACGAAGGAACCAGTTTACGGTTGAAAAGCCGTCTCCTCGCGGCCTCGTCCAAGACTGATCGGAGGTAGTTTTCCATCACCGGCTCGTCCCCAACCGCCGCCAGATTGCGGTCGAGTAGATGGACAAGAACTCGTCGGGGTTCTTAGTCCGTCGGCCTTCGATCGAGGGCTTAAACCGAAGCCCACGCATGCGGCGCAGACCGTCGGAATCGCCATGTAGCCATAGGCGGGGCAGTCTTGGCGCCGGTGTGGTCATCACCGACAAGGTCCTCGCCGCTGGGACTCGGAGTCGAGGTGCCCGGCGCCCGACCTTGATGGGAACGACCACGGGTGCCGGTAGCGGAATCACCGGAGGTAACGCAGCGCGATCTGGACCTTCGGGCGCTGGGCGAACGTCCGGGAGAGGTCCGCAGACCCCGGCCGACTCGAATTGAGTGGCTCGGCGGGCCCGGCAGCGCGGTGCCACGGACGCCGGCAGCGCCCACGTCAAAGCCTCATCCCGAGCCCGCTGCTCGGGCCAGCCTCGCGCAGGGGTGTCCGATGGGCGCGGGTGGCGTGGACGTGTTGTCATCACTCTTACGGGAGCGGGTCCCGAGTGTTGACCGGTGCTTGCGGCGCGACCTCGGTCGCAGCCCGATCGAGCTCTTCGGCGAGGCTCACCCAAGAGCTCCGACCTCGCCCTATCGGGTCAGCCATGACCCGGCGGCAATGGAGGCGCTCTCCGTGAGAGGAGCACTGGGGCCCAGAGGGCGTCTGGCCCTCTCTGGGCCTCCCGCCGGAGGGCGGTTATGGCTTGTTTGATGGCGACGTGCACCATCCGACGGGCGTCTTCAGGGGTCTGCGGATCACGGTCATCCGCATTTCCCTCCGCGCCTTGGCCGTCGCCATCGAAATGTCTTTGCGAGGGGCGATGGCGAAAGCGTGGCAGGACGCGAGTCGAGTCCGCGCCTGAATCCACGCTTGAGAAAAGCCCGTCGATGAAGTGCGCCATGCTCCTGGGTTCTTGATGTTGTTCCTGCGAATAAGCGAAGCAATCGGGCCCCACGGTGGGCACCAGCTGTCGACGATCGGGATCGCCAACCGCAAGAAATGTGGTAAAGGTCTCGAGTGATATGGGACCCGAGCAGCGCTTCGCTCAAACGAAAGAAAAGTACAGACGAGGTTATGGTCAGAGCAAGGCGACAACGGCGGGAGATCGAGATTTATCTTGGTTCGAGCCTGTTGAAGGTAATAGCTCTACTCGATCGCCTTTAATTGTTTTCTTGGCTAATCCACAGAGTACAAGGGTGTTTCTGACTCAAGTTCAGCGATGGCTAAGTCTAAGCTCGAGCTAGGGTGCATTGTCGTTGTCTCTGTGTCTCCAAAGGACTGCTCCCCGGTTTTATGCCTCCTCGATGCATAGCACCGGGCTAGATTCAGGGAGTGGCCTTCATGCACGCCGAGGGCCACCAGAATCGCTCGAACTTGTTGCATGTATTCAAGACTCGCCCACGACCGTGCCTTGAGCAACCGTCGGTCAAATGCTTGATCCAAAATCCCAGGGTGGATTGTGGCCCCGAACAAGGACCCGCCCGAGCTCGAGGTCGTGTGGGGCCGTGCTCGGGTCTAGCGCGCTCTAGGTCAAGCGCCTCGGTATGCACCCAGGTCGAGGCTGGGGGCCTCCCGAGCTCGGGGGGTCCGTTGACCGCACGCCAGCCGGTCAAAGGACGCCCAGCCCTCGTCAAAACCAATGACTCTTTTCCACAAGTCGGAAATGTGATACTATAAAATTAAGATTCGCGATAGTCTGAGGTTATTGATTTCGTGTGAAGTGAAGAGGTGGTGCTACAACCCTTTTTCCCCGTGCCATCACATGGTACCTAAAAGAAACATTTAAATAAACAAGCGTGAGTCCAAAACTCAGTAAGGTACATCATATAACCACAACATACAATTGATTACTTAAAACACATCATGCTTTTCACACATATGTCACCAAAGTAGGTCTTTTATGCCCACCACAAGTGAGGCATAGAGGCTCTTACAGGTCACCTCTTCCATTATGTATGCACATATGCAAATGACATAGTTTATTTGCAGTTTGCATATTTCCATCATTAACATAAACATAACCAACATCTAAACAATGATAATAAAGCATAACGAACATTTAGGACAGCTATGTATCAGTTGTCCAATCACATCATAGAGTCATCTAAATTTGTCTTTATATACAATGCACTTGCCTTAACCACGAGGAGCGGAGCGGCGAGGTTGAGGCCACTCCTGAAGTCACACCACCTATGAATAAATCACATACAACTCAACAATACAATTCCAGTATAAGCAATAAAATTTAGCAACATCAAACCTACACCTTACCTCAATTCTAATTACTTTCTCACTCAATGAACAAAACCGCCCCTCTGTTGTCCCGATGGTTTAAAAGTTATAAGTTCCACCCTTATAACCCAAACCTTAGGGGCCAAGAACTTTATAAAACTACTAAAAATTACTCACATATTACTCGTTAATCAATTCTCACAAATAAAACATTTAGCTTCTTATATTTAGCCCTGAAACCCGATCTGCTACCACTTGGACAGTAGACTTCAAAATATCATAGCTAGTTCTATACAATTCCAAATGAAGTAAAAGATGACATTTCTAAAATGTAAGGACCCGAATTCACCAATTCGAATCCACTGTGTTTTACCGCACTATTCCTAGGATCAACGCTAGTGCACACAGCTTAACATCGGTAAGCATCACATCATACACAACGATAAGAATAATAAGACTCCATTTATTTAATATAACTAGTGTATGATCTTATGATCACTTACATTATTCTGCCACATGGGCTAGACTAAAATAAACTTAAACAAATGCAGCGGAAAATATAGCAAAAGACGTACATGTCCCATCAAGACACCACAAAGCGCGGTCGACAAGGATTGGCCTAGTGACTCGTGTCCACTTGAAAGTCCTCCTCCAATAACGGCGATGATTCCTCCACTGTTGTTGGTTGTTGATAGGCAAGGGTGAGTACAAAAGCACTCAACAAGTTGTGCATAGAATGCATTCCTACCATAGCTATATGCAAGGCTTATTCCAAAGAATGGCTAAGGGTTTACTTGCGAGAAAGCAAAGATTTAAGAACACATACAATACATAGATTGGAAAGACAGTAAAACAAATAATAACAGTAATAGATTCAAGGTTCTCAAGTAAATCAAGTTTCCATCCAAAGTCAAGTTCCATTATCCATATGGCATCCTGCCATCCCATTCAGTTGTCTATTTTATTAAACTAACCCTTGATCAGAATCCCGAGCTTTGCTCAATACCGTGAGCTCGGCTATCCGAATAGTTTGTACACTCTGCAGAGGTTATGCACTTTACCCACACGATACAACCATGCACCACACAAAGTAATGATCATAACAAAGCCTTTACAATGCATCACCTTAACCCAAGATTACCCACGAGGTTTCAACATCAAGGGTTACACCACCACAACAGGCCCCCTCTTGCGCCATGTGAGTTTCCTCCGTACACCGGACTCACACCACCACGATAGCACTCAAGCTAAGACTTTGCAAATTATTCATTAGGTCTGCCCCATAATGAGACATGTGGTTGCATGATTGACTCAGGTCAAAGGCTCACAAGGTTAAGTCCTTAGGATTGATTAAAGCAAGACTTGCACATACCCTCTTGCCCCACTGGGCCCACCCTGGCACATTTGCCCCTCACCACTTGCTTTAATCTAAAGTGATTACCACCCCGTTGGTTACCAAGCACCACGTGCTACTCACAAATCAACATCATTGTGTGACCTCCCAAATATTTTTTGCTCTTCTTTATTAGCTAATAGAATTTTCTTGCCATTTGTGAGTTTTATGAATTTTCCGGATTTATTGGATTTTTCCCTTTTCGCAAAAAATAATTATATGTAGCTAAATTTAAAATAAAGATTTACCAAAAATATTTTATTTGGGTCCAGAATGTCTCAAAGTATTTTTGAGATATTTTTGGATTTTTCTTGACATCTAAATTAGCTTAAATAAATCAAACTATTTTATCTAATTATTTTAATTCAAACAACAACAACAACAAAGCCTTTTAGTCCCAAGCAAGTTGGGGTAGGCTAGAGTTGAAACCCAAAATGATCTGCTAACAAAGGGAAGAAGAGAGAGATGAGGAAGTAAAACAAAGCCTAAAACTATACCAAAACGTGGCATGGCTAAGCAATTCTAATTCGATCTAACCATCCATGTTGATTTCATTATTAATCAACTGTAGTGAACCAACCTAAGGTGACAAGTGGATTATAGCATACAATTAACAAGGTAGGGTGTAATTCAAAGGGTATATTAGCTAATCCCAAATTTAGGTTGAAATCATTTATACACATAAAATAATATGCAATAAAGTAAATCAAAATAGCAACTAATCAAGCTATGGGTGCAACATGGTCAAAGCTCAACTTGTCTTGGTTAAGCTCCTGGTCTTGATCTGAAAATGGTTCTTGAGTTGCCAATTCCTCCTCCGAAACCTCGCACAATTCAACGTCTACGCGAATCGAGAAGAAATAGCAAATAAACACCAAAACCAAAGAACAAACAAATTCTAAAAATCCAACACAAATCACCATTGGATAGATCTCAATTTTACAAATTTTTAGGAATTTGAATCACCTCAATCGGAGTTCGTATGAGGGAGAACGAGCCCTTGGAAAATTCAAATTCCTGAAAAATCCATAAAATTGGAAAATCCGAATTAACCGAAATATTTTTATAAAAGAAAATCGCTTTTATGGCGTCAGCTGACGTCAGCACTGCGCTGAGTCGGTACGGCTAACACGTGGCACTATCTCGACCGCTCAAAACCAACTAACGGCTACCGTTCAATCTAATGATGTGGCGAAGTGATAGCCACTAGATCTAGATCGAGCGGTTAAGGCTTACCCGAGTGGTTTACTGTACCCGAGACAACGTGGCTCAATCATGGGCGTTCACCTTCGATCAGACGGCGACAAATATCCGAGGCGATGCGTTGCTTACTCCGCGACGTGGCTTGATCTCAGCGGTCCAAGGGTAATCCGACGGCTGTCGATGCTCGAACTCAGTGATGGTGAAGCGGCGGCGGCGGCTTCACCGGACTTGAAGACGACGACCCTTCCAACGGCGTTTCGGTGAGACTCCGGCGATGTGGAGCGGCGGAACAAGCGCGTCTCGACGCGACGAGTTCAGATCCACCCTCGGAACGGCGGAAGAGAATCCCTATCGGCGGCTATGGCGCGGCGAAGACCTCCAATACTCCGGTGAGCTTGCGCGGACTTCACGGTGTTCCTCCGGCGGCGGCGCAACAGAGAAAAGGTGCGGCGGACTGAGATGAGTCTCGGGAGGGGTCCCGAGGTCCTTAAATACCCGGCACGGGCGCGGCAACTCGGAAAGTTTACGGCTATGGAGGCGGCGGCGTGCGGGAGCTGGACTCCGAGTCCTTCACGGAGACGACGATGAGCAACCGTGCGATCTTAATCCGACGGTCAGTATCGAGTCCAGACGCGGCACGATCTCGTCTGCTTGCCAAATCTGACGGCCCGGGTTAGTCAGGTTTCCGAATCGGTATGGGTTGATGATGGCCGTGCGATGAAAATCCGACGGCCCGCAACGATTAGGGTTTAGTAATTGACGCGGCTTGAAAATGGCCGTTGGATGGCGATCCGACGGTCCGCGTTAACTCTCCCGAAATCACCGGCCGGTTGCACAGTGATGGGCTTCGGCCCGTTACTGTTCACAGGATTTCCCGGGTTTTTCTAATTTAAAATAAATAGGGAAATTAGTTTAATTTATTTAAGACAACAAAATATCAAAAAATTCCCAGAAAAATCTCAAAAATACCTTGAGACATTCTAGACTTAAATAAAATATTATCAGCAAAACTTTATTTTAGACTTTTATATTTATAATTAATTCTTGACAAAAAGTAATATATTTTAATTTGAATTAATTCCAATAAATCTTAGAAAATCCCAATGAATCTAGAAAATTCACAAAAAGCATAAATTGGAATAAAGTAATATTAAATAAATAAAAGCCAAAATTTGGGATGTTACAAACCTCTCTTCCTTAACGGAATCTCGACCCTGAGATTTAGGGTCAAGCTAGAGAATAGGTTCGAATTCGCGCCAGATCCTCTTCACGCTCCCAGGTGGCTTCATTTTCCGAAATGATTACTCCATTGAAGTCTGCAAAAGCGAGTGGACTTATTTCTGGTCCTGCGCTCCGTTACGTCCAGAATCTTAATCGGCTGCTCTTTGTAAGTTAGATCTTCTTGCAATTCGATTGCTTCTAACGGCGTCTGCTCTGCAGGCACTCTGAGACATTTCTTAAGCTGCGACACATGTATCACATCATGTACTCCTGCTAAGGACTGGGGCAACTCCAATTGATATGCAACCTCTCCTCGGCGGCTCAGGATTTTAAATGGCCCAACATACCTAGGTGCAAGCTTCCCTTTGACGTGGAACCTTTTTACACCTTTAAGGGGAGTAACCCTAAGATACATGAAATCATCGGGTTCAAAGCTCAAATCACGACGGCGATTGTCAGCATAACTCTTTTGCCTTGATCTTGTTTCTTTCTTTTTCTCGATCATGGCAACTTTGTTCTTGCCTCTCTGAGCATCTCAGGCCCAAACACAGAACGCTCCCCCGTTTCATTCCAATTCAACGGGGTATAACAAGCCCGACCATATAAGGCTTCAAATAGTGACATTTGCAAACTAGCCTGATAACTATTGTTATAACTGAACTCTGCATATGGCAAACATTTATCCCAAGATGCAGCATATGATATTGCACAAGCTCTCAACATATCCTTGAGAATCTGATTAACTCTTTCTGTCTGGCCATCTGTCTGCGGATGATAAGCAGTACTGAAATTCAGACGAGTTCCCATTACTTCATGCAGTTTATCCCAAAATCTTGAGGTAAATTGGGTACCTCGATCCGACACAATTTTCTTAGGCACACCATGTAAACATACAATTCTTGATATGTATAACTCTGCCAATCGATCCCCTGAATAAGTTGTTTTCACTGGGATGAAGTGAGCAACTTTAGTCAACCGATCAATGATGACCCATATGGAATCATAACCTCTCTGAGTCTTGGGAAACCCAGTGATAAAATCCATACCAATTTCCTCCCATTTCCATTCGGGAATCTTTAACGGCTGCAAAAGTCCTACGGGCTTTTGATGTATCGCCTTTACCCTCTGGCACACATCACACAATGCAACATGCTTTGCAACTTCACGCTTCATACTCGGCCACCAAAATCTCTTTTTAAGGTCTTGATACATCTTGGCACTTCCTAGATGGATGGAATACTTAGAATCGTGTGCTTCCTCAAGAATCAATTGATTAAGCTCCTTGTCGTTCGGCACACAAATTCGGCCTTTAAACCACAGAGTTCCTTGCTCATCCATGGTGAAATCTTCTGCTAAACCTTCCTCTTTCTTGGACTTGATCTTGCTGATCTTCTCGTCTTTACTTTGCCTTTCTCTGATTTGATCTTCAAGGGTTGGCTTTACTTCCAAGGCAGCTAAAAATCCTTGCGGCACAACTTCCAATCTCATCCTCTGCAATTCTTCACACAACTCCTGTTGATCGCTTGCTACCAATGAATTCACGTTGTGGCTTTTACGACTCAGGGCATCAGCTACCACATTAGCTTTTTCAGGATGATAATGGATCCCAACATTGTAATCCTTAATCAATTCTAGCCATCTTCTTTGCCTCATATTAAGATCTGACTGGGTGAATATGTACTTCAAACTCTTATGATCTGTATATATCTCGCATCTATTTTCAATGAGATAATGACGCCATATCTTTAAAGCATGCACTACGGCAGCTAATTCCAGATCATGAGTCGGGTAATTCCCTTCATACGGCCTCAACTGTCTTGACGCGTAGGCCATAACCTTGCCATTCTGCATCAACACACAACCAAGGCCCTGCCTTGAGGCATCACAATAAATGTCAAAACTGCACTGCACATCTGGCAATACCAACACCGGTGCAGATGTTAACCGCTTCTTTAGCTCCTCAAAACTTTCCTCGCACTCTGGCGTCCATGCAAACTTTTTCTCCTTTTTCAGCAATTACGTAAGAGGTCTCGCAGTCGTTGAAAATCCTTCTATGAACCGACGGTAATATCCCGCCATCCCCAGAAAACTTCGGATTTGGATAACTGTCTTCGGCGGCTCCCAATGCAACACAACTTCCACTTTACTTGGATCAACGGCAACTACTTTAGCGGTCATTACATGGCCAAGGAATTCTACCTTCTCCTTCCAGAAATCGCACTTATTGAATTTAGCATACAACTGTTGTTCTCGCAACTTTTCCAGAACCAATCTCAGATGCTCTGCGTGCTCTTCTTCTGTCTTGGAATACACAAGGATATTGTCTATGAAGACAACTACAAATTTATCCAAATATTCTATGAACACCTTATTCATCATGTTCATGAAATATGCAGGGGCATTGATCAGTCCAAAAGACATGACTGTGAACTCATAATGTCCATAACGGGTAGAAAATGCAGTCTTCGGTATATCTTCCTCTCGAATCCTCAACTGATGGTACTCGGATCGGAGATCTATCTTGGAGAAAACTCCTGCTCCTCTCAACTGATCAAACAAATCATCAATCCTAGGCAAAGGGTACTTATTCTTGATCGTCACTTCATTAAGTGCACGATAATCAATGCACATCCTTAAACTTCCATCCTTCTTTATGATGAATAAAACTGGTGCTCCCCACGGGGAAGAACTTGGTCGAACAAACCCTTTCTCAAGCAATTCTTCAATTTGCTTCTTCATTTCCACTAATTCATCGGTTGGCATCCGATATGGTCTCTTTGCTATTGGTGCTGTTCTAGGTACTAACTCAATGACAAACTCGATATCCCGATCTGGCGGCATGCCTGGTAAATCCTCAGGAAATACTTCTGGAAAGTTCCTTGCTACTGGCACATCTTCTAGATTAGCAACCTTCATGCTATTGACCATTAACTGACCATCACGAATTGCGGTTACATGCACTTCCACTTTCTTGCCACTAGGGCTTTCTAGGGATACCATTCTTTGGCCACAATCCAACACAGCCTTATGCTTGGATAGCCAATCCATTCCTAGGATAACATCCAAGGTTTGGTATCTAACAAGATAAGATTTGCTAGAAACTCTATCCCATTCATAAGCAACTTAACTCCTAAACACCCAAAGCTAGATCGAAGTTCAGATCCTGGGGCTTGGACTAAAAGCACACATTTAAGATTCTTAACAGCAATTCCATTCTTCATTGCAAAACTCCGAGAAACAAACGAATGCGAAGCTCCGGAATCAAATAAAACGGTAGCTGGTACTGAGTTAACCAAAAACTTACCCAGTACGACGTCCGATGCTTCCTGAGCTCCATCTGCAGTGATATGATTGATCCTTCCACGCATCGTTGTTTGAGGCGACGCTCCTGACTGCACTGGTACTCGATTTCCTCCTGTCACTAGAGCTTTGGCTGGGGTAGTGCTCAGGTTGAAGTGAACTGGAGTAACATTCCCTTTCTTCGGACACTTGTTGGCGAAATGTCCTGGCTCGTTGCAAGATAAGCATTTCTTGACAATGAGATCGACTTCTTCCCGGTGCATTGCCTCCTAGTGCTGGTGTTTGAAAATTCTGGTTAGTAGGGCGAGACGATGGAGTTGATGTCTTGTTGGTCCACTGGGGTTGGATTCTGGCAAACTGTTGCGGTGTCATTCTTAATCTAAGATGATTAGGCCGTCCTGCCTGACTAGCCATCCTGCGCTTACGATCTTCACCCAATTCCTTGCGCTTGTCTTCAAGAATCAAAGCCTTATTGACCAACTCCTGAAAATCATGGAAGTTGTGGGTGATCAGTCCCACCTACAATCCAGAGTTTAAACCCTTCATGAAACGGGATTGTCTGGCCTTATCTGTAGCTACATCTTCAGGCGCATAACGTGCCAACTGAGTAAACTTGTTTAGATATTCTGCCACTGACTGGCCTCCTTACTTCAAAGCCCTAAACTCCTCCTTCTTCAGGTCCATCATTCCTTCTAGCACATGGTATTGGCAGAAGGCAACTGTAAACTCCTCTCAAGTAATCTCCTGTGGGGCTTCATGTGCGGCGCAGTAGTTCTCTCACCATTCTGCGGCAGTTCTTTCTAGCTGATGCGAAGCATACAACACCTTCTCATTGCCCTCACACTGCGTGATATGCAGCTTCCTCTCAATGGTCCTCAACCAATAATCGGCCTCCGAAGGATTAGCATTGCCTGAAAATATTGGTGGGCGGGTTCTCATGAAGTCTGACAGCTTAGAATGAGAACGTGGCCCATTATTGCCTTGTTGCATATTGTTGTGGCCTGTAGCTTGATTGGTCATATTCTGCATTTGTTGCATCATTGTCAGAATTTTTGGAAATTCTTCAAGCATGATAATCATATGAAACTTTTAAAAAGCATTAGTGATACATCAGAACCTTCCACAAAAATTTCCAAAATTTTTCGATATGGTTTGAACTATTTTTCATTCCGTTCAATTTTGCCGGTAAGGCTTTTATCAGGATAGTAGCACTGTCCAAATTTTTAAACATTCTTGAGTCTTGATCACCATCCAAAAATTGTATGAAAACATTAGTGATTCATCAGAATCATGCACAAAAAATTTCAAAATTTTCTAGCGTTGTTTGTACCATTTTTCATCCAATTCAAACTTACCGATCAACGTTTCATCTGGATAGTACCAATGTTTGAATTTTTAAAAATTCCACAGACTGATAATTATCTAAAAATTTTATGAGAACATCTTTAATGTGCCAGGAACCTTAAAAAAATCAAAATTTTGTGATATCGTTTGAACCATTTTTTTATCAGTGCAATTTCGCCAAAATTTCGGATTTTTAGCCGAAATTTCGGAAATTTTGGTAGCAAATAAACCAAATTTGAATTTTTCTTTTTGAGTTTTGAACGGATTTCATCCGAAATCCCAAAATTTCTCCGAAATTTTAGATTTCGGCCTTGGGCAAATTTTTGCTCAAAACGAAATTTTGTTCCTTGCATACAACTGGAAAAAAATAATCATCAATTATGAGCATTGAAAACCGTATCGATATCCAAAATGATGAGTGGAAAAATGGAGTTAGCGTTTGCACTATTATGTTCCCGGTTAATTAATAAGGCGAGACTTTGTGCAATGGAGTGAATTATTTCTAGAGGATTTAATAAATGCTCAAGGTTTAAAAAAAAAGGGTAACATATACCAATCCATGAGCCGATCTGTGGACCGTTGGCAAAATTCCACGGTCAAGTCAACATTTGAATCTTACTGTGAGCTTGCAATTATAATTGGTGTAATTTTTCAGAAGCAAAAAAAATTAATGCTGTTGAAAGCACCGAGCTGGACAGGACACAAGTGGTGGGTGATCTGAAGAAACAGCCTAGCTATAGTTTATAGTAGTAGCAGCGAAGAAGAAGCCGGCCACTATTCCGCACGAGCGCTTGACCGCCCGGTCCGCCCCTCATCGCTGACCGCTGTTCCGTACTGACTCGTATCTTTGACCAGCCCCATCGCCTTCTGCCCCTCCTCGCTCTCTGACACCTCGGCCCTTGCAAAACGGGTCCCACATGTCAGTAGGTGAGACCTGGTCCAGCTTGCATACGCATGTGCCCTGCCGTTGGAGGAAGCCTTATATTTTTTCGTCCAAATCCGTAGCTAGCCATGGCCCTTGGCGGCCGGATGCAGCTTCCGTGGCGGCCGAACCTATATAAGGCTCGCAAAATTCACGGCTTCTGCAGCCAGCAGCACATCGACACAAAAAAGTCGCTGAGATAACTAAGCTACGCTTTGCAACCGAGAAGAGAGACGGAAAGGAAGATACGTGCGCGTATGGCGGCCATGGAGCTCCACGGCGCGAGGGGGCAGCGGAACGACGGCGGCGTTAAGGTCAAGTTCATCGAGACGCAGTTCGTCAGCTCCGACGCCGCCAGCTTCAAGTCCGTCGTGCAGCGGCTCACCGGCAAGTCTGCGCCGACGCCGTCACCGGCGGCGCCCGTCCCTCTGCACAGGCCGCGCGCGTGGGCGCCGTGCCCAGCGGCCGCAGGCGGGTGGGCGGGTGCCGGCAGCAACAACCAGATTATGGCGGCGGCGAAGCGAGAGGCGCACCACGCCATCCCGAGCGCGCCTCCTCCACGCCTGGATGAGCTGCACGAGCTCTGCGACTTCGCCGACCTGCTCTACGCCACCGCGGGCGCGCGGCGCGACGGCGGCACCCATGGCTTCCCTTACTGATGGGTCCCGAACGCTTTGTAGCCTTAATCACTTTTGCTCTTGGGATCGGAGGACACATGTCTGCGAGTTTGGCGTCATATATTGCAGTGCCTACTCGATAATTTAGGCGCGGGGAAATGTCCTAGGCGGTAGTGATCAAACTCAAAAGTCGAACAAAAATGTATGCATTTGTCAAGAATGGATCATGGTACATGCAAGAGGAAGTACAGCTATTGCTTTTGCAGTTTTGCTGCTTTGTCCAGCTTTTTCTTGTCCTAGTTTTGGGAATATAGTATGTTGTTTGTGTTTATGGTGGAAAATTTGGGAGAAAAGTTACGGAATTGCTGCCGAATGACTTTTTACAAAAAAATTCAATTGAATTTGTAAAGTTTTGATTTGCATCAAGATTCATACGGCTCTAGATCTAGATCTGATCCAATAGTTCGAAAAACCAATGATTCTGTGGTATAAAATCAATCAAAAATTTTAATAATGCATAGACAGACCCACAAAGTTATTAATGCTAAAAAACGGATATTTTATCTTTTTTCTATGTATTGGATGCTTATTATCGGTTCATTCTAAATTAATGTTGAAGTAATTTGGACGAAATGTTACCATATGTAAATTCTGAGACTTTGTTCGAACATCTCATATTGTTTGACACAATAAATATGGCCAATCGGATGATCAAATATCTAGTACTTGTTTTGGTGGAACACAAGAATGTCGAAGGAAATTGTTCGACTACAAATTGGCCCTGCCGCCGGTCCTTGTGCCACGATATGCACCAATATTTAGCACCTTGGTGTCATCCTATTGCAGTAGTGTCTGTGTCAGTCAGATTACCTACAATGGCAGATTAAATTGCGATATGGTCAGTTTGTAAATTTTCGTTGTAGTTATCTGTAAATGGAACCTGTAGCATCCTAGAAAATTTTAAAATAGGTAAAATAAAATTTTTAATTGGAATTATGATTTTATTCTGGCTTTCTAGTTTTTCTGCTTTTTTCTTAAATCTTGTTCTTTGAAAAAAAAAACTTTTGTAATATTGAATTCCTCTCCACCAAAATGAATAAAATAAGAAATTGAGTTTAAGGTTGACAAGGATTAAAAGCCTGCCATTTGTTTTGGGCCCCCAAATCATTTGTAACCATACTTTGTTACTAGGCCAGCAATACATAAAGCCTATAATACACTAAACGAACCCTATCGTTATTCGAACGGCCAATTTAGTCAAAATAGTCAAAACTTTGCTTCACACTGGTCGTCGCTGACTAGTGAAATAGCCATCCCAACCAGTAAGCTGGTCGGGGATAAGCGATTATCCTCATACATGTCTCTGTGTAGACAATTGTTTGATAGGTATACATAACAATTCGGAAGTTATCTCTGGAAAAGGAACCCTTTGGCGAGAAGACACCGTTTGGTGGGAAGACACCTCTCTACTACACGATGCTCTTATAGAGAATAACTGCCACCTTTTCAATCGGGATAAATAGAGGTCCGATTCACGTTGTTGACGGCATATGATCTATGATCGGAAATCTTGAATTAGTCAATCAAGCATCTAGCATTAGCAACCCAAGATCATTTCGATTACTCTGTAATTTGTATACTTTGTAAAAGCCACTTGGCTAATAAAGAAGCAATCCCATTCTCTCTGTTTTGTTCACTAAGAGCCTACAATTATATTTTCTTATGTTCGATTAAGAGACCCTAAGTCTTGAATATCGATAGTTGGCGCTACAAGGAGGGCCTTCAGTGATCAAAACAAAGAAATTCTCTACAGTGGATGAAGTAAATTAGTTTGACCTCGCCAATTGTGCTCATCTCACCGCAGAGGATGAACCAATAGAAGAAGAATGTAAGTGTGATTTCTATTCTGAATATGTTTTTGAATCGGAATTAGCAAAAATTAGCACAATCATCCAAAGCGTCAAAAGGTAAAACTCTCATCACTCTGGTAAATTTAGAGGAAGATACCCATGAGACATGTTCCATGGAAATTGATAATGAAAATGCGTCAAAAGGTAGTAATAATATCCTGAAAAGTTCAACCTTGGAAGATTGTCTCCAAGATCTAGATTACACCCCATCATCAGATGAAAATGGAGGATTGACGCCTTCTATCTACTCGAGTTTTCGTGCTTGTGTGGTTACTAGTGAGACAAAAGAGCAGCGAGTGAAGCATGAAGAACATGAAGATCTGGAAGAGGCTATAAAACCGCTCAAAGTGAATATGAGTGGTGTATGGCAGAGAAACAAAAATCCATAGATGAGGCCAAACACTTGTATTACAAGGGTCAACCGAGCACCTCGTGGAAATTTCAAGTCTATGGAGGATAGCCACATCGAGACATCCCAATTACACCACCACCACCCAAGGCGACGATAAGAGACTTAAACTTTGCTCCTAGTGGCTCGTAGTAAGCAACTCCTTTTGAGAGGATTCATATTTTATTAAATGCTATTGTTAATCATCAAACGGAAGGAGAAGATGTGCTTAATGCAACAATCATAAGATCCCCTTCTACTGACCTACAAGAAGCTGCAAATGAAGTACAAGTTAGTTCTATATCCATAAAGTCTTAGATCGGTTCCCATGTGGAGGGGTCCTCGTTTGGTCGGCGCCAGCAAGGCATTAGCCACCAGTGAAGAGAAGGTCCATGATGGAGAAGCGTTATTGAACGCCATACCCTAGGATGTAAAACTTTCTCCCTTGGGCTTGAAAATATAACCTAGCCTAAAAAGTTTAAGCTAGGGTCTTCAGAGAGTTTTGATGGAACTCACAATCCGTCAGGATTTTTAGAAGTTTATACCACCACCATCCATGCCACTAGAGATTTTGAAAAGGTAATGGCCAACTACAACCTTACTGTCTTAAAAGGATTAGCACGAACTTGGCTATTTAATCACCAAAAGGTTCTATTTTTAGTTGGAAAAATTTGTGCCATTGTAATGACCCTCATTTTCACATAAAATGCTAAAATGGGAATCTATGTGCATACAGTGCTAGTCCCATGTAGTGGCTAGTACTCGCATTTACAACAATTGGAATCACAACCATATATCATACTATTAATGCGCTAGCTATTTATACATTGTATGTTAACAATTCAGAATATATAGTTGTAGAAAAAGTAAAGTCTTGTAGTGTGTCCATTCAACCCTTAAGCAACTGACAAGACATAAATCCCTAGAAAGAGGTTCCCATATCCTGCGATGAAAAGTAATATTCAGAACCTCACTATCTTTTCCCCCCTAAAACAACATAATAAGCAAGGTCGTACTCAACAAGATTTAAGGTGGTATTTGCAAAATGCATAAATGTAGGCCATATAAAAGGAGGCTTTATGGTTGATTTTCATAAAGTGAAGTTGAATTTATAAGTTAAGTTGTAATTTATCAATTGAATTTGTAAAAGCAAGTTTGACTGATATGAATGTAACAAGTTAGTAAGCATAAGTAATAACTCACAGTCTTATACAATGTGAGCTTCAAATCGTCCAGTGCCATCACATCACATATATCCAGTTCTTGCCAACACATGGCACACCAGCTGATACAATACTTGCCAAAATATGGTATAGTATTGAATCATCTACAAGGTAAGCTTTCCAAAATATACCTTTTTGGAAATAATGAAACAACTAACTATGTGATGACTTTATCAAGTGACCTTGACCATAGGTGTGGCTAATCGATTAGATTTACAATCTACAGAGGTGTACAGTTTTATCAACAAGAAATAATCAGCTCTTTGCGTAGCGCTATTAGCACAATTCATTTTGTGTGCCACAAAGAGATCAAAATAGAACTGTTACATTACCTAGACCTAACTTTGCACCAGCTCGATGATGATAAAGCCATGCTATGGCATGGCAGCAGAAACACACATACAAGACATGACAGTCCATCCCTATCATTTGTATAACAATCCAAGCAGTCAACCCTTGCCAAAATGTTTCTCCCCATAGCAAGGTGTACATCATTTTATTGGTATGCATTTACCCACACCTCGGTGTGGAAGCCCCTTCAAGCAAACCCAACCGGAGTGCCCGAACTACTCTAGCCTTCCAATATGCAAAGCTACTTCTAAATAACTTAATAGGTTAAGTCTGTCCCATACTAACATTTGTGGTTGTATGGTTTTCTTGTCCTGTAAAGAACCCATAGCTCAGTCCTTAATCCAACATGGGTAATAATCTCCCCCTACACTACATACTAGTCCATCTGCATAACTGAGTATTGCCAATAATTGTTTGCATTAAAATCATAGTTTTATTTTGGGCTTTTAACCAAAATACTGATAACCATCAATGTCATATCCAACATTTTTAAATTCTTAAGAATAAGTGTAATCTGTTTATCTAAATTTTCACTACTAGAGCATGGCTAAGCATAGTTAATATGTAATCGTATATACCCATATTGACATTATGTATTATCTAGCTCTATTCTATGGTTATCAAGGTTCACATGTCCATACTTATCAAGAAAGTTCCATGAGATAACAGATATATCTACCAATACCACAAAATAGCATAGTTACAGAAAATAAGTGCATGCATAAATTGATTAAATAAAACAAAATAAAAAATATTGTGATCAATATGATCAAAGGGGTGCTTGCCTTGCTTAATTATTGTTTACGACTAAGTCATGGTTGCAGTTAACTTTGTCGATGACGGAATTAGTGACGTCAGGTTCTACACGTGACTCAACAAAAATATAGCAGATAACAAACTTTAATAAGGGCAAAAAGAGGACAAACAACATATCAAATAAAGACTTGCTATAGAAAATATGCATGGATTAAGGTTGTATGATTTTAGGTTCTCGTGTTTTATTCGATTATATATATATACATATATACATATATATGTGTGTGTGTATATGTATATATTGTTAGTAGCTTTTAGGTTAAGCAATGATATAGTTTCTTTTATAGATTATCTATTCTTATTTTACATATTCAAGAGGCTAAAATTATGTATTATTATATTTGTAATTTCAAATCCAAGATGCTAAAATTATTTGGATTAATAGAATTAACATTAGTCACTTTGTTGTATGCTATGCATGAATAGTACTCAACTTTAAATGATTTACATGAGAAGAAGTTTAGATATATGTTAGGTTTGTTATGTTTAGGCTAACGATTATATATTCATTGTTTTAAGAAGTTTCGATGATACAAATATCTTAACTACTAATTTATTATTTATTAGGTTCATTTATTCCTATTAAAGATTTTAGTATTCATAATATTTAGGGCTATATTCTTAACAAGATTTATATGCAAAGCATGTCGTAATGAGATTATTTCTCATAATAGGATAGTCTTTGTGAAAGACCATGTGGAGGTCTAACATTGTTGGTGATGAGTTATTGACTGTGTTTAAGCATGAGGTGCTTGAGTTTGAGTTTGATTTGAATTGGATTTTCAAAATGAAGCAATTTGAGTAGTGCTAGCCGAGCGGCACTACCGGCCTCACGAGCGGTAGTTATTTTCCAGGCAAGGAATTCACTAGGACTTCAGGGGAGCGGTGCCGGCCGAGCGGCACTACCGGCCCGAGGAGGCGGTAGTGCCAGCCTATTGAGCGAATGTTGAGTTTGAATTTTGAAATTGCATGATATTTATTGCATATTAATTTGGACATTGCTATATGATGGGTTTTCCCTTGTTTTTCATGGTTGTAGGACGATGGTACTAAGTCATGGTGAGGCGAAGGATGATTCGGACTAGGCGAGGTGCGTTGGAGAACCAAACGGTTGAGGATCGCCGGAAGATGATCGTAGACAGAGTTGCTACGAACCTAGAAGACAAGGAATGGATGAGATGCTAGCTAGGAGCTGCTCTAATCAAGGAGGGCTGTTGGATAGTGGTCTAGGTGATAGAGTAGCGGGTCTAGTTAGTATGCTTTGAAAAGCGTGCAAAACCTGTTATGTTTTTGGGTTTTGGGTTAGCCCTTGTATGAGTGAGTGAGTCAATCCCAGCCCTTGATGGTGATCCTTAGGGTAGAAGGAATTCATCCAAGGGTGGATGGTGAATCAAGAGTAGTTTAAATAGAGGGGTAGGGGCAACCTTTTCTCTCTTGAAGGTTTTGAGATTTTTGTATTCCTTTGAGCTTTGCCCACTTGTTTGTGAGGCTTTGTAAACCTTCCTTCCAGAAATGAAAGTCTAATTTCCTTTCAACTCTGAATTTACTTTCCGTATTTACATTATATCTTTAAATTCCGCAATTTACTTTTCGCACATTTAGATTTGCCTCCCCGCCTTCTAAATGCTTGCGAATCTTATGCCAAGAATGAATGATTGATGGATAAGTCTTCTTAAGGCTATTTTTCTATCATCTAGTCAAGTCTTGTGCTCTTTCTTGCAAAAAAACTGATATTTGTTCTTGAGAGAATCAATCTTGGAAGACTGGGTTTTTGGGTGTTCTTGTCTTATGTTCTAGCTTGCTATGACATGTGAGAAGCCATCTAGGATTATCTTGATTATCAAGAACCCACGAGCTAGCCAATAGCTGAGCAAAAAATTCCTTAATTTTCATTTTTTTGGAAAGCAACAATTTCATTTTGAACTCGTGCTAAAATCGCTACTCATATGCTTGTTTTTACTCTAGCTATAGTTACTCTGGTAGTACTATCCCTACATGGGTGGTAGTGTCAGTCTCGGGCTGAAAATTGTGCAAACTGATTCTTTTAAATTCCATTTGATGTCTAAGGGTTTTAACTTGGTGTCTTTAGGGGACAAAGTTTATTTTAGGATCATTCACTCCCCTTTGATCGCTATCTCAATCCTTCAATTGGTATCATAGCCAGTTTTGCTCTTCCATAGATCTTGACTGATATTGAGAGCCATGGCGACGGACAAATATTGCACCAAGGCTCCCATCTTTTTTGGAGTTGATTTTTCTTTTTGGAAGTCCCGAATGGAGTCGTACATCACTGCCTAGGGCTTCCTAATATGGCAAAAGGTGAAACTCCTGTATGAAGTTCTTGCTAATGAGAAAATCACGGTAGGCAATATGGCTAACATTGAGGCGAATGCTAAGACAAGAAACATCCTCATGCATGGCCTTAGCTGCAATGAGTACGATAGGATCTCTCACCTTCGTTCTGCTCATAAGATCTGGGTGACCCTCGATGCTTACCATGTGGGCACCACTCAGATCAAGACAGTGAGATAGGACTAATACAAGTGTGAATACAACAAATTTGAATAACATGTTAGTGAGACCCTTGATGAGTGCTTTGGTCATTTTACGTGCGTTTTGAGCGATCTCCATGTAGTTGATTGCACATACCCTGACTCAGAGAATGCTTAACACTTCTTGACCGCACTTGATCTTCGGGTTTGGGAGATGAAGGTGACCACCATCAAGGACACCACAGACTTATCAACCTTGACTCTTGACGGGATTTATCAACGTCGTTAGACAAAGTCGTAGTCGATGGCCTTGGTCATCGATCCCATTGGATCCATTTCTAGGATTTCTATTGGTTTCTCCCTTTGCGAGCTAAGCAATGAACAACTGGATAAATTTTATAAAATGAGCTTACTCTTTTAACTCGTAAATTTTCTCATACCTACAAACAGGTGAGGGAAATGAAAAGAGGTGGCATGATCACCTGTTTCGAGTGTGGTGGCCCCAACCACATTTGAGCGAATTGCCCTAAGCTGGAAAATGGCAAGAACGATGCCAGCGGTTTAGGAAAGAATAATGACACCAACAAGAACTGCAATAAGAAGCCTCCAGTCTGTGATCCGGTGCGTGAGAAAAAGTACCGCAACTTCTCAAAGAATAAGAAGCTCTTCCACTACGTTCTCACTGCACTCAACGACATCAACCTCTCTGACATAGAGACCTAAAGTAATGAGGGTGAGGATGATCAGCAAAAGAAGAACAAAAGCGGCGATGACTTCACTGGGATGTGCTTCATGGCGAACGCCAACGACATCAGCAACTTCGAGCTCTATAGCAACTCAGACGAGGTACCCTCCTATGACCAGCTCAATGAAGCTTTTTGCAAAGTAGAGAAATTTCATACTAGAGATAGAGCTAGGTGAGCCTCTGATGACTATTCTCTATGTGATGTTTTGCTTGTGGAGCTTGAGAAACTAAGGACTATGCATGATAGTGTGGTTTTTGAGCTTGAGAGTTTTAGGTCAAAGAATGGTAGCACTTGTTCTATTGATGCTATTTCTGTAGATGCTAGTTTTCTTGATGTTCACACTAGCACATCATATGAAAATTTCTCTAAATTGTGAACTTGAATTGCATTCTTCTATGGACTCAGTCAGCTCATATGAGGGCTGTAGGCAATTAAAATTTTACAATGAATCTTTAAATGTCAAGTGTGCTGAACTTACTAAGAACTTACTAGTTAAGTCACAAGAAAGTTGATTGCGATGTACTAAGATTGAGGGAGACTTGGATAAAATCCAAGTCGAATTTAGGAAGAAGCTAGAGACCTAGACCCTTAGGATTAGAGATGCCTCTTGCGTTTCTTGTGAGGCCCTCAAGGTTGAGGCAGCTGTGCTGAGAGAGAAGAATGCACGTGCTCGTAGTTCTTATCTGGTTCTTCTTCATCTTCTTCTCCTTGTTCTTCCTGTGCCTCTCTCTTCCAAGAGTGTAAGTATCTCATGAGCGCTCTTATGAAGTTTGTAGGATGCAAGAAGAAGCTCAATCTCATCTTAGACCAGTCCAAGATTAGTCGATTCAATTAGGGTCTAGAATTTGACTACTTGGAGCACGCTAGGACTCATCCTCCTACAATTATACGTGGCTCCTAGAGTGGAGAGATTGTGGTTGCTCTAGGGTGAGCACTACTGTGTTCAGGTTTGCTAGGGTTGTCTATGAGACTTCTAACTAGAAGGTTGCTACTTCTGTTGCTTCTGCCTTTAGCAAGACGAAGTACTCATGTACCTTCTGTTAGAAGGATGGACATTTGAAAGATTTATGCTTTAGGCACCCTAAGATCAAAAGGCATGAGCGTGTTGCTACTCTTAGGGTTATTCAGGTCATCCCCAGACTCTGAGTGCTTCTAAGGCACATACTGATGCTAGACAAGTTAGAGAGTCGCCTATTTTTAGGCAACGTTTAGGACTCAATTTTTAGATTGTTCAGTCGAGTTTTAGTCTTGGAGCTGTTCGTTGTTAGTCTATCCGCTGTCCTCTTGATATTTGTCATTTTTTTCCATCGAGGTAGATATCAGCGGTGTGAGGTGCTTACTGGTAGGAGATTCAGGCAGCCTCACTGGGATGGTCCGGCCTTTGTACCATGGCAGACTAACCCAGTTTCAGTTCCTAGATCTTCTACTAACGTTGTCTCTAATCTTGTGAGAGTTGAGCGTCAGAGAGACACTAGTGTCAAGTCTTCTTCTGTGGCTAGTACTTTGAGGCGTCGTGTGGTTTAGTATTGGATTCCCAGTTCTTCACTTTATCTCAGTATTGAGTCATCTCTTTCTCTTGTGTCTTGATCAGGTTCATCGGATGGGGAAGGGAAAAGTTTGGATTGTTAACTCTAGTTGTTCTCGCCATATGATCGGAGACTCTCGTTCATTCTCTTCCCTAGTTGAGTCCCCGATGATTTGATCACTTTTGAGGATGTTTCATTAGGTAAAGTCATTGCCAAAGGTAATCACTGCTTTAATGACTATTTCATTCTTAAGGACGTTGACTTAGTGAGTAAGTTGCAATATAATTTGATCTCTGTTTCTCAGCTTATCGATGACTCTTTCGAGGTAAGCTTTAAGAGTAGTGCTTGTAGAATCCTTGATTCATCAGGAGGGTTAGTTTGCAGGATTTCTAGATTTGGGAGAGTCTTTCGTGCTGATTTTTCTGTTTTCTCTAGAGACACTCTTCGTTGTTTGATTGCTTGTGAGTCCTGTGATCTCTCCTTTTGACATAGGAGACTTGGTCATATTGGCTTCAATCATTTAACCAGAGTTAGCAACCACGATCTCATTCGTGGTTTGCCTAAACTCAAGATGGTCAAAGACTTAGTTTGCTCTCCTTGCCGACGTGGCAAAATGATTGCTGCTTCTCTTCCTCTAGTCACTGTTGTGATGACTGATGCACCAGAACAGATTTTACATATGGACACCGTTGGTACAACTAGAGTGCAATCAGCAGGTGGGAAGTAGTACATTCTTATCATTGTCGTTGACTTTTTGAGGTATTCTTGAGTGTTTCTCATGGCCTCGAAGGATGAGTCTTTTACTCATTTTAGTGGTTTGGTCTGTAGTTTGTCTATTGAGCTCCCTAGTGCCTTACAAGCTATACGCAGTGACAATGGCATGGAGTTCAAGAATTCCTACTTTGAGAGTTTCTGTGGGGAGTTATGTGTAGAGCATCGATTTTTCTCTTCGTACGTCCCTCAGCAAAATGGCATAGTGGAAGGAAAAATAGGACTTGGTTGAAATAGCCAGGACGATGCTAGATGACTACAGTACTCCTAGAAAGTTTTGGGCTAAGGCTATAGCTATTGCATGTTGTGTGTTTAATCGAGTTTTCTTGAGAGCATATTTGCATCGCACTTCTTACGAGTTGAGTTATGGGTGAAAGCCCAATGTTTCTCATTTTTGTGTGTTTGGTTGCAAATGTTTTATTTTGAAGTCTGAGAACCTAGATAAGTTAAAGTTTTGCTCTTTTAATGGTATTTTTCTAGGTTACTTGATTTCTTCTCGTAGCTATATGGTCTGGAACTGTGATACGAATAGGATCATAGAGACCTGTAATGTGACCTTTGATTAGACTAGCCCAGAAGCTAGACCTGATATATCAAGCTCTTCTTCTCTTTCTAAGACCGTCTTTGTAGAAGACGAGGATGATGGAGATGATGGTGTTCCATCTGATCCAGTCCTCTCTACATCTAATGTGCCTCTTGTTTCCATTTACGCACCTTAGGGGACCCGGTCGGACCCTCTGTGTGCCTAGTCCAGGATCACACTAGTACTCACAGATAAACAGGTCCACAATCATCCCACCCCAGTTTGCATTATTGCAACACATGCCAATGCTCACTTCCTTGCACGAGTAGAACCACACAGGTCGCTACCCCAATTCCGTCTCATGACATCATCGCATCATTCCAAAAATGCGTTCCATAATTGTTTAGTTAATATTCTTTTGCAACTTTGAAAGTCATTCAACGTACACAAGCATGCTAAGCAGCTAATCATGGTCTAGCCTCCCGTGTTGGCGTTAATTTAGCAACCAACGCAAGTTATCATCTTAAGGTGACAAGGTATTCAGGGCATACAGATAGTAGTACAAGGTGGCATAACGAGATAGGTATTTTAACTACTTTTTCACATGAGCAATATCATTTTTAATTAACATAGCATGCATAACTTGAATCGAGATATATTAGAAAATCTAGGGCAATATGGTCAAAGCATGACTTGCCTTCAAAAGCGATTAGTTACGTCCCAGGCTCTTGCGGCGGGTCTTGAATTCTCCTCGGCGACTTCCAAAGAACTCGAGTCTACTCGTATCAAGCAAACACACAATAATTACACGATACAGATAGCAAGATCAACACTAAAAATAAATTAAAATTCACTAATAAATAGTTTACATTTTTACAAATTTTTGGGCACTGGAATCACCCAAATCCGAGTTAAAATGCAAAAGTTATAGCATTTGCAAGTTTCTGGAAATTCAATAAAAGAAAAACCGAATTACTCAATTCGTTTTCCTACTGAAAATCCGGAAATTTCTCGACGACACGCATGTCGGCATCGATTTAACCACATCATCACAGTCACTGACATGTGGGCCCAGATGACGTCATGCTGACGTCAGCACACCCAACAGTCATCCCACTGACATGTGGGGCCCGATGAATAGTGCTTGGTCCAATCGGGAGCTGACACGCGGCACACGCACGATAGTCCACGCGACACAAATCATCCGCCGTTGGATTCAAATCCATGATGGGTATCTGACATTTGCAATGGCGCCTCAAGACACTACATGGCACCTCGGTAGCGGTAGGATTGAGCATCGACGGCTGCGGTTACCCTAACAGAATACTATTGTAACATCCCAAAATTTGAGTTTTGGAATGTTTTAAATCAAAAATGAACCATTCGTATTTTTCTCGAATTAATCAAAGCTTAAATTGAATTTTCTAATAATTACAAGATTTAAAATGATTAATATATGCATCAAATTAAAGGTTTCCAATTTTTATTGGGTTCCTTGTGCTTCAAGGAATTTTTCTGTATTTTTGGAGATTTTTCTGAATTTATTCGGTATTTATTTGAATTTATTTGGATTTATCTGAAATTTTGGAATTAAATCAATTCGGAAATTGTTTTTATTTTTTTGAAAAACTCATTCGGGCCGAATCTCTCCCGGCCCATCAACATCTCGTCCGGCCAGGCCCGGCCAAGGCATCTCTGCCGATCTGCGACACGCGTCGCTGGATCCTCCAGACGCCTCGCTCGCCGCCGCCCAAACCCTAGCAGCAGGAGTCCTCGCGCCGCCGCCGCTTTCTCGATCTCGCTTTTGCACGCCTCGAGGGCTATAAATGCGCCGCCACATCCATCCCGAGAAAGCTCGATGTCGCCGCCTTTTTGCAACCCTAGCCTTCTTCTTGGAGACCCGCCGCCACGCCGTGAGAGAGCCGAAGTCGCCGCCACCCGGTTTTTCGCGGCGTTGTTCGCCGTCTCGGTGCACCTCCGCTGTCGCCGCTTACCTGACAGGAAGCCCGAGCTCTCCTCTTCCGGATCCGCAGATTCTTCGCCGTCTGATCCGTCCTCCGCTATTTCGTGCATCGTCTTCCCTACCTCCGGTGAGTAGCGCGCCGCCTCTCGCCGTCGAGCTCCTTCCGCGTTCTTGGCGTCCGACGCCATCAAGACGCTGCGTCGAATCTTGCCACGTCCGATCGCCGCGCGTGGCCTCTCCTCGCTAGCCGCCGCACCTGACCATGTGTGCGCGTCACTCCTAAGCTCATGCGTGGCGTCGCGTCGATAGCTCGCCACCTCGCCCGAATGTCGTCTCGGTAAACCCAGCCCACCGTGGACCGAGTCTCTGACTCGTGGGTCCCATCTGTCAGCCAAAGTATTTTTCCTTTTTCTGATTTTCCCGAATTTTCGAAATTCCAGCCAAATCCGTGCTGACACGTGTCACCCTTTCCGAAATTTTCTGATTTTCTCTGAATTAAATCTTCTGAAGGCCCGTTCTCCTTCGTCCGAACTCCGATTGGAGTGATTCAAATTTCTAAATTTTTGTAAAATCGAGATCTACATTCCAGAACCATTTATTTTCAATTTTGAGCTCGTTTTCTTCTCTGTTTTGTATTTATTTTGTTTCATTGCTTTATTTTCCCGTAGACGCGAACCCCGAGGGAGTGAACGGAGACTTCGAAGACCAAGAATCAGCACTTGAACAACAAGGCAAGTCGTAGACCTTTGATCATATTGAAACCATGTTTGCAAAAGTACTTTGTTTTATACAATTGCATGCTATTTGTGTAACAATGCTAGTTTACGGGAGTAGCTATTTACCTGTTTGAGTATGCCCCCTTTGATTATTGGAATGCCATGTATCCATTGTTAACCATAGGTTGGGACATTATTAGTTGGACATAATCATAGTACCAGCATTGGGTTATCGTAGCTATGCTTAGCCATGCTTTGTTGTCCGATGGGATTCATATCACTGTGAGCTAATGCTAATCTTGACTTAATGAGATATTGAATTGTGGTGTTGACCATTGTTGTAAATCTTGTTGTACCATGGCGGGGATGCCATTGGTTTTGGGTTAAACAAAATGTTTCTCTCGGGCAATTGATCGTGCGATAAAGGAGTCTTTGTTTAGCACATTGGGATGTGGTCGTCTTGCTCGAGACAATTTATGGACTTAATCTTGTGCGCCATTGAACTGGCCTAACCGTGCAACCACAAGTCCCAGTATGGTACGGACCTAGCTGATTAATTTGCAATGTCCAGACTTGAGTATTGCCGATTGTTGGTGTGGGGTCCGAGATGGACGGGTAGACTCACATGGCTCAAGAGGGGCCCCGAGGGAAACCTTAGAGGGCGATCTTGGGTTTAGACATGCATTGTAAAGGCTTTGTAGTGATCTCTCGCCGACACACCAAAGGAAGTGTGTTCTTAGCGCTTGGCATTAAGGGATGATCATGTCTTGTGGGTAAAGTTGTACAACCTCTCGCGGTGTCAAACTATTGAATAGCCGTGTCATGGTCATGGACAAGCCCGGATTTCACATGGGGTATAGAATGTTTTCATGAAATGTGGAATTGTTGGAATGGGAGCAGGGAGTTCACGTGTTTCGTTGTCTAAAACTATCTTTGTTGAATTGTGTGGTTGATACTTGTTTCAAATGATGTAGGGTGATGCCTCGTCATTACATTCATGTTGTCTACCATTGATTTACCGATTATTTATTATTGTTTTATCAATCGCCTTCAATCTATTTATTGTATTTAAATTCAAGTTATTGCTTTACGCAAATGAACCATATAACTATCCTTTGTCAAGCCGTGCATGAATATATTGCATCATTTCCTACGGCTTGTTGAGTACGTTTTGTACTCACGGCTTTATACCCTGTTGTTCGATTCTTTGAGGAGGGACCGTAATGAGTATCAAGAGGAGGAGTACTATGAAGACTACGCCGACTAGGAAGGCGTTTCCCAGATTTATTGCTGTGGCATGTCGAATGGCCCAAGTTATTTTATTTCATTTGCAATAGTTTATTTGTTTCTTTAGCCAAGAGGCCTTGGTGTATGAACCTTGACCATAAGGTCGTTTGCTTTATTCAATAATAATTTGTTCTTCTTAGATATTTCGATGTATGGAATGATATGTCATCTATGTTTCCACTGTGTGCACTAAGCGTGATCTGGACTAGTGCGGTATACACGAGGGTTTCGGATTGCATATCCGGGTCCCGACAGAGGTGGTATCGAGGCTATATCGACTGTAGGTCGCTTTCTTAGTTAGCATGGTCTTCAAAATTATTTTCTAAATCAAACCAACAAATTGGTATTTAATAGTTTATCTCTTCTCATCTTATTCTTAGGTTCTTATTCCTCTCCTTTGCTGGAACATTGCTTTGAAATTTAAATTGATCTTATCTCATTAAACATCTTAAAAGCCATGGATCTTCTGCAAGGAATCAAATCAAGGGAAGCGAAAATCAAGTCGTCGAAGAGTATATCCGAGAAGACTACCATATAAGATAGGTTTGTGGTGCTCTATGTTGTTTGAGCATGCCATTCTCTTTTGGTTTCGCTTACGTTTAGTCGCGTATACTAGAATTTTGTTGCTTGTGTGCGGGTATGTTGTACACTTGCTTCCAAAGACGGTGTTACCAATGTACCTTAAGTTGAAAGCTTTATTTGGTTCTTTATTTTGTAGCCTTTTCGCTATGTCTTTGGTTGACCTTTGTTCTTGGGTATTACCTTCTTCCCTAGAGGACCTTACCACTTTCCTATTGCTTTTCCCTCTTACCTATTAAACCCTTGTCTTTGCATCGCAGATGGTTGACACTAGATTACGAGCCATTGCAGTTCTCCAAAGGATGCCAATGCTAATGCCATGCATGCCACCCGCCACCACCTCCTGTAGTGACGGACTGAACTTGGGACATTTCTTGGCAGCTCGGACTCGACTTATGAATACAATGATGCGAGAATATGAACAATATGATGAATCAGCAGAATCGAGCTGCAGCTGCCCTAGCAAACTTGTTGAACCAACAAAATCAAAATTCTTCTGCTTTATTCTTTGCCAAGATTCCTCCAAATTCGCCCTCGGTCCAAGCTAGTAGAATTCATGAGGACTCGTCGCCTACCTTCTCCAACCTCGTAACCATTGGATGCGAGATGATTGGATTCGCTCCATTGAAAAGAAGCTAGCTATTGCTCGATTAGGTACGATCATGAGAAGGTTCTTTATGCCGCTCATCATTTTGAAGGCACCGCCATGAATGGTGGGAGAACTACATTACCGCCCATGATGACCCTCAAACCATCACTTTGGCGAGTTTTCACCGCTTTTCGCCATTCCCATATCACGATGGAAAGGTAGAGATGAAGAAGAATGAGTTCAGGGAGTTAAAGCAAGAAGGGATGTCGGTGAGTGAATATCTCAATAAGTTCACTCGACTTGCTCGCTATGCACCGTAAGATGTAGCCACAGATGAAGCTCGCGAAAAAGGTTCAGCGTGGGCTCAACCCAGATTAAAGGTACAAGTCATCGGCAACGACTATCTGATTTCCGGCACTTGGTAGACAAAGCTATGCTCATTGAGGAGTCCTGCCGTGAGTTGGAAGAATCCCGCAAGAGGAAGATGATGCAACATGGAGCTCATCGAATCACCCGCAGAGAGGGCCCAATGCCCAAGACACCGCTCGTTTCACTACTCCTCCATCGACGTTCGAATACCGCCCACACCTCGCCTAGCTCCTTGAGCAACCCTAACATCAACGCCAACAAAGAATCCACCTCGGAGGACCAAGAATCCACCGCAGGAGTGACATGCTTCAATTGCAATGGCGTGGTCACTATGCTAATAATCGCCCTAGGAAGCAAGTCTGTGACACCTGTTCGTTTCAACCTGGGATCGACACCAGCCAAGACCCCCGCACCAGGAACAGGACGTGGAGCCTCCTAGACCCCAAATCAAGCTACCAGGACTCCACCGCCTGTTGGAAGAGGTCGCGTGAATCATGTCACCACTGAGGATGCCTAGGCTGCACCAGACGTCATACTAGGTAAGCTCCTAGTCAACTCAGTATCTGCCATAGTTTTGTTTGATTCTGGAGCTACGCATTCGTTTGTTTCTCGGAGTTTTGCTGCAAATCATCACTTAAAGACAAGGCCTTTGAAAACTGTTTTATTGGTGCAATCACCTGGTTCGGATTTGAGTACGAACCAAGGCTGCCCCGGGTTAAGATATTAATCGGAGGGTAGAATTCTAGCCAACCTCATTGTCCTAGACACCAAATCCTAGATATAATCCTAGGAATGGATTGGCTCTCCAAGAACCAAGCGAGTTTTGGATTGTGGAAATAGAGATCACATTAACCAAATCCAGATGGAACAAAGCTAAAGTTTCAAGTCAGCCAGTAGATCAAATCAAGGGATAAAAGTTTGTAGTGCCAAAGAAATAAATTTGGAAGATGTGCCAATTGCTAGAGATTTTCTGATGTGTTTCGGATGAGTTGCCCGAAATGCCACCGGATAGAGATATAGAGTTCTTGATTGAGCTAGTTCTCGAACGCCACCCATTTCAAGAGACCGTATAGGATGCCTCGCTAATGAGTTAGTGAAGTAAAGAAACAGATCAAAGAGTTGCAAGATCGGGGTTTTGTTAGACCAAGTTCTTAGCCATGGGGAGCCCCAGTTCTTCTAGTTGAAAAGAAGGATGGAACTTCGAGAGGATGTGTGTAGACTATCGTGCTCTAAATGAGGTCACCATTAAGAATAAGTACCCTCGCCAAGGATTGATGATTTGTTTGACCAGCTTCAAGGAGCAGGAGTATTCTCGAAGATTAACTTGAGGTCGTTACCATCGGTTGAAGATTCAGAAGAGGATATACCCAAAACAGCTTTTGTGACCCTATGGGACGGTATGAGTATACCGTGATGTCTTTTGGTTTGACCAATGCCCCCCTTATTTCATGACCACGATGAATAAAGTATTCATGGAGTATCTAGACAAGTTTGTCGTTGTCTTTATCGATGACATTCTGGTCTATTCCAAGAGTGAGGCAGAACATGAGGATCACTTGCGGAAAGTATTGACAAAGCTAAGAGAACATCAACTCTATGCTAAGTTTAGCAAATGTGAGTTTTGGATGAAGGAAGTTGCATTCCTAGGTCATGTTATATCAGCCGAAGGTGTCGCCGTTGACCCAGGTAAAGTACGAGATGTGCTCAATTGGGAGCCGCCCAAGACGGTAATCCAAGTTAGAAGTTTCCTTGGAATGGCGGGATATTATCGCCGTTTCATAGAAGGTTTTTCCAGAAAAGCTAGACTGCTCACCCAACTTTTGAAAAAGGAGAAGAAATTTTCTTGGACATCAGAGTGTGAGCGAAGTTTTCAGGAGCTAAAGAAGTGTTTGACGACTGCCCCAGTGCTTGTTTTGCCAGATATCAGAAAGGATTTTGAGATATTTTGTGATGCATCCCGTCAAGGACTCGGTTGTGTGCTAATGCAAGATAAGAAGGTTGTGGCATATGCTTCGCGTCAGCTAAGGCCACATGAAGTCAACTATCCGACCCATGATTTAGAATTAGCTGCCGTAGTGCATGCTTTAAAGATTTGGCGTCATTACCTCATCGGTAATCGTTGTGAGGTGTACACTGATCATAAGAGCCTGAAGTACATTTTTACCCAAGCCGAACTCAATATGAGGCAAAGAAGATGGTTAGAGTTAATCAAGGACTATGACATTGGTATTCATTATCATCCAGGCAAAGCCAATGTCGTAGCTGATGCTTTGAGTAGAAAGAGTTACTGCAATACCTTGATGATTAAGGAAAGTCAGCCAGCACTCTATGAGGAATTTCAGAAGCTCAGTCTAGAAGTGGTGCAAGAAGGTTACTTAGCTATTTTGGAAGTGCGTCCAACATTGGAAGATCAGATTCGAGAGGTACAGGTTGATGATGCGGATATCAAGGAGATCAAGAGAAATATGAAGAAAGGAAAAGCCCTAGGTTTCACTGAAGATGAAAAGGGTACCATTTGGTATGAGGGTCGTATCTGCGTACTTGACCAGAAAGAGCTCAAGGAGCTGTTACTCAAAGAAGCGCATGAGGCATTGTACTCCATTCACCCTGGAAGTACCAAGATGTATCAAGATCTTAAGGAAAGGTATTGGTGGCCTAGTATGAAGCGTGAGATTGCAGAATATGTTGCTCTTTGTGATGTTTGCGGAAGGTTAAAGCGAGCATCGAGGCCATGAGGATTGCTTGACCATTGAAGATTCCAGAGTGGAAGTGGGAAGAAATTGGTATGGATTTCATTACCGACTTCCTAAGACCCAAGCGTGTTATGATTCGATCCGGGTGATAGTGGATCGATTGACTAAGGTAGCTCACTTCATTCGATTAAGACTACTTACACCGAGACAAATTAGCGTAACTATATATGTCAAGGATTGTCACCTTCATGGAGTGCCTAAGAAGATTGTCTCCGATAGAGGAACCCAGGTTTACCTCTTGTTTTTGGCGAGTTTGCATGAAGCTATGGGAACTCATCTCGGGTTTAATCTTGCCTATCACCCTCGGTCGATGGACAAACCGAGCGCGTGAACGATTCTTGAAGATATGCTAAGAGCTTGTGCTTTGACCTATGGTGCAAAATGGGACAAGTGTTTGCCCTATCTGAGTTTTCTTACAATAATAGTTATCGAGCCACTGCAAATGTCCCTTTGAAGCCTTATATGGAAGAAAGTGAGAACCCTCTTAATTGGAAAGAGATCGGAGAAAGACGCTTATTTGGTCTGCCATCTTGCAAGAAGTCAAGAGCAAGTCTGATTAATTCGAGACAAGTTGAGGATAGCTCAAAGCGCATGTAAGAGTTATCACGAGATAATCGTGGCCGAGATTTGAGTTTCGAGCCCAATGATTATGTGTATCTCAGAGTCACACCTCTTAAAGCAGTTAAGAGATTTCAAGTAAAAGGGAAACTTGCCCCTAGATATGTTGGACCGTTCAAAGTCTTGGAACGAAGAGGAGAAGTTGCTTACAAGCTTGAGTTGCCTCAGTCCTTCGCTGGAATCCACGATGTGTTCCATGTGTCTCAGTTGAAGAAGTGCCTGCGAGTGCCAGAAGAGCAGATGCCATTGGGAGCTATCGATTTGCAAGAGGATCTCACTTACAAAGAGCAGCCAGCGAAGATATTGGATGTTGCAGAGCGCATCACGAGAAGCAAGATCATCCGTTTTTGCAAAGTCCAGTGGAGCAATCATTCAGAAGAGGAAGCCACTTGGGAGCGAGAAGAGGATCTGAAGTCTGAGTTTCCCCACCTATTCTCTAGCCAGTCCGAATCTCGGGGTCGAGATTCCATTTAAGGGGGGGAGGTTTGTAACATCCCAAAATTTGAGTTTTGGAATGTTTTAAATCAAAAATGAACCATTCGTATTTTTCTCGAATTAATCAAAGCTTAAATTGAATTTTCTAATAATTAGAAGATTTAAAGGTTTCCAGTTTTTATTGGGTTCCTTGTGCTTCAAGGAATTTTTCTGTATTTTGGAGATTTTTCTGAATTTATTTGGTATTTATTTGAATTTATTTGGATTTATCTCGAAATTTTGGAATTAAATCAATTCGAAATTGTTTTTATTTTTGAAAAACTCATTGGGCGAATCTCTCGGCCCATCAACGTTCGTCGTCCGCCCCAGCCACCGCATCACTTGCCGTCTGCGACACGTGTCGGCTCGATCCTCCGTCACCTCGCTTCGCAGCCTTCCCATGAAACCCTAGCCTTGGCCGGAGTCCTCGCGCCGCACGCCGCTTTCCTCGGTCTCCGCGTTTTGGGCGCCTCGAGGGCTATAAGTATGCCGCCACATCCATCCCGAAAGCGATGTCGCGCCGCCTTTTTGCCCTAGCCTTTGCCGCCGGAGACCGCCGCCACGCGCGTGCGTTTCGCCGAAATCTTGCCGCCACAAGCCTTTTCGCGCGTTGTTCGCCGTCTCCGGTGCACCTCCGCCGTCGCCGCTTGCACGACCGGGAAGCCCGAGCTCTCCTCTTCCGGATCCGCAGATTCTTCCGCCCGATCCGGTCGTCCTCCGCTATTTCGTGCATCGTCTTCCCTACCTCCGGTGAGTAGCGCCGCCGCCTCTCGCCGTCGAGCTCCTTCACACGTTCTTGGCCGTCCGATCGCAACCGCACGCGTCGGATCTTGCCACGTCCAGTCGCCCGCGTGGCCTCTCCTCGCTAGCCGCCGCGTCACCAGCCATGTGTGCGCCGCGTCAGCCCTAAGCTCATGCGTGGCGTCCGCGTCAGCATAGCTCGCCACCTCGCCCGAATGTCGTCTCGGTAAACCCAGCTCACGTGGACCGAGTCTCGACTCGTGGGTCCCATCTGTCAGCCAAAGTATTTTCCTTTTTTCTGATTTTCCCGAATTTTCGAAATTCAGCCAAATCCGTGCTGACACGTGTCACCCTTTCCGAAATTTTCTGATTTTCTCTGAATTAAATCTTCCGAAGGCCCGTTCTCCTTCGTCCGAACTCCGATTGGAGTGATTCAAATTTCTAAATTTTTGTAAAATCGAGATCTACATTCCAGAACCATTTATTTTCAATTTTGAGCTCGTTTTCTTCTCTGTTTTGTATTTATTTTGTTTCATTGCTTTATTTTCCGGTAGACGCGAACCCCGAGGGAGTGAACGGAGACTTCGAAGACCAAGAATCAGCACTTGAACAACAAGGCAAGTCGTAGACCTTTGATCATATTGAAACCATGTTTGCAAAAGTACTTTGTTTTATACAATTGCATGCTATTTGTGTAACAATGCTAGTTTACTGGGAGTAGCTATTTACTGCTTTGAGTATGCCCCTTTGATTATTGGAATGCCATGTATCCATTGTTAACCATAGGTTGGGACATTATTAGTTGGACATAATCATAGTACCAAAGATTGGGTTATCGTAGCTATGCTTAGCCATGCTTTGTTGTCCGATGGGATTCATATCACCGTGAGCTAATGCTAATCTTGACTTAATGAGATATTGAATTGTGGTCATTGACCACTGTTGTAAAACTTGTTGTACCATGGCGGGGATGCCATTGGTTTTGGGTTAAACAAAATGTTTCTCTCGGCAATTGATCGTGCGATAAAGGGAGTGCTTTGTTTAGCACATTGGGATGTGGTCAGTCTTGCACGAGACAATTTAAGGACTTAATCTTGTGCGCCATTGAACTGGCCTAACCGTGCAACCACAAGTCCGGTATGGGACGGACCTAGCTGATTAATTTGCAATGTCCAAACTTGAGTATTGCAGCTTCTGGTGTGGGGTCCGAGATGGACGGGTAGACTCACATGGCTCAAGAGGGGCCCCGAGGGGTGAAACCTTAGAGGGCGATCTTGGGTTTAGACATGCATTGTAAAGGCTTTGTAGTGATCTCTCTGCCGACACACCAAAGGAAGTGTGTTCTTAGCGCTTGGCATTAAGGGATGATCATGTCTTGTGGGTAAAGCCGCACAACCTCTGCAGAGTGTCAAACTATTCGAATAGCCGTGTCATGGTCATGGACAAGCCCGGATTTCACACGGGTATAGAATGTTTTCATGAAATGTGGAATTGTTGGAATGGGAACGGGGAGTTCACTGTGTTCTGTTGTCTAAAACTATAGTGTTGAATTGTGTGGTTGATACTTGTTTCAAATGATGTAGGGTGATGACTCGTCATTCTATTCATGTTGTCTACCATTAATTTACCAGTTATTTATTATTGTTTTATCAATCTGCCTTCAATCTATTTATTGTATTTAAATTCAAGTTATTGCTTTCTGCAAATGAACCATATAACTATCCTTTGTCAAGCCGTGCATGAATATATTGCATTATTTCCCTACGGCTTGTTGAGTACGTTTTGTACTCAAGGCTTTATGCCCCTGTTGTTCAGTTGATGAGGAAGGACCAGGTAATGAGTATCAAGAGGAGGAGTACTATCAAGACTACGTCGACTAGGAAGGCGCTTCCCAGCACGATTGCTCGTGGCATGTCGAATGGCCCAAGTTATTTTATTTCCGCCGCAATAGTTTATTTGTTTCTTTAGCCAAGAGGCCTTGGTGTATGAACCTTGACCATAAGGTCGCTTTGCTTTATTCAATAATAATTTGTTCTTCTTAGATATTTCGATGTATGGAATGATATGTCATCTATGTTTCCACTTGTGTGCACTAGCGTGATCCCGACTAGTGCAAGATACACAGAGGGTTTGGATTGCATATCCGGTCTTGACAACTATTCACAGACCTACATGGACGCCTTGCCGCGATGGATGGAAATCCAACATCGGCGGTTACCCGGACGGTTAACTGCTCACCACACCTACGTGGCGTAATCAGAGCCGCGCGATTAAGATCTAACGGCCCTTTTTACCCGAAGACATCCCGGTCTAGCGCTACAGAGGGAAGGACGTGGCATTACCTGAGCCGAGCGATGGAGATCCAACGGCGCAGAGTACCCGAGCGATTCCCTATTCACCAGACGTACGTGGCCACACTAGAGTCGCACGATTACCATCTAACGGACAAGATCTACCCCTACCGTCTCAGCCTTAATTCAAAGAAATGAACACGTGGCCTCACCTTGAGCGTGCGATGGGAACTGACGGTGGCTGAAGTTCGGCGAGATGGCGGCGCCGCAGCCTCCGGACCGAGACGAGGAAGGCGATGGGCTCGGCGGTGCTCTGGCTTCTCCAACGTGAAGAAGTGGTCGATTGGGTGCGTCTCGGCACGACGGACTCGGCGGGGGCCTCAAAGCGGCGGACGGCGGTGGAATCAAGAAAACCGAGGCGAGGTGATTGCCAACTACGATGAGCTTCCGAGAGAGCTACGGTGCACGAGAGCTAATGGGCGAGTAGACCAAATGAGCAGGGCGAAAGGACCAGTTAAATGCACCGCAGTTGGGTCGTCGAGGTGCCTTGGAACATGCGCAAATCCACCGCTAATCCTGTCGGCCAACAGGCGACGGCGGTGCAGCAGTACGCCCGCTCCCGAGACTGCTCGGTCACATCCCGCCGTTCGATCGCGATCCGACGGCGCGGAAAAGGTAACGGTTCGGCTAAGCAGTGACACGCGGCAAAATCTCGACGGCCGGGCACGTTGATCCAACGTCTCATCGGGCACTTGCGACGCGGCCAATTTGCATCCATCCGTCAGACGGACGGTCCGACGCGGGGGCGCTAGGGTTTGGCGGCGTGAAAGCATCGTGTTGGGCCCGGCCCAACACTGTAGCTAAGCGATTTTCGGCTTTACAAATAAAAATAATTCCAGAATTCAAAAGAATTATTTAAGGCACTAAAAATACTAGAAAAATTCTAGAAAAATTCTAGAAAATATTTGAGCATTTTGAGCCTAAATAAATATTTTTATTTATTTTGATAATTTCCTTTTTGATATTTAATTATTCAAGAGAGGATATCCCAAATTAATTTTAATAAAATCCAATTAAATCCCAAAATTCAGATAAATTCAATTAAATGCAAATAAATTTCAATTAATTCACAGAAAATCAAATAACTCCAAAAATTAAAATTGGGTCAAATTTCGGGACGTTACAGCTCTTGCCTTCAAATTCTCCTTCAACGAGTGGCTTTGTTCCTACCTCTTCTATTCATCAGGTAGAGGTCACTCTGCTTCTGGACCTCCCTGCCATATTCAGAGACATCATCCACCTAATCAGATCATTAGCAATCTGTTTGAGTGTGTCACGCACTCAAAATCAGGAATGTCCTCTTTCTATCATTACTCAGCCTCTGTTGCCTCATTTGAGCCGAAGGATATTTCTCATGCATTATCCGATGAGTTTTGAATTAATTTTATGCATGAGGAACTTGAGAACATCGAGAGGAATAAGGTATGGTAGCTTGTTGAGCTCCCATCTGGTCATTGTTGTTCAAAATCAAGCAAAGTGAGGATGGGGTTATCATTAGAAACAAGGCTACACTAGTTGCACAGGGCTTTACTCAGGTTGAGGGTCTTGACTTTAAGGAGATCTTTGCCCCTATAGCTAAACTAGAGGCTATTAGGATCTTTGTTGCATTTTCAGTATCCAAGGGATTCAAGCTTTATTAAATGGATGTCAAGAGTGCATTCCTCAGTATATATATTGAGAAGAGGTGTATGTCAAGCGGCCTCTAGGATTTGAAAACCTCAAATACCCTAACCATGTCTTCAAGTTTTCCATAGCTTTATATGGATTTAAGCAAGTCCCTAGAGCTTGGTATGACAGGCTTAAGTTCTATTTTCTTAGTTATGGTTTAAAATGGGTATAGTAGACAAGACTCTATTCATTAAACACTAGGATTCTCATTTTCTTCTCGTCCATATTTTTGTGGATGATATTATCTTTAGTGGCTCTTCGCACTCTCTTGTGTCTTAGTTTTTAGAGGTAATGAGCACAGAGTTTGAGATGAATATGATAGGCAAGTTGAGCTACTTCCTTGGCATCCAAATCAAGCAGACTCAGAGAGTACCTTCTTGCATCAAGGCAAGTACACTTAAGACCTCATGTGGCTCTTCGACATGTCTGATGGGAAGCCAATGATGACTCCTATAGCCACCACTGCAGTTCTCGAGCCTGATGAGAATGGTGACCTGTTGATCAGAAGGAGTTTCACAACATGATTGACTCCCTCTTGTATCTCACTGCTTCAAGACTAGATATACATTTTGTTGTGTGTCTATGCACTTGATTTCAAGCTTCTCCTTGTGCCTCTCATCACTAGGTGGTGAAGCATATCTTTAGGTACCTTGAGCTACCACTAACTATGGTATTTGATACTCTTCCTTTTCTTGTATGTCCCTTAGAGCCTATCTGATGCAGACTTTACTGGTTATAGGATAGATAGGAAGAGCACTTCTGATACTTGCCAATTCATTAGCACTTCTCTTATTTCTTGGTCTTCTAGGCCGAGTCTATCGCTGAGGCCGAGTACGTCACTGCAGCTAGTTGCTGTAGTCAGGTGCTTTGGATGAGATCGACCTTGTGGGACTTTGGGTTAGAGATAAAGAGTGTTCCACTTTTCTGTGACAACACTTTTGTTATTTGCATTGCAAAAAACCCAGTGCAGCACTCCAGGACCAAGCACATTGATATTAGATATCACTTCCTTAGAGACCATGTGGAGAAGGGAAACATAGTGTTTCAGTTTGTGGAGAGTGACCACCAGATTGCCGATATATTTACCAAGCCTTTGGATAGCTCTAGGTTTGTAGCCTTGAGAGGAGAGTTTGGAATTGTGTGCCCTTACAACTTGTCTTGAGAGGAGTTGGCTTATATATTATGTACTATATGTATTTTATTCCAGCATCTCCTTTTTTTCATGCATTTTCTGGGTGATATTGGGCTTAATTCTAGAGTTGTGAGTTCACTTCACTTAGACTTCTGGCATGCTTTGCATGAACCTCTCATCATGTGCTATAGGTTGCTCTCATGCACAATTAATTATTCTCTCTTTTCTCTAGGTTGAGTTCCCTCACAATTTTATAAATCTAGCAGGTGTTGGGCCCTTGGGTAGACAGGGTCTGTGTGCACTCCTTATCTTGGGATCTAGAGATAGCTTCCCTATATCAGTCATTGGGGAAGATGAGAGCAAGTCTAAGCCATAGTGTTTTCTACTATTTTTTTCTATGCTCCATAGCCACCCAGTTTGCAGTTTCTCAACTTCTTCTCCTCATTCTGTGTTTCTGGTTTTGATTGAGTTCATTTGGATGTTCCTTAGCTTAATTTTGCTAATAACTCAACTTGAACCAGATTTGCGCTTAAAATTGATTCACTTATTGAGGGGAGCTTGAGAATCTACTTCATGCATTGTATATAGACTTCATTTTCTGTCTTATGTGCTTTGTCTATTATGCAAATGAGCTATTATTCATTGCACTTGGGATGAACTTGTGATGAACTTGGAATGTATCATATATGATCATGACCATTCTTTTAAGAGTTTATCTTGAGATGGTCAATTATGGCTTGAGTCAATTTCTCTTGAAAAGTGCAAATAAAAAAACAACACATATGTGGGTAAAGAATGCAAATAATGTCAAATATTTGTACTGAAATCTTTGAAAGAAAAATTTGCATTGAAGATAATTGAGCCCGAAGGACCTTGTATACACATCTAGCTTTCCCAAAGTGTCGAATAGGTTGAACTCTAGATTTTCTAATTGACCCTTTATATGGCTTTGCTTCTAGTTAAGAAACTATGCTAAGTGTTGCACTTGTTCCATCATGCAAAAATGATAGTCTATTTGTTCTTGCTAGCAAACTTGACATTTGCACTTGGACATGTTTTAATCTAGCAGACTCTAAACTTAAATAGCTTGGTGTCATACTTTGCATATGTGGTCACTTGGATAATTTTCAAAGCTCTTTTAGGATGCATTTCATGCATACATGTGTAAACAGAAACACAATGCCACCTTGATGCCTATATTGCCAAAAGGGGGAGAAATTGTAGAAAAGGCATCATTTAAAGATAAAAAGGTGAATGCATCTTGATTCTTATGACCATGGTAAAAACTTGCTAATTCTTAGGATCATAAGCATACTTGATCCTTTCATGAGTTTTTATTGGATTTTAGAGCCTTTGTGGAAAACTTGCTCTTTCGTTTGTTTTGCTCTAAAAATCTTTCTAGCCAACTTGGTCATGATCTTACTTCTTTCTCTCTGGGCTAAGTTTGGCTTTGCATTCAAATTGCTTTCTTTCTCTCTCTCTCTCTTTCAAACTCAAGACCATGTGGAGGTCTAACATTGTTGGTGATGAGTTATTGACTATGTTTAAGCATGAGGTACTTAAGTTTGAGTTTGATTTGAATTGGATTTTCAAAATAAAGCAATTTGAGTAGTGTCGGCCAAGCGGCACTACTGGCCTAGGGAGCGGTAGTTATTTTCCAAAGAGGAAATTCGTTGGGACTTCTAGAGAGCGGTACTACCGACCCTAGGAGGCGGTAGTGCCGGCCTATTGAGTGAATGTTGAGTTTGAATTTTGAAATTGCATGAGATTTATTACATATCAATTTGGACATTGCTATGTAATGGGTTTTTCCTTGTTTTTGATGGTTGCAAGACGATGGTACTAGGTCATGGTGAGGCGAAGGAATCGGGACTAGGCGAGGTGCGTCAGAGGTCTAGACGGTCGAGGATCATCGGAAGATGATTGGAGACGGAGTCGCTACAAACTTAGAAGATAAGGAATGGATGAGATGCTAGCTAGGTGCTACTCGGATCAAGGAGGCCCGTTGGATTGCGATCTTAGTGATAGTGTAGCGGTCTAGTTAGTATGTTTTGAAAAACATGTAAAACCCGCTATGTTGTTGAGTTTTTGTTTAGCCCATGTATGAGTGAGTGAGTCAATTCTAACTCTTGATGGTGATCCTTAGGGTAGAAGGAACTCATCCAAGGGTTTAGGGTGAATCAAGAGTAGTATAAATAGAGGGGTAGGAGTAGCTTTTCCTCTCTTGAAGGTTTTTAGGTTTTTCTGCTCCTTTGAGGTTTGTCCACTTGTTTGTGAGGCTTTATAAATCTCCCTTCCAGAAATGAAAATATAATTTTCTTTCAATTTTGAATTTACTTTTTGCATTTACATTATGTCTTTAAATTTCGCAATTTACATTCTTGCAATTTACTTTTCACACATTTGGATTTGCCTCTTCTCCTTCTAAATGCTCATGGATCTTATGCCAAGGATGAATGATTGATGGATGAGTCTTTTTCGGATCAATCCCAATCATTTAGGTAAGTCTTGTGCTCTTTCTTGCAAGAAACTGATTTTTGTTCTTTAAGAGGATAAATCTCGGAAGATTGGGTTTTTGTGTATTCTTATCTTATGTTCTAGCTTGCTGTGACATCTAGAAAGCCATCTAGGATCATCTAGAACCCACGAGCAAGCTGAGAGCCAAGTTTTTATTCTTGAACCTGTTCTTGTACACTCTTTCGTAAATTTGAAAAAAGTCAGAACTTTAACATCAATTCTTGCAATAGAAGGTTGGAATAGGTTCCTGACATCCATAGGAAGGTGTCCACAAAATTCATTAAATTTGGATCAGCCGTTCAAAATATTCCTCAATTTTTTATTTTGATCTCGTGCTGAAATCAGTATTCATATACCTGTTTTTACTCTAGCTACAGTAACCCTGGTAGTACCGCCTCTACATGGGTGGTAGTGTCGGCCTCAGGCTGAAAATTGTGAAAATTGATTCTTCCACTTCCATTTGATATCTAAGGTTTTTTTTTTTTTAGGGGACAATTTATTTTGGGATCATTCACCCCCTCTGATCGCCATCTCGATCCTTCATTTTGCCTCATAGAGCATTTCTTTGCAAGTTTCATTAATATTGGTGTTTAGATGAGATATTTTATTCGTTGCTGAAAAATGCATATTTGGTTTTAATGTTTACGTTATAAGTGATCAAACTTTATTTTTGGTTTGTGATTGCATTTTACATAATTTTGTAACCATTTTTCTAGTATTAGTAGGGGAGAACCTTATAAGTGTTTTAAAACTGGTTTTGCATATTTTTGTTTTTAGCCATGATAGTTTATATGCACATGAAGAATGCACTCTTTTATGAACTTAATTTAAATTAGTTCTTTTTGTCGACTAATATGAGCTTAACTTTATGGATGTTTTGGAACTAACTCTACCTGATTCCACATTCAAATTATGACATTTATATATATTTTAAGTCCTCATAATATATGAAGGCATGTTTCGCTTAGAGGACTACGGACAAAATATTATAATGATTTTTGAGGTATTAGATAGTCTGATCATGTAGGACATTTAGGAACTAGTTTTTCATGTATTATTATCCACTTGTCATTTTATTCATACCAATTTGCTCATATTTTGATTCTTCAAGTATACTATACAGGGAGGCATGTCTTGCCTTAGAATCTTAGTACAAATTATAACTCATTATAGCTATTTTTATTGCCACAGACAATCTGGTCCTAAAGAACTTTCCTTTTACTTTTGCACTTATTTATGGACTCTATTTATGTACTAGATACCTATTCATATGTTATATATATTTAAAACAAGATTAGTTACAACTTTGATTTCAACTTAAACAAACATGAAATATTTCAGCATAAACAGGGTATTTTGATATTAATAATGTCCAAGAATTATTTTTACCATTATTTGAATTCATATGTTCAAGTTACAACTATTTTGATTTCTATGCATTGGAAAACTAACTAATTTTTAAATTCAAATAAAACTAGTATTAAATCCAAATATTTTTGCATATTTGGATTATTTATGTTTTCAGTAACATTTTAAAATTTATCTCATGATTTTAGGAGTTATTGTTTATTTATTTTGTATAGTGGCCAAATAGGGTTTAATATAAATTTGAATTCAAATAATTAAAACTGAGGATGAAAATTAAATATCTTTGGACAAATGAGTTTCTTATGGTTTCAGGAGCATACAAAAATTATTTCATTATTTTATATTTTACAGTTTTCATAATTTCTATTATGGTCCATAATAGGGTTTATATCAATTTTAATTCAAATAATTTGACTGTGGTTGAAAAATTAAATATTTTTATATATTCAGAAAACAAATAATTTTATATGAATAAAGAAATTTATTTCACTTTATTTGGTGTTGAAATGCACAGGTTATAAGAAATTGAAACTTTAGGTTTGAAAATTATTCCATAAATGGAAAATACGTTTTCAAACAGAGGAAGTGGCTTTCTATTTTTGGCTATTATTCAAAACCCGAGCAGATGGTGGGGCCCTAGTGTAGTGATCATGTGTGGAGGGAGAGGCGTGAGATGCAAGCAAGTCCCCAGACAAGAGTGGAATGTTTGGGCGGTATAACTGACTAGCGCGACCCAAGCGTTGGTGAGCTAGAATAGAGTGGCTCGACCCGAGCTCACTGGCAGTGAGGCTTCACTGGAGACGATGAATCGGTGGCACGGCAAGCTTCATCACCTCATTGTGCACCTAGGCGTGTCGCTTTTAGCTACTGGTGATAGCGAAAATTGGTGCACCATCGAGGTGGGGTGGTTGTCACCATGGCCTACCGACGATGGAGAGAATCTAGAGCTTTTCACGGCACATTTTTACCTTGGTAAAAATAAAGGGACAAAGAGAAACCCCTTTTGTTGGTTATAGTTGTCGATGCTTGGTCGGAGCTTGTTGCCACCGATGGATTGTAACATCCCAAAATTTTGACTTTTTATCTAATTAATATTATTTCATTACAATTTATAATTTTTGTGAATTTTTTGGATTTAATTGGATTTTCTAAGATTTATTGGAATTATTTCAAATTCAGTATATTAAGCCCTTCCGCAAGAATTAATTATAAATAGATAATTTTAAAATAAAGCTTGGCCAAAAATATTTTATTTGAGTCCAAAATGTCTCAAAATATTTTTGAGATTTTTCTGGGATTTTTCTTGGTATTTTTGTTGCCTTAAATAGATCAAAGTATTTTCTTCAAATTATTTTAATTCAAAAACACTGAAAATCCCTAAGACACAGTAATGGGCCAAAGCCCACTACTGTGCCGAATGCTGCGCCACTATTCGGCCGCCGGTCCAATTTCTAGAGAGTTTCCCGGGTACCGTAGGATTGCCATCGTGCGGGAGAAATCGTTCCACGCCACCAAGGATTGGAGCCGTTCGATTCGCCACGTGTTAGCCTCCCGGTCGTCTTCCCCAAGGCGGCACCGAGCCGGACTCTGTTTACCCGTAGTATGCGCCGTGGAATCCTTACCGAATTGGGATCGATCCGATCTTTGCGAGCTATAAAACGGAGGCATCGGCTGCGCTACAACCTCGTCGATCAAAGCCCTAAGGTTTCGAGTCAAGAGAGACTGCAGATTGTCGGAATTTCGCGCTGGGGGCAAAGCTTATTCGTCAAGATATTTTCGTTGATTCGCCTTTGTTCAAGGAGCTCCAGGGCCATCTTCTATGCCGTTGAGTTCGCCGAGGCTCACCGCATCCAGAGAGCGTGGTTTTGCCGTCGGAGGATCGCCGGAGTTCGTCGCCCACGAGGACCCAAAGCCGCCGCCGCTCATCTTGTCAATACCGGCGAAACAGGGCATCGGTAAGGAATCAGTGGCACCAATCGAATCAATACGTCATGCTCCTTCAATTGGTATCGGCCATGATCGCCGCCGGCGACCATTGGTCCTCATGCGGGGTCGACCGTGGTGGCGAGTCTGGCGAGGGACGTGTTCATCCACGTGACTGCTACGTCGACCTTTCTGCTGAAGTGTCCGCTCGCGTGGTCACCTGGGTGGCGGTGTGGTCATCGCCACACGTGGCAGCCAATTCATGGACGTGGGTCCCATTTGTTGGCCATTGGGTGCATAGACCCAATCCACCTAGACCCTCTTCGGAGTATGAACTGGTCCATAGACCCAGCCCACTAGACCAGACGACACGTGTCAGCGCCACACCGGTTCGAGCTCAGGGCTGACGTCAGCTGACGTATGAAATCGTATTTTCCTTTATAAAAATAAATCGGTTAATAATTGATTTTCCAATTTTCAGGTTTTATTACTTTTTGAATATTCCGAGAGCTCGTTCTCCCTCATACAAACTCCGATTGAGGTGATTCAAATTCCTAAAAATTTTTAAAATTGAGATCTATCCAATGGTGACTTTTATTTGAATTTTTGAGTTCATTTAATCTTTGGTTTTGGTGTTTATTTTCTATTTCTTCTCGATTCGCATAGACGTTGAGTTAAGCGAGGCTTCGGAGGAAGAATTAACAATTCAAGAGCAATCTTCGGAGTAATACCAGGAACTTAAGCAAGGCAAGTTGTGCTTTGATCATGTTGCACCCATAGCTAGATTAGTTGCTATTTTGTTTTAACTATATTGCATGTTATTTCAATCGTATAAATGATTTCAACTTAAATTTTGGGATTAGCTAATATACCCTTTGAATTATACCCTACCTTGTCATTTGTATGCCATGATCTATTGTCGCCCTAGGTTGGTTCACTATAGTTGGTTAATAATGAAATCAACATGGATGGTTAGATCGAATTAGAATTGCTTAGCCATGCCACGTCATCACATGTACTTGAATCTTTGATAAATAAACTTGACTAATGGAATATGGAACAATGTTCTGAATTTGTGTGTCATGTGTGGTCACACGATGAGATTGAGTTGTGGTGGCAATGGATGTCATGCAACGATATTGAATTGTTGATGGCACGTAGTGCTTGGTAATCAACTGGGGTGGTTATGATTTTAGATCGGAGCAAGTGGCAAGGGCAGGATGCTAGGGTGGGCCCGATGGGCAGAGGGTATGTGTATGTCTTGCTTTGATCAACCCTAAGGACACCTTGCGAGCCTTTGACCTGAGTCGATCATGCAACCACATGTACTTATATAGGCTGACCTTAGTTGACTAATTTGCAAAGTCTTAGCTTTAGTACTATCGTGGTGGCGTGAGACCCGGTGGTGGTAACCATCCATGCTCGGGAGGCTCACATGGCGCAAGAGAGGGGCCTGTTGTGGTGGTGTAACCCTTCGTTGAAACCTCAATGGTAATCTTGGGTTAAGATGATGCATTGTAAAGGCTTTGTCATGATTCTCTGCCGGCATACCAAAGGAAGTGTGCTAATGGCCAAGCACAAAGAGATTATCATGTCATGTGGGTAAAGTGCATAACCTCTGCAGAGTGTACAATCTATTCGGATAGCCGTGCTCATGGTATTGAGCAAAGCTCGGGGATTACAATCAAGGGTTTAGACTTTTGCGAAATAAAACTGGGAATGGATGGCAGGTTGCCATGGAAGGTTGAATCTTGACTTAGGATGAGAAAACTTGGTTTACTTGAGAAATGCTGAATCTATCTATTACTGTTATTTGTTTTTACTGTCTTTTCAATCTATATATTGTACTTGTTCATAAATGCTGCTTTACTGTAAATGAACCTCTTAGCCTTCCTTTGGAATAAGCCTTGCATATAGTTATGATAGAATTGTATTCTGTGCACAACTCGTTGAGTGCTTTATGTACTCACCCTTGCCTACAACAACATCATCAGGTCTTTGAAGAAGTTTACCATGAAGAGCGAATGTTTAGGGTGCGAGCCTTGTCGGTTACTGTGGTATACCGAGAGGGTTATCTACGTCTTCATTTCATTGCAGTTCAATTTGTTGTTCAAATTTTGTGAGGCATTGTTAAGTAAGTAGACCACGAGGACATTCAACTAGTAATATTTAGTATGTTATGTCTTTTATCTCATTTCCGCTATGTATGATTGTGATATTCACTAATGTTGAGCTGTGTGCACTAGCGTGATCTCGGACTAGTGCAAGATATACGAGGGTCCGGATTTGCATATTCGGGTCTCGACATGGATCGAAGCTTTGAAGAAAGGTGAGTGGCGGTGGGGCTACGAGCAAGATACCGCGAACTTACTTGAAAGGTTTTGGTGGTTGATGCTCCAAGAAGCTTCGGTTAAGATTAATTTGAGAATTATTGATTGGAGAGCTTCATTGGTAATTTACCTTCTGTATTCTCAGTATTTCAGTCTTTCAGTTGGTGGATTGATATGGGTGCTAATGTTCATGTGTGTTCTGACATTAATATGTTCTCTTCTTATCGTGCCATTCGAGGATTCCTCCGTCTGATGGGGAATGGGTCACATGCTTCGCTCATGGCACTAGCACAAAGGATCTGAAGTTCACTTGGAAAGATCGTGCGGTGAGGAACGTGGAGCATGTCCCTTCTATCAACAAGAATCTCGTTAGTGGCTCCCTTCTATGCAGAGATGGGTTTAAGGTAGTGTTAGAGTTCAATAAAGTAGTTGTGTCGAAGCATGGACTATTTATTGGTAAAGGCTCTGAGTGCGAAGGCTTGTTCCACTTTTCCCTTTCAGATTTCAATAATAAGTATGTGAACCATATCTGTGGTAGTGTTAATGATGATGTGAGTACTTGGCACTCTCGTTTATGCCACATTAATTTTGGTCTTATGAATCGGCTTTCCAGCATGAGTTTAATTCCGAATTGCACTATTGCCAAAGGTTCTAAGTGCCATAGTTGTGTGCAATCGAAGCAACCTCGAAAGCCTCACAAGGCGGCTGAGGAGAGGAACTTGGCACCTCTAGAACTCATACATTCTGATCTGTGCGAGATGAATGGTGTGTTGACAAAGGGTGGAAAGAGATATTTCATGACATTGATTGATGATGCAACTAGATTTTGCTATGTTTACTTGTTGAAAACTAAGGACGAGATGCTAGACTACTTTAAAATCTATAAAGTTGAAGATGAAAATCAACTAGAGAGAAAGATCAAACGTCTTAGGTCGGATCGTGGTGGCGAATATTTTCCTAAAATCTTTGATGATTTCTATGCGGAACATGGTATTATTCATGAGAGGACACCTCCTACTACTTGAATCAAACGGGATTGCCAAGAGGAAAAACCGCACGACCGACTTGGTGAACGCCATGTTAGAACATCTTTGGGTTTATCTAAGGTATGGTGGGGGGAGGCTGTGTTGACTTCATGTCATGTCCTGAATAGAGTTCCTAACAGAAATATGGAGAATACCCCTTACGAGAAGTGGGTTGGAAGAAAACCATCACTTTCTTACTTGCGCACATGGGGATGCTTGGAGAAAGTCAATGTACCAATTAACAAAAAGCGTAAGCTCGGGCCTAAGACAAAGGATTGTGTCTTTCTGGGATATGCTCAGTGGAGCATCGCTTATAGATTTTTAGTAGTTAAATCTGATGTGCCTGATATGTATGTTGATACTATTATGGAGTCTCGTGATGCTATATTTTTTGAGAATATGTTTCTGATGAAAGATATGCATAGCACTTCTAGATTTTTTTCTGAGATAATTCCTGAGACTATTACACCCATTGAGTCTTCTGAGCAATTACCTGAGAAAATCCTAGAGGAGGATGACAATGAAGCTCCTAAAAAGAGCAAGAGACAGAGGATTGAAAAATCCTTTGGCAATGATTTCATTGTGTACCTCGTGGATGATACTCCCACGTCCATTGCAGAGGCATATGCATCTCCAGATCTGCGATAATTGGAAAGAAGCATCCGAGAAAGAGTTGGACTCGATTCTCGCCAATGGGACTTGGGAGGTAACTAAACGCCATATGGTTGTAAACACATGGGTTGTAAGTGGGTGTTCAAGAAGAAGCTTAGGCCCGATGGTACTATTGAGAAGTACAAGGCTCGGCTTGGGCTAAAGGTTACACCCAAAAAGAAGGCTAAGATTTCTTTGATACTTATTCACTGTTGCTAGAATGACCACCATTCGAGTATTACTTTCCTGATGCCTCGTATGGTCTTCTCGTTCATCGGATGGACGTGAAGATGGCTTTCCTAATGGAGAGCTAGATGAGGAAATCTACATGGAAGCGATTGATGGGTATGTAGTAAAGGGTCAAAAGAGCAAGGTGTGTAAATTATTGAAATCTTTGTATGGCCTGAAACAAGCACCTAAGCAATGGCATGAGAAGTTCGACACCACTTTGACCTCTGTGAACTTTGTCATTAATGAGGCTGATAGATGTGTATACTATTGCTATGGTGGGGGTGAAAGAGTTATATTGTGCCTTTATGTGGACGATATACTGATCTTTGGCACAAATATTGATGTGATCAATGAGGTCAAGTCTTTTCTGTCAAAGAAATTTGATATGAAAGATCTGGGAGAAGCTGGCGTAATTCTAAACATCGAACTTATTAAGGATGAGAGTGGGATTACTCTTTCGCAATCTCACTATGTGGAGAAGGTCTTGAGCCAGTTTGGCTTTATGGACAGCAAGCCCTCCCCCACTCCTTATGATCCCAGTGTGACACTGAGAAAGAATAAGAAAATTGGCTTAAACCAATTGAGATATTCTCAGATTATCGGTTCACTCATGTATCTTGCTGGTGCAACGAGACCTGACATATCATTTGCTGTGAGCAAATTGAGTAGGTTCATGTCAAACCCGGGATCATTGGCATGCACTTGAAAGGGTAATGCGCTATTTAAAAGGTACTATGAGTTATGCGATTCACTATTCAGGGCACTCCGCAGTTGCTTGAGGGATATAGTGACTCGGCCGGATTCGATGTTGATGAGCTCTATGCTACCAATGGATATGTGTTTACCATTAGTGGTGGTGCGATGTCATGGAGGTCCTCGCAAGCAGACCATTTTGACAAGGTCAACCATGGAGGCGGAGCTCATCGCTTTAGATCTGACCCATTGAGAGGCAGATTGGTGCGTGAGCTCTTGATGGACTTGCGGTGGTTGAAAAACTAATACTGGCTATCCTTATGAAGCTGTGATAATCAATCTGTGATTGCTAAAGTGAAAGATGCTAAGGATAATGCGAAGTCATCAAAACACGTTAAAAGACGCATCAAGTCTGCCGTAAAATTGAGAAACTCCGGAGTAATAAGTGTGACTTATATTCAAATGCAGACAAAAACTGGCGCAGATCCCTTTTTAAGGGACTATCACGGAATGTGATAGAAGGTGCATCGAGGAGATGGGTATGAGACTCATATAAATTGCCATAGTGGTAACTCACCTTTGTGATCGGAGATCCCATGAATAAGGTCTTGGGTAAAACAAGCTATTGGCCAACTGAGGAGAGTAATCTATTACCCTCTCTATGTAAAGATGCAATACTCTCAAAAGGCTGTAAGGCAGGATGGCGATATACCTTAATGTGTTTCTATTGGCTTTAACTAGCGAAGATCTTTGTCCCTGAGCATTCTTGAAAGAACACACCTATATGACCCCGATCTGCCTAAAGTCGCAGATCTATGAGACTCGGGTGATCTCTAGTAAGCTCATGAAGAGACCATGGAGTACGACTCATATGCTCCACCCACGGAGAAGGCTACTGGCACCCAGGTATCAGTTATGACTTTGAGTGAAAGCTGTTCACACAAAACTTGCAATTCAAGGCATAGTCCATTGTTCAAGTTGTGGATGGGTGTAGCTTGGAGCTCTAGGCGAAGTTCAACTTAACGATCTCTTTGGCTTACGCTGGTATATTAAACAGTAGTGAGTATTGGCAAAATCTTTAAATAGACTTTGAGATCTGGTGGGGGATTGTTGGATTATTTGGGCCTAGCCCACTTAATTGAGACAAATAAATTCTAGAAAATCTCAAAGGCCCACTCATGTGGAGGCACGTGTGCAAACATTAGTCCCATATTGCTTGTGGAGGTGGAGGATGACCAATTTATAAGGGAGAGTTCTCTCCACCTTTCTAGAAATATGACAAGGGAGAAGAAGAAACACACGCTGCGCCGCCGCGCCCAAGGCGAAGTGGGGGCGAGGAAGCGCGGCGGCACCTGCGTGAATGGTCCGCTGAAATCCGGTCGAGCCTTGAGCAGACGCCTCCTTTTGCGCTTTATTCTTTTGCTACTCGGAATCGTGGCGGTTGTAATATGAGATAAGGATATCAGAATCGAGTCCGTTCGTGGCACGTCTTGAGTCACGTTCGGTCACGATTACCGAGCTATCCCTATATATCTTGCTCCTTGCCACCCGTGCGATATCGAAACACATTGAGTTAGGGTTTTACCACCTTCATTTGCGCCACCATCGTAGTTTTTCCATCCCGAAGCGCCGCGTGCATCGGCGATCGGGAGCGAATCTCGAACCCTTCGTCTTGAGATCTTGCACCGGAGAGGCGAATAAGGTTTTGGGAAGCGCTTATGTGATCGCTCAAGATTTTCACCATGGCTCGCTCTTCTGCTCTTCTTCTTGCTGGACGTCGTCGTAGCCGGCTCCTACGATCGCGCCATCGCCAACGTCGACCACGCCAACACCGCGAATCGCACCATCTACGTCTGCATCTTCTTCTTCGCTCAAGACGCTCGATCGCCCTAATCTCGTAGTTAATCATGTTTATCAAGATGATCATGATATTCGTGTTATCTAATATGTTAGAGAGATACATGCTAGTTTACGTGATCTTTGTTCATGATTTATATTCGAATTTAATCAAAACTGTCTAATTATTCAACATCTCTTTTGCCAGATGAGCAAGACTGCACTACCGTCGCCGATCTTTTTGACGGATATAGAAAAGAAAGTGATCAGATATAGAAAATAAAGTTATCGATGCCTATCCAAAGCATGCGTTTCGATGATTTGGAAGTGCATCATCTACCATGCCCATATCTGCATGGAGGACGTCACTCTCTGTGTATGTCGACTTTAATTTGTCAATCTCCAAATGCAGAGATTGTATGATCATTATATGATAAGCGCTGACTTGGATAGCACCGAATTGACTGCTGAGGTCAAAAAAATCTGCTCGTCTTTTGTTTTCAATCTTCAGAAGAGGATAGCTGATTTTTACTCAAAAAGAGATTGGAGATACTTAGAGGACAAGTTTCGCCAACTGATATAAGAACCGTAACGACGTACACTTCGTTCCTGAATTGTAATTTGACATTTCAATTTAACAAACCAGTAATCATCATTCATGCTATTGGTTTTTATTAAAAGAAAATTTATTAAAATTTCATCGAGATTCGTGCGCCTGACGATTAACAACGGCAACGGCAGACGGTGGCTTCAACGCAGATTTCGGCCAGGTTAACGAGGTTTTGGGGCTCACCAGATCATAGACCACATATTTTGGGGTGAACCAGTGGATTGCGGGAATATAGTACTGATGAAGGCTGGCAGAGATGAAGATCAAGAGAATTACTAAGTAGAATTTAGGGTGGTAGGACAAACAACCACTACACCACGACCCAAAATTTCTGATAGATTTCTGTAGGTAATAATCACCCTTTACCATCTAACTATCTGTTGGTAAAGATTTACAATAGTTAATCCATCGGTAGTACTATAATTACGGATAAACTATATATCGCAGATAATAAGTTTTGCCGACAGATAATAAGTCGCAATACGTAGTTTTTGCCATCAGATAGACTGTTGATGAAATTGTGTCATGGTGTAGTGAACCTAGTTCTCTCTCAGGCCAGCGACTACATCGGGAGGAATTGAGACCCAATGTAGTCCTAAAAGGATTGCAGCTTAAACAGTTACATATAGACCATTGGATCAAAAAAACAACGGTCCAAATCTTCCGAGAATACATTACCTTTTTACCATAGTAAAGCACTGTACCAACATACTGTTAGGCAATTTAGACCATTTATTAGCTCAATCGGACAATACTAACCTATGCATGTGATCCTTTTTCCATCAGGATGTAACACCCCGGAGCCCAAATGCGCCACAGATGCTACCAACCCTCTAAACTATTAAGACCGGCTTAGAAACTAAGCCACCAAAATTTACAAAATTTCGGCATAACCTCTCTAGAACAGAGGACATCCACTCAGCAGACAAAAAAAGTGCAGCAGATGTGATATCATTCTAGCAGGTCCTTAGTTAAACAATCACACACCCAACAGAATTTAAGAAATCTCATTACGATGAACAACAATTACAATCACATTAATTACATTCAGATTTGACGAATTGGTTAAATAAATTCTTGGAGACCGCAATCGGTAATGCGTGTTACTACTTCCAACCCGATTTAATCACTTCAAGATACCTAAAACAGAAGCAAACAAGCGTGAGTCCAAGACTCAGCAAAGTGCAACAATAAAGAAACGCAACCGAATCAAACGAAAATACCAAAACTTTGAAAAGTAACAAATTCAAATACTTGACTGAATTTGGTAAATAAATGAACCGGAAACTTATTTGAAATACCACAACCATCTCAAGAATTATTTAAACTTTACTCATACCTCGATAGCCACTTTTGGATGAGTCCACGACTCAATTCTCAATCTATAAATGCCATTAGCTCCACGATTAACCATTAACAGTTTCCATTCGCTGCCTTCATGCTCAAGTGCACAAAACATACAAAAGAAGAATCTCATATCCATACATCATAATCAACTCATCAAACATGATTCATCATTGTTAGTGCAAGCAGATGCACATATGCCATACAAAAGAAGAATCTCATATCCATACATCACAATCAACTCATTAAATATGATTCATCATTGTCAATGCAATGCAGATACAAATATGTCATACAAAAGAAGAATCGCATATCCATACATCACAATCAACTCATTAAACATGATGCATCATTGACAATGCAACGCAGATTTCACAATTTTCATGGATATGATGCATCATGCATGTCTCATCTCTCTTTTAGCACATACCGGGATTGCCGAGTGCACACCCGTCGGTGTGCACCCTCTCATTCCCCTTCCACCCCGTGGTGGAGGGTGCCTACTCTTACTGACTCGCTCCCATACAACCACGTATACGGGACTACGAGGTAGGACTTTCGTGCTCACTACATGTGAGCACAGAGGCCCGCATTAGAATGGGTTGCCTCTTCCATCATGAATGCACAAATGCAATAGACATAAACAAATTTGCAAACTATATTCATTTCTTACATTTGCATAGCCATAGCCAAATACATAAACATCAGCCACTTTTCACATCCATAAATTACCATTCATATTCTCAACACTCATAATCACATCCTCAACATTCATATTCATACTCACATCACCAATACTCGAGTAATTACTAATTCCATCTATCTTGATCATAAATCAAACCATTTTCGCAATCAAATTCCATACTCCGTCCTCACATTCATTTATCATCAATACTTCATACAAAAACCATAATCTTTTATCATGAATACGAATTAAACCATTATTCTTGACTCAAAACTTATGTCTTTGATATCAATAATACCCTAATCTTACTAGTAGGCACCAACATGGAACATAAGTTATCACAACAAGTCACAAAGACAAGGCACATAATTCTTCAATGTAGCACACATAGCAAACAAACAAGGATGCACATGCAAGTTTTATCCTTTAATGTCATTCATGGGTACTCACATAGCCTACCCATACTAGTGTTGTCAATATAACCACAACAAGCATTAGCGGTTCACATATCAAATCAATCAAGACATTCAATCTACAATTCACAAAGTTCAATCAATTGATGCACTTGCCTTCAACTTCTCGAGACGATGTGGCGAGACGAGGTTGCCACACCCGGGATCACACCACCTGCACATGTATATAACCCACTCAAAAACACGTCCAAAATTCAACACAAGACTCATAACTAAGTTGGCTTCGCAACCCACTCCTAAAACCCGAAAACAGAAATCTGCCAACCCGGGACATCACTTGGTAAAACGGTCATAACTTTCAAACGGCTGAACGAAACTTAATGAATTCAGTCTCTATTGAAAGGTAATTCGATTATCTACAACTTTTTCTATAGCCGACTAACCGGGAAAAGCACCGATTATTCCCAGATTTGCGACGACCCGCAAATGAACATAATTTAATTTGTTCTGGACAGTAATCGGTAAAACGGTCATAACTTTCAAACGGCTGAATGAAACTTAATGATTTTAGACTCTATTGAAAGGTAATTCGATTATCTACAACTTTTTCTATAGCCGACCGGCCGGAAAATACTTGCAGAATTTTCAATTAGCCATCCAAACAGCGAGACAGAATTCAGCTCAAGCAGAAATCTCCAAAAACACTCTAGACTCCAAATCCCTCAACTAAATGCATCTCAAATACAAGGATTCTAGCTGAGCATTAGATCAAACACCTTACATGCAAGAAATAAAATCCCCCAAAGACCTAGGGTTTTACCTCAATCCTTCTCATGGAGGAAGAAGGGAGGTGGGAGAGGTCAGAGGTGTCGCCTTCTTTGGTTGGGACTGCTTTATACTGCCACTGCCGGCTTGCATGGGAGGAGGGCGCCGGCCAGAGAAGGGGCGCATGGAGGAGGCAGGGGTGGCGCCAGGGGAAATGGCCAGGGGCGACGCCAAGAGGAGGTGGCCAGGAGCGACGCCAGGGGGAGCAGGCGGGAGGAAGGTGGCTGGAAGAAGGAATCGCCAGGGGGGACTCAACCCAAGAAGTAGCACCAGGGAAGAGGAGAGATGGGGAGTCGGCAGGAAAAAGAGAAATGGAAGCTAGGTTGAAGGAGCCGACTGGGAGAATTTTCCTAGGGTCCCCCTCTCTCATCTTTTTATATTCAAACAATTGGTGACTAACCAAAAAGGCTAGGAACAATAAGAAAAGAAACCCCTCCAACAAAAAAAACAAAATCCAAAGTCCAACTTTAAACCCTTAGTGCGAACCAATTAAATTTCAACTCTTGGCGCGAAAAGACAATTGTCGAGGAGAGACAACTTACCGCCAAACAAAACAGCTCGAAAGAAAATTCCTTTTTCCGATATGCATTCGGCATATCTCAAAACTTATCGCTAAGATTCTTAAAACTGCGAGACAACAAATCTTTTGCCCCTTCCGAATAAATCCTTGGATTTAAGAAAATAAAACAATTTCGGCCAAAAACCCAGGAAAAACGATCTGCAGTATTACACAGGAGGCATTAGTGGCACCATGGTGGAAGTAGACACTCGGAAGCAGCTTCTAGGGTCTTGGTGGGAGGGGTATAGTATTCAGAGCAAGAAAGATATTTATTAGATTTAGATCTAAAGGTTTGAAATTCACCCAATCTATTATATATTAAAAGCTCATGGCAAGCGTTTTAAACCTGCTAAGAGAATATATACTAGAAATTTTCAGATAAAAAGAAAAACGTCCGGCCTTAATCACACTATGCTTAAATGAGGCCATCGGATATTATTACTTAGAGATATATTACTTTTTAATTTAAAAATTTTATATTAGATGGCCCACCAATTTTCAAGACGTAAACAAAAGAAAAAAGAAAGACAACCCTGTCGTGCATGTGCATGAGCGTACCGGACATGCATGTTGCTTTTTTTATCTCTATCCTCTAATTTCCAATTATCTCATTAGTCGGAAAAATATATCCTAGAAACATACCACATTAACTAAAACAAAAGGAGAAAATCTACAGTATTTATTTGGTGATCTTTGTACACGGAACATAACTCAATTTCCACATATGAATATTTGTTTTGTAGTACTTAGGGACAATTGAATATATGTATTGAAAACATATCCACAATTGTACATCTAATCTAGATTATAACGATGCAAATTAATCAAATTATATTAATTGTAGTACCTAGAATCAATTGGATGTATATTGTACCACCTATCCACAACTGTGCGTCTAATCTAGACTACGATGGTGCATATTAATCAGATTATATTATCAAACTGTTAGAAAAAGAAGACACTCTATTTGCTAAAAATTTCTACATTAATCAGACAAAAAAGAGAAAGATCTATACTCCTTATTTTGGTGTGTCCATATTATAGTCATGGTTCACCAAGGCATTAGATGCTAGACAGGCGACAGACCCGCACCTAGCCTGCTAAGGCACCACCTAGGTGGCTGACTAGCAAACAAAGGAGGTGAAGGAGGAAGGTGGGGAGTGGGGAGCAGTAGCAGCAACTCCAGTGGCATGAGGAAATGGTGGTAGTGGAGGAGCTCAGGGCGACAAAGCAGATCCCTCTCAAGGTGAGGAAAGTGGGGAGTGGGGAGCAGTGGCAGCAGCTTCGGCGGCGTGAGGCAATAGTGGTAGTGGAGGAGCTCAAGGTGCTAGAGAAGGGGATGAGGTGGATGCTAGCCAACAGCAAGCTTTGTACTCCCTTTGGGTGCAAGCACAGCTTGGCACATCTCCCTCTCCTTGTGGATCAAGTGGAGAGGTGGCGTGGGAACCCTTGAGGAGTGTATGTTATTATGTGTTGATTTGTAGGTCAAACTGGTTGGGTTTTGACACTCAATTTTATTCATATGTGATTATCATTTTTACCATACTTCTCAGACTTTTGAGCTAACCATGCCATTTGGTGACTAACCCTAACCAAACACAAGAGATTTTACATAAATTGCTTCTTGTAGAAAAATGCTTAGATTAGGGGAAAAAAAGAGAAGATTCCGGGACGCTTCATAAAGAAAGACAAATAAGAGATAAAAAGCATGTATTTTCTTAAGGAATTACCATGAAATTCAAAGGAGATTTCATGGAATAGAGACTAGTATGCATACGTGAAAAAAAGGCTGGGGTTGACACGAGCCAGACAGCACGCTCCACTTGGCCACCCTCTCTTCCTTACCATTTAATCAATGGGCACCTTCCTACATCACCTATAAAAGGGTACTGAGACCCAGTTTATAACATACGACGAGAAGAGATCAAAACCTAGGGTTTCATTCAAAGAGAGGAGGCGCACTGCCGAAGAGCCAACCCCGCGCTACCTTCAACATCTAAGATAGAGTCCGCTTCTTCCTCCTATTCTTCTCCCACAACTTCCATAATGTATTCTTGAAACAGAAGTGAGTAAATTCATGCTTTTCCTCTGATTCTAGGGATCTTGAAATGTAATTGACTTTCATTCTATCTATGATATGTTACTTATTCTAATCACTCTATTTGATATTTCCTTCATTAGATGATAATGAATTATCATCAAGTCGCTAGGTTGAGGCATGGTTCCTAGATTTAGTCAACCAATCGATCCATATCAAATAGTATAATGCATGCAACACTAAGATTATCCTTATCACATGATAGGTGAACCGGTGAAAAAGGTGGTATTGTGTTGTAGGGTGAGAATGATCTTAGTCTAAGTATTCGATCACAGATCTACTTGGGCACGGGCATCGAGCTCATCGTCACGGTGCCCGACGACCAGGTGCAGTCCATGGCCGCCAGCCCGGCGCAGGCGGCCCAGTGGCTGGCCGCCAGCGTGAAGCCGTACTTCCGGCGACGCGCGTCACGGGATCACCGTAGAACGAGGTGTTCACCGGCGACGACGAGTCTCAAGGCAAGCCTCCTGCCGGCGATGCGCAACCTGCACGCCGCGCTGGCCCAGCTCGGCATGGACGGGTACGTGCACGTGTCCACGGCCCACTGCTCGCCGCCGTGCTCGCCACCTCGTACCCGCCGTCGCTGGGCGCGTTCACGCCGGATGTGGCCCCGCTCATGGCGCCCTTCCTGCGGTTCTGGCCGAAACCAACGCGCCCTTCTGGATCAATGCCTACCCCTACTTTGCCTACAAGGATGACCCTACAAGGTACATATACGCACTTGCTTGATTCCCCCTTTTTCTCGAATTTTTTTCTTCCAAATAGTTTTAGCTCAGTTGAATGGAAATTGCATCGAAATTTTGACTTTTTTCATAATGAAAGGACTAAGTGCGAAGCCGTGTAAAAACACTCACTGACAAGCAGGCCCTCTAGCCCGATTAATTTATTTGGTTAGGCCAACTAATGGTAATCGGTATGTGTTAACTCCATGACAGTGATTGGTCCTCCATTGCACGGAAGCGCACTCTTTCGTCATTTCCATATCCTCATGTAAAAAATCGATCGTAATTTACTGTACTTGTTTAAGTAGTCACGCACATTGGAATATGTTACTTGACAAGTATATTTGTGTAGGTCAACTGACGGCGAACTCTGTGTCTTCCATTACTTGAAAATGAAATATGGTAAATTATTAAATTTTCGCAGTTTCAACGGTAAACACGCACCTGCGAACACATGTCACCGCATATGAACGCATTGAAATTCTCCAAATTTATGCATGTGCCAAAATTTTTTCCAATGCACATACATGTTGGCAAATATTTTTGGTAAGCTAGCTGTCGCCAAGATCTTGTTCTCACGCGGTCATCGTGGCGTGCCACGGTAGGTGTCCTCGACACGCTCGCCGAACCCGTGACCACGCCGGCGCGTGGACCCCTACACCCGCCTGCAAAGACACGAGCATGCTGTGGGGCGCGGGGATCGCCAGCCTGACTCGCTGGCCGGGCTACTAAGGATCACTGCGGTAAGTTTCGAGACTGGTTGGCCAAGGGCGACGCCGACGAGGTGCGCCACAGGAGAACGCCTACGCACAGCATAATGTTACCGCGCGCGATGAGCAACGAGGGCACGCCGCTGCCGCGGGTACGGCCGGAGGGGTACCTGTCAGGCTTCAACGAGGACATGAAACACGGGCCGACGCCGGAGAGGAACTACGGCTCTACCACTCGACGGCAGATGGTGTACAACGCCGCCTGGAGCAACGGACGTCACAAGCCGCTTTCAGCCGCCGCCAGATTCGTGAGTGCTCGCCTTAATTTTTGCTTTTAGGCCTTTTTGGGAGGTTCTTTCCGCGGAGATCCATCCACGCTTAAACACGCTATGCTTTTTTTTGAAGTACTTTTGGTTTACTTTTGGTTTTGATTTTTGCATTTGTTTATCGATCAATATATACGTTATTGTTGTAAAACGTCAAGAACATCAACAACAATCACTAATAGTAGATGCAATCAAGAGTAAGAACAATAGACACACAATGGGGTGAAATTTCTCGCTTTATTGATTCAATTACATATGAGGGGCACCCGATATATATAGCGGTGTGAGAGAGAGTTTGATTCACCACATTAGAAAGAGATAGAGTCCTAACCATATTTGGTTTAGGTTTTTATCTCACAACATTCCCCTTGGTCAATAATCAAGATAATGCATATGTCTCGTTAAAACTCCACTCAAAAACCCAAGGAAAAAGGAGATGGAGAAAAGAGCACATCAGACTCAGATGTTATGTTGCACTAGTTGCCTCATTAAAAACCTTTATGTGAAAAACTTCTGTGAAAACTCACAAAGGAAAAAAGAGTACAACTTATAACCTTCGTGGTTTTATTACGATCTTCGTGAACGCAATAAGGGTTATGGTTCAAGGGTTTCTCCTCGAAGCTTTGCATCTCTAAGTCTTTTCAATCCAATGCCTTTAACATATCTTTGAAATATGGATTTAGGCAAGGACTTGATGAATAAATCGCAAGATTTTCACATGACTTAGTTTGCAGATTCTTATCTCACCACTTTTCCGGAGTTCGTGAGGATAGAATAACTTAGAGCAATATGCTTCGTGATATTGCTTTTTACATAACCCAATTGCATTGCAGTACACAAGTAGAATTATCTTCATAGATAATTGTGGGGATATCGACGATGTTAAGGCCACATGACTTCGGATATGACTAATCACACATCGCAACCAAACACATTTACGTGAGGCTTCATACAGGCTATAATCTCTCGAGTGGTTGGTAGAAGTTGTTACTGGTTCACATAAGACCGCTGTGAAACGGCTGTACCAAGAGAAACATAAAAACCACCGAGATTTGCAATGTGGGGATCAAATAGCTAGCATCCATATATCCCACCATAGTCAAGTCTTGGTTTTTCTAAAACAAACCAAGAACTTAAGTAACCTTGGAGATATTTGAGTACGCTTCTTTACACCAAATTTCAATGTCTTCTCGTTGAGCTGAACTATTTTGCTAGCAAATTCATCATGTAATGTAATATCGTGCCCAGTGTTCGAAGGCATATGAGTGCTCCAATAGCACTTAAATATGGGACTTCGGTCCTAAGACTTCTCATCTTCCATCCTGGTTCGAAAAAGGGTCTTTATCCATTTCAAGGATCTTACGACCGGGGTTTCAAGGGATGTGATTTATCCATTTTAAACCTTTCCAATACCTTCCTATAGGATGAGTGAACAAGAATTCTTTCCGAGAGATGCTCTAGTTGAGGCTAAGCAAAATTTGGTTTTACCAAATCTTTCATCTCAAACTCCGTCGTGAGGTAAGCACTTGCTTTTTTTATCTCTCTGTGGTTCCGGCGATGTCAGATCATCGACATACACTAAGATAATACTCAATCCATTCGGGATTTCTTTTATGAACATATAGGACAATCATCATTATTAGAGTATCCTTCTTCAGAGGAACTCACTGCTTCTATACCACATTCTTCCCGATCGCTTTAACCGTGATAGCTTATCTCTGCTTGACGCTATACATGTTGCAATATTAGATCCCGGACTTTTATTCTTCAGTGGGCTTTATAACAAACTAATCCAAAGGACCTATAAATACACACCACATCCATCAACCGCATTTCAAATTTGATCTCTCAAGGGAATTACCAGCGTATTCACCAACAGACCAAATTTTTCTCTTATTGCTTTAGCCATTACCAATTGTTTTTGGACCATTCGAAAGCGCTCGCACTCGCCATGGACTTTGGATCTCGATCCAGCTTTTTAGCATTTTAGAGGCAAATATATGTCGATAATCACTTTTATTCATTTCTCCTAAGCAACGTGTTAGGATCATATCTCTTCAAACAAAGTAAAAGAAAGGACATATAAAGAATATAAGAAGCCTTAGGCAAGGGTATCAACCCATTCATATATCATGCAATCAGGTCTCTGTAATGACTGACAACAAGTACCCTTGTATGAATATGTGACCATAGATTACAAAAGTTGGCATGCATCAGGGGACATAGACTACAAAAGTGAGCATGCATCAGGTTTACAGGAATTTTTTATCTAGCCATTCTACCCACTTGTTCTTGACAGGGGTCTTCTTTGATGATGTCTTGCTTTGTGATGTTCTTTTTCTTGGTGTGCTCCTTGCAGCATCTTCAGATGCCCTCTTCTTTGGTGTGTTGCTTGATGCATCCTCTGCTCCCTTAGCCTTCTTAATTGGTGCAGCCTTCTTTTTTGTGGGAGCTCTTTTCCTGCAAAAAACAACCATATGCATGACATGTATAGATAGCAAAGATATATGTAATGCACCAAAGGACATGCATAGCATTACCTCTTCATGGAGCTTTCAAGTTGTTTAGAAGTGCCATCATCAAACGGGGCTTCCAATTTGCATGTTTTTTGCAGGTGTCCAATGGCACCACACCTTTTGCACCTAACCCTTCTCTTGGTTGGATCCAGGAAACTCCTTAGCCTCTGCTTCCTTGGCCTGCCTACCACCCTCTTCTACTTTGGTGGATGCACCTTATGCCCAACATCAACATGCTTCTACTGAGTCATGTTTGTCATGGTGGGGATAATATCTTGATAAGCTTCTTTGAACCTCTCAACTGAGTAGTAGCTGTCCACATGATCTTCTATGCTTGCTCCACGAATGGAACAGATGAATGCCATTGCATGTTTACAAGGCTTCCCCGACACTTGCCATTGCCTACATGTACAGGACCTCTCATGTAACTTCACAGAGTGCCTTCTGTCCAACAATTCATTCTCAAATGTGACATCTACCTCAGTATCATCAGTCCTGATGATCTTTGGATGAGCAAGTCCAGCTTGCTTGCTTACCACAAACAGATCCTTAATCACATTAGGAATGATCACTCCTTCCATTGACCTGCCAATACTCCTCCTAACAGCAAACTTGCTCATTATCAGCTCTCTTATTCTATCAACAAGTTCATGAAGGTGCAGGCCCTTGAAGTCTTTTATTTGGTTATTGAAGCTCTCAGATATGTTATTTGTGAGGTAGTCTACTTTGCTAAGCTCTGAGAAACCACATCTATACCACAAACCATGGTGATGCTTCTGCAAATAATCTACAGCATCTGGGCAGTGCTAAAAAATTTTGGACATGTGCCACTGAAATCTAGAATCTGTGTAGGACCTAGCAGCAGGATATAAGTGATCTATGTAGACCTTGCCATGGAATTTTTTCATGAAATTACTATACAAATGTCTCATGCACTCTCTGTGCTCAGCATTAGAGAACACATTTTTTACAGCTGACTCTAACCCTTTGCATGCATCACTAGATATCACTAAACCATTAGGACTTCCTACAGCTTTATTCAACTGGTTCATGAACCATGTCCAGTTGTCCTCAGTTTCAGAATAAAAAACACTATAAGCAACATAAAAAAGCCAGTTATGACTATCTACAGATGTTGCTGATGCTAGTTGTCCCTTATATGTACCATTTAGGCTAGTGGAATCCACACTAATGTATGGCCTGCAGCCTCTCAAGAATCCATCTATGCAAGGTTTAAATGCTACAAACATTCTATGGAAACACATCTTATTGCCATACTTCTTCAGTTCTATTTCTATAATTGATCCTGGACTCCTATGTTCTATCTCATCCTTCCAGTTGAAAAGCATTTGGAAGCTATCCTCATATGCACCATGTATTTGTCTAAGTGCTATTTGCATACCTGCCCATGTCTTACCATAGCCCAACTTGATCTTGTATTCCTCCTGCAGCTTCCTCTAAGCCTCTCTTGCCCCCTTATTTGGGTTATTTCTCAACCAGTCTCCTAATCTGTCTGCCACCCAATCTTGTGTAGCCATTTTCCCCTCCATCATCTTTGTACTAGGGCAAATGTGCTTTGAATTAAGAGTTTTGATCTATAAATACAAGAAACACAGATGTTAGCACATTGCAACACATATAATACAGACACACACACAGGAAGGTGAATTACCATAATGGCACATCCATCCTGCACTTTAGAAGCATGAACTCTCCAAGAACAACCCACATGTTTGCATTCACCAATATACCTACTTTGGTCAGACTTGATTGTATTTATTTCAAAGTCATTCAGGATTGCATAATGCCTAATAGCCTTTCTGAAAGCAACTATATCAGGGAACATAGCCCCTTTGACAATAGTTGGGTTGCTAAGATCATGTGTAACTGTCAGCTCTTCAGGATCGTCATCTGCCATCTCTGCTTCAACAGGCTCAAAGCTACTAGGTTCACCCATGTAAGAGGGTTCCTCCACAAAGTTGTCAGTGCCTGTAGCATCCCTGTACAAGTTTTCATCATCTACACCAACATACTCCTCCGCATTATCAAATGGATCTGGTCTTCCATCATCAACAACAAAACATATAAAAGTGATTTCCTTCTCAATGTTGTACATCTCAATCAAGCTCTTGACATCAGTATCCTCAGTGAATTCAGCATCCTCACCGCACTGCCTGTCATAGTAGTACAAATGACACATTTGGTTGGATCCCCATGTCACATGCCTATGCAAACCTTGCTTCAGTGACCGCAAGCTAATATCCTTCTCATCGGTTAACCATGTCAGCTTCCTTGACCTAGTGTACACCTTCCTACCGCTTTCTTCTATTGTGGAGAAGGCATCCACTTGAAAAACTACCCTAAAAAGCCTAGAAATCCCGAAAGAGTCAAAACTACATCTAATTTACCAAGCTAAATTACTATGCAAACAATCAAAACTAACCATGCCAACAATCTCAAGACATACTTCTCACGAAGCACCACGGTCGGCGCCGTACAGTTCGCCAGCCGCATCCATTGCCGCCACGAACATCCGATTAGCTGAAGCGGAGTGGGAATGACACGCCTTTAGGCCGCCGCCATGGAAGCAATCGCGACGGCGCTGGATTGCTAGGGCTCGTCGCGGTCATTGGGTGGGGAATCGTTCTAGGTTCTTGGCTCTTGGGTGGCGCGGAGAGAATGGGGAGGGCACCGATCTTATGCGTGGCTCTTGGGTCCCAAACAAAGTCAAAGTGGAGGGCAAAATCGTCCGAATGGGCCGAGTCCCGCGCCGGTTTGACCGGACGGGACACGTGTCACGAGCGGTGGCATATTTCGAATAAGCACAGTTTCGTAATGGCATCGTTCGAAAAAGCAAAGGAACGATGGCAATTCTCGAATAACCGGTTCCTACAGTGGCATATATCCAATTATCCCAATGAAAAAGGGTGACGACGACCCGAATCCAGGCTTTCTCAACTTGTTTGCAATGCATGTGTCGGGACAGGATTTCTGAATCTGAACCCTCTATGTACAGCCATGATAGTACAGGAAAAGCTAGCACACACAGTGGAAATAGTGATGATAACACAATCATATCACGAATCAAATAATATTAATTAAACAAAAAGGTATTAGCCTTATGGCCAATTATTACAAATAAGCAGCCTCATGGCTTGAGTTCAATAAGAAGTAGCAGAAACAAAATAACAGCAATAAGATAAGCCCATCCATTTGCCCAATAGACAATCGATTGGGGTATACATCCTAGTAATCCGGATCGCCTTCATCATAACCACAAGCATAGAACTCGTAGTCACCTCTAGCTCCTACACACTCCTCTGTGGAAAGTTGGGATGTTGCAAGGGTGAGCACAAAATGTACTCCGCAAGTCTTGGAAACATAATGCATGATAACTACATGCAAGGCTAAATAATTGAAGGCATAATATAGCTCTTTTAGCAAAAAGCAAAGTTTAATTGTAAATACAAATAGTAATTTCACAAAGCATCTTTTGATCAAAATGTAATTGTATAATAATTGAATTTGAAATAACAACTAAATAGGTTCCAACCACCTGACTGGCTCTAAGCGCCAAACCACAACCCAAGAGTTCCATCCACTCACGGATTCCCAAACTATCATTTTCATTTAAAACAAAACCATGAAATCTACAATATGCAAGTGTACCTCGCATGCCCTTGACCATGGGCATGGCTACATAAGGTGTGTTTGGTTGCTTGGATGAGGTTAGATGGAATATGGCCATCTAGCCTGATAGGGATAAAGCCATCCAAGTACCTGTTTGGTTGGGTCGATTGGTTGGGTAGATAGGATCAGCTAATTTTTTGTTTGGTTGGATGGACGATCCTCCCCCACCCCTAGCCACGCCTCCCCTCGTTCCCTATCACCCCCTCTAGCCCCGTCGATCCTCCTACCGCACCACCCCTCCAGCCACACTGCCCTTGCGCCTCCTCCCCTCCAGCCGCGCTTCCTCCCGCGCCTCCTCCCCTCCAGCCGCGCCGAACCGCCATCCTGTCAGTTCGTGTCGCCATGTGCCTCCCCTCCTCAAGTAGCGTCGCACCTCCCCTCCTATCGCGTCGCCGTCCTACCACGCCACGCCTCCTGTCGATCTTCTACGCCGCACAGCCATTCTGCTGGGTCACACTGCCATCCTACCGCACCTTGATCTCCTGCATCCCATTGCCCTCCAGCTACACAGGGGTGGATGAAGCCATCCGGCCTTTTTCTTGGGATGGATCCATCTGGCATCTGGGAGGAATATTCCCAAAAACTGGATATCCCTAGCCAACCCATCCATCCATCTAAACAATTGGATGACTCCAAATCCATGGATGGCTATATCCCATCCAACTTCATCCAAGCAACCAAACGCCACCGAAGTAGTTTTAACTCTATAGAGTGTGCACAGCTTTACCCACAAGACATGATCGACTCTTGTTGCCATGCAATTAATACACTTCCTTTAGTGTGTTGGCAGAGAGATCATGACAAGGCCTTTATAATGTACAATCCCGCTATTAACCTCGCCAGCTAAGGTTTCACCACATAAGGTTCTATCCACCCAGCTATAAGCCCCCTCTTGCTCCATGTGGGGAAAAACTGTCCCTATCTAATACCCACATTCCATTGATTGGCGAAGCCAATAACAAGATGCATAAATTAATTGGCTAGGTCTTACCCATATAGACTTGTGGTTGTATGATAATTCTCGGTCTGTGGTAACACATGCTTTGGTCCTTAGTTCAATAGGTTGGAATATTCACTTTCAAGGTCTCATGCATCCAGCACCCACCAAACATCAATCCGCTCCAGTCTAAACCATTTTCCACTTTGTTTTATTTAAATAATAGTAGCAATACCAATCACAACAACTTCATAAATAAGTTTAAACAATGTTTGAAATGATTCCCATAATGGCATAATACCAAAAAGTTTAAGCTGGACTAAGCAATTCTACCGTCCGATGCTACCCTATTGGTTATCACCAAATAAAATAGCTAGTATCATTTAGGGTGACAAAGGTTTGTCATGATTAATGTCAATGAGGGTATAACAAACTGGAATTTAAATAAACCTTAAAACCATGTTTAAAGTGAATGAGGGTATAACAAACTGGAATTTAATTAAACCTTAAGACCATGTTTAAAGTACATTGCATAAAAGTAAGCATGCATAATTTAAAGCAACACAAGCATTTCATAAAATTTGGGATCAAAATTTTCAAGGAAAACTTGCTTCGGCCTCTTGCTGTCTCTATCTCTCTCTGATGATTCGACTGAGCTTCAATTGTGTCGTCTACACGCAAAACAAGAATAAATAAATAAAACAAATTCAAATAAAATCCAAAACTTAAAACTAATGGTACTGGGAGATAAATCATGAATTTAGATAAATTTAAAAATTTTAATCGCTAGAATCAGAGCTCGAACGAAGAAAAATGGGCTCTTGAAAGTTCCTCGGATCAAAAAATCAGAAAGAAAAAAAAAAAACGGCAAGTGACGTGGCGTAATCTGATTGGCTGGAATTTTGGACTTTTTTGTAAAATTAGAGAAAGGAATTGGAAATTCACTAACATCGGTGATTCGGCTCACGGTGGACCACGTCCTCAGAGAGTGGAGATGCCGACGCGACAGACCGGCTGATGTGGAAACCACGCAATGGGTTAGGGCGGACATGGCAGCCAACGCGACTGCCATGCGGCTGGTGATGCGGCACGGGCGCGGGTGTTGAAGCGGTACCAATCTGGCCGAATGTGAGGCAGAGCGACGCTGAGGTGGCGCTAACGCAAGTGGCGCATGGCGCTAACTTGGCTCCAGTGGGGCACGGGCGGCATGGGGCGATGCCGGCACAACAGCAGTGTAGCACGCCAAAGGTGGGGAAGACGACTTTTGCCGAGGCAAAAACGTGATGAAAACCAGTGGGACTTGAGGCAAAACATAGGGTGCGACGTGGGGAGAATGGCGGGACCATCAAATGCGGCGAAATCTCACCGGAGGCGATGAATGAGGGCAGGAAAGAGCTTGGAGCCGGCAACGCTAGGGTTGAGCTCGGGGTGGCGCACAGGCGACGAATCTCAGGAAACAGGAGAGAAGGGCGAGGCGACAGCCTTAAATAGGTGTGGACCCCCATGAGATGGGCATGGATACAGTGGTAACGACGCGCTGGGCGGCGATGGCCCATTGTTTGGCAAGACATCGAGGCAACGTGGAGACAACACGGCAAAGACTGACGGGTGGGCTGGCGCATTAGTGGCCATGGGCGCGGGGATGGGCCGTGTGTGGCTAGGCCGGAAGGAGCGGAGCGGCGGACCCTATCGGGAGAGGGAAATTGGGCCGGGCGGCTGGGAGAAAGAAGCGTGCCGCGCGGGAGAGAAGGACCGGGCTGGACGGTGGGGAAAATGGGCCGGCACACGGAAAACGGCCCACACGGAGAGATGGAAAAGAAAATGGTTTTTTCTTTTAAGAAAATTAAGAAAAGCCAAAACAAATATCAAATAAATTAGAAAAAAATCCAAAAAATCTCAAAAATACTTTTAAACATTTTGAACCCAAATAAATTATTTTGAACTCTTTTATACTTAAAATTTTGGTTCAAATGATTTGATTGCACTTGAGAGCTGAAATTAAATTCACAAAGATTTTTAAAACTTAGGGAAAATTTTAAAATGCTAAAATTTGGAATGTTACAGCTTTCAACAAAGCATTGATGGTGGGGAGAGCGATAGCTTGGTGGAGTTGACTATTTGACAAAGATGATGGCCATACAGGCAGTAGGCGACGTGGACAAAGGCTCGCCAGAAGCGGCAGGGCAGGGGCACAAGTTCCAAGTGGTGTTGCTAGCATGATGGTGCACGGAGGATGGTGGCGGTGATGACCAATAAGGGGCACTGACATGGAGGTGAAACCTGCACACTTGCATGGCCTGGCGTGCTGGGTGGCACGGTCAAGGCATGCACAGTGCGGCACAGGTGTGTCCTAGGTGCAAGCCAGCCTCTAGAGAGGCTGATGAGTGGACCTGGCTAATCAGAGAGAGGGAAAGGGAGAGAAGTGCCATATGGGGAAGCGTATCTTGCCAAACTACACTTTCTTTTTCGGAATCCAAATCAAATTCAAACAATCCTTTAATTTTAGTTAGGTATTTCTAGAATTTTGAGAAGTGACAAAATAACTCTAAATTTTACCAAACTTTTTGTAGGCATTCTTGAGGTGGTACTGATGTTTCTATAAAATTCCAAGTATTTTAGCAACCCCATGATTTTTCCTATAAATCCTTTTAGTGCCTTAGATTTACTCACAAATGAAATTTTAGATTTTTCAAAAATAGCAATTTAGCTCAAAAATTCTTTAAACCTTTTGGAGATTCTCTCCAGACTATTTGAAACTAAGGTAAAATATTTCTAGACTTTGTGCTAATATTAATTTGGAGCTAAAAATTTAAAAGCGGTAACTAGGAAATAATTATTAATAATTCCAGAAAAGTTTAAAAAAATTCCAAAAATTCATGATAAAGTCAGAAATAACCTAACATTATATTCAATCAGGCGCAAAGTTGTGATGTTACACCATTATAATTATTAGTAATAGTTTATTGCTTTAGTTGTGATTCTATCCATTCCTTGAGTTTGATACCCTGGAATACTTCTGGTGAAAAAGCTACAACAGATCCATACACTTGTTGTTATCATTGTATGCTCATAGATCGTGTCTACACTGGGCTGGCCTAATTCCCAGCCTTCATCTGCTAGGGCTCTGTTTTTTTTGGGTGAACTAGGGCTTTGCTTCTCAACAGCCACCTCTGCTTCTCAACAAAACTACCGCCACCTCTACTTCTCAACAGCCGTTCTTGCCACTACTTCACGGCTAGCATCGCCACCTCCTTCGTCCCTTCTCCACCACCACCTTCCCATCTTCCTCCTCCCCTTCCATTGGCCTTCTCGAAGCTCGATTTGGCAACGAGGGGACCAAGATCGACTAGCAGCTCAGCGTTCAGCACCACCTCGACTCCTAGGCTACCGACTACCATAAAATCGCAGCAAGCACCCTCCGACTAGCGCTTAGATAGCTATTAATCGATGCCTAGAGTTGACTTCTTAAATACTAATTATAATGGTATAGATTAATCACATTATATTATTAAATGTTAGAGGTAATCTTGTAATCAATTTAGGAGTTTTGATTAAGAGTCCGTTTAAGATAAGATGTCCGATTAGGATAAGGAAGTAGAATTCTACTCCGTTTATTCGGGTTGTAGTTATATATGGGTATAAATCGAGGTGTAGGCTTGAGTTTTGTAAGACAAACAGAACAAGAAATAAGAAAAGAGAAGGAAGTAGAATCCTTATTGTGAGATCATGTGATGAAAAATTGGCTGATTGATGAAAGTGGCATTGCTAAGTGGTTTTGGTTATGGCATGTGTGGTGCTTGTGCATGTGCTATGGTAATATGCTTATTATGCTGGTGATAGCATGATGAAGTTTGTTTGATGCAATGCACTCATGTGAGTGGTTGCATGGATTGTTTTTGAGGCAAGTCGTGGACTTGTGCTCAAATGATCGTTTGTTTATGCTGGTGATAGCATAATGGTTTTGCTTGGTGCAATGCACTCATGTGAGTGGTTGCATGGATTGATGTTGAGTCAAGTCGTGGACTTGTGCTCGGATGTGTTTGTTAATTCATGTGCAGGTGTTGCTCGAGGGCGAATGTGGTCGATGACGGGACCAGAACTAGATTCATGGAGGAACTGAGGTTCGAGACTACGATCAGGGAGGAATCGAGGTCTTGGTGGTCAAGGATGTCATGCGGGACGTTCGGGCTAGAGAACATGCACATGAAGGCTGGTTAGTCACGTATGTGCAGCAGGTGGGCTGATCATGCGTGCAAGGTTTTGGTTTTGGCCATGTTGGGCCAAGTTGAGATAGATACGAACTCTTTCCATGTTGGAAGTGGAGTTGTAGTCAATCTCTGTGAGTTTGCTCTGTATAAATAGGAGGAGGTGTCTCCTGTTTATTGTGAGCAAGATTTTAGGGTTGTACTCTTTTATTTGAGTACTATAACCAGATCAAAAATAAAGATCTTTCTTACAAGTTCTTGGCTCCAGCATAGTTGATCGATCGCTTGAAGTTTTGTTCATCACAGCAGTCACGAAGTTCATCACGGAGTTCGGTTCTTTGCAAAGGTATCATCTTGCGAAGGTAATATCTTTTGATCCGTAGATCCGATCGGATTGATTCTTATTGGGTTTGATTTGTAATTGAATCTAGTTTTTACAGTTAAAATTTCACATCAATCTAACGGATAGATCTTCAGTAATTTGTGGTCGCCATGATTGCTAGTCTGGTCGCCCAGCTGTTAGATCGCTAATTGTTTCAGTCATCTTGCGAAAGTCATAACTTTAGATCCGTAGATCCGATCGACCTGATTCTTTTTTTGTTCACTTGAGAATTGAGTCTAGTTTATACAGTTAACATTTCACGTCAATCCAACAGCTGGATCTTTAGAAATTTTTATTTTAGTAGATATATATCGGTCTACTCGCCCAGACTGTGCGCGTGGTCGCCCAACTGTTCACGTGGTCACCCAACCTGCTCGCCTAAGTGCCAAACTGGTCGCCCAAGTACCCAACCTGCTCGCCCAAGTGCTAAACTGGTCGCCCAAGTGCTCTACTGGTCGCCCAAGTGCCCAAACTGCTCGCCCAAGTGCCAAACTGGTCGCCCAAGTGCCCAAACTGGTCGCCCAAGTGATCTACTGGTCACCCAGACTGGTCTATTTATTTCCCAACTGCATAAACTGATTTCCAAGCAATTTGAGTTTCAATTGGGGTGTTTGAAAAGTTCAAAATTTTGATTTTAGCTTCCGTGCAATCATTCACCCGCCCTCTGATTGCTACATTAGTATATTTCGATCCTACAAGTGGTATCAAAGCAAGGTTTTTCTAATTAATCTTAACCGGTGATTAGAAACTGTAGCGATGGATAGGTATTCGACAAAACCTTGTGTTTTCGATGGTGTTGATTTTCAGTTTTGGAAAGCGAAGATGGAGGCGTACATTCAAGCTCAGGGCTTTGCAATCTGGGAGAAGGTGTACAAGCCATATCAAGTTCCTGATAATGATCAAGTCAATGCAACCAATCAAGCACATGTTGAAGCGAACAACAGAGCACGCAATTTGATCATCCAAGGATTGGGAAGAAGTGATTTCGACCGTGTAATTCATCTCAAGTCTGCATATAAGGTATGGAAATCTCTTTGTAATTATCATGAGGGTTCTAATACTATCAAAGAGGTTCGCCAAGATATATATAAGAAAGAATACATGCGATTTGAGATGAAGCCTGGTGAGTCCCTAGATGATTTCTTTGCACGTTTCAATAAGATTCTTAGCAACTTACGTGCTATTGGAGTTTTCTTTGATGAGGCTACTAATGCTAGACAATTGCTTGGTGCATTAGACATGTCTATTTGGGAGATGAAAGTGACATCCATTAGAGAGTCAACTGTCATGAGTGACCTTCTCAGATGTTCTTTTCTCTAAGCTAAAACTCATGAATTGGATGTTCTTGCTAGGAGGATGATTATAAATCAATTGCATTGACCTCTCAATCTAGCATGTCTCAAAATAATGCTTCTTCAAGTTTTGTCTTGTCCTTCTTGTCTTCACTAACCGATGAATGCAGTTGAGGAATTTCCTAAGAAGACTTGGCATCACTTTCTTCTCGCTTTTATAAAGTCTTGCGAATGTGAGAATGAGAAAGAAAGTTGGTGGTGGCCTCCAAGGTGCTATGAGTGTGGTGATCTCAACCACATGCGTTCAAATTGTCCTAAACTCGCAGTAAAGCATCAAGAGAGGAGGACAATGACAAAAGAAAAGAGAAGAAGAAGTTTTCTAAGAAATAGAAAGAAGAAGAGCTTCATCAACAAAAAGTTGTCCATTGGGTCCTTTTCGCTCTTGAACAAGTCAATTTGAGTAATGTGGATTCAAGAGCGGTGAAGATGATACAACAACTCCAAGCAAACATGAATTGACAGGTTGTGTCTCATGGCTAGGAGTGATGTAAGCTTCACGAGGACGATCATGACAACATTGCAATGAGGTAGAACCTTCTTCGATGAATTAACTATTGCTGTTGTTCGTCTTGGAAAATTGCTTGACAAATGCGACAAGAAGATTAAGAAACATGGTGTTCTTGTGGAATCTTTGAATGCTGAAATTGCTAGACTTAAATCTTTGATTCCTGATGATGATGCTTACAAATCATGTGACTTAATTTACAGTGAGCTTACTATACTTAGGAAAGAACATGTTTCTTTGTTAGAACAAGTCAATGCTGAAAAGAAAGAAAATGAGAAACATGTTAAAAACGCTAGTCGTTCAACTGTTGATTTGCATAATACAACTCATTGTTCTAAATGTGCTATAATCGGAATTGAAGTTGCATGATGCTAACGCTAGGTTTCTCAAATGACGGATGCTATGCTCACTCATGAAGTTCTCTCATGCTCAACTTGTCATAAGCAGAAAGGAAAAGTGGATGTTCCATGTAATAACTGTTTAACTCTTTCTCGAAAGGTTGATTACTTGAAAAAATCTTTAGAACGGTTCACTTCAGGAAAGAAAAACCTAAACATGATTTTGGATCAATCAAAAGTCAGTACTCATCACAAAGGTTTAGGTTTTGATTCTTATGCTCATTATAAATCGCATGCTCCTACTGTTGTTAATACACTTAAAAGAGGAAAACTTGAGATTGCAAATGAGCCTAAGAAAACGGTTTTCAAATCTGCTGGTGTGTTATCTTCTACTATGATGAATGCAAATGTTACTTCTGTTACTAAAGCTAAACATCATGTTAAGTATACTTGCACTCATTGTGGTAGAGATGGACACTTAGTAGATTTTTGCTTTAGACTAGCCAAACAGCAAAAGAAAGAGAAGACTAAGGCTAGGTCTAATTTCAGGAAGACACATTTTACTCCTCATTTTGTGCCTAGGGTGATGCAAACACCTTTTGTTGCAAGAAACACGGGAAAGGGCAAATCTGATTTTGTGAACAAGCATACTCGTGTTGTGCCTAGGGTGATGCAAACACTTTTTGTTGCAAGAAACACGGGAAATGGCAAATCTGATTTTGTTAACAAGCATACTCGTGTTGTGTCTACTCGTCGTGTGTCTCAGTACTGGATTCCTAAATGTTTTATTTCTAACCCCAGTATCGAGGCCTCGACATCTTCTTGTGCTATGTAGGTTTTCAGGAATGGGTTGGAGAACAGAAGCTTAGTGGATCTTGGTCTTTTGCAAGATGAGATCAAGACTTGGATGGTTCTCACCCTTGAGTCAAGAAGCATGTGCAATAATTCTTTATCTACTTTGTGAGCTATTTGATACACTCATGTTCTTTACATTCACAGATATCTAATTGTGGCATAAGATGAAATGATTGTTCATGTGCTCATTTGTATTCCCTGGCATGTTCAATAATGTTATATTTTATATCATGCCTTTCATGCTTTGAATTCACTTATCATGATTCATGCTTATGCTTAATTGAACATACCATGATAACTCAAGCACATGTATATCATCATCTCCTCTCTGTTGATTTCATTAGTTATCCATTTGAGGGGGAGTTATCGGATTATTGGTGAAAATTCCTTTCGGTTGCCTTTTTGGGAGGTTTGTTCTTTCAGTCTTTTGTTTTTAAAATAATTCCCTTCAGGTGACAATTTTGTAGAAGGTTTTTAAGATAGTTGGTTTGAGGGGGAGTTCTTTGAAGTTTTTGTAATATTGTGTAACATGCTTTTTGTTTCGTGTGTTTCTTAAATGAAAAACAAAAAAAATGAAAAACAATGAAAGTACTGAGCATTGTATTTCACACATATATGTCTTTTGAAGCCATGTTTATGCTACAAGGTCTTTGCAACTTCCTGTTTATACATATATGGTGTAGTTTATGTCATGACTTTTTAAATGGAATGACAACTTGAATTAAATCTTGTCATGGTTGAACTTTCTTGACTATCTTGATCCTGCTTGAAAAAGTGCTAAATATGAAAGTTAAGTGCTAAAGCTCAAAAAATGATTGTTAATAAAAGCAAGATCAAGGTTATGTATTGTCGCACTTCTTCTTTACGAGACTGCTTATCATTGCACTATGATATGAACTTGGAAGAGGTTGTGTATGACCGAAACCATGAAACCTTAAGCTTGTGATTGCTTGGCATGGTTGAAAAGTAAGGCTGATGGTGCATGTAATTCCTTGCAATTGTTATTGTTGCAATCAAAGTAATGAATCAGTTTTTTTAAAGCACAAATAAAGTGCACAAAAATTCAATGTTTTCAGGTTTTAAGATTGTTGAGAAAGGGAGATCATGCCATGCAAAAAATCATTAATAGTACTTGATTTCTAGTTATGCTTACTCTACATTGTTTATGTGTAGATTTGAGGGTGCAAGTACTGTGGATAGCATGACTTGGTGCAAGTGCATTTGTGCATGATTCATAATGCTCAATACATAAAAAAAGGGGAAAACAACATCATAAAGGGGGAGAAGTTTCTCTTTTGTTCTCTTTTTTGCATTCTTGGTGAATCCATTGTCAAAGGGGGAGAAGTTTGGAGAATTTTGGAATCAAAGGGAGAATTTTTGGTTACACATTGCACATTCACACACACATTTCTTCTTTCTGTTAGGGGGAGTTTCTCTTTGCCATAGGGGGAGATTTCTTTTTAGATAAGGGGAGATTTTTATTCTTCTTTGTAGGGGGAGATTTCTCTTTCTGTCTTTTGGTCATTTTATTTCTTTTAAAAAATGGTGTTACCATTGTGCGGTGAATGCCAATGTTCGTTTCCAAATGGTGTTGCCAATGTTTTCATCAAGGGGGAGTTGTGAGATCATGTGATGAAAAATTGGCTGATTGGTGAAAGTGGCATTGCTAAGTGGTTTTGGTTATGGCATGTGTGGTGCTTGTGCATGTGCTATGGTGATATGCTTATTATGCTGGTGATAGCATGATGAAGTTTGTTTGATGCAATGCACTCATGTGAGTGGTTGCATGGACTGTTTTTGAGGCAAGTCGTGGACTTGTGCTCAAATGATCGTTTGTTTATGCTGGTGATAGCATAATGGTTTTGCTTGGTGCAATGCACTCGTGTGAGTGGTTGCATGGATTGATGTTGAGTCAAGTCGTGGACTTGTGCTCGGATGTGTTTGTTAATTCATGTGCAAGTGTTGCTTGAGGGCGAACGTGGTCGATGACGGGACCAGAACTAGGTTCATGGAGGAACTGAGGTTCGAGACTAGGTTTAGGGAGGAATCGAGGTCTTGGTGGTCAAGGATGTCATGCGGACGTTCGGGCTAGAGAACATGCACATGAAGGTGGTTAGTCACGTATGTGCAAGGTGGGCGATCATGCGTGCAAGGTTTTGGTTTTGGCCATGTTAGCCAAGTTGAGATAGATACGAACTCTTTCCATGTTGGAAGTGGAGTTGTAGTCAATCTCGTGAGTTTGCTCAGATAAATAGGAGGAGGTGTCTCCTGCTTATTATGAGCAAGATTTTAGGGTTGTACCCTTTTGTTTGAGTACTGTAACCAGATCAAAAATAAAGATCTTTCTTACAAGTTCTTGGCTCCGGCATAGTTGATCGATCGCTTGAAGTTTTGTTCATCACAGCAGTCACGAAGTTCATCACGGAGTTCGGTTCTTTGCAAAGGTATCATCTTGCGAAGGTAATATCTTTTGATCCGTAGATCCGATCGGATTGATTCTTATTGGGTTTGATTCGTAATTGAATCTAGTTTTTACAGTTAAAATTTCACATCAATCTAACAGTTAGATCTTTGGTAATTTATGGTCGCCCAGATTGCTAGTCTGGTCGCCCAGCTGTTAGATCGCTAATTGTTTCAGTCATATTGCGAAAGTCATAACTTTAGATCCGTAGATCCGATCGACCTAATTCTTTTTTTATTTTACTTGGGAATTGAGTCTAGTTTATACAGTTAAAATTTCATATCAATCCAATGGTTAGATCTTCTGTAATTTGTGGTCGCCCAGATTGATATCCTCGCATTTTAACCGCGCGTGGTCGCCGGGTTCGGTCATCTTGCGAAGGACATAACTTTAGATCTGTAGATCCGATTGACCTTATTCTTTTGTGTTAGCTGTGGAATTAAGTCTAGTTTCTACAGTTAAAATTTCACATCAATCCAACAGTTGGATCTTTAGAAATTTCTATTTTAGTAGACATATATCGGTCTGCTCGCCTGGATCGTGAGCGTGGTCGCCTAATGCTCACGTGGTCGCCCAACCTCGCTTTCCAAGTGCCAAACCGGTCGCCTAAGTACCCAACCTGCTCGCCCAAGTGCTCTACTAGTCGCCCAAGTGCCCAAACTGTCGCCCAAGTGCCCAAACTGTCGCCCAAGTGCTCTCATCGTCGCCTAGTGCCCAAACCAGTCGCCAAGTGATCTCTTGGTTGCCAGATCGTCTATTTGTTTCCCAAGCCGCATAAACCGATTTCCAAGCAATTTGAGTTTCAATTGGGGTGTTTGAAGAGTTCAAAATTTTGATTTTAGCTTCCGCAATCATTCACCCCCTCTGATTGCTACATTAGTATATTTTGATCCTACACTTCTCTTTAGACTTCTTTTCCAACATTAATCAATAAAAAAAGTCACCACGTCGATGCAAATTAATTGATAGTTAGTATAAAAACACTGGACTTGGAAAAGACCAGCTAAGATATTCTCAAATAATTGGATCCCTAATGTACTACAAGACCTGACATCTCATATGCTGTAAGCAGATTGAGTCAGTATACGACTAATCTAGGAGATGATCATTAGATAGCACTTGAAAGGATACTTAGGTATCTAAAGGGAACCATGAATTTTGGGGTCCATTATTCTGGCCATCCGACTGTCTTAGAAGGATTCAGTGACGCTAACTGGATCAATGACTCAGATGAGATGAAAGCCACAAGTGGATATGTATTCACTTTGGCTGGTGGTGCTGTGTTATGGAAGTCTTCCAAACAGACTATCATTACACGCTCTACCATGAAGGCTGAATTAGTAGCACTCAATTCAGCGGTTGTAGAGGCAGAATATCTCAAAGAGCTAATTTCTAACCTTCCTGTGCTAGATAAGCCGATACCAGCAGTCCTAGTCTAATGCGATAAACAGACCGTAATAGTTAAGGTAAAGAGTAGAAAGGACAATATGAAGTCCTCGAGGCATATAAAGAGAAGACTTAAGTCAACTCGACATGTGAGAGAGACGGGTGTCGTTTCAGAGAATACATCCAATCTGAAAGGAACTTGGCAGATCCTTTCACAAAGGGACTATCTAAAGGACTTATTTAAGCAGCATCAAGGGGAATGGGACTCATATCCTATTAGAGGTTTCCAATAGTGGTAACCCATTCTGTGAGACCTGTGATCCCATAAAACAGGCTCTGGGACAACTAAGCTGTGTGGGAATCAAAAGCACAATCTCATAAAGTCCTATTAGCTACTGTGCTTATTTTGTACGGAAGGTTGAGCGAAAGCTCTTAATGAATTCAAGGCCTTATGGCTTGGAATTGTCCTACAAAATTTTCTGAAGAATTCAACTATGTGAGTTGACCATGAGGTTGCGGTCCAGGAGGGTTCAGGGGTATACTCTCTAGTGAGCTCATAAAGATACAAGGACATGACCGTAAAGTCCTGCCCCGAAAGAGGTGTAGCTTTGCTGCCTGGTACTATGTGTTACTAGAATGAAAGCTCTCATATTAAGACCTTGGATCAAGACGTAGTCCTCCTTTGTCCATGCAGAGCCGTAGTTCTTCTAACTAAGCAATGGTTCCAACCGTTTTAGTACATTGTTTAATAGCAGTATATTAAACATGGCTTTTAGAATCTTTTGAATCTGTCAAAATTTGTGGCAATGGTGGGGATTGTTGGTGTTTTGGGGTTTTTCCCAAAATTTTGAAATAAAAAAATGTGTGTACAGGCCAACTGGGCTGGCTTCCCTTCTGAGTCGGCCCAACCCAGTCAACCTAGCAATGCGGCTCTTAATCCTGTGCCTTGGAGCTCTAGCCTCAGAGTGGGAGCTCTGGGCATGGGACTGGGTCTCGGATGTCTCGGCGGCGGCAACCGAGTCTCACGGCACAACCTCCCGTTGTGCGCCGGCGAGATGAGCCTTCCTCGGCGACCGGTACTGAGTCCTTAGTGCATGAGGTTGCTATTTATCCCGGCTGGGTTTTCTGGGTAAGGAACGAAATAAAAAAGAAACATCATTCCCCTCATTAGCAATTGATTCAAGATTCCTCTGCTGCCTTTCTCCTTCCTACTTGATCCTTTGTCTTTCACGGCAACTCTTGAGTGAATCTTGGCTTTCATCAGGTCTCAAATCAACCATGGATGCCATTTTTGGATAACTCGGTTGGGTTTACTCCCGTGTTCTTGGCCGATTACTTGAGGATTCGGGGACAAAGAAGCTAGAGGAACTGGTTGCCGGGCTTGTGTTCTACTCGGTTTTGCAAGTGTGCAGTGGATTCTTGATTCGATTGCCACCTGTGCCAGTGCTGGTTCTTGCATCTCTCTGACATTGTTCGGCTGCTCCACCCCTTTTGGCCGAAGGGATTGCTTCTGTGGTCTTGTGCGGTGTCTGTTGCATTTCGAGTTCTCTGGTGAATTGCCTCATCGCTGGACTTTGGCTTTGTATCTCCGGGAACCTCCGCCGGTGAGGCTGTGGCAGTACAGCGACGGAATCGTTTTCTGGGACAGCGTCTTCGATGTGCCTAGCCATTTGCACTGACATTTGGTTGGTGCTTAGTAAGTAATTGATCCTCTCTATAATTGCTCTCTGTCGGTGATTTACAAAAGGAGCCAGTCTTGCGACTTGGAGACCTTGCAAGTGTATTGCAAAGGAGCCAGTCAATTGGCTTGGGGACGTTGGATGTGGGATCAATTATTCTGTGAGGAACCGGCCGGCTAGCTACTTGCAACAACGCTAAACATATATGTAGCCGTCGTACTTTTCCTATCGATGTGATGATACTGCTGCTGCTAAAACTTGTGCTTAGTCGACACAACTTTGACGGTTAAATAGTAGAGTAGCTCGATAAGTTTTTTTTACCGAGCCCAAGAACTTAAAACCAAAGAAGAACTCTAAGGCCCTGTTTAGATGAGTGATAATTCCTTAAGAGATTTTGGAATTTATTTAAATTTGAACTAAATCTTAAAATATTCTAATGAAATACCACTAATCCGAACTCCGAACACCCCTCAAAGAAAAAAAACTTTTAACACGGTGGGAGAGGTACGTACATGCCTTTACCTTAAGATAGAGAAAAACATGCTGCAAATTAAATCAGTTACAGTGGTTGTTTGGCCGAAGCCGGGCTCAGTCGAAGGAAAAAGGAAATTAAGAAGTGTTGGGATAGAGTTTGGATTGTGTCCGATTAGATCAGAGATAAATTTGGAAGTTAGAGATAGAGTTCGATTATAATACTCTTGTAATCTTTGTTATAAACAAAGGGTGCGGGATCTAACAAGATACATATAATTTTCATATAAGAAACCACCTCAAATTTTATTGAGTTTTACAAATATATTGTCCATCTTTTCGTATCACCTTTAAGATTTTGAACGCTCTGTCTGGTGTATGAAACCCAACGCTAAAATGACATCCATCTGGACCAGAGGCCGCAAGCTTTTCGACTGAAGTGAACGCATGCTGACTTGATTTTGCCGAGACTATGAAGGTGAAATTGTGGCCGGGTCACTTCCCCTTCCTCCAGAAGCTAACGAAACATCCTACCTCTGTTGCCTATTCTAACAGCCGATCAATATGTATTCCCTTTCGGTGGGCTTATGATTGCAACAACAAGCTACGTACGGCAAAAACGAAACCTGCAGCAAATATATATACTATGCAGTACATGGCTTCCTGCAAAATGAAAGGTTAGCCCGGGCGGGTGCTTCCACACCGTCCCGGTGGGTGAACCGGGTCTACGATAGCATCGGCCTTTTTCCTTCCGCCGCAGGGCTACCACATATATAGCCAAGCCACGGCAACGCAAGGCAGAGGCAACCAAGTAAGAAGTAACCAACCACCGAGTTAATCGAAGCCTCTCTCTGCCTCGCCTTTTTTTTTTTCTCTCCGTAGTCTTAACTTCCCAAGTAAAGTAAGAAATTATTGCCCAATTAGCTTAGCTCAACCCCCACACCTACTACGTGCACAGTGCAAACTCCATCTATAAATACGCACCACGCTTCTGCCTCCCTCCCTCCCCCTTCCCTCCTCGCTCAAGCTCGCCTCCCTCATCAATCACGGCAATGGCGTTTGCATTGGTGACGTCAGGGAGAGCCATGCTCTGTGCCCTCCTCTGCGTCCTCCTCTCGTCAGGTAATGATGCGCGCGCGCGTGTTCGTACCCCGATGTGTTCTGAAAACCCGTCATGGTCGTGATTGTTCTGACTGTGGCCGCGAACCGAACGCCACCACGATATGAAGGGATGTGCAGGCCTTGGTTTGGTAATCGTTGGAATAATGCGTGCAGGGTTTAGCGTGCTGCGGAGCGCGACGGCGCTGGGCATCAACTACGGGCAGCTGGGCAACAACCTGCCGTCGCCGCCGCAGGTGGTGTCGCTGCTGTCTTCGCTGCGTATCGGCAAGGTGCGCCTCTACGACGTCAACCCGCAGGTGCTGGCCGCGTTCGCCGGCACGGGCATCGAGCTCATCGTCACGGTGCCCGACGACCAGGTGCAGTCCATGGCCGCCAGCCCGGCGCAGGCGGCCCAGTGGCTGGCCGCCAGCGTGAAGCCGTACTTCCCGGCGACGCGCGTCACGGGGATCGCCGTAGGGAACGAGGTGTTCACCGGCGACGACGAGTCTCTCAAGGCAAGCCTCCTGCCGGCGATGCGCAACCTGCACGCCGCGCTGGCCCAGCTCGGCATGGACGGGTACGTGCACGTGTCCACGGCCAACTCGCTCGCCGTGCTCGCCACCTCGTACCCGCCGTCGCTGGGCGCGTTCACGCCGGATGTGGCCCCGCTCATGGCGCCCTTCCTGCGGTTCTTGGCCGAAACCAACGCGCCCTTCTGGATCAATGCCTACCCCTACTTTGCCTACAAGGATGACCCTACAAGGTACATATACGCACTTGCTTGATTCCCCATTTTTCTCGAATTTTTTTCTTCCAAATAGTTTTAGCTCAGTTGAATGGAAATTGCATCGAAATTTTGACTTTTTTCATAATGAAAGGACTAAGTGCGAAGCCGTGTAAAAACACTCACTGACAAGCAGGCCCTCTAGCCCGTTTAATTTATTTGGTTAGGCCAACTAATGGTAATCGGTATGTGTTAACTCCATGACAGTGATTGGTCCATTGCACGGAAGTGCACTCTTTCGTCATTTCCATATCCTCATGTAAAAAATCGATCGTAATTTACTGTACTTCTTTAAGTAGTCACGCACATTGGAATATGTTACTTGACAAGTATATTTGTCTAGGTCAACTGACGGCGAACTCTCTGTCTTTCATTACTTGAAAATGAAATATGGTAAATTATTAAATTTTCGCAGTTTCAACGGTAAACACGCACCTGCGAACACATGTCACCGCATATGCACGCATTGAAATTCTCCAAATTTATGCATGTGCCAAAATTTTTTCCAATGCACATACATGTTGGCAAATATTTTTGGAAAGCTAGCTGTCGTGTCAGCATCTTGTTCTCACGTGTCATCGTGCGTGCCACGTGTAGGGTGTCCCTTGACTACGCCCTGTCGAACCCGTACCACGTCGGCGCGGTGGACCCCTACACCCGTCTGCAGTACACGAGCATGCTGTGCGCGCAGGTGGACGCGGTGACCTTCGCCGCCGCGCGGCTGGGCTACGGCGGGATCACCGTGCAAGTTTCTGAGACGGGGTGGCCGTCAAAGGGCGACGCCGACGAGGTGGGCGCCACCGTGGAGAACGCCCGCGCGTACAACAGCAACCTGCTGGCGCGGCAGATGAGCAACGAGGGCACGCCACGCTGCGGCGCAGCGGCGCCGGAGGTGTACTGTCGCGCTCTTCAACGAGGACATGAATCCGGCCGACGCCGGAGAGGAACTACGGCCTCTACCACCCGACGGCAGGATGGTGTACAACGCCGGGCTCGTGGAGCAACAGACGTCCAGGGCGTCGCTTTCCCTCGCCGAGTCGCCGCCGCCGGGACGGTGAGTGCTCGCTCTAATTTTTTGCTTCTTTTAGGCCCTTTTTGGGAGGTTCTTTTCCGGCGGAGATCCATCCACGTTTAAACACGTTGCGTTTCTTTTTTTTAAGTACTTTTGGTTTACTTTTGTGTTGTGATTTTTGCATTTGTTTATCAATCAATATATATGTTATTGTTGTAAAACGTCGAAGAACGCCAACAACAATCACTAATAGTAGATGCAATCACGAGAGCAAAAATAATAGACACACAATGTAGGGGTGGAATTCTCTCTTGCTTTATTGATTCAATCGTTTACAATGAGGGGGCACCCGATATATATAGGTGGTGTGAGAGAGAGTTCGGATTCGACCACATTAAAAAGAGATAAAGTCCTAACCATATTTGGTTTAGGTTTCCTTATCTCACAACATTCCCCCTTGGTCGAATACCGCATAATGCATGTGTTTCGTTAAAAACTCCACTCAAAAACCCAGTGGGAAAAAGGAGATGGAGAAAAGAGCACATCGTACTCATATGTTATGTTGCACTAGTTGCCTCATTAAAAACCTTTATATGAGAAAACTTCAGGAAAACTCACAAAGGAAAAAAGAGTACAACTTATAACCTTCAGGGTTTTATTACGATCTTCAGGAACGCAATAAGGGTTATGGTTCAAGGGTTTCCTCCCCCTGAGCTTTGCATCTCTCTAAGTCTTTTCATTCCAATGCCTTTAACATATCTTTGAAATATGGATTTAGGCAAGGACTTGGTGAATAAATCTGTAAGATTTTCACATGACTTAGTTTGCAGGATCCTTATCTCACCACTCTTCTGGAGTTCGTGAGAATAGAATAACTTAGGAGTAATATGCTTCGTGATATTGCTTTTTACATAACCCAATTGCATTTGTGCAACACAAGTAGAATTATCTTCATAGATAATTGTGGGGGTATCGACGGTGTTAAGGCCACATGACTTCTAGATATGACTAATCACACGTCGCAACCAAACACATTTACGTGAGGCTTCATACAGGGCTATAATCTCTGAGTGGTTGGTAGAAGTTGCTACCAGGGTCTGTTTACAAGACCGCTAGGAAACGGCTGCACCACCACAGAGAAACATAAAAACCAGTCTGAGATTTGGCACTGTGGGGATCAAACAAATAGCTAGCATCCATATATCCCACCATGGTCGAGTCTTGGTTCTTCTGAAAAAACAAACCAAGATCTTAAGTACCTTGGAGACATCTGAGTACAGTCTTTACACCAGCCCAATGTCTTCTGGTTGGAGCTGAACTATATTTTGCTAGCAAATTCACTGCGAATGCAATATCAGGCCTTGTGCAGTTCGCAAGGTACATGAGTGCTCCAATAGCACTTAAATATGGGACTTCAGGTCCTAAGACTTCCTCATCTTCCATCCTCGGTCTGAAAAGGGTCTTTATCCATTTCAAGGGATCTTACGACCTAGGGGTTTTCAAGGGATGTGATTTATCCATATTAAACATTTCCAATACCTTCCGGGTATAGGATGACTGGTGAACAAGAATTCCTTCTGGGAGATGCTCTAGCTGTAGGCCTAAGCAAAATTTGATTTTACCCAAATCTTTCATCTCAAACTCCGTCGTGAGGTAAGCACTTGCTTCCTTTATCTCCTCTGTGGTTCCGATGATGTTCAGATCATCGACATACACTGAGATGATACTGAATCCATTCTGGGATTTCTTTATGAACACATAGGGACAATCATCATTATTAGAGTATCCCTTCTTCAGGAGGAACTCACTAAGCCGGTTATACCACATTCTTCCCGACTGTTTTAATCCGTATAGCGATCTCTGCAGTTTGACGCTATACATGTTGCGATTATTAGGATCCGGGACTTTTATTCCTTCAGGGACTTTCATATAAATGTCCGAATCCAGTGACCCATATAAATATGCGGTCACCACATCCATCAACTGCATTTCTAAATTTAAGCCAGCTGCCATTGATATTAGATATCGGAACGTTATTCCACTCAACACAGGAGAATAGGTTTCATCGTAATCGATGCCGGGTCTCTGCGTGAACTCTTATGCTACAAGCCTCGCTTTTTATATCTCACCACCTGGGTATTTTTCATTTCTCTTCTGGACGAAAAACCCATTTGATCCTGCATGGAATCACTTTAGGAAATATTCAGTCAACAGGACCAGAAATTTTCCTCTTATTAAGCGAGCGCTGCCTCAATTGCTTCTTTTGACCCTATCTGAGCGCTTCTGGCATTCTGCCATGGACTTTGGATTTAGATCCAGTTTTTAGCAATTTTAGAGGCAAATATATGTCGACAATCATAGTCTTTCTTTTATTCATTTCTCCTGCATCACTTTGGGGATATATTTATATAAATTTCTTCCAGCTCCTCGTGATTTCCCACAACGACGGAGTCTGGGTGTTCTGACTTCCCAGCGTGGAATTGTGCGCTCAAATATACCCTGGGTTATCATCTTCGAGACGGATCACTTCAGGATGTTACCATCTCCGTGATGGCTCACTTCGTGATTTTCTCAACATCAAGTTGAGCTTCTTCCATCGTTATGGGTAGTGTTCTCATTTGTTCGGTTCTTTACTTCATGGACGCCTCCATGAATTGAGTCCCCTACACCTGGAGGCCTCCCCCTCTTCTTATCGTGAGGGTCAAGAGTAGGTTCAATATCCTTCTAGGGTATTTTCACTTGTCGGGGACTGAGAAACTTCTGACAAGGTCAACGCACGGTCAACAAGGTCCCCAGCTCAGGACGATGCAGCAAGGGGCCTCGACCACGACCTAAGTGGCGCCGATTCCCGCACGACCTCGAGCTTGGGCAGTGGGGTGTTCCGTCCCCGCACGACCTCGACCTTGGCTCAGGGGGCGTACGTTTACTCGGCGGTTACCAAGACCGAAGATCCCGGAGTTAAGGCGGACATGGGCGCCAGATCTGGGACGGTTGCAGCACGTCTTCATTGCACGCCATGCACTACCCCGGAATCTCTTGGCCGCTTTCAGAACGGCCGGGAGGGTATAAAATCCTCAAGCGAGCGCGGACACATACATCACATCAACAAGACTAGCAATAGACCAGTAGATACAACCCGAACGCTCAAGCCCGGGCTGTAATCCACCTCTGTACTCACGACTAGTGAATTCCTCCGCCTCAGAAGAAGACTGGAGTAGGGCTATTGCCCTCGCGGGGGCTCGAACCAGTATAATCCGCTATCTCTTGCTCGTTGACGCCTCGCCCCGACCTACGTCTGATCCATTGTTGAGCGCAGCTCTTTCCGGGTCCCCCATTCACACTAACCCCATTTTCACTTTTGCGGTCAGGCGATCCCGATTGTCGACAGCTGGCATCCACCGTGGGGCCCGAAAGCTTCGCTCATCCAGAAGAAGTTCAAGACTTTCGAGGTATGGCGTCCTCCGCAACAGCACGTTCCGCGAGCTCGGGTTCGAACGCCGTTCCCAAGCAAGGAAGCTCCACGTCCCTGTTCTCCCCCTCGTTGCCGCTGCGCAATCGTATTGTCCTCATGGCCGCTAGTCATGGCACGAGTGTGGAGGAGGGGGAGCGCAGCCCGAAGACCCCTGAAGATGCTCGCCGGATGGCACAAGTCACCATCAACCAGGACGTAACTGCCCTCCGGCGGGAGGAGCGCGAGAAGGTCGAAACGTCGTCAGGTCGTTCCACGCTCCCTCAATCGAGCGAGCGCCTCCGTGCAATCGCCCGAGTCATGACCGACCCCGCCCGTCCGAGGTCGGGTCTTTTTGGCCGAGCTCTCGCAAATGAGCTTGATAAGGTCGCTCGAGGTCAGGCCCTCACAAAGACCAGTGGCCGTCCTTCTGGGTCCCGGTCCCTGAGGAGCGATGGTAGCTCCTCGTGCAGGCGCCAGCGTCCCCGTGGTCTCCCGCGCGTCGGCAATCCCGAGGTCTTTCCTGAACACCGCCTCGCCGTCGCTCCCCGAGTACGACTCCGGACGGTGTGCGACGACGACCGGCCTGCGGCGGTTCTCGCTCCAGCAGCGGCACGTCGGGCCTTTCTCCTGATGTTCCCCCGAGGCATCGCCGGGTCCACGAGCGCCTGCAGTACCTCCCGAGCGATGCTCGGGCCCACTGCCGCGGCCGTCGAGGTCGTAGGGCGGAGTGCCAGGACGATCAGGAGTCCGACTCCAGCAGCAGCGAGCACCTCCTCAGCGCGCCTGTCCCGCCTATGGTCAGTGGCGACTCGACGACCTTCGCCGGTGCTTGCCGGCGGCTCGCTTCAAGCCCGCATTAATCGAGCGGTTTGACGGGACGAAGAACCCTGATGAATTCCTCTCAATCTACACCATTGTGATCCTAGCCGCGGGTGACGACGAGTACGTGATGGCTAATTACCTCCCTACCGTCCTGGATGGTGCTGCCCACACCTGGCTCTTCAACTAGAAGCCAGGTACCTTCCGCTCGTGGCGCCAAATTTAGAGCGCGCTCCGTTCAAACTTCCAGAGCTGTTACGAGCCGCCCGGCAGGGAGAAGGACCTGGACCGTGTGATCCAGGGGAAGAACGAACCTCTCCACGACTTCGTGCGGCGGTTCATCCGCACCAAGAACCTGATCCCAAGTGTCTCCGATGAGGCCGTGATCAAGGCCTTCAAGTTCGGCGTCAGCGACCGGCGCCTTACCGAAGATCTGGAGATTACGACAAGGCTCACCGTCGGCAAGCTGTTTCGCATGGCGGAGCGCTACGTGGACGCGGACGACGCGGTCCGCTGGAAGCGCGACTACGACCAAGGTAAGCTTGGCGTTTACTCGGGCGAGGCCGGCCCTACCAACGCCAAGAGTACCGACCAAGGCTCGGCCGCCAAGAAGCGGAAGAGGGACCGCAAGCACGATGGTGGTCGACCTCGGGTGATCGTTTCGGCGGATGGTCACTGCGAGGTCATGGAAGTGCGGGACTCAGCCCAGGAGAGGCCTCGTCCCCAGTGAAATCGACCACGGCCCCAGCAGGCGCCGCACCGACCTCGGCAAGAGGATTGCTAGTCTGGGTCACGGCAGGCTGATGACTGCCCTCAAGGTCCCGAGGGGCGGCCTCGGTTCGACGAAGGCAAATTCTGCTGCTCCACAGACTCCGCCACGACACGTGAGGTCAGCGGTGGCTGGCAAGCCAAGCCGAGGCCTTCTCGATGGACGCGGAGATGCCCATGCTCCCAAGGAGGGAGATCAACCCGATAGGGTTAACACCGGAGAGGACCAGGCCGACCTCGACCTGGATTTTCAGCAGGGCGACCGCCAGATCGACATCATCTTTAGCGGCTCTTCGGCATATCAGTCCCGGCGCGAGATCAAGGATGCCACGCGCGTGGTCTATCAAGCCACCGTCGGGAAGCCCGCGGACCAGCCCTGCAAGTGGGTCGGGGCAACGATTACGTTCACGCAAGAGGATGCCCCCCAAGGTATGGCTAAAGATCTCAAGACTGCCCTGGTCGTGACCCCAACCATTAGTAACACCTTGGTCGGGCGGGTCATGGTCGATGGGGGCAGCTCCCTCAACTTGCTGCTGGCTAGCGCACTCGACCGAATGCAGATCCCCAGTTGAAGGTCAAGAATATCGTGATTCCATTCTTTGGGATCGTGCTGGAAGTTCGACCACCCCCTTGGGACAGGTGGTCCTGCCCGTCACCTTCGGCGCCTCGGACAACTTCCGCACCGAGCTGATCACCTTCGAGGTGGTCGAAGGAGATCTTCCCTACAACGCCATCCTTGGCCGCCCGGCTTTGGTCAAGTTCATGGCGGCGAACCACTACGGCCACCGCTGCATGAAGCTCCCAGGACCTAGTGGCGTCATCACCGTGCGGGGCGACCTCAAGGCGGCACACGGTTGCGAGACTCAGGCTTTGGCCCTCGCCGGCGTGCTGCCTTAGCAGGGCCCTGAAGCGACCACGAAGGTCGCACGTCAGAAGGTAGTCATCCAACCCAGCGGGACAATGAAAGCTGTACCGCTCGTGGAAGGAGACTCATCCAAATGCGTCCACGTCTCGGCCGAGCTGAGTTCCAAATAGGAACTCGAGCTCGTCACCTTCCTTCGCACCAATAAAGATATATTCGCTTGGGAGCCGGCGGACATGCTGGGTGTCCCGAGGGAGGTGGTCTAGCATAGACTGCAGGTGCGGCCCGACTGCCAGCCCGTGTGCTAGAAGCTGCGACGCTTCTCTCCCGAGAAAGTCGCCATAATCAAGGAGAATCTTGACAAGCTGTTGAAGGCCGGCTTCATTCGTGAGATCAATTACTCCGAATGGCTGGCCAATCCCGTTATCGTGTAGAAGAAAGGCGGGAAGTGGAGGATGTGCGTGGATCACATGGGATTGAACTCGGCGTGCCTGAAGGATAACTTCCCTCTCCCACGCATTGACTAGATTGTCGACTCCACAACGAATGCCAAGCTACTAAGCTTCCTGGACGCCTACTCTGGGTACCACTAGATCAAGCTGGCAGTTGACGACAAAAGTAAGACGTCGTTCATCACACCGTTCGGGATCTACTGCTACACGACCATGTCGTTTGGTCTCCGCAATGCCGGCGCGACCTTCCAGCGTCTGATGACCAAGACATTCGAGCCTCAGATCGGTCGCAACCTCGAGGTCTACGTGGACGACATCATCGTCAAGAGCTCCGCCAAGGCCGACCATGTTCAAGACCTTCGGGAGACCTTCGCCAACCTGAACAAGCACAAGATCAAGCTCAACCCGGAGAAATGCGTATTTGGTGTTGCTTCAGGGAAGGTGCTCGGCTAAATGATCGGAGGCTCGGGGGTCGGCCTGAACCCAGAGAAGATCAAGGCGGTAGAAAAGATGCCCCCCCGAGTTCGGTAAGGCAGGTGCAATGCCTCACCAGCCGCATGGCTGCCCTCAGCCAGTTCATCTCGAGGCTCAGTGAGCGTGGACTGCCTTTCTTCAAGGCCTTGCGCAAGCACGGGGGCTTTGAGTGGACGCCCGAGGCTCAGTGGTCCTTCGATGAGTTAAAGGTATACCTGTCAACCCTACCCTTACTTACGACCCCGCAGCCAGGCGAGAAGTTGCTGCTCTACCTCGCGGCCACCGCCCAGGCCGTTAGTGCTGTCCTGGTGGCCGAGCGGGACGCACGGCAGCACCCGATCTACTACGTCAGCGAAGTTCTCCACGGGCCCAAGGAGCGCTACCCTCAGGTCCAGAAGTTACTGTACGCCCTCCTCATGGCTTCGCGCAAGCTCCGGCATTATTTTCAGGCTCACTCGGTGGTCGTCCCGAGCAACTTCCCACTCGGGGAGATTTTGAGAATCCAGAGGCCGGAGGTCGCATCGCCAAGTGGGCCATGGTGTTAGCCGTCTTCGACCTCCAGTTCAAGGAGCGCACGGCCATCAGTCGCAGGTGCTTGCCGATTTCGTGGTCGAGCAGACCTCGCAGCCGACTCTCGAACTCGAGGTCGAGGAGGAGAAGCCCTGGGTCATGTACTTCGACGGTTCAAGGTCCTTCAAACGCTCAGGGCCTAGGATCCTCATTCTCACCCCACGGGGCGATAGGCTGAGGTATGTGGTTTGTTTCGGATTCCCAGCGACAAATAATGCAGCGGAGTACGAAGCTCTTCTGACGGGGCTCCGGGCTTGCAAGGCGCTGGGTGTTCGCCGGCTGGTCGTCAAGGGCGATTCGCAGCTCGTCGTCAACCAGTTCAACAAGGGCTACCAGTGCTCGGAGGATTCCATGTCCAAGTACCTCGTCGAGGCGCGCAAGATGGAGAGGTGGTTCCAGAACTTGGAGATCACGCATGTGGCGCGGAAGGACAACTCCGACGCGGACTTTCTCTCCAAGCTCGGGTCGTCCGATGACGCAGTCCCTCCAGATGTGATCCTGGAGACCCTGGTGTTGCCCTCAATCTCCGACCAAGGGGCACTACAGGAAAACATGGAATTACAAGTCGTAATACCTTCCAATAGTTGGTTTTACAAGCGGTGAGCCGCTTTGAATTTTAATAGCTAACGCTTTATTCTCACCGCTTGGAATAGTATCTAAAGTGGTACTATTGCTGGAATACTTTCCAGCGGTACTCATCGCTTGTAATATTGAATTCCTAGCAGACTAATGCCGGTAATGTTTAAACCTTTCAAAGCACCACTCTCGCATGGAAAGATAATTGCAAGTCAATATCGCATGTGATTAGGCATAACCCACGTCAAGAAAATTAATCCTAAACACATATATACTGCTTGCAATAATAATTGATGATGCATTAGCATGCATGCATCCGTTGTCAACAATCGAGTTATAACGATGATAGCAACTCAACAATTTGATAAAATCAAATGTAAAAGAATAATTCACGTAACAAATCTTTCATATTCTTCCATACTCGAGCCAAGCAACAACATATACATGAGTTTTGATGTCTAGTTACATCACCATGCATATTCTACCAAAATAGCCAAGCAATAGCATACAAGAGTTTTGATGCATGTCTTAGTACATCATCATGCATATTCTACCAAAAGACATGGATTTATAAGTCTACTCTCCGCCTTTTAAGTCAGCTTAACTTCAACTAGGTACAAACTAGTGAAGGCTATCCTAACAGCTTCCATCTTTAACTTGACCAAAGGAAGCCTTTGCAAGAAATTTTTCCTTCTTTAGCTATTTCCTTTGCACCTTCTACCTGTGGATTAAAGATGTGTTCTCAATTTTCCTTCCAATAGTGACAATTGACATCATGTACACTAGTTTCAATGATAGAGACTAAGCTTATATATGCGGGTAAAGGTGAAAAGCATTACCTAAGTTAAGGGTTGCAATGAAGTTGTTTAATCCTCGATCGCCTTGATTTTTCCGTACATGAGGCAAACCACTAGTACTAGTAGCTGCAACATCATCTTCCATCTACAAATCCATATATTTTTTTCTATTATTTCACATCCTTGACTAATAAGAATGAAAACAATACAGAATGTACATTACCTTATTATATGGCCATGAAATAAAGTGCCCCTTGGCATCACCCATTTTTGTGATATTACTATATGGTCGGGCAATGGAGCATTCTTTTCTAGAACATAGTTCACAAAAACCTCGCATGATTTTAGGGCCAAGAGCAAGATATCCAACAACAACGCTTGAGATGTTCTTATAGTAGCCTTAGCTACAGGAACTTGTCGCCTAATAATTGAGAGCATAATAACATCCCTTCTAGCCTAAAAGTTTAATTTGGATATGAATTATTTATTGCCATTTAACTTAATCATGAAGTTTTGTTCGTGAATTTGGATATGAATTTAGTGTATCATTTCTTGCAACAACCTTCTTTTGAATGATCTGTACATAGTAAAAGCTAAATTTGAGCTTAAGTTCTAATGCACTTCCAAATGACAATTAGAAGATACCTCATTATGTGGAATCCTATTTTCATTCACAGTTGACCTAGCACCGCTCTCATCACTTTGGCCTCTCATGAAATGCATTGGAGAATTTAAAGTTCGATTATTCACATCCTACAATTCACATAAATGGATAATTTGTAATAACTGGAATTAATTATTAGCTATATTTTAGCATTATCTAGGCAGCAAATAACATGTACATGTATTGGAGAGTTTGAAGCATGATTATTCATGTCTGCAAATGACATAAACAGATTGTTTGTGATTAATAGAATGAATTATTAGCTGCATGTTAGCATTAATTGGGTAGTAAAATCACCGCATTGGAGAGTTTGAAGCACGATTATTCATGTCCCGCATATGACATAAATAGTTTGTCATTAATAGAATGAATAAAGATTGATCTCTAAATAAAAGTCAGAGACAAGAATCATAAAGATTGCCATACCTTGCTGAAGAAAAAGGCCTACCTATGAGAGGAACCCTCCTGTTACAACTATTTGTGCTCCTCTTTTTAAAAAACCAAGGACTAAACGTCCAGAGGTTCTCTGAAGAAATCAATACAAAAACCTAAATAGGGTTTGTTATTAGATTTGTTGTCTAGTCCATAAAATCCGTGCATTCCAAGTGGAAAACAAAAACTTTCAAACAAAGTAGCTAGACATGAAAAGAACAAGAGCAGCTTAGTGTTTGCGTAAAAAAGGGGAAATGTGCATAAAGAAAAGAAACAGATCAAAAGTGACACTGCACATCCTTCAGTGCCTCTTGAAATTTGAAATGACGGGCCAAGGTATGAATTCATATAAATTAAAAAAAACAAATACTAAATCACCATAGCATTTATGTAAGTCAAGCTACAACCATCAATTTGATCTTATGCTAAATCAAAAGAAGTAGACCTTAATTGATGTGAAAAGGAATAGGTTGCGGGTATCGATTATGTAAGCTATACATTCCTAGTGAATTTTTTGGCCAAGAAAGATTAAGCATAACCCAATTGTATAAACCTAAGAGAAGCAATAGCTAGAAATCAAATAACACAGAGGGGGCAAAAGATGAATGAAACACACCGGAGTTGTAAAAGCGGGATCGTAAGAAAGGAACTTTGCTACAGGACTCTCTCCAAAGAAAGATAGCATGCCTCTTCTTGAGTACAATAAAACATAGAAAACATACCAGCCAATCTAATCTCAATCCAAAATACTATCTTAGACTACCCTAGCTTCTAGTTAGGAAAAAAAATGGCTAACCTTTGGTCTGCCATGGCTTTGTTCAGAGTCCGTAGTAAGATGATGCTTGAATTGTTATATATCTTTCAATACCTAGGTGGCAGCAAACAAAGAAAAGGCAGACACAAATAAGAAAAACTATCATAATGTAAAGAATCTAAATAATGACATACTACAAAGTAGAGAGTTGTGGATGCTATAATAGCTACCAGATATGGCCAAGGGAAGAAATTGGTAGCATGATGAGCAAGAAGGCAGAGCTCATGTACCTCTGAGAGTGAGGAAGCAGATAGCTAGAAGCAACCAGAAGTCCACCAAACAGCATAAATAGCATACCATGATCACATATGGAAAACAACCAAGAATGTCTTGCTCTCCAACCGCATGAGAACAAAATGACTTATGTCCATTCATAGCAGAAGATTCATGGTAGGTATAAGGTATTGTATAAGGTCAGAAGATAGCTCCTATCAACTCTAATAATAGCACGATATCACAAACGACCGCAACAAACTTAAGTTCACATTGTTAATGAAAAGCAGAGCAATCTAAATAGCCAACGAAACAAAAAGTTCACGACAAATCAAAATAGCGTGATGAGATATTGCTTTCATATCTTATTAGCCAAATTTGTCGAACATCTAAAAATAGGTAAGGCAATGCAAAGAAAGATCTAGAGCTAGCAAGTCTTATGAAATTCATTGTGACAAAGAAGGACAGGAATGACTTGCTTTGCGATATACCTTAAGAAACATATGGAGAAAGAAAAGCACATAAACTGAATCACTGAGGCGATCGACAGAAGGCTGAGCAAACGAAAGAGCTTCTTATCCCCTTGACGCCACAATCTCCTTGAGCTTCTATAGATAAATAACACCAAAGGCAAATGAATAATCGATATAAAACAAAAGAAATTTGGGATGTCGCCTATAGATAAATAACACCAAAGGCAAATGAATAATTGAAAATAGCTAGTACTTTAGTAGCTACAGTCTATTGAAAAATAACACCAAGGCAAATGAACAATCGAAGTTTTAGTAATCATCCGGCAAGACAGAACAAAAGTATTTAGCAGATAGTACTCTTCGCCAAGAGTACATCGAAAACAACCTCAAATATGCGAGGCATACTTGTTTATAATTGTCGCAAACAGGATGTAACTTGATTCTCTTGCAAATATCCAAGGTGTCGCCAATCACATAGGAGAGGGAAAATGTTAGAATTTAACTGAGGAAAGTAAAGATAAATATTCCAATCTCATTCGAATCACATATAAAGAGAAACATTCCATGTTCATTTAAACCTTTCTAATTTCTTCTAGCTTAGATAGCAAAATCACATACAAAACAGAACTCTTCTTTCTTGTTTTTCTCTTCTTTCTTTTTCTCTTGACAGGTGAAGTGCATTTCTTGTTTTTCTCTTCTTTCTTTTTCTCCTCTTTACCGCCATCCTTGTAAACTGAGAAAGCCAGTCCCATCGAGCAGGATCAAAGGCTCATTATCTCAATTGAGAACAATATTTCCATATTCCAAAGAGCAAGACCAAATATTACATGAACTGTCGATAAATCATGCAATGTGATAGTTTTGGATAGTATCAAAGCAAACTCAGATCATTGCAATGGAAGAACTCGTATCCCGCCTTTGCCGGATATTTATAGTGAAGTAACCAATCATGGCTATGTGCAGCTGCGAACACACAAGATCTATGTGTAAGGCGGTACTATGTTATAAGACAAGTAAAGATTACGATGCAATCTGCAATCTGATCAAATCATTTACTTTAAGAGCTAAGCTTTTAGCCTCCAGCAAGCACAGATGTCAGCATTTTCTGCCGATCAATTATAACATGATAATTGAAGCAATCACAGGCACTAAGCATCTATTGACCCCCATCGGTCCAAGGAAAAGCAAGACACCCAAAAGGTTTAGTAACGTTATCTTGATCGTTGCACATTCACTTGCCAAGTTTTAGCTCACTTCAAAGCCTTGAACTAACTGAAGCTACCCATGCGAAGTTGAACAGAAAGCATGTACGTTTGCTCATCAAAATGTACAAATTCAGTTACTGACAAAAGTATTCCTAAAATCAGCGACCAGCAATGCCTTGTTGCCCTCGAAGTCATCCAACGTCCAGACCTTCCCGTCAATGGCTCCGAAGCTGCACGCGACAAGAACAAGAAACCACGACGAACATCTCACCAAAGATCAATCCCGAATCTTGATCAAAATCTTCGTATGAAATTAAAAGCCGTCCGACCTCGAATTGGGGCGCGGAGCCGGCGGCGGCGGTGGACTCCGTCCTGGCCGCGCGCACCTGGAGCCGCCGCCTACCACAGCTCCACTGCCGGCCGGCGCAGCCGAGGGACCTGTACGAGCGGCGGTGGCGGGGGAGGGCGAGGAGTATATGGCGGGATGGGGAGGAGGATGACGAGGAGAAGACGAGGGAGGCGTGCACTCCAACGGTGGTCGCGGCGGCCAGGGACATGGCGTGCTCTCTGCTCTTCGCTGCTTTGCTGTCAAGGCTTCTTCGTCATTGCTCTACCCCTTCACGACAACAGATGGGCGCCTGCATCTTCAGTAGCCTCAGAGGAGATGCTCCAGAGGGGACGCCTAGGAGATGATCTAAGAGGAGGCGATGCTCCCAGATCTGGCGCCTTGCATCCAGCAACCGGTTGATGTCACGCTGCCTCTCCTCCCTCCACCATTGCCTAGAAGCTCTCGGATGCAGAAGAATCGGGTTCTCGATTGGAGGTGAGGTGAGCGATTTGGGGATTTTAGGGATAACCCTAGCGAGAGTAAACGCATGTCGTAATGGTGGTGCGTGGGAGATGTGGGGATTTTTTGATATGGTTGGGAGTTGGGACGCTAGCTCATTGTGGTAGCGTGGCGCTGTGTGAAAATTTGTGTGCCAAAATTTTCGCCCACCGCCAACACCTTACACCATATGAGATATTCCAAGCAAGACTACCATCTTAAATAATTTTTCAAAGCGGTCTGTCTGCTTGTAATGATACAACTCTTTTATAGCGGTATCACTTGCTAACAATTTGAACCTTTCTAGACTGTCTTATCGCTTTTGAAATAAAATTTTATTTGAAGCGGACTACCACTTTCAATTTTATTTTTTCTAAGCGGTTGTAGCGCTAGCGATAATAGGATATCTGTAGTGGGGCCTAGGTTGCCTTCATCGAAGGTATTCCCTCATGGGCCGAGCCAATCCACAATTTCCTGGCAAGAGGGGAGCTCCCGACCGACCCTGCGAAGAAGAGTAGGGTCAGGCGCCGGGCGAGCTCGTACAAGCTCGTGGATGGCAAGCTCTTTTGTCGGAATGTTTCAGGCATCCTGACGAAGTGCGTTACCACAGAGGAGGGTATGTACCTGCTAAACGACATTCATTCGGGTATCTGTGGGGCACATTCTTCTTTCAGGACCATGGTCGGGAAAGCTTTCCGCATGGGCTTCTATTGGCCAACAGCACTCCAGGACGCTCGCGACATCGTTCGCACCTGTCGAGCCTGCTAGTTCCATGCCAGGAAGGCGCATCAGCCCGCTTACACACTCCAGACCATCCCACTAGCTTGCCCTTTCTCGACCTGGGGGCTGGACGTCCTCGGTCCCTTCCCGCAGACGACCGGGGGGAAGAAGTTTTTGTTCATCGCCATCGATACCTTCACCAAATGGATTGAAGCCGAACCCGTCTCGACCATCACGGCTCGCGCGGCGGTCAAGTTCTTCCGCTTGTTCGTGGTCACCAGGTATGGGGTTCCATGCAGAATCATCACTGACAATGGAACACAATTTACCAAAGGAGTCGTTCTAGAGTATCGCAAGACATCGACACCAAAGTATGCTATGCTTCGGTGGCCCACCCGCAGAGCAATGGAGCAGTGGAGCGCGCCAACGAACAAATCGTTCAAGGCGTCAAAAAGCGAGTATCGGTTGAGCTCGAACGACACGGCCAGACCTGGGTGGATGAACTTCCCACCGTCTTATGGTCTATTCGTACCACAGCCACCGATCAACAGGTCCACACCCTTCCGGCTCGTGTTCAGATTCGTCTGCCCTACGCCTCCAGAGGTCACGCTGGCTCGCCGGTCGGCATATGGTCGACCAGATCGACTTCGAGCAAGAACGGTCCTTGACCTTACCTGGCGGAAGAAGTAAGATGCCGTGTACTGCTATGATCGGCGCACTACCTGCAAGCTCTTCGCAGACATGCGTCTCGGTCGGTACGACCTAGGGAGCTCCTTGTTAGGGACTTAGCCCTGAGACGGATTCAGGCTCCGTCCAGCACCAACAAGTTTTCCCCACGGTGGGAGGGTCCCTATAGAGTTGTTTCAATAGATCGCACGGGGGCTTACCGGCTGGCGTTGCCCGATGGCAGAGAGCTCTCTAGCTCGTGAAACATTGACCAGCTTCGAAAATTCTATGTGTAACCCTTTACCTCAAATTTCAATAAAGCTGTTGTTATTCATTTGTCATGTTTGGTCTTCACGCCCTTTTTCTACATTTTGTATTTTCTGTTGGCCCGAATTCGGGGCTTCTTTGAGTCCGGCCTACGAGCGAGCATGCTTGCTATTGGCCCTGGTGCCGGAGCTTAAACATTCACCCTCAGTGGTCGAGTTGCTTGTAAGCCGAATCTCTTCGCATCAACGCTCCCTTTGTGCCTGGGTTCGAATTAAGCCCATGCCCGGGCCTAACGAGCAAGGCGCAAATCATTGCCGGGACTCGAGAGGCTTGGCCTAGAATCGATCCTAACACTCTAAAGCCTAAGTCTTTCCTCGTGCGCCTATGTTATGCTCCCTTTGGGGTTTTTCCCCGATCTTGCAGGTCTTGGTCTTTACAGGTTTCTAACTTGCACCCAAGGCTGGCGTCGCTCGACCTTGAGCCCAATGGGGGCTGGATGAGATATACCATGACCAAAAGAGGCTAAGTGCATGATTAGGGAAAAAATCTCTTGATTGAGAAATGATAAATCAAACCAAGACATTAAACTATTCTTGCCAAAATAATGTCATTCCATTAAACCTTTTTTGTCTTACAAAAGATCTTGCTTACAGGAAATCTAACCCTCTTTACAAATCGGCCATCTTGCACGTGAGCTTCTCCTGCTCGAGCTCGGTGACCTTGGCCCTCAAGTTCGAGAGCTCACCCTGAAGACGGAGGGCTTCAGCAGAGGCTACGGCGGCGCAGCGTCGTTCTTCTTGAAGTTGGGCCAAGGCGCTCTTTGCCGCCTTGCTCACCCGACCCAGCTTCTCCTCAAGCTCTTGCACTTTGGCCTCGAGCTCAGGGGAGGCCCTCGACGCGGTGGCTGCTTGGTCCGCAGCTGCCTTGCTCAGTTTTTCGGCCTTGGCTCACTTGGCCTCGAGCGCCTTGGCCGACCTCGCGCGCTCATCCTTGACGGCCTTGTACGTGTGGTCCCGCTCCGAGGCGATGGCCCGCTCCAGTTCGGACATGTGGGAAGCCTCGAGCATCTTCACCACCTTGCGAAGGCCGGCGATCTCGTTGGAGTCGTCTGCCGCCTTTTGCATGGCCTCCTCCCGCTCGGCTTGCAGGTCCTCCACGAGCTTGGAGCGCGCCGTCTCCCGGGCCTCCAGCACATCGAGCAAGGCCCTCAGCTCGTCGGCATGCGTTTGAAGGCCTTGCAGCCCTTGGGAGACTAAGCCGATGGCCTGCAAGGCTCGAAAGGTCAACGCGGTACTCGCCAGAAGGAAGAGAAAGAAGAAGGAAAAAGGGAAAGTTCGAGTCAAGGTTTGAAGAAACTCAAGTACCTAGGCAAGATGGCCCTCGAAGATTGCACGGGAATACACAGCGGAACTACTGCCCGACGTCCCCGGGGCGGTGTCACCCACTGCTGCCGCTGGGTCTTCGGTGGTGAGGCCTTTGGGTGCTCCATCGTGGGCGGCCGCGCCTCGAGCTTCCTCTTCAAGGGGCTCGACCCGCCCCCAAGCTCGGTCCCGGTGGTGGTTTCGGCCTTGTCCCCTGCAACTAGAGGGTCTTCAGCCCCTCCCTTGTGGTGGCCCTGGCCTAGTCCACGGCTCGGTCCTCGGTGCTCACCGCGGCTGGAACGGATTGGCAGTTCGGGGAGTCCCGACCGCCACTGGTCGGGCGCCTCTCGGCTCGTGGTGGGGTGTCCCCGCGCCATCCCCTTCGGCGGCCTCAGACGGGTCAGCGCCATCCTCAGCATCCACAGAGCCGGCGGCATCATCTTCAATGGTCGCGGGCTCGATGTCGTCCTCGGCCAGGTCGTCGAGCCCCTGGTCGAACTCCCCAACAGTGGCCCAACTCTAGGGGCCTAGGGGGTGCACCCCCAGTTCAAGGGCCAGCGGGGTGCCAGCACGTAGGAGGACTCCTCCTCCTCGTTGGACTCAGACTCGCCCTAGACAACAGTCATCATCAGGACGGGCAGGCAGTGAGCTCGAGCGCTCAAGGTCTACGATAAAGGAAGGCTACTAAGCTAAGAAGACAGAGGAGAATCCAAGCGAGAAGGAGGTCAAGGACGCACCTGAGTCTGCAGCCTCCGCTTCGCGGGGGGCTAGCGAGGCCCTTGGTGCCCCGCAGGTGAGGGGGAGTCCCTTCCTCGGGAGCCTCGGGCCTTGGTCCTCGGGGCCTGCGGTGGGTCCTGACCCTCGGTCAAGGTCCTGGCTGCGTCCGTAGCACTCTGTTGCTGCAAGAAGAGGTCTAAGTCAAGAGGCAGAAAGAGCACGAGCAAAAAGTGCTCGGGGGCTCGACCAAGGATACTCACCATTGTGCGGTCGCCCCACTCGACGTGTTGCTTCTTTGGACCTTTGCCGCTCGCTCCGTCCAGGGCTGGCCTCTTGCCCGTCTTCTTGCCCTTGCCTGCCCCAGGCAGCGACAACATCTTCTTCGCCGTTTCAAGCAATTCGAGCTTGTCCTGCAGGTGCAACAAAGAGTCAAGGAAGGCCCTGGGCATGTGCCGACCAAGAGGCTCGGTTCAAGGCCGCTTACCTCGGCTTTCCGATGTAGCATGTTCCTCGAAACGGGTTCGTCGAGGGTGTAGTCGTTCGTCGCCTTCCCGAACATCTCGCTCATTCGGGCGGCGATCCAAGATTCCTTCGGCGCTACTGGAAAAAATCAACTCATCAAAGGAACCCAAAGATCTAAGCTGGCGCAAGCTTCAGGCCAGGACGGCTTACCAGATGTCCCCTCACGGGTGAGGTTGTCGCGCCCTTTGATCTCGAAGAATGGGTGTACCCTCTTCCGCAGAGGGAACACCCGGCTCCTCAGGAAGTCATTGGCGATGGCCTGCCCGGTGAGGCCTCGCGAGGCGCAGATGTGGATGGCGGTGATGGCCTCTTGGTCATCCTCCAAGTCGCCCGCCTCCGGGGTCTGCTTCTTCCCGTTGATGGGGGCGCCGTCGAACGCCAGCGCGCCGTCTTCACCCCGCTTCAAATAGAACCACCGCTCGGTCCATGGGCCGAGGGAGTCGCGAGGGCGCATTTGGGGGAAAGACCAAGGGATCCTCGTCCGCAGCCGGAAGTAGAGGCATCTGACCACGGGGTCCTTCCCGGTGCGGAAGAGGGTGAAGAAACGAAAGAAAAGCAAGGGGGTGGGAAGGATTCCATGGAACCCTCGCACAGGTGAGAAAAGACAGAAAGAAGGAGGATGGAGTTGGGTACCAAATTGATAAGCTTGATCTCGCATTGTGCGAGAACGGCTGCAAGGAAGTCGCTCTCCCGCATCCGCAGGCCGAAGAGCATGTAGTGCTCTGTGCTGACGAGCTCGTCGTCCCGTGGCTGCGGCTCGGTCTCTCCGTCCGGCAGTCGCCACGTCACCGGGTCCAACAGCCCTAAGCCCTCAAGCTCTCTCATCCTCGCCGCCGTCAGAGAACTCTTCCCGAGCTTTGCCATGGCGGTTGAGGGAAAGTTTGGTCGAAGGAAGAAGAAGGGCTCGAGCGAGGAGTTAGGAGGCGAAGACTGCAAAGAAGTCAGGAGTTCTTCGAAGTGGCGATGATCTCGAGTTTTATAAACCCGGTGCGCTACAGGCCGGAGGTTGGGGCATCTCAAAAGGCGCGCCGGTTAGGTGATTCGACAGGTGCATTTAAGGGCTGTGCGGCGGGATCGAGGCGTTGCGAATGGTTCCGCTGTTCGATCCGTACTAGAATTCTGAAGATCAAGGGGCGTCAGGTGTAACGTCGCCAAGGTCTGGCGGTAGGTCTCCACCCGACCTCGACTTCGGGCTCGAAAGTTCCAGAAAACAGTCCCCTCTTTCTGTTTGGGGAGGCTCGAGGTAGACCCAAGTTCTTGCCACGACCTTGAGCCTCGGGGGCTAGCTGTCGGGGACTGAGAAACTTCTGACAAGGTCAACGCACGGTCAACAGGGTCCCCAGCTCGACAATGCAGCAAGGGGCCTTGACCACGACCTAAGTGGCGCCGATTCCCGCACGACCTCGAGCTTGGGCAGTGGGGGGTTCCGTCCCCACACGACCTCGACCTTGGCTCAGGGGGGCGTGCGTTTACTCGGCGGTTACCAAGACCGAATATCCCGGAGTTAAGGCGGACGTGGGCACCAGATCCGGGACGGTTGCAGCACGTCTTCATTGCACGCCATGCACTACCCCGGGAATCTCTCTTGGCCGTTTCTGTAATGGCTGGGAGGGGTATAAAATCCCCTGAAGCAGAGCGGCAAACACACGACATCAGCGCACTAGCAATAGACCAGTAGACACAACCCGAACGCTCAAGCCCGGGCTGTAATCCACTCTCTGTACTCATGACTAGTGAATTCCTCCGCCTTAGGAGAAGACTAGAGTAGGGCTATTACCCTCGCGGGGGCTTGAACCAGTATAATCCGCTGTCTCTTGCTCGTTGATGCCTCGCCCCGACCTACGTCTGATCCATCGTTGAGCGTAGCTCTTTCTGGGTCCCCTATTCACACTAACCCCATTTTCACTTTTGCGGTCAGGCGATCCCGATCGTCGACACCACTCTTTCAGGTGCATATACTGCAGGTATATGAGATCTTTCACTCCCTTATGACCAGTGAAGGTATTTGGCAGATTATTAGCTTATTTATTTCAGATTTATTATCCTTGAACTTCAAGTTCGGTCTTTCTAGTGCATGGGTCTAAGGACTAGGCATTCTGAAATGTGGTACTTATCTCCCCCTAATGCCGAAAAATGACCTTAGTATAATCAGCGTACCGAGCCATGTACAGATCCCCTGTCATAGGCTCTAGGTATTTTAATATATGACGGAGATTCATAACCTACATGGATCCTCAACTGCTGGTGAGGTCCTATGGTTATACGCTGTGGTGGAGAGATTGGCATGTATACAACACGTAGCCAGATTTTCACAGATGGGAAATACTTAATTCTTTTCAACGCACTATTTGCAACGGGGAAATTTTGTAATATGCAGTTGGTCTGAGTTGAATTATTACCGCAGTACGCAGCATTGCGTGGCCCCAACAACTGGTGGGAAGCCAATTATTCTGCAAGAGCAGCCAAGCAATAAGTTTTTATTCTCATAATTAATGACTCTACAAGGCCATTTTTTTATATTATGGCCAGCAGAATTATTTATTATTCTACTCATCATATTCAACCCAGGATAACCCAGACGATCATGCCAGGTCTTAAATATTTCTGGGGTTTTAACTATGGTTTTTATCTCAACATAAACTTCTGGTTTTCATTGCAACATAAACTTCTGGTTTTCATTACAACATAACTATCATAGCATGATTAAATAAATTTCCTGGGAAAATCACACTTTGTTAAATTTGACCGATAATCACTCAACAGGAGCGTAGACCATTGTTCATCCAGGAACACAAAGACTAAACTAATAAATAAGGCTCTTAAGGAGTTTCTAAAGGATAATACGACATCGGCTCTGAAAGAAAACTAGGAGACTACTCCATGTCTCCATATAAATCATTTATGTCGTCCTCCTGGGACTTATCATTATTCTTCTAGAATTCTTTTAGCTCATCCCCAATGAGATCATCCTCCTCCATAGGAGTATCACCATAACCACGGAGGCCCTTCTTAAATTCTTCTGTGGGATCGGAGGCTTGATCATCATCCAACTCCATTTTATTTTCAACAACAGGTTGAGAAGTGAAGTTTGCCTCCGCTTTATTCCCTTGATTCTTCTGGAATCTCCTAGTGGATTTCATGTACAATTCTACCAAATGCTTTGGGGTGCGACATGTACATGACCAATGACCAGTACATCCACACCTATAGCATGGTTGTTTAGGATCAGTAGCATTATCTGTTGGTCCTTTCTTCTGGAAGCGACCTGATCCATTTTCTTTTGTTTTCCACTGGGATTTACCTCTTCCTTTATGATTTTTTTGTCATTCTTCCATTTATCCCCTTTCTGTCTTTGACCCTTTCGCGACCTCGGCTATTGCTAGCTCGCTAATCATTTGCGTGTGCTTGTGCAATGCATGACTCCCACTAGGTAGGACTTGATGATTCTTCATTAGAAGTTCATCATGCTTTTCTCGCTTCTAGCGTAATGCATATCACCGTAGTACTTCGGTATTTTGCATGGCGATATCATTGTCGCAGATCCTCATGTTAGTGGAATGTGCACAAAGTCTTGTCAATTTTTTCAGCTTATGTGATCTTCTGGTCACAAAATGCTAGTTTTGCAACAATCTTGTGCATAGCAGAGTTATACGCTGCCACTGACTTAAAATCATGGAAGCGTAGGAGTGTCCATTCACGTTGTGTTTCTGGCAGCAGAATGGATCTTTGCTGGTTATATCGTTCCTTCAGGGAATTCCATAGAGCCAGCGGGTCCTCCTCCATCATATATTCGGCCTTCAGGTCCGCATGGAGATGGTGCCTCAAGAAGTGCAAAGTCACAAGACTTAATCAGCTTCAGGAGAGTCGGAGCACCGGCTTGAAAGTTGTGAAATTGTGGCTCCAAGAGATCGGGCTGTCAAGTTGATCTTGGCATCCATTGCCTAAGTGAGATAATTGTTGCCATTCAGGGCAAGCTCAGGAAATTCTTTCATTGCGATGTCAGACATATCCTATATGCAAACAAATAGGGATTTTACTTCAGATAAAATATTGTTTTGCATGATTAATATTGAATCAGTAAAGTATGGTCTATATCTATTCAGTAGATAATTATCATGGATTATCCATGATCTTCCTAGCATTTCTCATAATTTTCTGCTAATTATTAAGCAATTTCCAGAATTACTAATTAACAGAGGGATAAATTTCAACGTGAAATAATCCTTGCATGATGCTAATTACATCTTATGTGGCTCTTATTGATTGGGTATGAAATCATGTAATGAATGCCTCTATCAACATAACTCTTGGCCAGATCAACCCACCCAGAGGGCTCACATGAGGGAGGGAGCACTTCCCGATTTCGGGTGCCAATTAAGAAACCTAGCATCATGTGTGTTTTCCTTAGATACCAATTGTCATGTATCCGTTCTTTCAAAATAGAAATCAAAACCCAACCACTTATGCCTTCAAGCCCAAAACTGATTTGATGGTTTGATTATTTCCATAATTTTCTAGCATTTCTGTGAATTACTAAGCAATTTTTAGAATTACATAATAACAGGAAATAAATATTCTGCACATATTAAATCATGGCATAAGGCTAGGAAATAAACCCAAGTCATGGAATTCCTAGAGGATGCTAAATCTCAATTTTTCAAAATTTTCAAGGTCCCAAAACCTAGAGAATCTAATTTCTAGGATTAGCATTAATTTTAGAATTTATTTAATAGTAATAATTGTTTTTTTTCGAGCCGAAAACTGACCACCGACCACACAGCCTATTTGGCTACTCGATCAACCGGTCCCAGCGCCAGCCTACCGTCGGCCCATCTTTCCGCTCGGTCGAAAGCCCATCCGACCCAATGAGGCCTGGGAGCCATATACACATCAGCGACTAGGAAAAGTAAAAACCCTAGCCGCCACATGCCTTTTCATCCACACGGAGCTCACGCGTTGGCACATGCTAGGCTTGGCGGTGGCAGCCCGCTTCGGCGCGCGATGCGGAGATGAGCGACTGCGAGCGCGTGGCCGGCGAATACACCGACGCTTCGGCGAGGCGCGGGGCTCCTCCGGCTTCCGGTGAGACGCGGGCTCCCTCGGCTTCCGGCGACGTGGCGCTTCCGGCGAGACACGGTGTTCCCTCGGCTTCCGGCGAGGCGTGGGCTCCTTGGCTTCCGGCGACTGAGCGACTTCGGGTCGCGGGAGCAACCGGCGGGCACGAGGGCCAAGGAGATTCGGTGCGAGGTCGCCCATGCAGAAGATGAAGCGGCTCATCGGGCGCGGTGGTTAGTGCGGCTGCGAGCCGCAGAGAGCGGATGGCCGGCGGCCTAGAGGCAGATGGCCATGCGATCGGGTTTTGTTGTTGTTGTTGTTGTGGATGAATAGTAGATCATACACTAGTGATGAATAGTAAAACAACGATCTGCAGGATCGGTAGTTGATGCCAATTTAATACCTTGATTCATCTTGTGTAGACTATCATGTAGGATAGAGTCGCGTAGGACTTTTTTTTCGCAATCCGAGTAGGTGCCGGCGTGACGACGAGTTGATTGCAGAACGGATCGGGCGATCAATCGCCGGTAGTAGATCGTTCATCGTAGTCGATGATCCTCCTCCTTGTGATAGATACTCGTGCTGATAACATGTTGTAAAATGTCGAAGAACGCCAACGAACAATCACCAATAGTAGATGCAATCACGAGAGCAAGAACAATAGACACACAATGTAGGGGTGGAATTCTCTCTCGCTTTATCAATTCAATCGTTTACAATGAGGGGGCACCCGATATATATAGCGGTGTGAGAGAGTTCGGATTCGACCACATTAGAAAGAGATAGAGTCCTAACCATATTTGGTTTAGGTTTCCTTATCTCACAACAGTTATATAATTAGGAGGTAGTTCATGCTTTGGTTAGGACACTACAGGAATCTATACTATTTTCGTCGGCCCACATTATTTTCGTCGGCCTAAAAAGACCGACGAAATTAACTGACCAATTTCGTCGGTCCAAAAAGACCAACGAAATTAAACTTATTTTCGCCGGTATCTTTGAAAAAGCCGACGAAAAAACATTTCGCATCGCGACGCCCGGGGTTTTTGAAATGTTTTTATACTATTTTCATTGGTCCATACCGACGAAAATAGAACACGTGGCAGAGGCGAGTTATTTTCGTCGGTCTCAACCGATAGAAATAAGACACGTGTACTACGGTTTTATTTTCGTCGGTACTGGCCGACGAAAATATTGCCGTCACCCAAAAAGGCCCAGCTGGATGCATTTTTCGCCCGATCGAACCAAAACCCTACCTCGCCGGCCCAATTGCCGCCACCACCAGACGCGCCCCCGATCCGCCCGCCAGCTTCCTTACCATAACGCCGCCGTCGATTCGCATAGCCGCCGCCAGTTCACAGCTCCAGCTCACGTCACCCGTCCCAATCCCTCGAGAACCCACCCAGCCTTTGATCGACGAGGACGACTGTCGCCTAAGCCCGGGTCTCGACATCTACGACCGCCGGGAGCTGCAGCTCGTCGGGATTTCGCGAACGCGTCGGGCCATCGTCGAGGGCCACCGCAGAAGGTCCCCGCCGACCTATGCACCTCCGTTAAGGTATACGAATCATCCATTGGATTAGATTACCAATTAGCCTCTACTTGGATGAAATTCTCTTGCTGTTTACTTCGAGCACTACTGTTTTCAACTAATTCTTGGACTGGCTCATGTCAAGTAATGAAGTAATGTTTCATCTTTCCATAGTGTAAGAGGGGCTCATGAAAAAAAAAACCCTGATTTGCTTGTTTATCTCCAGGCTTTGATGCTAAGGGTTACTAAAATATAATTATTTCTTGTCCATTGCTTTAGCTTAGGGTTGCTTTAGCTTAGGATTGTTCTTGTCTAACACCATGGATTTCATATAAGACTGATTCTCTAACTAAAAACTAGATTACTGGTACAAGCAGAAGCAGCAAGATTTTAGCATTGAATTAACAGGTAAGAAGTATATAGGTCTAGAGTACCAAAAAAAAAGATGTCCAGATAGGTAATGACCATTAACAATCAACAATGTGCTCAAGAGCATCACATATATTCAAGTATAAGTTCATGTTTCCAAATTTATGATGCTCCTGCACTAGATTTCAGTTTGCAAATGTTAAGGGATGGCTCATGTAACCAATAAATTTATCATTACTAAGTCCATGTAACAACAACAACACATTCAAGTAAGTACATTTGATCTTTTATGAATTCAAATGCTTTAAGTTAAAAGAAATATCTTGAATTGTGCTCCATGAACCGTATAGTTGTTAGCTAGTCGTGAAGTTTAAAATTTGCAAATGAAATTGATGTTTTTACTTTTCAGGACCTTTTATCTGCTCACTTGGGATCGGCTGTCTTACTCCCACCATTTCAACCTCCTTCACCTCCTGCATTTTTCTTCGCACCTACAAATATGGTATATGTCATTCCAATTGTTTGGTTATTCATATTAATAGTGGTAATTTTTGCAAACTTTTGGATACATCATACAGGGGCCGCCACCGCCTCCTGAAGCTAGAGGCGATATTGGTAGTAATTCAGGGTCACCAGCAGTGGATGAATATTTCAACTCAGGCAGCGATGCGAGTAGCGGCCACGACTTCCACACTTCACCAAATTAAATTTGAATTTGTGAAGTAAACTTGTTGCATGTGTGTGCGATTTTAATATGATGAACCTGTTTGGTTGTAATGTGGATTTTGTGAATTTGTGATGGAGACTATGATTGTGTCATGTGGATTTGTGATGGAGACTATATATATATATATATATGTGGTTGTGTGATGTGGATTATGGTGAATTTATAACATGAATGTCTGTAATGAACTTGTGATGGAGACTCTATGGTTGTTAGAATTTTCTACAATTTTTGTGGAATTAGCCAACCACTCAAGGTAATATTGCTCTAAACTGTTTTACTTCCATTAAAAATGTTTTTGCATTTGATACATAAAACCACTTGTAATCCTTCATATTTTTTGAACATAAATGCAGGATCAAATTCATCTGGATGAGGTCAAGGACCCTCTTGAAAGTTTTAAGGTATGAATAATAATTCACTGAATTTTTATTAGTAATCTGATGCTCAACATTTATATGTATGTATGGTTGCTACCTTGGTTAGCGACACATAGAAACTGCTAAGGCGGTAATGTTCTTACTTGTTCCCTTTACATCTAGGTCATATTTTTGTTGTTGTAGTGAAGCCCTGTGAAGTCATTGATCTGTGTCATTTGATTATATGTTTTTAGGAAGCGAAGAAGTTATCCAAACCTTATATTGATCAAGTTGCTAAGGCCAGGAAACCACATGTTGAGAAAATTAGAACTGCCCTTAGGCCTTACACTAAAAGAGCTTGCCATGCATATGAAAAATTTCTTGAGATTGCAAATTCATATCATCAGCAGGTATTTCTTCTTCTTCTTCTTCTTCTTCTTCTTCCCTTTCCCCTTCTATCTTTTCTAAGTATTCCAGTAATTAAACTCTGCTGAGAGGGTTTTGAGGCGCTTGCCGCTGCTTTTGAGACCGTCGTGCGCCACCGCTGCTTTCTCCGTGACAAGGATGCTATGCTAGATCGCTGCGTCGCTCTCAGCGTGGGTCCGCCAGATCGCCGATCATTGCGTGCGATTGGGTTCGAGTTCAACGGCGGAATCTAGTGGATATTTATTTAGCATTCGCAGAGGATAGATTGATGCTCTGCTGATTATCCGTTACCGATGGTTGGTTGGTCAGGCGATTTCTGCTCGCTTCGCCGAGGAAGCGGCGCGCGAAGGACGAGGGTTCGCTCAAGGTAACGACGAAAAATGCCAAAGGAAGCGAGTATTATCTCTAGCTCCTTGAAGTTTGACATGATCTTCTCGCCCATGGATCTGGTCGGCCGATCGATCAACCGATCGGCAGGTGGATCTATCTCTCTCTGAGGGCGCTCTCTGGCTGGTCAGGTTCGCCGCCAGCAAATTATGGCGGCTGAGGCGGCGGTTGACTCCATGTTGGGCGGGTCATGCGGATCGGTCAAGATCGGATAGTTTCTTCCAATTGGGGGGGAGAGAGGAAGGATCTGGATGAGGCGACGCCATAGCGGTCGTGCTCGTTCCTTTCGGATGGCCTTCATTCCGAAATCTGTTTTGGATGAAAGGAGGTGCAATTCGCAGGGTGAGTTGGATAGTGCAAGGTATCGTCTTTCTTCTTCAAATTTGGAGAAGATGCGTTTGTCGCGGAGATTTTTGGCCCCTGTTGCCGGAGGCAAATTTCAGTCCTCTTGCAGTAATGTTGCCTTTGTTCCTGAGTCCAATCTCGGCGAAGTGCAACCGGATGTGCTGCATATTGAGCAATGATGCTTTAAGAATCTATTCAAAGTTTGATGGATGGATCAAGTCACGTGTTCTTCGCTTTCGGTTCCTTGTTTCGCGATCCCGAATGTTCGTTTGTCATTCATTCGAATTTGAATGGTGCCGCGGTTGGTGAGTGGAGCTGCGGTTTGCTAGTGGCGATCGATTTCATGGTCGCAGATTATGGTGGTCAACTTCATCCTGCTCGTGGAGGTCTTCGTTCCCCAAGATTTCAAGAGCGTGGTCGTGGACGGTATGGAGTCCGTGCTCGCGTTCAAGATTTTGGGGGCCGCGCTGATAGTATTTGCTTTTAATTTTACACTCTTTTTGTCTCTATTATTCAATAATGCTATGCGGATGTGATATTTGTAAGAACTCGGCTGTGTGCAATTGCAGAGGCCGGATTTTAATCCTTTATCTAAAAAAAAAATGTGGCAAATATCCAGCAATGTCCACCTGAATGATATTGTGAAAGTTTGTTCTCTGTCTCATCTATTTTTCTTATAAAACAATTTGTAAGAATTCATTCCAAGACAACTTACTGCACTTTTACTGTTGTCTGTGCTCTTTCTTGGACACAGGAGGTTGAGAAACTTAATATAATTGCAACTCTGGAGCTACTGCAGATAGGATAAAATGCTTTTAAATTGTAATTTTGGATTATTTATATCATGCTGTAGTTGATGCTGAAGCTATGGATTGACTGGCTGCCAAAATACTTCTAGTTGGCAACTGATGCTGTAGACCTAACCTAAAGTTTACATTTCTGTCCAGATTATCAGATTCTCATCCTTTTAAAATGTATTGCAGGAAGAAGGGCATTCTGTTTGTTGCTATTGATAAAAAACGCCCACTGTCAGATCAAAGCCCTTTTGACGTTGTTCTGCGTAAGGTTATATATATGGAGTATATTTAATACCTTCATGTAATATATGTCTGGCATGTCAATATTTGCATACTTTGTTGTTGTCTCAGTTTTTAATTATTTCATTGACAACAAAATGATGTCACTGTATTTTCTACAGTTGACTGGAATGGAGTGGCAACGATTATTGGAGGTCAGTTATGTTAAACCTCTTGTGACAGATGTTCAATATATGATTTTTACCATATTACGTCCATTTTATCCTTTTATCTTTTAAACTTTTATGGACTATTTTGCCTCAATCTTCAATAGGAATACAGAGAGGCACACCCAGAAGTTACTGTTCTTGATCCACCAGGTGCCATAGAACATTTGCTCGATCGCCAATCTATGCTTCAAGAAGTTTCTGAACTGGACCTCTCGGATTGTCCTGGTAATTTCTATGAAATGTCTTTCATAGTTCTAGTTTGGAAGATTCCCATCATCTTTATCATGACAATACACCAATTGGTTTGCTTTACTAGTTTTAACTAAGCAGTTCATGTTAGTTCAGTTGTTAGTGCAATGGATATGATAATAGCATTTTATAGGTTATTCCAATGCAGTTAAGCATTGATTTCCACTATACTGTTGTATCCTTGGCAGACGAGCACCCTTTTAATTTCTTGTCACCTGATCTGTCATATTTGTTCTTATTGTTGAATCCTTTTGGATGGAACTAGGTAATATATAAATATATTTATTAACCACTTTTTGGATGCTTCCGTCTTTATCCACGCAGCATTGCAACATTGTTTATTGCATGAGGACAGAGAACATTGAATCTGTTATGTGCAATGGTCGATGGATTATGAAGGATCAGAAGATTGTGAATCTCAATGAGGTAATTCACTGCTTAATTATTTGTACCTCATGCAAATTGAAATGAACCAAATATCACCTATATTAGTCTTGTCACTCCAAATATTATGGACACTTTTGTCAATCGTTCCATTGTTGTTTTATAATTAAGATGGCGACTTCTGATGGCAGTGTATGGCATGGTGAGTACTGAACAAACGCGAGTAGATAGGCTATAGAATTTGTGACAACTCCTTGCTACACAAACTAGTTGAATTGAACTAGGAAAACCAATGTAGTTTTTATGCACTGGAATAAACTCTGCACATTTGTAATGATCAACTTGAAATGGTAGGCTGGTAGCCATTGTCTTAAGATATGAGTTTGCTGATTCATCTTGATTCCTTCTTATCAGTCTTCAGTATTGCTCCCAACTGAGAATGGCCTTGATTTGCAATGGAATGGAGTCAAGAAGCAGCAGTTTGTGCCAAAGGATTGGTGGGTTGAGGATCTGACTGATCTCGACATTGATTCCTACAAGCAAATCATTACAGCAATCAAAGCCAAGGGTATGGTGCCCAAGGATGTGATTGGTGAGGCAATTAAGGCCTACACATACAAGAAGCTCCCATCGTTAAGTAAGGTTTCAATGATCCATGGTGATGCAAAAGTTTGGGCAATGCTAGTTACCATCACATGCCTGTTGCCATCAGAGAAAGGTTCAATCTCTTGCAGCTTCCTTTTAAAGCTTCTGAGGGCAACAAATTTGCTGAAATGCGTAGAAATGTGCAGGAAAGAGCTTATGAAGCGTATTGGATGACAATTGGATGAAGCGCCTGTGTCTGATCTTCTGATTCCTACAGTGGATGAAGCGCCTGTGTCTGTATCTAATCACTGCTTACGACATTGACATGATCCTTAGTATAGTTGAAGAATTTGTCAGGCAAGATAGTAAGAATGCTCAGAAACGTAATGGTTATCGCGCCATTGACATGTATCTGAAGGTACTCCTACAACTACCTATCATGTGTTATCAGACGAATGTTCCTATGCATACTGGAACACTTATGCCTGCTTCAGCATATACTCCTAATGCATTTTCTTTCACAAATTGATATTATATGTTATGATGTTTAAAATCACACATGCCATATAGATTTCTCATGGTCCAGTTATTTTTGCTGAATTAACATTGGTTTTTTTTCAAACTTTTGAGCAAGAGCACCCAAGCTTGAGCAAGAATGATAAAAGGAAGCTTTGTTAGAATTTCCTACAATTTTTGTGGAATTTTTCTATGAATTACATGCATGCAGTGAATTTCTGTGAATTTTCTAGGATTTTTATAATTTTCTATATTTTTTTAAAATTTAAAAACGTATAAATAGGCCGACGAAAATAGTCCTGCTGACGTGGCAATATATTTTCGCTTACCGCCACGCCGCCAGCGCAGGAGGGTGTGGTTGACGGCGAGATTTTTGTCGGTCAGATGGCCGTATTTAAAAAATACTTCTATTTCATCGGTTACCGATGAAAATATCCATATTTTCATCAACGTACATTCGTCGGTTTATTTTCGTTGATTTGTCGACGAAAATACCTATTTTCGTTGGTTTTAGGCCGACGAAAATAATACGGATTCCTGTAGTGGGATCGATAAAGGTGACATTTTCTAAATAGCTCAGTTTCATACGCCTTGCGAAAGAAAACTGTATAGGTCGCTGCAGAGTTCATCTATACTAGCTAGCTGATTGTCTTCTATATAGACCAAAGTGATTCAGCATGTGTACATAGTTTAGTTTTAAGCAGAGCACAACGGTTGACATGGAACTATTGTCAGAAATTTGGCACTACATATCAGAATCACATCTTTTTCAGAGAGATGTTTTTCTTTAAAGATTTGCTGCGACAAGTGACTATAGTTAGGTGCAATACACATGTGGATCACTGTTGGGCCAAGCTGGACTTCAAAACATGGAATTATTTTTTATTTAATATTTATTTCTAGGTGGGAGATATGCCTAGGAGAGGATAGAATAATTTTTATTTATATCGTGGTTTACGGTTGGGAGGAATCTGTGCTAAGGTGGGCTATTTCCTTTGATGGCATTGGTCAATTATAGTCCTTTTGTGAAAAGGTTAATTATTTGGGCGAGATGGAGATTCATGTTATAGGTTCTTGGGGTTTCAAGTTTGGAACCCGGGATATCCAAATGGGTGGTGTGAGTTATGGTTTAGAGGCATGTTAGAATGAAAAATCTCGTGTCATTCTTGTTGTTATGAATAAGATGAATTGTGGTAAAAAGATCAAGAGGGGGGATAGATTGAAGTTGAAGGGAAATTTAGAGTTGAGTTTGGAGTTTGGAACCATATTCTCCCAAGAAGAAAAAAAAAAAAAAGAAAATTTGGCTATATGGAGGTCTTACCCGGTGATGCCAAAGGAAGTTTCTTTGAGTTACATTATATTATCTTTGCGATAGTGGTATAACATGTTTGATATGGGAATTTGGTATATAAATTATTATGATTGAGTCCTTAAATGGATGTATTGAGGATGAAGGTTGAGAAAGTTCTTATGAGATTCTTTGTTCAGGAAGTTCATTGGGATCTATAATGTGAGAGAGTTTGTCCCTTGCAAATTTAATTAGAAATTGGAGTGAATGTGTAGTCATGAGAAGATAATCTTAGTCTGAGTTAAGTCAAATCACTTTCGTTATTAATTGGATTGGGATTCTGGTTTATCATTTGGATCTGTTTGAATTCTTGCGTGGGTGTTTTGAGTTTGCAAGGAAGTTTGTGTCCCTGGTGGATCTTGTTTTGTGTTTTGGCATTCTGGGAATTCGGGGTCGAAGATGAATTTTTTTCCTGTCGCGGGTGGAATTTTTCCCTCCCCACCCCTTTTTCTTTTTCCCCCTTCCTCCTCCCTTTTCCCTCCCCACCTGTGTCGGCGTATTTCGCCTGACAAGATACCATTGACAAAGTGACTACTCCTTAGACGAAAGATATGGTTTGATAAAGGGCATCTTTGTGGCTGGAAACCCTAATGTCTCTCGACGATGGATCCCGAGAAGAAGCAAACTGATGGACACAATGATTTACCCAGGTTCAGGCCCCCTGTTTGGATAATAGCCCTACGTCCTACTAGTTCTTTGTTGAGAAAAATGTGGAAGTGTTTACAAGGGTTCTCTCCTACGTTTGCTTCTCTATGCTCTTTGCTTCACCGACCGATCGACCGACCCCCTTCTCCTTGCACCGAGGCGCCCTTATATAGACGAGACGGTCTAGGCAAGGGAGAAAGCGACGCTATACTTATCTATAACTTCATTAATTACACTCATCATTCCAACCTCCACGTCGACCCACAACTCATTTATTACACACGCTTCCGTGGCCTTGTCCTTCAAACCCCATTTAAAGTCGGTGAGTGGCCTCGCCCGGTCCGTCCGGGACACGACGCTCCTGTGACGGGTTTGGTAAGAGGCGTCAGAGGGACGAGCCATTGTCATGTCGATAGCAGAGTCCTTCACAATTAATGACCCTGACACGAGGTGCTAGGGGAGAGAAACTTCGAGGCGAAGCCTCCCTCTCATTCCTTTGGTTGCCTTCGTGGCCTAACAAGGGGGGCCCGAACGCCCACCCACTCGCTAGGCCGCCACGCTGCCGCCCTCGGCAAAAGGTGGCATGATCGCCAGTTGCTCGCCAGGCCACATGGGCTTCTCTCCCGTGAGCGGCGTGATCGCCTTGCCGCTAGGGCGCCACGCGGCCGCCGCTACAGGCGGCGATCGCCAGTTGCCGCCGAGGCCACATGGGCTTCTTGCGGGTAGGGGCGTGATCGCCCGGCCGCCCACCAGGCGCCACGCTGGCCGCCGCCTGACGGCGTGCGTGATCGCCAGTTGCTCGCCAAGGCCCACGTGGCTTCTCGCTCGGCGGGCATGGCATGATCACCCGCCTGCCTGCCAAGGCGCCAAATTGGGACAGGCCACTTGTTGGGCCTATTACTTCTACGGCGAAGAGGGTACCCCAGTGTAAAGTACACCGACAACCCGGTTCCCCTCTTGCTCACCCGACTCCTCCTCCTTCCCCCATTTCAATTTTCCTAGTGCAGCTCCTCCCCATTTCCTGGCGCCTCCTCCTCCTTCCCCCATTTCTATTTTTCCAGTGCAGCTCCTCCCCATTTCCTAGTGCCTCCTCCCTAGCCAGTGCCTCCTCCTCCTCCTCCTCTAGTCGGTGCTCCTCCTCCCTTCCTCCCCCAGCAGCAGCAGCAGCACCTTTCCCCTCCTCTTCTTCTTCCTCATGAGCAAGGAGGTGAGAATTTTTTGGTTTGGGAGTGTGCATGCTGTGCTAATGGGGATATCTTGCTGGTATGGGTGTTCTAAGGTTTGGATCTTGAGGGATTTGGAGGGAAAAGTGGTTCTAGGTTTTGGAGGGAAAATTTCAGTTTTCGGGTTGATCTGTTCCTGTTGTTTGGGCTGTGTTTCGAGCTGGTTAAAAGCATTTTTTGAATATTTGGCTATAGATTAAGTTGTATCTCGTCGAATCCCCTTTAATCTGAGACAAAGAACACCAAATTTCGTTTAGCCAATCAAAAGTTATGGTTATTTTAGTATTGGCTGTCCTGATTGTGCTCGTGTTGATAGCTGAAATGTTAAACTACTATTTAAAGCTAGATGCAGGCCGAATTAGAATTTTTGATTGTCTTGGAGAAAGTTAGAAAACTTCCTTTAGATTAAGAAAATGTCCTTTTTTGCTTGATTTGGATTCTAGAATAAATAGTTATGCTATTTTGAATTATGCTGTCCTGAAATCTGAAGCTGCTGAAGGTTCAGATTTCAGTCTATGATTCAGAGTGCTATTTGAGGACTTTAAATCAATCTCTTGAATGAATAGCTATATGATTATTGTATATTATCCTCTTGTTGTAATTTGGAGCCCAAGAATGTAAATTTTTACTTAGCCATTTGAAAGTTATACTCATTTCTATACCTGCTATTCAGAACTAGAGTTAATGCATATAATATCTGTTTATCTGAACTAGAGTTAATGCATATAATATCTGTTTATCTCTGATCTGGAAATTATTTATATATCTTCTAAATGAATGGCTATATGATAAATGTATTTTATCCTCTTGTAGTCATTTAGAGCACAAGAACTCAAATTTTGGTTCAGTCATTTGAAAGTTATGCTCGATTTACTATCTGTTGTTCGAGTTCTGAACTAGTTAGCAGTATCATATTTTGCTCTGTGATTTAGGACTAGTTGAAGGCTGAATTAGAATTTCTAGTTGCCTAGAGATAGATGAAAAATTTTATGTAGATTCTAAAAATATCTTTGTTTGCTTAATTTGAAGTTGTATAGCAATAGTTATGCTATGATGAAGTTAGCTATCCAAATTGATTATAGCTAGAAATTCAGAGATTTGGAGCAGTTCTGGACTGAGGTTCAGATTAAGTTTTGAGGGCCTTTTGCTCAGTTCCAAAGGGTCTGGTTGTTGCGAAAATGTGTGTGGTGTTCTTAAGTTTTATTAGAGATCAAGAATGCGAGTTTTAGATAGGCCATGTAAAAGATATGCATGTTTTAGTGGCTAGCTATCCGAGTGGCAGCTTGTTGAATTTTTGGGACTAGGCTTGATGTTGCTTATGGTTATGATTGTTCTGTTTTGAGATGCATGAATATGTTATTGCAGGAAAGGTGATCTCGGGGATGGCCACAAATTCTTGCCACTCCATTCCGAGTGGGTAAAGGCAAGTGCATCAACTAGTATGATGCTAGGATGTTGATTACTTATTAATCATTATGAATATGTATGCTAATCTGTACGTTAATCATAATGGTATATTTGTGAGTATGTTATGTTGAAAGATTTTTGAAATGGTTATGGCTATGCAAATGTTAGAAACGAATTTAGATTACAATTTATTTATGTCAATTGCACTTATGCATTCATGAAGAAAGAGGTGTCCTATACTGATGTGGGCCTTTGTGCTCACACGTAGTGAGTACGAAAGTCCTACCTCGTAGTCCCATCCACAGAGATGGATGAGAGCGAGTTAGTAAAAGTAGGCATCTCCACGGGATGGATGGGAATGAGAGGGTGCACGCCGACGGGTGTGCACTCAGTTATATCGGTACTAACTATGAAATAGGCATTATGAGCATGCATATTGCATTGCATCTTAATGATGATATTTGAGTCAAATGGTAAGGTGTAGAGTTGGGATAGAGTTGTGGACTCATCCAAAGAGATTGAACGAAGTATGTTGGGTCGTGGAACCATCCAAAGAGGTTTAATGAGGTACATGTATGAAATAAGCAATGAAGAGAAGGTGGTATCATTGGTTATGGACTTGTTTATTTGGTATAAGAAATGTCTTCATACTATTACTTGTCAAATATTAATTGGTTAATCATGTTTTGATATGATGCGCTTTGCTGAGTCTTGGACTCATGCTTGTTTGTTGTTGTTATTTTAGGTATTCCGAGGACGGCTTGTCAGGATGGGACTTAGCTTCACCTTCAATCACTTTCATGCCATGATAAAGAAGTAGTTTGGAATAATGTTTCATAATGATAAGTAGTGAGGAATTATTGTGATATTGTGTTGTAGTTTTGATTATTGTAAGCCTCGTCATGTAGTTAAGTTTAATAGTTGCTAATTGTTGATATTAGTTTTCTTACTTGTGATGTTACATTTATTATCTGAAATTTTAGAAAATGGCACTCAATTCGTGCGCTTCTTCGGCTCTGTGTATAACATGTGGGTCCATCTGAGTCACTGACAGTGGGTCAGAGTGTCAAATACCGAAAAAACAAATTTTAAAGGTGTCAAGAACTGAAATCTCTCGTTTATCTACCTTGTCTGCTAATAGATGTCCGAGTTTTAGGAGAGTTGTTGCTGAAATTTTTAGTTAAGTTTGGCAAATCTACTAGTATGTTAGCTTGCTTTACTAGCATTTCATGGAAATTTATAGTATTAGTGTTTGAGGGTGTAACATTCAGGTACGTAGGGTATCGAGGTGTTACAATATTCAAAATAATCCGATCTTACATGCAAATCTTTAGTAGCCGCTCGCCAGGAACTTGCATGCAGTCGCTGTTTTTTTTTTGCACCAGCCGCCGGCCGCCTGCCTAGAAAGCCAAAACGCCAGCACTCCAAGTCACAAGAGACTAACTTCCAGTTGCCTAGAACCTACACTTCCAATACAAGCGCAACAGGCAAAAGCTCTCTATCTTCTAGTCATAATGATGTTTTTCCTTGCATGCATACGCGGCCGGCCAGGAAGATTGTATTTGACACAGCTTTAGTCGCCAGCAAGAAAACTCTCCGGCTGCAAAAACACAAGCGCCGCACGCCCTTGTTTCTTCACGCCGCACGGCCGCCCGGAGATCTTTCTGGCCGAAGAACTCACGATAGAAAGCCAGTCGCAAAGATTACTGTAGCAATAGCGATTACTGAGCATGGCTTGGTTTGTAAGAAAGATTTTTTTATTTCTTTTTGTCTAACAATACTCCAAACAAAATAGTACAAACCCTAATGCATCGCTCCCCATAAATTGGAGACACCTCCCTTATTTATAATGAGCAATCCTAAAGAGTTTATATACAACTCCACTTGGCCCAACATAGCCCAATATAACTTTGCACACGTATGGTCCACTTGCCACACTCACGTGACTAACCAACCTTCATGTACAGCGTTCTCTAGCCCGAACGTACTGCATGACATTCTCGACCACCAAGACATCAATTCCTCCCTGAACCTAGTCCCGAACATCAGTTCCTCCATGAACCTAGTTCCGATCCCGTCATCGACTACATTCGCCCTCGAGCAACACCTGCACACAAATAAACAAGAAACGAATCTAAGCACAAGTCCACAACTTGACTCAAAGTCAATCCATGCAACCACTCACACAAGCACATTGCATCAAGCAAAACCATTATCATGCTATCACAAGCATATCAAATAATCATCTGAAACAGCATATGCATAAACACCACACATACCATAATCTCAACTACTTTGCAATGCCAATTTTTAGCACATGATTTTACAAGATGAGTGCCAATAAATTGTGTTCTTCAGGGTACAACACAACAGAGATGATTGTCCACCACACGATAAACTTGCCTACATGATGGTGGTGAGTAAGAATGTCGTGCCCCAAATCTGTAAATTCGGACACTCTGTGTATTCCGCACTAATCTAGATCACGCTAATGCACATAGGCTAAACAGGTTTAAGTACCACAACATACACGGCGGAATAACAAATAAGTACTTCAAACATGTATATAAACGAGTTGTACGACCTTATGATCCCTTACAATAGTTTGCCACGCAGAGCTTACAATAATCAGAGTAAATAGAGTTCAACAGCGGAAAAATAAAAGTTGTAGCGATCCATCTTTGGGCACAGGCGTCTTGACAAAGGCATGCTCCCTAGTTATCCGGCTCTTCGACGAACTCCTCCTCATACGCAGGCATAGTCTCCTCTTCTGGTAAATTTTGTCCGCAAGGGTGAGTACACACTGTACTCAACAAGTCATGCATGAAATGCGCTTCTATTACTACATGCATGGCTTGTTACAAAGGAATGGTTCAACTGGTTGATTTGCATTGCAACAATATTTTGAACTATTATTAATTTAGATTGAAAGCATCAAAACCCTATAAATATATTATACTTCTCAAATTGTTCTCCACATAATTTTGGACACACAGTCCTAATCAACTTTCATCATTAACACCGCATACGACCTTCCACCCCATTTTATTTTCAAAACACTACCCCTTGATCAGTAATCCCGAGCATTGTCCAGTAACGTGGACTCGGCTATTCGAACGGTTTTTACACTCTGCAGAGGTTGTACAATTTACCCACAAGATATTGTCGCTCGCCACACAGGTGATTGACCGTAACAAAGCCTTTCAGAGACTTCTATCTCCACCTAGGAACCTCTCCGGGTTGCCTTCACTATCACTTCCCTCACTCAGAGCCGAAGTATAGGACCAACAAACACCGTTGGATGGGTACCAAGCCGAAGCACAAGCACGCTCCCCCATACAGTTACCCCCATGTAACTGCCACCCCGAGGTATCAAAGGTAAGATATCAGAATCCTACTAAACTAAGTCTTCCCATTCAGACATGTGGTTGTACGAGAGACTCAGGTCAAAGGCTTGCAAGGTGAAGTCCTTAACTGACCAAGGCAAGACATCTTTCTCTCAACTTTGGCACACAGCCCTCACAACACTCAAAACCCCCCAAATGCCACACAGGCCCGCCTGGCATGAAGCCTCGGTCCACTTGCCTCAGTCTAAATCAACATCCATCCCAATTTACTTAACGGTGCAACACATGCCCGTAATCATCCTTCATGTAGAACCACATAGGTCTCTACACTCCAACATCACTACCAACAACATTACACCTTTTATCAAAATGCATTCACTATTTCTTGAGTGAATATTGCTTTTGTATTCAAAAAAGACTATTCACGATATTTGCAAAGCTAAGCAACTATTCACGGTCTAGCCTCCCGTGTTGGCACAATATCATCACAACCAACTAGTATTGTCCACTTAGGTTATCAATGGAATCATGGCATACAAATATTAATAACAAGGTGGCAATAACAATTAGGTTGATTAGGTAATTCACCCAAAATATTTAAATCCATTTTTAGTTGAATTAGCATGCATACGGCAAGCATTTATCCCACGATGTGGTATATGACAGTGCACAGGCTCTTAACATATCTTCGAATATCTGATTTACTCTTTCAGTCTGACCATCTGTTTGCGGATGGTATGCCGTACTGAAATTCAAACGAGTGCCCATTGCTGTATGCAGCTTATCCCAAAATCTTGAGGTAAATTGAGTACCTCTATCCGATACTATCTTCTTAGGTACTCCGTGCAAACAAACAATCCTTGCCATGTACAGCTCTGCTAACTTATCTCCAAAGTAGGTTGTTTTTACTGGTATGAAATGTGCAACCTTTGTTAGACGATCTACTATGACCCATATGGAATCGTATCCACCTTGAGTCCTTGGTAAACCAGTGATGAAATCCATCCCGATTTCCTCCCACTTCCATTCCGGTATCTTTAACGGTTGTAGCAGTCCTGCTGGTCTCTGATGCATTGCTTTGACTCTTTGGCACACATCGCACAACGCTACATGCTCAGCTACTTCTTTCTTCATATTCGGCCACCAAAATCTCTCCTTAAGATCTTGGTATATTTTTGCACTGCCAGGGTGAATTGAGTACTTGGAATCATGTGCTTCCTCAAGTATCAACTGCTTCAATTCTGGTTTATGAGGTACACAGATTCTATTTTTCATACACAAGGTACCCTGCTCATCTACTCTGAAATCCTTGGCTAGGTCTTCGTCCATTTTGGATTTTATCCTATTAATCTTATCATCATCCTTTTGACCTTCCCTGATCCACTCTTCTAGGGTCGGTTTGACTTCCAAAGTAGCTAAAAATCCTTCCGGTACGACTTCCAATCTTAGCTTCTGAAGCTCTTTACATAAGTCAGACTGGTTTTCTGCAACCATCAAATTTAAACTATGACTTTTCCGACTCAAAGCATCAGCCACCACATTTGCTTTTCCTGGATGGTAGTGAATTCCGATATTGTAATCCTTGATTAATTCTAACCACCTCCTTTGTCTCATATTCAGGTCTGATTGGGTGAATATATACTTTAGACTTTTGTTGTTAGTATATATTTCACATCGGTTTCCGATGAGATAATCGCGCCATATTTTAAGGGCATGCACTACAGCAGCTAACTCTAGATCGTGAGTTGGGTAATTCTGCTCATGTGGCCTTAGTTGCCTTGATGCATAAGCTACTACTTTACCATTCTGCATCAAAACACACCCAAGTCCTTGACGCGATGCATCACAGTATATATCAAAATTGTCCTTGGTATTCGGCAACACCAAGACAGGTGCCGAAGTTAGGCGCTTCTTCAGCTCTTGGAAACTCTTTTCGCACTCGGGCGACCACACAAACTTTTTCTCCTTTTTCAGCAATTGCGTAAGAGGTCTCGCAATTGATGAAAAACCTTCAATAAACCGGCGGTAATATCCTGCCATTTCAAGGAAACTTCTGATCTGGGTAACTGTCTTTGGTTGTTCCCAATGTAACACTGCCTCTACTTTCTTTGGATCGACGGCCACTCTTTCGGATCATTACATGACCCAAGAACTCAACCTTCTTTTTTCGTAAGTCGATTTACTAAATTTTGCATACAATTGGTTTTCTTAACTTTTCCAAAACCATCCTTAAATGTCAAGCGTGCTCTTCTTCCGACTTGGAGTAAACCAGAATGTCATCAATGAAAACAACGACAAACTTGTCCAGATATTCCATGAATACTTTGTTCATCATATTCATAAAATTTGCCGGGGCATTGGTCAATCCAAAGGACATGACTGTGAATTCATAATGCCCATACCTTGACGAGAAAGCTGTCTTTGGTATGTCCTCTGTCCGAATTTTTAATTGGTGATATCTGGATCGAAGGTCTATCTTAGAGAAGACTCCTGCTCCTCTTAACTGATCAAAAAGATCATCTATCCTAGGTAATGGATACTTATTCTTTATCGTCACATCATTCAGTGCACGATAGTCTATACACATTCTAAAACTTCCATCTTTCTTCTTGACAAACAACACCGGTGCTCCCCACGGTGATGAACTAGGTCTTATAAATCCCTTTTCTAACAATTCCTCGATTTGCTTCTTCATCTCTACCAATTCCTCGGTGGACATCCTATAAGGTCTCTTAGCTATTGGAGCTGTTCCAGGTACTAACTCAATTACAAACTCTATATCCCTGTCTGGTGGCATTCCAGGTAAATCTTCAGGGAATACATTTGGATACTCGTTAACTACGGGAACATCTTCCATATTAACAGTCTTCACACTATTGACCATCAGTTGGCCATCCTGAACAGCCATTGCTTGAATCTCCACCTTTCTACCATCTGAGCTCTCAACTGTTACTACTCTTCGGCCACAATCTAGCACTGCCTTGTGCTTGGATAACCAATCCATTCCCAAAATAACATCTATGGTCTGGGTATCCAGTATGATTAGGTTCACTAGGAACTCTATTCCATTTATTAATAATTTCACCCCGGAGCACCCTACTTTAGTTCAGAGTTTTGATCCAGGGGTTTGGACTATTAGTGTACACTTAAGGCTGACCATGTCCAAATCATTTTTCATAACAAAGACCTATGATATAAATGAATGTGATGCTCCAGAATCAAATAGAATTATAGCTGGTACTGAGTTAACTAGAAACTTACCCAGTACAACGTCCGTTGCATTCTGAACTTCATCCGCCGTGATGTGGTTGACTCTTCCTCGTACAATTGATTGAGGTGTAGCTCCCGCTTGAACAGGTCCTCGGCTTCCTCCTTGAGTCGGAGTTCTAGCTGGAGTATTTCCCAAGTTAAAGCGAACAGGGGTAACTCCTCCCTTCTTGGGGCAAGCATTTGCGAAGTGCCCATCTCGTTGCAGTTGTAACAGCGTCTTCCAACCATTGGCGAATTTCCTGCAACTTGGTTAACTGTTCTTGCAGGTGTCTGAGGATTCTGACCGGTAGGTCGTCGTGGTGCAGGTAGTGATGTTCTGGCACTGCTTCCTGGTTGAAACCAGGTGAACTGTTGGGGTACCACTCTTGGTCTTTGCTGCCCTGGACGATTCCCTTGCTGGGCCATACGGCGCTTGCGGTTGTCATCCAGTTCTTTGCACTTGTCTTCAAGGATTAGGGCCTTGTTGACTAATTCCTGGAAATCAGGAAATGTGTGGGTGATTAGCCCCACTTGAAGCCCAGAGTTCAGTCCCTTCATGAATCGGGACTGTCTAGCTTTGTTAGTTGCTACGTCCTCCGGAGCATAGCGTGCAAGCTGGGTAAATTTGTTCAGATAGTCGGCCACTGACTGGCCTTCCTGCTTCAAGGACCTGAATTCCTCCGTCTTGAGCTCTATCATTCCCTCTGACACATGGTACTGGCGGAAGGCAATAGTAAACTCATCCCAGGTGATCTCCTGAGGATGCTCGTGGGAAGAACAATAGTTTTCCCACCATTCTGCGGCAGTCCCTTCCAACTGATGAGAGGCATACAAGACTCTCTCATTGCCTACACACTGGGATATGTGCAGCTTCCTCTCAATCGTGCGCAGCCAGTCATCCGCTTCAATGGGGTTGACGTTCCCAAAGAAGGTTGGAGGCCTGGTCCTCATAAAATCTAACAGTCTAGAATGATTTCCATGATTCATGGCCTGATTGTTGTTGTTAGCTGCGGCTTGATTCTGCAACTGCTGCATCTGTTGCATCATCGTCTGCATGAGTTGAGTCTGCGTGGTTAGAAAAGCTCCCAAATTGCCCATATCAATGGGTGGTGCTGGTTGAGGGTTTGGTGCGTTGTCTTGGTTTCCACCCTGCTGTGATCCGCTTCCTCCCACTCCACGGCTTCCACGAGTGTTCACCATATGAAGAACAGTAATGTTTATAGGGAAGGAAGAAATAGAATAGACAAATACACAAGATACTTATGCGGGGAGAAGATTTGACTCAAACAGTAGCACACAACTTTATTATTATAAGGATATGGTCGCTCATAAATGCCTACGGCATTACGACACATACCTGGCACACATTAACATCCATAAAAATTGTTCATCCCAAGCAACCATAACATCTCATAGAGTTCAGACCAAAACCAAACGTTCTAAAGACGGACTTAATTAAACTGACTCGACAAACCGGACTCAACAAATGAGTCGACTCTAGAAGGAAAACAAAACACTCAGTCGTCGAGCCATCCAGGCTGCGGGCCTCCGGGTGGGTACTGCGGTGGGTGCGGCGGCATAGGAGCAAACTGATCCTGATGCCCCACAGCTGGCGGTACAAAGGAGCCCACTGACTCTGCTGGCTCCTAGGCTGCCTGCTCGGGTGCTAGTGGCTTTGGCACCTCCTGTACTGGTGCCTCCTGCACCGGGGCCTCCTGCCCTGGCTCGGGCTCCACAGGATCGGGGTCATGCAGCTCCAACTCTGGCTCTGGCTCGGGTCCCTCCAGTATCTCCTCCAACTCGTGAACCCTCTTGATATAGAGACCTAGACCCTCTCTAGCCACCCGCAGGTGGTTCCTGACCTCCGCGATCTCGTCACGGGCCCTCTGCAACTCCTGGACTGTCTCCTCATACGCAGGCGTAGTCTCCTCTTCTGGTAAATTTTGTCCGCAAGGGTGAGTACACACCGTACTCTACAAGTCATGCACAGAATGCAGTTCCATTACTACATGCATGGCTTATTACAAAGGAATGGTTCAACTGGTTGATTTGCATTGCATCAATATTTTGATCAATTATTAATTTAGATTGAAAGCATCATAACCCTATAAATATATTATACTTCTCAAATTGTTTTCCACAAAATTTTGGACACACAGCCCCTAATCAACATTCATCATTAACCCTGGCACACAGCCTTCCACCCCATTTTATTTTCAAAACACTACCCTTGATCAGATTCTCGAGCATCGCCCATCATCGTGGACTCGGCTATTCAATAGTTTTTACACTCTGCAAAGGTTGTACAATTTACCCACAAGATACTGTCGCTCACCACGCAGGTGATTGACCGTAACAAAGCCTTTCAGAGACTTCTATCTCCACCTAGGAACCTCTCCGGGTTGCCTTCACTATCACTTCCCTCACTCAGAGCTGAAGTATAGGACCGACAAACACTGTTGGATGGGTACCAAGCCGAAGCACAGGCACGCTCCCCCATACAGTTACCCCCATGTAACTGCCACCCCGAGGTATCAAAGGTAAGATATCAGAATCCTACTAAACAAAGTCTTCCCATTCAGACATGTGGTTGTATGAGAGACTCGGGTCAAAGGCTTGCAAGGTGAAGTCCTTAACTGACCAAGGCAAGACATCTTTCTCTCAACTTTGGCACACAGCCCTCACAACACTCAAAACCCCTCAAATGCCACACAGGCCCGCCTGGCACAAAGCCTCGGTCCACTTGCCTCAGTCTAAATCAACATCCATCCCAATTTACTTAACGGTGCAACACATGCCCGTAATCATCCTTCATGTAGAACCACATAGGTCTCTACACTCCAACATCATTACCAACAACATTACACCTTTTATCAAAATGCATTCACCATTTCTTTAGTCAATATTGCTTTTGTATTCAAAAAAGACTATTCATGATATTTGCAAAGCTAAGCAACTATTCACGGTCTAGCCTCCCGTGTTGGCACAATATGATCACAAACCAACTAGTATTGTCCACTTAGGTTATCAAAGGAATCATAGCATACAAATATTAATAACAAGGTGGCAATAACAATTAGGATGATTAGCTAATTCACTCAAAATATTTAAATCCATTTTTAGTTGAATTAGCATGCATAGTTTGAAGCAAAATATGTTTTCAAAACTTAGGAGCAACATGGTCAAAGCATAACTTGCCTTGAAAAAGTTGTTTGTCGATCCGGTTAGGTCATGTGCTGGAAATTCCCCTCAAAGTTCTCCAAAGAAATCGACGCCTAATCGAAATCAATATACACACAATAAATATAATTTACAGAGAGCAAACTCAACTCTAAAAATTCAATAAAATTCACCAGTAAATAGATCTTTATTTTACAAATTTTTAGAAATTTAAATAGCTCAAATCGGAGTTAAAACGTAAAAGTTATAGTCATTTGAAGTTTGAAAATAAATCAAAAAGAATAAACTGAATTTCTTTATTTATTTTTATACGGGAAATTCAGAAATATGACGTTAGCATGACCAATAATGACGTCAGCACCAAAACTATTTTCTACCGAAATATTTTCCTAAAGAAAAATTGAATTATCGCGTCAGCATCTACTGTGCCATGGCTGACATGTGGGTCCCACTGAGGACATCAGCTGCTGATGTCAGCATGACACGTGGCATGATCTGGTCACGACACGTGGCGGCGAACTATCAACCGTGGGCTTGATCTAACCTCGACCGTCCGATTTAAAATGGACGGCCACGATTAACCCAACGGTTCAGTTTTAATCTAACACGTGGCGTCATCTTGACCACACGATCAAACGGACGGCCCAAATCAATCAACTGTTCGGATTCCTCTCTCTCGCTGACAGCGGGCCCGGTGATGTCAGGGGTGACATCATCGCACATTGACGTGGGGTCAGCAACGTCTCGGCTCTCGCATGACACACGGCGCGCGCGGATTGGCTATCAGTGCGGCGTGATCTCGAACGTTAATTTCAAAATCAACGGTTCGGATCGAATCTAAATCGCGCATCGTAATCGGCCACGCGGCTACCCCGGTGCGCGACACGTGGACAAATCCGAACCGTGCATCTAAGATCGAACGGTGGCAGTTATCCGAGCACTCTACTGTTAACCTAATTGACGTGACTCAATCTGAACCGCAATCAAAAGATCTAACGGTTACAATTTGGCGTAGCACTGGCACACGTGGGCAGTCCCAGCTTCGGGCACGTGGCGACATCTAGACCTCACATCTACAGATCTACAGCCTAAATTGATTCAATCCTATACTCTTATCACAAATCCGACGGCTATGATTAATGTTGCTACGCAGCAAGACATGGACTATACGATCAACATCTAACGGTCATCGAGTGAAGATGAGACTCACCGTTGCTAGGGCGACGTGGAAGAATTAGGGACATTGGGCGATGATCGAATAGTTGACAGAGCTTACGGGACTCAACGATGGCGCAGTGGAGACAGATGACCGGAGCTAGGGAAGACGACCACGCGCAAGGCGTTTGGACGCAGTTCCGGCGAAGTGAAGTAGCAGTCCAGACGCGCCGCAACACGAGGAACTCAGAGATGACCTCCAACGCGGTGAAGACTTACCGGACGAGGCAAAACACGGCGGAATGGCTACGTAACTACTGGCGAAAGCAATGCGGGCAAACGGCAAGAGATGGGTGGTGTGGTTTGGAGCAAAATGTGCGCACGGCGAAGAGCTTTCCGGCGAGATGCTCCACGGGCTTTATAGCCTCGGGAGGCGAGCTCAAATGACGATTCAATGTGCCGGTTACTCACTAGGAATGACAGCGGCGGTAGAAACGCACGGGGCGATGTGGACACATCTCGTGCATACACGCAGCAGCGATCGAATGGTGTGGTGTGGCGAAACGGCACGGGCGATCCTCAGTCGTGCGATGCAGATCAGACGGTTGGAATTTCGGCGGCTTTAGGGTTTCCGGCCGAGCGGGCTAACGGATGGCACAGTAATGGGCTCGGCCCATTACTGTTCATTGGTTTTTCTTTAAGTTTTCCGATTAAAATAATTCCAGAAATTTAAGTAAATCATTTGAAGCATTTAAAATATAAAAAAGTTCTAGAAAAAATCCAGAAAATATTTTAGAGCATTTTGAACTCAAATAAAATATTTCCATTTATATTTTATTGAAACTTTCATTATTAAATTAATTTCCAAAAATTCCAATTAAATCCAAATAAATTCCAAAAATTCTCAAAAATTCAAAATAACTTATGAAATTTAAAATAGCCAAATTTTGGGATGTTATAGGTACCACTCTCGGTCTCTGACGCCTTGTCGATTCCCTTGTTGGGCCATACGGCGCTTACGGTTATTATCCAGTTCTTTGCGCTTATCCTCAAGGATCAGGGCCTTGTTAACTAGTTCCTGGAAATCAGGAAACGTGTGGGTGATCAGTCATACTTGAAGCCCAGAGTTCAGTCCTTCATGAATCGAGACTGTTTGGCCTTATCCGTTGCTACGTCCTCCGAAGCATAACGTGCAAGCTAGGTGAATTTGTTCAAATAGTCGGCCACTGACTGGCCTCCCTGCTTCAAAGACCTAAATTCTTCCTTCTTAAGCTCCATCATACCCTCCGGTACATGGTACTGACGGAAGGCTGTAGTGAATTCCTCCCAGGTGATCTCCTAGGGATGCTCATGAGAAGCGTAGTAATTTCCCACCATTCTGCGGCAGTCCCTTCCAGTTGATGAGAGGCGTACAGGACTCTCTCATTGCCGGCACACTAGGTTATGTGCAGCTTCCTTTCAATTGTCCGCAGCCAGTCATCTGCTTCGATAGGATTGACATTTCCAGAGAATGTCGGAGGCCTGGTCCTCATGAAATCCGACAACCTAGAATGATGTCCATGGTGCATAGCCTGATTGTTGTTAAGATTGTTGGCGGCAGCTTGATTCTGCATTTGTTGCATCATCGCCTGCATGAGTTGGGTTTGCGCGGTCAAGAAAGCCCCTAGGTTACCCATATCAACAGGTGGTGCTGGTTGAGGATTCAGTGCATGTCTTGATTTTCGCCCTAATGTGAACCGCTTCCTACCGCTCCAGTATTGCGAGTGTTCACCATCTGCTGATTTCTTTGACGGTTTAGATAAGGAGAAAGAGATTAGACAAGTAGAAGAACTTATATGGGGAAACAAGTTTAACCCAAAAACTTAAGCAAATAATTACTAATTTGGTATGGTTGCTTATCCAAACCTAAAAGCTCTGCAACGCATACTGCACACTTAGCAATCAAAGAAAACCAAATTAACCTAAGCACACAAGTCTAACGTCTAGAAAGGGTAACACTACTAACTTAGACAAACACGACTCTCACATATGAGTCTCAACTGGCTACGAAAAGCACTGGTTCTTCTAGCTTCTGGAACACTTCATCGATCTACTTTTCTTGAGTTCGACGATTCCAGTCTTCACGATCTTCAGGATTGGCAGCGACACCCAGCGCTTTTTCCTTAAGTGTGAAACAACGATAACTATTTGGAACAACTCAGATAAGATCTTCATTTAAAACAACGGGAAAGGATAGAAAGTTTTCAGCAAGGAGAAAAGAATAGAAGAATAAGACAGGTCAAGAACTTATCATTCTTTCAAGTTAAATTTTTCTTTTAGAAAATAATTTTGAAGTTCCTAAAGAACGACCAAACTATTTAGGGTCAAGACCTACAACAAGATGCTCGATACCACCTCTTCGTGCTCTCGAATCAGAATTCGGACACTCTGGTATTCTTCACTAGTCCAGATCACGCTTAGTGCACACAAAGCTAAACAGGTTAAAGTACCACAACATACACTACGAATAACAAATAAGTACTTCAAACATATATATAAATGAGTTGTATGACCTTATGGTCCCTTACAATAGTTTGCCACGCAGGGCTTACAATAATCAGAGTAAATAGAGTTCAACAGCGAAAAAATAAAAGTCGTAGCGATCCATCTTTGGCCACAGGCGTCTTGACAGAGGCTTGCTCCCCAGTTATCTAGCTCTTCGACAAACTCCTCCTCATACGCAGGCATAGTCTCCTCTTCTCGTAAATTTTGTCCGCAAGGGTGAGTACACACCGTACTCAACAAGTCATGCACAGAATGCAGTTCTATTACTACATGCATAGCTTGTTACAAAGGAATGGTTCAACTGGTTGATTTGCATTGCAACAATATTTTGAACTATTATTAATTTAGATTGAAAGCATCAAAACCCTATAAATATATTATACTTCTCAAATTATTTTCCACATAATTTTGGACACACAATTCCTAATCAACTTTCATCATTAATCCTCGCACACGACTCTTCCACCCCATTTTATTTTCAAAACACTACCCTTGATCAGTAATCCCGAGCATTGTCCAAGATCAGAGACTCGGCTATTTGAACAGCTTTTAACACTCGCAGAGGTTGTACACTTTACCCATTAAGATATTGGCGCCAACACACGTGTGATTGACCGTAACAAAGCCTTTTAGAGACTTCTATCTCCACCTAGGAACCTCTCCAAGTTGCCTTCACTATCACTTCCCTCACTCAGAGTCAAGTATAGGACCGACAAACACCGTTGGATCGGGTACCAAGCCAAGCAGGCATGTTCCCCATACGCTACCCCATGTAATCGCCACCCGAGGTATCAAAGGTAAGATATCTAATCCTACTAAACTAGGTCTTCCCATTCGGACATGTGGTTGTACGAGAGACTCAGTCAAAGGCTTGCAAGGTGAAGTCCTTAATCCACCAAGGCAGACATCCTTCTCTCAAATTTGGCACACAGCCCTCACAACACTCAACCCCCCAAATGCCACACAGTTCGTGCACGACGCCTCGGTCCACTTGCCTCAGCCTAAATCAACATTCATCCCCATTTACTTAATCTGCAAGACATGCCCAGAATCATCCTTCATGTAGAACCACACAGTCTCTACACTCCAACATCATTACCAACAACATTACACCTTTTATCAAAATGCATTCACTATTTTTTAGTCAATATTGCTTTTGTATTCAAAAAGACTATTCACGATATTTGCAAAGCTAAGCAACTATTCACGGTCTAGCCTCCCGTGTTGGCATGTCATTACAACCAACTAGTATTGTCCACTTAGGTTATCAAAGGAATCATGGCATACGAATAATAATAACAAGGTGACGATAACAATTAGGTTGATTAGCTAATTCACCCAAAATATTTAAATCCATTTTTAATTGAATTAGCATGCATAATTTTAAACAAAGTACATTTCAAAACTTAGGAGCAACATGGTCAAAGCACAACTTGCCTTCGAATAGCTGCTGGTCTTGATCCGGAGCTTGATCTTGTGCTGAGAATTCCCCCTCGTAACTCTCCGGCAAATCAACGTCTACGCGAATCATAAGTACACACAATAAATATAATTTACAGAGAGCAAAATCAGCTCTAAAAATTCTACAAAACTCACCAATAAATAGATCTTGATTTTACAAATTTTTAGAAATTGGAATCACTCAAATCTGAGTTAAAACGCAAAAGTTATAGCCATTTAAAGTTTGAAAATAAATCAAAAAGAATAAACCGAATTTCTTTATTTATTTTTATACGGGAAATTTGGAAATATGATGTCAGCATGACCAATAATGACGTCAGCACCGAAACTATTTTCCACCGAATTATTTTCCTAAAGAAAAATCAAATTATTGCGCCAAGATGACGTCCACCGCTAACGCCAAGATTCATCGTGCTATGGGTCGACATGTGGGTCCCATCGATGACGTTAGTTAGCCGACGTTAAGATGACACGTGGCACGATCTGGCCGTGACACGTGTCTATGAATTATCAACCGAGAGCTCGATCTAATCTCGTCCGTGCGATTTGAAACAAACAGCTGAGATCTAAACGACGGTTCGGGTTTGACTACCCTGGAGTCGACACGTGGCACAATATTAACCAGTGGATCTAAATCGAATGGCTAGAAGTAATCGGGCGACGTCGACAGCGATGGCGCCAATGACTCCTCGGTTCCCGTGCGACCCGCGGCACAATCTTGACTGCACGCTAGATTCAACGGCGGGATTTCAACGGCGTTAGGGTTTCCGTGCGACACACGTCGACTCGGGACTGGCCTGGCACGCGGCGCGATCTACACCGTTCATTCAAATTCCGACGGTCTAGGAGATGAAGATGTGACTCACTGTTTCAGTGAAGACGTGGCAAGATCTCGAGCGATGAAATACGATCGGACGGATGGAAGAGCTCGAGGTAGCGACGATGGCTTGGCGGCACAGTTCTTGCCGGAGTTGGGGACGACGACACGGCGACGGCATTCCAAGGCAGCTCCGGCGACATGAAGTGGCTCCGCAGATGCGGCTTGACGCGAGGAACTCGGCGACGACCTCCAACGTGGCGGAGAGTTATCGGAGATGACGCAAACACGGCGGAAGTGGTCTCGGAACTACGGCGAGCTTGCGTGAGCGCTGTGGTGGGTCTCGGGAGGCATGAAAGGTCTCAAAACGTGCGGATGAAGATGATTTATACGCTGCGCCGGATGATGAAGCGGAAGAGAGGCATGGCGATGTTTAATGGCAAGCGCTTTTGACGGTAATGGCGCTAAGCGCGGCGCTTCCTAAACGGTCGGCGACGCTCGGGCGCAATCACACCAACCACGTGGCACAGATCAATCGGCTACTAACGCTACGACACACCCACTCAGAGCCCTCCGATCCACATCGGACGGTATGCGTGCGAAAACGTTTAGGGTTCCGGTGCTTTGGGTGGCGACAGCGACAAGAGGCTGGCTCGCCCATTATCGCTCATCTGCTTTTCCGTGTTTTTCCAATAAAATAATTCCTAAAATTTATTTAAATCATTTGAGGCTTTTAAAATATCAAAAAATTTAGAAAAATTCCAGAAAATATTTTAGGGCATTTTGAACTCAAAAAAAATATTTCCATTTATATTTCGTAGAAACTTAGCCATTATTTAATTAATTTCCAAAGAAAGATTAATTTCCAGAAATTCCAATTAAATCCAAATAAATTGCAAAAATTCTCAAAAATTCAAAATAACTTATGAAATTTAAAAATGGCCAAATTTTGGGATGTTACAAAGAAGCATGGCAAATCTCGAACTTGAAGGTCGTCGACTACATGCAGGGCAATTTTAATCCATGAGGTGTGGCATACCAGATCTCTTGGGCGTAGCTGGTCAAGGAAGCAGAAGTTTAGAGGTATTTGTCCGATGCCCAATTGCCTTGCGTATACTATCGGGTGGTAGAATTCATAGTATAGTTGGAACGTCGACCTTTTGAGTGTAAGATGACAAAGAGCTCATTCAAAGAGATGAAAATTTTATATAATTCCATTGTTTCCTCGGGCATGTCATCACCGTCGATTATTAGATGAAGAAAGGATGGACAAGGATAACCATCAACATCTCTACAGCTTGAAAAATCACTCTGACGAAAGTCTTCTTTACTCAATTGAAATAAGAAAGAGAGATATCTTCTTCCTCCAATAGCAGTGATCTTGGTATTCTTAAAAGTGCATAAAATGAGTCTCTTTGAATGATTGGCTATCTCTAAATTGCATGTTTTGATCTTCTGGAACTCCCTCGTGAGGAAAACGGGTCATTACAGATATGTCAATATTGACCACCCACTTTGCCGATGGAATAAGACCCTACTCCAGTGAATAGCCAACTACGGATTATATGCATCATTGGAAAGACAGTTTCTAAGAACATTTTTCCTAAAGCTAGCTGCCAACCCTCTCTACCAATTGCTCTGCCATGACTTGGTATATTTGGGTTCAGGCCCAAAGATGCACCACAAAATACAAATCGATCAAGCCACATATTTACAAAAGCAATGTGTTCTTGATCAGACACTTGGCCGACCCACTATTCTCACTGATATATTGACTCCAACCCTCTCCCATAGTGGAAACCAATTTATGTTGAGGCTTAGCATTGAAAGCCGATATTTGGTCCCCATCTGCCTCAAACAGCAAAGTTGCGCTACATCAAGAAGAGTTGGGCTGATAGCACTTGATCTGAACATAAACGCATTCAAGGTGTCTGACCATAAATAACACACCATGGCCACTAAAGGCTCATTGGCTGCTACATCGGCTAAGGAAAGAAGGAGACACTCTATTATACCCATTTGCTCCCATAGAGGCATTTTTGTTGCTGCTACCCGATTGTACCAATTCCTCCAACCCTTTAGCATCGTCCCCTAGGCTCTAAAATTTTTACTCCATCCATCAATATCGTATTCTCATATGTGAAACAGAAGTCTTGGTATATCTTGTTCTACGATAGCCAATGGATATAGGTTTCCAAATAGACCTAGGTAATATTGATCTTCAAAACAGGGCACATGGATAAATACCTACTTAGGATCCATTGCTCTTGAGCCGATGAGGTTGAATGTTAAGAGAAGTTGAAGTTGAAGAAAGGAAGGCTCAAGCCCATGATGTGTGATTTGAGAGTAGGAAGGCATGAAAATGATAGGGTGAAGCACAATATTTATACAGGGGTAAAACCAGTGGCGAAAGGCGAGTAATTTCTTTGAAGTTCCAAGGGCAATTATGATGAGAAATCACACATCCCAAGGATTTACGGCATGAGAAATGGAGAAGTTACCAAAAATAGCAGCGAGAAGATCATGAGAAGAGAAATTCATGGTCAAGCCGATAAAGAAGATTTTTGAAGATTAATATCATCTCCCAAAAATGGGGGACATATGTTGACACCAGAATTTGGAAGGATATGACCGATTTGTATGGCTAAGGATAAAATTGAATAGTTTTAGTTGATATCGGTTCAAGATAGAATTTTCTTTTCAAGAAACAGAGGCCGGTATGAGTTAAGGAGTTTGAGGAGTTAGGGAATTACACGATCGGCCAACACGCTATAAAAAGGCTTGCCAGACTAGACGAAAAAACAACCAACAATCAATCAACTTGCATCTACTTTTATTTATTTTTTGTTGACTAGAAGTATCTTTTTAGATCTCTTTGTAATTTGTTTTGATCAATAAAGTTGTGCATCGCTGATTTTGATCATCATCGATTTACGCTAGTTATCCTTAGGTTTGTTTTCATACCGATTTTGCTACGCATTACCTTTTTCGAAGAAAAGCGGAACTTTACCTATCATCTAATTGGTTGTAATAGCTATTTAGATCTATCTTTTCAATTGTTTAAAGCTAATAAAATCAGTTAACATTTACTTCAATCTATCTTGCCGATTGCAGGATCAAATCAACTAGCACATCTCGAACCTTCTTTGAACTCTATGTTCGCTTGTGTTGAGGCCGATTGGCTCTTTTTCGGCACCAACACTGGAACACGGAGTCTTATTCCTATTTTTGTGGATACTTGTGGGATGAGGTTGCTACTCCCTCGATATGCTAACGCAATACAACAAGCTCTTTTTCTGTTGCTGAGAAGTAGCACCTGCGTAGTTGTTGGTAATGCTGAGACCCTAATTTGTAATCTTAGATAATATATAGCAAGCTTTCTAGATTCGAGTAGATACAAGTTTTTGTAATTGCTTCCTTCTTGCTACCTTATTTCACAAAACTTACCTGACATAAAAACATATGTGGTCGTGATACCGGCAGAAACAAAGACTTTTTGTTGATGATGAATTGCATCATCTCTTTTGCCAGATGAGCAAGACTGCACTACCGTCGCCGATCTTTTTGACGGATATAGAAAAGAAAGTGATCAGATATAGAAAAGAAAGTTATCGATGCCTATCCAAAGCATGCGTTTCGATGATTTGCATGTGCATCATCTACCATGTCCATATCTGCATGGAGGACGTCACTCTCTGTGTATGTCGACTTTAATTTGTCAATCTCGAAATGCAGAGATTTTATGATCATTAGATGATAAGCGCTGACTTGGATAGCACCGAATTGACTGCTGAGGTCAAAAAAATCTGCTCGTCTTTTGTTTTCAATCTTCACAAGAGGATAGCTGATTTTTACTCAAAAAGAGATCGGAGATACTTAGAGGACAAGTTTCGCCAACTGATATAAGAACCGTAACGGACACTTCGTTCCTGAATTGTAATTTGACATTTCAATTTAACAAACCAGTAATCATCATTCATGCTATTGGTTTTTATTAAAAGAAAATTTATTAAAATTTCATCGAGATTCGTATACCAAGATTAACAACGAAGAACGCAGCATTTATGGCTTCAACATGATTTCGCCAAAGTTAACGAGGTTTTGGGGCTCACCAGATCATAGACCACAATACCACATATTTTGGGGTGAACCAGTGGATTGCGGGAATATAGTGAATGATGAAGGCTGGCAGAGATGAAGATGAGGAGAATTACTAAGTAGAATTTAGGGTGGTAGGACAAACAACCACTACACCACGACCCAAAATTTCTGACAGATTTCTGTAGGTAATAATCAGCCTTTACCATCTAACTCTCTGTTGGTAAAGATTCACAACAGTTAATCCATCGGTAGTATTGTAATTACGGATAGACTATGTGTCGCAGATAATAAGTTTTGCCGACAGATAATAAGTCGCAATACGTAGTTTTTGTCGACAGATAGACTGTTGATGAAATTGTGTCATGGTGTAGTGAACCTAGTTCTCTCTCAGGCCAACGACTACATCGGGAGGAATTGAGATCCAATGTAGTCCTAAAAGGAATGCAATTTAAACAGTTACATATAGACCATTGGATCAAAAACAACGGTCCAAATCTTCCGAGAATACGTACCTTTTTACTATATTAAAGCACTGTACCAATGGACTGGTAGGCAATTTAGACCAGTTATTGGCTCAATCAGACAATCCTAACCTATGCATGTGATCCCTTTTCCATCAGGAGGCATTAGTGGCACCATGGTGGTAGTTGACACTGGGAAGCAGCTTCTAAGGTCTTGGTGGGAGGGGTATAGTATTCAGAGCGAGAAAGATATTTATTAGGTTTAGATCTAAAGGGTTGAAATTCACCCAATCTATTATATATTAAAAGCTCTTGGCAAGCATTTTAAACCTGCTAAGAAAATATATATATTCTAGAAATTTTCAGATAAAAAGAAAAACGTTCGGCCCTTAATCACACTATGCTTAAATGAGGCCATCGGATATTATTACTTAGAGATGTATTACTTTTTAATTTAAAATTTTTATATTAGATGGCCCACCAATTTTCATGACATAAACAAAAGAAAAAAAGAAAGACAACCCTGTCGTGCATGTGCATGAGCGTACCGGACATGCATGTTGCTTTTTTTTTGGTCTCTATCCTCTAATTTCCAATTATCTCATTAGTCGGAAAAATATATCCTAGAAACATACCACATTAACTAAAACAAAAGGAGAAAATCTACAGTATTTATTTGGTGATATTTGTGCACGGAACATAACTCTATTTCCACATATGAATATATGTTTTGTAGTACTTAGGGACAATTGAATATACGTATTGAAAACCTATCCACAATTGTACATTAATCTAGATTATAACGGTGCAAATTAATCAAATTATATTAATTGTAGTACCTAGAATCAATTGGATGTATATTGTACCACCTATCCACAATTGTGCGTCTAATCTAGACTACGACGGTGCATATTAATCAGATTATCTCTACTAATTCTAATTAGGAGTTAGTGGTGGTATGTCCGTTCTCCACTCTCACCCCGACACGTGTGCACACCCACGTGGCTCAGTGGGAAGCTAGCAATGACTACCTTGCTAGATTGGATTGGATCATCTCGTTGCGAAAGGTAAATAAATATACATGACTCATTTAGTGCTTTCCTTTCTCCCATTGATCTGGCATTTGAATTGACGTCGATTGCTCCCGGTACTTTTAGGATTGGATTGATTGATTCCCTCTCGAAGGAAGCAGAGCTCCGATTCATGGAGTTGGGTCTCTTCTTACCTCTCTTCCTTTTGTTGCTTTCTTTATTCGACGATTTCTTAATCTGAATTCCATAGATATCTTCACGGTTACTGAATCTATATAACCCCACCACTTCTTACCTCTCCTGCAGATGTGTTAAGCTTATCCATTGAACGGATGTAATGAGTGACATTCCTAATCACGTCGATACGGCGCAGGGGCAGGTCGCTGATGGTGGGTGACGAGATAGGCTGGCGGTATTGCTGGAGCTCGTCATAGTGGATGATGTGAATAGGTTGAGGGAGGCGCTTGCGGGGGAGGCAAAGAGGCGGTGGAGCTGGTTCATGGGGTGGAGCTATGGAATGGTCGGAGCAAGGTGTACGAGAGACACACGTCGCTGATGGTAGCAACCATATATGGATGACATCTACCTTTTAAACACCTTTGCGCCCATAGGGTAGCAGGTAATGCATCTCTCGGTCGATCGATTGATCTCGAATTATGGCGTTACAAATTTAAAATCTCAAGTGCTGTGATGTTATTATTTAAGTTTGTGAAATTGAAGATAATTTTAAGCTCGAGTTTGTAAACAGGTGCTTGGAATTTGTATGCTTTGATGAATTGATTTAAACATTTAACCATTGCACATTCAGAGTGAACATTATTATTCAGATAAGGTTAGTGCTCTTTGCAAATAAATTTTTTGTTGAAATTGAGTTTCCGTTGCAACGCACGGGCACATGGCTAGTATTATTAAATTGTTAGAAAAAGAAGACACTCTATTTGCTAAAAATTTCCACATTAAGATCTATACTCCTTATTTTGGTGTGTCCATATTATAATCATGGTTCACTAAGGCATTAGATGCTAGACAGGCAATAGACCCACACCTAGCCTGCTAAGGCACCACCTAGGTGGTTGACTAGCAAATAAGGGAGGTGAAGGAGGAAGGTGGGGAGTGGGGAGCAGTAGCAGCAACTCCAGTGGCATGAGGAAATGGTGGTAGTGGAGGAGCTCAGGGCGACAAAGCAGATCCCTCTCAAGGTGAGGAAAGTGGGGAGTGGGGAGCAGCGGCAGCAGCATCAGCGGCATGAGGCAACAGTGGTAGTGGAGGAGCTCAAGGTGCTGGAGAATGGGATGTATCGGGACCCGAATATGCAAATCCGGACCCTCTGTGTATTCAGCACTAGTCCAGGATCACGCTAGTGCACACAGTCTCAACATCGGTACATATCACAGTCATATCCAACGAAATAGTAGAATACTTAAATTAAATAATCAAACTGGTTGCTCGACCTTATGGTCAAGTTACAAAAGTACGCCTCACAGGGCGAAGTCTTAGTAAAATAAACAAGTGCAGCGGAAATAAAATAAACTCGTGGCGCCAACCAATTTGCCATAGGCAACTAGCTGGGCTCGCTCCCTAGTTTGTCGGCTCCTCCTCCAGAGCAGGCGTTGCTTCTTCTTCAACTAAGGTTGTGTTGTTGCAAGGGTGAGTACTTTGAGCACTCAACAAGTCATGCACATAATGCAATTCTAATATTCTACATGCATGGCATATTAGAAAGGATAGGCTAAAGTTCATTTGCAGTAAAGCAACCTTGATAAATACAATAATAGATTGTAAAGCAGTAAAATACTAGTAAAGGTAATAACTTTCACAAATATTTCACAAGTAAAGCATTTCACAACTTAAGTCAAGTTCATCAATTCCAACCCAAGTATTTTCCATAAACCAAGTTATTTTCATGAAAGTCTAACCCTTGACTGTAATCATAGAGCAATGCTCAATACCGTGAGCACGACTATTCGAATAGGTTGTACACTCTACAGAGGTTATACACTTTACCCACAAGATACAGTCAAACGCCACAAAGGCAAGTAACCGTAACAAAGCCTTTCCAAAGATCCGTCTAAACTCAGTACTGCCCACTAAGGTTTCAACACTGAAGGGATACTCCTCCACAACAGGGCCCCTCTCTTGTGCCATGTGAGTTTTCACCCATACACCCGGAACTCACACCACCACGACAGAACCAAAGAATAGATTTCACAGTTTACTCAGCTAGGCCCGTCCCACTCCGTAACTTGTGGTTGTATGAATGACTCAGTTCAAATTCTTGCAAGGTTAAGTTCTTAGTTGACCGAGGCAAGACTAACCAAAAGTTCACACGCCAACATGTCATAAAACCAAATGCGATCGCCCAATTGCCACTCTTGGCCCACCGTAAACAATCTTGTTACTTGCCTCACCTAAATCACTTTCCCACCCCAGCCTTTACCATGCACCACGTACATCATCAACTCAATAACACATGTCACATTCCCAAAATACGCTCCATATCTCATTAAGTCAATATTAACTTTAATATTCCAAAATCAAGACAAATCTACGTGGCGGGGCTAAGCACACTACATACGGTCTAATCAACCCATGTTGGCAAATTATTAATGTCCAACTATTAATCCACAATCTAGGGTGACAAAGGATTTGATTTAATACTCATACCAGGTACCCCAAAGCAGTCGAACCCCAAATGGGTCAGATAGGCTCCAAGATTGGCCAAAGGCCTCGTTGGGTCACGAAGGACCCTCGACTCCATTCAAGCCCACCAGAGAACGTTCCGACCTTGCCTCGTGTCAGGCGCCTCAGCCGCCTCGACCGGCCTCAGGTCGGGCGCCCCCACAGCCTCCAACCTGGCCTCAGGTCGGAGCCCCAACGTGCTACGATCCAGCGACCTCCGCCACGTCGTCGGTCGACCTCAAACTGGTCGCCTACCCTGTGGACACGACGGCCTTGCTGGAGCAGGTGGCTCCTTCCCAAGGTGGCCAAGAGGTCGCCAAAGTCAAGCGCCAGTCCCTTCACTCCGTCATTAAAACAAACTTTGGTTCATTACGTGACAAAGTTGTTACATCGCAAAAAAGCAAAACGACTAACTTTTTCTTTACTCCCAGTGGAGGACGTGTTGCGGCAATATCCGGCCGGCGATCACTCAGGCGGGCGGCCCGACTTGGGTTTCAAACCCGTCAACCTCCTCCTCAGTCCGGTTCGCGGCAATCCCACTGCTAATGATGTCAAGATCAATACCGTCGTAATGGGAGATGGTGAAGACGAGTGCCGAAGAAGCTCCGAGTTCGATCCCTTCGCTCACCGAACGCTCGACATGCTACGGCACACGGGCTAACGCGGTGGCAAGCGAGCTCAGACCCTGCATGGCTGTTCCGAGCACCTGGTTGCAGACCTCCTGGCCGACCCTCTGAAGGGCCGTCAGCTCGGCGGTTTGCTCGGACAGCTCTGTCTCCGCCAGTTCCTTCGCCGACATGGCCGCTTCTCACGACGAGACCGTCGTGTCACGTTCCTCCACCGCCAATTTCCGCGCCTCCACGGTGTCACTGAGGTTCTTCTGCAACTCTGCAGATCAAAGCCATATCAAAAAGCATGCCCGGCGATCCGCGACAATGAAGCTAAACCAAAGATCGGGTTGCTTACCACCATGAGGCCGTCGAATCGCGGAGATCCTCCTCGGCCTTGGCCCAGACCTCTTGGTCGCGCACGGCGTCCCTCCTCGTAGAGTCCAACTCTTCCCGAGCTTGGTCGCGCCACCACAGGCGGGTCACCTCCGATCGCTGATTTCTTCCAAGGCGGCGGCGACGTCCTCTGCGGCTGTTGGCGCGCCAGAGAGACTCAAGCTCGGACATCCTCGTCTTCAGGGACTTGGTTATTTGATACTCCTAGAGCAGCGCCTTGGAGAACTGACCCAACGCCCGGCGGGCCCCCTCTGCCTCCGTCCGCTCGTGCGCCAAGGCTTCCCGAGTGTCATGCATCCCGGAGCGCAGACGGTCGCCCTCTTTTTCGGCTGCCGTCCTCCGGCCATACAAGCTCCAGAGGAACTTCGACCTCTCCTCCGATCGGGCCAGCAAGTTCTGCGAAGCATGAACAACCTATTAGCCCACCGACCGCCAAAGTCATGAAGAACTAACGATGGGGTTTGGTTTGGCTTACTGCGCCGATCGGGCAGATTCCCCCGGAGATGGTGCTCAGCGCCCTCTCAACGGATTCGAGGGCGAGGGCTAGACCCTTCTGGATCTGGCTCATCTCAGCCTCAACTTGCTGCGTGCCGTCCTGGAGGGCCCCCCACGCCCCGTCCTCTGCCGCGTCGTCCGCCCAAAGACGTAACAGGCTTGATACTGGTCGCCGCCGCCAGACAAGACGGGCAAAGGCGTCCGTGGACTCCCTGGCGACCGACGGGCTGCGCTTATGAGGGTCATGTGGTGACTCCCGTGGCCAAGTAGGGACCATCTCCAACGTCTGACCGCCCCCTCCGACGGGCCTCGGGCGACGGCGAGGGATCGCGACAGTGCTGTGATCACACCGGTTGGTGCGAGTCCCGTGGTGGCGGGAGCTCTCCTTCGCCTCCTTCGGCCTTCGATCGAGGCCCCGACCCGCCAAGGGGCACCAGGGCCTCCTCGCGCCCTAATTCCTCTGGAACCCTCTCCTCCTGCGCTGGTCCCGACTCTGCCGGAGGCAACAGCTCAGTGTCCGATGCCTCAACCATTGCCGGCGGTAGGGACGGCATCGGCCCTCGCAGCGCCGCCATCGCTCCCGATTGGGCCAACGTCGAGCGAGTGTGCAGCAATCGCGCTTTCTTCGCCGGCCCACCTTGCGAAGGCTTGTTGCCCCTCCGCTTCCCCAAAGACGCCTCGCGTGAGACGCCCGCTCTTCAAGAATCATGCACTTTTCATGGCAGCAACCCGACCGCCACCGCGCCGGTCACGCCCAAAATCCAACGCTAGACGGGTTGCGATACCGCCGCCATTGTTTGTTATTTCGAGGACGACTCCGGGTCGGCCGTTTCAACGGCGGTCGATTTGGAGACCTCCTCGCCGCGCACGGTCCTCGCTGTGCGCTCCTTCTTCTTCCTCCTCCTCTTCTCCTCCTTCCGCTTCTTGCGGCCGAACTTCGTCAAGGCGGACGCCTTGCGAGCCTCAAATTTCGGTTCCTTCTCCCGGCGGCAATGCTCGAGACTATCCCGCCAACCCCCGACAACACAAATGCGCTGGTCAGACAATGTGCTAAGGGCTGAGGAGGAAGGAAGGAACAAGAAAGGAGAATCGCTCGGCTTACCAAGTCCGGAGGATTTTCCACCGAGAAAGGCTCGGGATGGCCACCCGCCGCCACGGTGGCTCTCCCGGCCAACACAGCGGCCACCCTAGCCTTCACCGCCGACGCGGCGAGCTCTGCCGCCGCCATCCTCATGGGATCGAATGCCCCGTCTTTGAACATGGGGCGACCGTCCATGAGGGGCCGACACGATCTTCATGAATCTGCGCCAGACGACGACATCACCGGGTCAAGCCCCGATTCTTTTGGGCTTTGATCCATTCGGCGATCTCCTCAACCTTATTCTTCTCCCTCTTGTCGGGCCCCCAGGCCCACTCGGACCTCACCTCAGGGTGTCGGCCCGTAAAAGCCGGGGCGCTACCACCCAGGTTCTGGACATAGAACCATTCGGGGTGCCACCCTCGATTCGACGACGGTAGCTTCAAGTCGATGTAGTCCGCTGCGCGGCCGGGGCGTAATTGGAGGGCTACACCACCCATGAGCGCTGGAGCATCCACCGGCTGGTCCTTCCTCAGTCGGGCATGAAAGAAGTGCTTCCAGAGCGCCCAGTGGGGATCGATCCCCAAGAACGCCTCGCACAGCGTGATGAAGGCCGCGATGTGGAGCACACCGTTAGGGTTGAGCTAGTGCACCTCGGCCTTATAATGATGCAACAGCCCGCGGACGAACGGATGAAGCGGGAGCCTAAACCCACGCTCGTAGAACGAGGCGGGCACAACGATCTCATCGTCGGCGGGAGCGGGGACCGCGACCCCCATCGACACCCTCCACCGCGAGGCTTCTTGCGGGGGAGGAACCCCTTCTTCTCCAAGCCTTGCGCGTGGCTGGACTGGGCAGAGCACTTAGGCCACGACATCTCCAGGGGTGGAAACCGTGAAAAGGTGGGAGAAGGGGAAAGGTGAAGAACTCTCTGCCTCTTTTGCTTTTTTTTCTCAGGAGGAAGACGAGGAGATAGGGAAAACGAGCGCAAGAACTCGCCCAAGCGCCCCAAGGCCAATTTATAGCGCCGAACAGCACCACCGACGGCACCAACCAAGCACGCGCTTAGTCTCTTGGCCGAGCATCGCGACGCCCCGCTCGAAGCGCCACGCCAGTACGGTGAGACGACGGTTCCCAATCATTTCACTTCACATTTAATTGCCTCCACGCGCATTGAATGCAAGCAGGAGGCTCCAGGACATCGCTCCGGGCGACACGTCCTGTGACCTTTCGATCTCCGCCCGGCCGGCCTCGGCCGCCTACAAAACAGTATGAAAAGTCTCCACGGGCCGCCGCGCCTCGAGGTGGCAAAGGCGCTACGGGTTCCAAAGGCCTGATCCACCAAGTGGAATCGTGCTTCGCCAAAGGAAAAATTGAGCAAGGGCGAGGACAAGGCGAACCCCAGTGGGTCTCAGCTGGGCTCGTGAACCACCCAATCGCCTTAACTCGTGTCCGAGACCATACTTCACACTCTCCGTGGAACCCATCGATGGGTCGAGCTAACAAGGCCCTCGCCCGGCGGATAACCCGGTCCGATACGGGATCGAGTAAAGAAAGGTTTCTTTTGAATCGCCCCAATGGTCGGACACCCTAGCAGGATCGTCCTCGGAAAGATCCCCTTGGGAGGGATCTCCAGGGCCCACTCGGATAACCCGTTAGTAGCTCCACGAGCACGGTGTTCAAACCAACGCATGGTAAACACGCGTTTGCTCACCCTCCAGGTCCCACACGTGTGACGGGTGTATACGTGGGATGAATAAGCGCTACTCCTCTCGCAAATAGCCTCGCCTAACGAGGACTCGGGATGGACGTCCTCCGCTGTAACATCCCAAAATTTTGGTTAATTTAAATTTCATAATTTATTTTGAATTTTTGAGAATTTTTGGAATTTATTTGGATTTAATTGGAATTTTTGAAATTTAACTCTTCTTTGGAAATCAATTAAATAATGAATAAGTTTTTGCAAAATATAAATAGAAATAATTTATTTGAGCTCAAAATGTTCTAAAATATTTTTTGGAATTTTTCTAGAATTTTTTTTATATTTTAAGTGCTTCAAATAATTAAAATGAATTTCCGGAATTATTTTAATCGGAAAAGCTTAAGAAAAATGGATGAACAGTAACGGGCCGAGCCCATTGGCCGGAAACCCTAGCGTCTTCGCCCTCCACCGTGCGATCTTGATCGAACGGTTGTGATTCGCCCGCGTTGTTTCGTCGCCCGGGCCTTTGATTCGTCGCCGCGTGTACGCACGGGATAGCGCCACATTGCTTCGTTTCGTCTCCCGGTAACACCACCGCCGCCGCCGCTGCCGAGGGAAACTGTCGCGTTTAAATGCCATTTGGGCACGCACACCGAGGCTATAAAGCCCATTGGTCACCTTGCCGGATTCCCCTTTTCTTTGCGCATCGTTTGCCCCAACCCACACTGTCTCTCTTGCCATCGTTTAGCCACACGAGCTCGCCGGAGTTTTGAGACCGTTCCACCGTTGTTTGCGCCTTCTCCGGTGACTCTCCGCCGCTGCTGAAGCCACCGGGGTAATCCTCGCGATGAGCCGCACCTGTGGAGCTAAGCCATGTCGCCGAGCAAAGACCGAGCACCCACACCGCCGTCTTCTTCCTTCTCCGGTCACCTCTCCTCGCTGGTGACATCACCGCTGAAGCCGAAAGCAACGCCGACTGCTCGATCAACGCTCAACGCCTCCGACACGCCACGCCGCTTCCAAAACAAGAAGCCTCATCTTTAAACCGTAGCCGAGATTTGAAATGAATGGCTAGGATAGCGCCATGTGCCCATAGCGGATCGCCCACGGTGCTCATAACCGGTAAATGTTAATCGTTGATCTAGCCGCCAAGACGGTCCGTAGGTAGCCACGTGTCGCGCGACCGAGTAGCCGCGTGGCGAACATGATGCGTAGTTAGATTTAACCGCCGCTGATTTTTGAATGAACGGCGAGATTGGATACGCCACGCCGCCCATGCCGACGCCAGACATGAGAAATCGAGGCGCTGCCGCTACCGTCGCCGACGTCATCGATTTGGTCTCAGCCATTCGATCGTGATCCGACGGTCACGGTGAAGACACGCGTTAGGTTTGATCTGAAACGTCACTTCGATCCTGGCCGTTTGATTTGAATCGGATGGTCAGATTTCAATCGGACGTTCGGTTGATAATTCCTTGCCACGTGTTGCGCCCAGATCTTGCCACGTGTCAGCACCGCAGTAATCCGAACCGAAGCGTCACGTCGATCGTGGCCATTTATTTTAGCTCGGACGGTTGAGATTAGATCAAGCCGGATTGATAATTGCTGACACGGTAACTACCAGATCGTGCCACGGTCATGCCGACGCCATCGGGGGACCCACTGTTAGTGCTAGCACAAGAGAAGTCGACGCTATAATTAATTTTAAAATATATATATATTTCAGCTGATAATGATTTTGGTGCTGACGTCATAATTTCCGGATTCTCCGTATAAAAATAAATAAAGAAATTCGGTTTATTCTTTTTTATTTATTTTCAGATTTCAAATGGCTATAACTTTTGCGTTTTAACTCCGATTTGAGTGATTCTCATTTCTAAAAATTTATAAAATCAATATCCATTTATTGGTGAATTTTGTGGAATTTTTAGAGATGAATTTTCTCTAAAAGTTTTATTTATTGTGAGTATAATTATTTTGATTAGACGTTGATCTGCCGGAGAGTGTCGAGGGAGGATTTTCAAAGCAAGACCTAGCTTCAGATCAGGACCAGCAGCTGTTTAAAGGCAAGTTGTGCTTTGACCATTTTGATCCTAAGTTTTGAAATGTATTTTGTTTCAAACTATGCATGCTAATTCAACTAAAAATGGATTTAAATATTTTGGGTGAATTAGCTAGTTAACCTAATTGTTATTGTTATTGCCACCTTGTTAAGAATATTTGCATGCCATGATTCCTTTGATAACCTAAGTTTGGTAATGTTAGTTGGTTGATAATATTGTGCCAACACGGGAGGTAGACCGTGAATAGTTGCTTAGCCATGCTTATAACGTGAACAATTTTGTTTGGATCACAAAAGCAATATTGACTAAAGAAATAGTAAATACTTTTTGATAAAAGGTGGAATATTGTTGGTAATGAGGCTGGAATGTAGAGACCTGTGCGGTTCTACATGAAGGATGATTACAGGCATGTGTTGCACTGTTAATAACTTAGGGTGGATTTGATTTAGACTGGGGCAAGTGGACCGAGGCTTTGTGCCAGGTGGGCCTGTGTGGCAACTGGGGTGGGTTGAATGTTATGAGGGCTGTTTGCCAAAATATGTGAGAAGGATGTCTTGCCTTGGTCAGTTAAGGACTTCACCTTGCAAACTTTTGACCTGAGTCTCTCGTACAACCACATGTCTGAATGGGAAGACCTAGTTTAGTAGGATTCTAATGTCTTACCTTTGATACCTAGGGGTGGCAGTTACACGGGGTAACTGTATGGGGGAGCGTGCCTATGCTACGGCTTGGTACCCGTCCAACAGTGTTTGTCGGTCCTATACTTCGACTCTGAGTGAGGGAAGTGATAGTGAAGGCAACCCGGAGAGGTTCTTAGGTGGAGATAGAAGTCTCTGAAAGGTTTTGTTACTGGCCAATTGCCTTTGTGGTATGCGATCAGATCTTGTGGGTAAAGTGTACAACCTCCGCAGAGTGTTAAACTGTTCAATAGCCGAGTCCACTGTGATCGACAATGCTCGGAATTACAAATAAGGGGTAGTGTTTTGAAAATAAAATAGGGTGGAAGGTCAGTGTGCCGAGTTGATGAAGAAAATTGATTAGGGACCTGTGTGTCCAAAACAATGTGAAAAACAATTTGAGATATATAATGATTATATGGTTTTGATGCTTTCAATCTAAATAAATAGTAGTTTAAAATATTGATGCAAAAGAAAAATAACCAGTAAGTCCATTCCTTTGTAACAAGCCATGCATGTAGTATTAGCACTGCATTCTGTGCATGACTTGTTGAGTACGGTGTGTACTCACCCTTGCGGACAAAATTTACCAGAAGAAGAGACTACGCCACCTTATGAGGAGGAGTTCGTCAAGAGCCGGATAACTAGGAGCAAGCCTCAGTCAGAGGCGCTTGTGGCGATGGATGAATCACTACGGTTTACTTTCCACCGCTAATTACATCATACTCTGAATAATGTATGCCTGCATGGCAAATCGTCAGAAGGTGACCATAAGGTCGAACAACTCGATTATATACATGTTTGATGTATTTAAATATTATTCCATTGTATGATGTGGTACTTTAACCTCAGATAGTCTGTTTGCACTAGCGCGATCCTCGACTAGTGCAGACATACGTTGTGTCCGGATTTGTAAATTCGGGCACGACATCCGCTTAGCTCCGGCAGAAACCACCGCAGATAAACACGCCCGCCACGACGAAACGAACACTCGGACACCAGAACCTTGCGTAAGGCTTCTGAACGTCCGCACCGACGTAGGCAACGTCCAGCTATGATGTAAAACCAGCCCTCGGACACCAGAACCATGCGTAAGGCATCTGAACGTCCGCCGCCGACGAGGCAACATCCGCCTACGACGTAAACCAGCCCTCGGACACCGTAACCTTGCATAAGGCATCTCAACGTCCGCGTACGACGAGGGCAACGCCCAGCTACGACGAAACGAGCCCTGGACACCGTAACCTTACGTAAGGCATCTCGAACGTCCGCTACGACGAGGGCAACGCTCAGCTACGACGCCAAAACGAGCACCCCGATACTAGAACCTTGCCTAAGGCATCTAGGCGTCTGCGCCGACCAAAGTTGGCACCAAGCCAAGTCCCCCCGACCAATTCGATCGGGCTCGGCAAGCCAGTGTAACCCCCCAACCAATTCTCTGACTTGCTCAGGGCTCGGGGCTACACCCACCGAAAGGCGCCAAGTGCACCTGGCCCGAACCCACCGACTAAGTCGGTCGGGTTCGCTAACTAAGGCGACTTTCCGATCCACTCGGGGCTCGGACCGATCGAGTCCGCCTGCAGACACTCCCAATCGGGTTTTTAGTTGATCGAGTAGGTCGGATTTCACCGCCCGAGTTGAACGGGCGCGCCAAACGATCTGATCAACCGAGTCCACTCTCTCCACCCAGTCGGATTTTTGCCAACCAGTAACCCCAGACGGCTCTTGACCGCTCGGGGCTACACCAAGAGTGCGAAGCGCCAGGCGCACCGATCGAAAACCACCGACTAAGTCACGAGCTCGGCCGACCAAGGCAAATGCACCCCAGAAACCCGTTGCATCGTTAACGACGCGGGCTAAGATCCAATAGATCGATAGACAAAAGTTTTCAACAGCAAAAGTCGTAATATTTATATGGTGCGCGAGTTACATACAATTGCTACTCACATCATAACAAATCTAGCTTGAAGACATCAAGACGGCGCAATAATCTAGGTGTCGCGCGCGCGCCGAACCGCCTCGATGAGGGCATCCCTTGCCTTGACAAGCTTCGGGACGACGCCGATCAGTGCATCGACGGCGGCGACGTCGCGTGCGGCGACGTCTTGCTCGGCCCATTCGGCCTGGGCGAGCTCGAAGTCATCCCAAAGCTCCGTGAGGAAGGCCTCCTCGTCCATCGGCGCCGGCGGCTCCTCATCTCCAAAACCAAATACCGAAGGTTCGTTGTTGGGAGAGGAGGAGCGAAGAAGCCATAAGAGAAATCAAGTGTTGCGGAGCGGTCAAAAATCCGTAAGGCAAATGACTCCTCCAACTCCTGCAGCCGTACCGCTCTTATATGCTTAAGGCGCGGAAGCCGAACAAGTTCAAATAAATGAAGACGAGAGAAGCCGAGGCGCCATCACGTTCGTAAAGAGAAGGTGCCGTCGATGGTGGGCCCATCCAGAACGCTGCGTCCAAAGACGGCCTCGGGGCTACCGACGAATACTATATCGTCGCCGCCCGTGGACACGACGGCCATGCTGGAGCAGGTGGCTCCTTCCCAAGGTGGCCAAGAGGTTGCCAAAGTCAAGCGCCAGTCCCTTCACCCCGTCATGCACAGTGGAGAGATGTGCTCCCTCCCGAGACGACACCAGAGCGCACAGAACGCAGGCCAAGATCTCGACAAGAGCGCAAGAAGCGGTCGCCCTTCCCGACGGAACGACGCTCGCTGTGTCTACCAACCCAGGCGTGGGATAAACAGGAACATGTCACCACGGACCAAGACCGGGACTTCCGAGCGTAGTGTACCCCTACATTTTTTCTCCAAACTCCCGTGTAACCTGCCCCCTCCGCCTATATAAAGGGAGGCAGGACCCTCAGGGAAGGGCATTCGATTCAATTCGGGCCGATCCAATCCGATCAGACTCGAACACACACAGCCTAAGCATCCAAGCATCCGAACTCTCATGAGCACACAGCTCTCACTCATCTTACTTTGACGAGGCGCCAAGGCCACCCTTAGCCCTCGCTTAGTAACACCGCAGTAATCTACTGCATTCTCGAGCAATACGTAACCATCACCACAAACTAGACGTGGGACATTCGCCCAACCAAGATACATCTTGGGCTTCCTGAGTCTAACCATTCAAGGAGCGGGAACGCGCAGCCCCTTAACTTACAAATTTACTTGTCGGTTTACGAAACACTGACAGGATTCATGGCCTACAATTATATACGACAAGGTGGCATATAGCAACTAGGCATTTAACTAATCCCAAAATTTATTCAAAACAAATTCTATTAAATTAGCATGCAATAGTTTGAATCAATATAATTTACAACAGTAGGTTCAACATGATCAAGCATAACTTGCCTTCAAAAAGTACTGGTTCTAGTTCTTGAGCTTGCTCCTGGGTCAAAACTTCTCCTTCGAAACCTTCAAGCACCTCAACGCTCACGCCAGAACGAAACAAATGATAATAAATAAATAAAACAGAGAGCAAATCAAGTCTAAAATTTAAATAAAATTCATAAAAAGAAAGAACTTGATTTTACAAATTTTAGAAATTAAAATCACTCAAATCGAGTAAAAACGCAAAAGTTATAGCCATTTGAAGTTTGAAAATCCATTAAAAATAATAAACCGAATTTCTTTATTTATTTCTATACGGGAAATTCGGAAATATGACGTCAGCACGACATCATCACCGAATTGAATTTCCACCAAATTATTTTTCTAAAAGAAAATTGAATTATTGCGCAAGATGACATCATCAGTCCATAGACACGGTTTACTGCTCGGGTTTATCCACTGTGGACTCGGCCCACGAAACAAAGGTTCGACACGGGGACCCACTTAGATGACGCCATTGTCGACGCCAAGACGCTCGGCGACTCTATCGACAAAGGGACCCACCGGACGTTAGCATGACGCCACTAATGATGTCATTAAGACTTGTCGGCGACCGCCGCTTAAGATCGTGGCACCGTGATTCAATCAGCCCGCCTATTCAAACGAATCTACCGAGATCACGTGGGCTAATCAGATTCCTCCGCCACGCAAGATGCACGGATTGGCTCGGCTTCGGTGCGATCTAGGCCGTTCATTCAAAATTCAACGGCTCGGATCCAATCTACCCAGCAGATGAGTGCGACGCAAGATGTCCCGCTGAGCACGTGGCTCGATCTATGCCGCTCATTCCAGATCTAACGGTCCCTAATTTGATCTAGTTGCAAATAATGATCTAATCCTCGACCACTCAAATTCGATCCAACGGCTAAGAACAGATCTACCACCACACTATGTGAATCGATCCAAACCACACGATCTAGATCCTACTTGCCCAAATAGATCTAGCCTAGGTCTAATCTGGCCTTTAAATCTTGATCTAACTACGACATTAAATGAAAGCGCCTACACGATCAAATCTAATCCGCTCGATCTAATCCAACAAACCGAGATGAGACTCGAGGGTTTTATCGTGGATCGGTGATGTGCAAGATCCGGCGCCGATGCACGATCGGACGGCTTGCGTGGCTTGACAGAGTGACGATATGGCGGCGGCAATGAACTTCACCGGAGCAGAGGAAGACGACGCACCCGACGGCGATTTGGGGCTTCTCCCATGACAAGAAGTGGCGCTACCGAGCTGCCTCAAGCACGGCAACACGACGCGACCTTGGACACAGCGTGAGGGCTTATCGACAATGACGCAGAGTGGCGAGAAGCCTCGGACTCAAATGTAGTATGTGCGATTTAATCGGCGTGCCTCGCAACGTGAGCTAGGGCAGAAGGTGTGGCGCAAGGTGGAGTTTACGACACGTGCGGCGGCGCACTAAATATGGGGCCTAGGCGTCCGTGCCGTTGCAGGAAACGTGGAGGAGTCCACGGCGTATGAGTCCCAGGGATACGGATGGCGACGTGGGTCAAGATCTTGTGCGTATAACACGAGCACGATCTAATCCAAGACAGAAAGCACGGGCGACGTGGCAAGACGTAGGCCTTCGGATCCGAATCGCACGGGCGGGCGCTTAGGTTTCAGAAGATACGACAAAGACACTGCCCAAGATCGCTCACTCGCTTTTAAATCCTTTTCAATAAAAACAAATCCAGAAAATCAAATAAGCCAAATAAATAGCGTAAAAATTCACAAAATCCGTAAAAATTCCAAAAAATAGCTTGAGATAAATAGAACCCAAATAAAATATTTTCAACCAAATATCATTAATACTTTGCTTAGAACAATTGAAAGAACAGCAAGGCTCAATTAGATTAAATGCTAAAAGAATTAAATAAATTCCAGAAATTCAATTAAATCAGGAAAAAGGCACAATAAATCCAGAAAACAAAATTTGGGATGTTACAAACCTCCCCCCTTAACAGAATCTCGACCCCGAGGTTCAGGGCTAACTAAGGAATAGGTTAGAGAATTCTGCCTTCAGGTCCTCTTCGCGCTCCCAGGTTGCTTCGCTCTCTGAATGGTTACTCCACTAGACTCTGCAAAAGCGGGTCGACTTATTTCTCGTTTCTCGATTCATTGTGTCCAAAATCGTGTGCAAAAGCGGGTCAAATCTTCTTACAGCTCGATCGACTCTAACGGCATCTGCTCGACTAGCACTCGGAGACACTTCTTTAGTTGTGACACATGGAACACATCATGCACTCCCACTAGAGACTGCGGTAACTCCAAATTGCACGCAACTTCACCTCTCACGACTTAAGATCTTGAATGGACCAACATATTTTGGCGCTTAGCTTCCTTTAGTGTGGAACCTCTTAACTCCTTCTTCAGTTCGGCTCAACTCTCAAGGGCGATTATCGATAACTTTTCTGTCTCGACAGTAATCTTCAATCTTTCCCCGATCATGGCTATCTCTGTTCTTCACTTTTCTCGAGAATATCCGCCCAAACACATGATGTTCTCTCGTCTCATTCGAGTTCAATCTGTCCGACAGGTCTCCCATAGAGCGCTTCAAATGGCGACATCTGCAAACTTGCCTGGTAACTATTATTGTAGCTGAACTCAGCATACGGCAAGCACTTGTCCCATGAAGTTGCATAAGCCAATGCACATGCTCTCAACATGTCCTCCAGAATCTGATTAACTCTTTCCGTCTGTCCATCTGTCTATGGGTGATAAGCTGTACTAAAGTTCAGACGGGTCCTCAGGGTTTCATGTAACTTATTCCAAAACCTTGAGGTAAATGGGGTACCTCTATTCGATACAATCTTCTTCGGAACTCCATGCAGACATACAATCCTTGACATATACAGATCTGCTAAGCGGTCTCCTGAGTAAGTAGTCTTCACAGGTATGAAATGAGCGACCTTTGTCAAACGGTCCACTATAACCCATATGGAGTCATATCCATTCTGAGTCCTCAGCAAACCAGTAATGAAGTCCATTCCGATTTCCTCCCACTTCCACTCGGGTATCTTCAGTGGTAATAACAATCGCCGGCCTCGATGCATTGCTTTAACTCTTTGGCATATGTCGCACAACGCAACATGCTCAAAGAACTTCACGCTTCATGCTCGCCACCGAATCTCTCCTTCGTGTCTTGATACATCTTGGCTTCTTCCGAATGAATGGAATACTTGGAGTCATGGACTTCTACCAGAATCAGCTGTTTCAGCTCCTTCTTGTGCGGTATGCAAATGCGATTCTTGATCCACAATGTACCTCGCTCATCCAGCTTGAAATCTTTCACCTTGCCTTCCTCCATCTTGGACTTGATCCTCTGAATCTTGACATCATCCTTCCCGACCTTCTCGGATCTCGATCTTCCAAAGCGGGCTTCACCTCTAAAGCGGCTAAAACCCCTTTAGGTACGACTTCCAACTTCATCTTCTCAAATTCCTTGCATAGCTCAACCTCGACTTTCTTCCACCAACATGTTCACAAGTAGTGCTCTTCCGACTCAAAGCATCACCACCACATTGGCCTTTCCCGATGGTAGTGGATTCCAACATTATAATCCTTAATCAACTCCAACCATCTTCTCGCCTCATATTCAGTCCGATTGGGTGAAGATATATTTAAGACTCTTATGGTCTCAGATACACTTCACATCTATTTCAATCGATAGTGCCGCCATAACTTTAAGGCATGCACTACGGCTACTTCACATCTACTACTCTGTCGGGACCCGAATTAGCAACCGAAACCCTCGTGTTTTCAAAGACTAGTCCCATGATCAAGAGCTAGTGCCCACAGCTAACAAAGATGAATATCACAATCATACACAACGGAATAATAAATAAAGAATTCATCTTTTAATATAACATGTTGAACAACCTTAAGGTCAACTTACAATTGTGAAGCCTAGATGGCTTCAACTCAGAGTAAAACGAACAGCAGCGGAACGAAGAACGTCGGTGAATCTCGTCAAGATACCACAGGCATCTATCAAGGTTCAACTCCTAGATATTCGCCTTCTTGCAGACCTTCTTCTCCTTCGAAGACAAAGACTTCTCCTCAACTGGTGATGCTTTGTTATAGCAAGGGTGAGTACATAACCATACTCAACAAGTCATGCACAGAATGCAAGTCTAAATAACTATATGCACAGCTTATTCCAATTGAATGGCTGAATTGGCTATTTTGCATAAAACAACATTTCCAAATGAATATCATAAATATATTGAAAAGCAGTAAAACAAGTAATACCCATAATAAATTTCGTAATCATTCTCAAGTAAAGCATTTCTCTTCCTTAACCAATTTCCATCTCACATTGTCCACATTCCCAACCTCATTTTTATCAAAATCTAACCCTTGATTGTAATTCCCGAGCTTTGTCCAATTCCGTGGACTCGACTATTCGAATAGTTTTTACACTCTGCAGAGGTTGTACACTTTACCCACAAGATACAATCAATTCACCACGTCAGCCGTGAATCGCCATACAAGAGTATGCGAATGAGCGATCATAACAAAGCCTTTCGAAACTTCTAGCTCAACCTAGGAACCTCTCCCGTTGTTTTCACTATCACTTCCTCACACCGAAATAAGTATAGGATGATTTAACACCGTGGAAATGGTACCAAGTCAGAGCACAAGCATCGCCCCCAAACAAGCACCCCTGTAATCGCCACCCCGAGGTATCGAAGGTGAGATATCAGAATCCTACTAAATTAGGTCTTCCCATTCAAACATGTGATTGTACGAGTGACTCAGGTCAAAAGCTTGCAAGGTGAAGTCCTTAACTGACCAAGGCAAGACATCATTCTCTCGAAATTGGCACACAGCCCTCACAACACTCAACCTCTCAAATGCCACAATGGCCCACCGCATAAAGCCACTTGCCACTTGCCCCAGCCTAAACTTTACCATCCCTGATTATCGAGCAACACATGCCAACAATAACTCAACATCCATGTAGAACCACAATTTGTTCCACATATCAACATCATCATGTGGCAACACGTCACACCATTTCACAAACACATTTCATAATCCATTGATCAAGATTAACCTTTTATTTTCAAAAGACATGAGTTGCGTGGCATGGCTAAGTAATTATACACTGTCTAACCAACCCACGCTGGCAAGTAATAACAACCAACTAATAATCAACCATCTTAGGGCGACAAATGAATTATGGCATACAAATAATCATGGCAAGGTGATATTAGCAATTGGATTGAATAACTAATCCCAAATTAATTTAAATCATTTTAATCTTGAACTAGCATGCAATAATTTGAATCAAAGTAAATTTGTAAAACCGAGCAATATGATCAAAGCACAACTTGCTCGGCACTTGCTATAAACCGCTTTTTACTCTTTTTAATTGATCTTCTATTCCTCAACCTTTGGCTCCTTCAATTGAATGCTTCGACTTCCTCATCCTTCAGCTACTTCGGGTAACTTCTGGACAACACGTCTAATGACAAAGAAGCACAAATACAACAAAACTCAAAAGCAATTCAAATAAACTCCAAATTAATATTAGATCGGTGCTGAACGGAAGGGATTGAATTTAGGAACTTAGATTTGATCGAAGATCGGATGAAAGAGAATAGACTTTCAGAAGATTTATCGAGAAGGTTACGACTGATAATTAGGGAAGAACGGAGTATATTCCAGGGAATATCATTCCAGATTAATTAACTCGATTGAACAGATATTGACATATGGGCTCTCGATTTATAGATCGGGTCCATAAAGATATGTTAGTTCACGATGGACTAAGCTGATGCTCAAAGTTGACTTTTGTTGACTAAGTAGATACACAGTCAAACAAAAGAAAAATAGACTAATAGATTAGATATGGGTACAAAGATATGACATATGGCCAATGGTGTATCAACCAAGTCCATGAATGATTTCCCAATCAATGGCAGATTAGATTTTCAAAGATAAGACAAGGACAAGTAATCAACATCCACCGTGATTCGATAGGGTTCACCATACATCGGCGAAAAGGCTCGATGATGACAAGACGGCGATGATAAGAAGACGGGGCTAAACTCAATGTGATAGGGCTAGATCACATCAAGGCGATAGAAAAGATGATGACATCGCACTAGGGACTTTACTTGCATGCACACATGTGACGAGAGCAAAGCGTTAACGGCGGGACGTTAACGATGAAACATTAACAGCGGAACGTTAACGATAGAACATTAACGGCGAAACGTTAACGGCGGAACGTTAACGGTGAAACGTTAACGATGGAACGTTAACGGCGGAACATTAACGATGAAGGTGAAGCGTTAACAGAACACTTATGAGATTACAAGATGGCGACCATCAGGACAATTGTTGGGCGCCGAGGTCATGATGTGGCTCAAGTTGATTTGCGACCGCGAGGTACACATATCGTGACGCAACGGCAAATTGACCAAAGGTTAAGTCCGGTTTGAGCGAAACGATTCAAGGATGGATACACTTGACATAGGGTAGAACGGTAGGGTTGGCTCTGCGATTAAAGGTTACCAAGTATGGCGAACCAAACGCGCACCGATACTGAAGGACTAGGCCAAAAGACGACGGTAGATACTAGAATATGGCTTTTGACAGAACCGGGATCAAATGAACTTCACCGATGGGCAAAACCGATAATGATCTATCGACATAATAACATGGCCACGATAAACCAAAATGGTTGGCGGCACAAGACGACGCACCCGGTGGCAAAAGGCATTTATAACTAATATTAAACTTTTGGAGGATGGAACAACAAAGGAAAGTGAGCACCACGTAGAAGCGTGGTGACACGAACTCAACCAGTATAGCCGATTTCAAGCAACCCAACGGATGGATCACAAATCGGTTGATTTAATCGAGCAGCCATCGAGCCAATAGATCAAACGATCATAACTATTAAAATAATAGATGAAACCTAACCAAATTTTACAGAGAGCTATTTGGAATCATTTGGCACAATATGACTTGAACGGATCTGAGTTTTACCTTCTGGATCAACGGGGAACGCACGATGAAGTTTTCTGCCGTTGGAACGCAGTCTGATCAGAAAAGATTGATTTTTCTGCACAAATTCCATGGGAAAAACCTTGAGTTAGGATAAGCACCACATAGAGGACATCAAGATGAGTCTACAAAAAAAGATTCACAATCAAATTCACAAAAACAAAGGAGAACGAGCAGAAACAAGATTTGATATTGGAACGGCCATAACTTTTGATTCCGCGAATGAAACTGCATCAAATATGGAGGGGAGACAGATGGTACCATGGGGCACGTGGTGACAAGGTTGGATCTCAGAAAAACTCACCGAGCTGGCGAGGAACGTGATGCCAAAACCGGCCGACATGGGGCGACATGGTCGCATGGTGCACGCGGCGGAGGCAGCGCGGCAAGGCGAAGCGTAGTCGACGGGTGCGCCAGTATGGGGAACGCAGGGGAGGGCGCGGCTTGGCCGGAGCAACACCGGTGAGGCGGCGAGGACGACGGCTGACGCAACCAAAAACCGTTCGGATGGAATGGTGCCCGAAAACATGATAAAACGCGGAATTTTCCGAAACTAGCGAGAGCACGGCGTAGAGCAAGATCATGCTAGGCTATATCTAGAAGAAATTTGATTGGGGATTAGCAGTGACAAATACTCATACCAAGGGTACCCCATAGCAAAGTATACATCTATTTCTAGATCGTTCTTCTCTCAGTCATCTGGGCGTGGGGCCCAGATCAGCAATGGCGTAATGTTGGGAGGGTATTACCAAAGTCTCTGCCCCTCACAGATGGGATTATCACTGAATATTGGCCGGAACACTAAATGGGCCATCTTAGGCCCAGCTCCGGTCAAAGGCCTCAATCGGGTCACGGAGGATCCTCACCGACCAAGCCCACCAGGTGCTCCGACTGCCTCGGGTCTGACGCCTCAGTAGCCTCGACCGCCCGGGTCAAGGCCCTCAGAGCCTCCGACCGCCTCGGTCTCGAGTCCCGACGAGTTCCAACTCAGCAACCTCCGCCACGTCGCCGGTCAGCCTCAAGCTGGTCACTTGCCCCGTGGACGCGAAGGCCACGATGGGGCAGGTGGCTCCTTCCCTAGGTGGCCAGGAGATTGCCTTAGTCAAGCGCCCGTCTCTTCACCCCGTCATACACAGTGGAGAGACGCGCACCCTCCCGAGGCGACACCAGAGCGTAGCGTGGCGATGTCAGCATCTTACAGGTGCACAGGGGGCAGGTGCGCCCCTTCCCGACGGAGCGGTGCTCGCTGTGTCTACCAACCCTAGCGAGGGACGAACAGAGCCCGACAAATACCAGACCAAGGCGGGACTCCCAGCGAGCTCACCCCTACTTTTCCTTTGTAAACTCTCGTAACCCGCTTCCCTCTGGCTATATAAAGAGGCGCAGACTCTCGTGAGGGAGACAAGCCTCCGCTTGCTTAACACTTCCGATCCCGAGCTCGACCAAGAAAACACACAGCATTTAACGCTCCTGCACTTCTCCACTGGACGAGCGCTAAGGGCCTGCCCTAGGCCCCGCTGTAATCCTGTACTTTCATCGCACCCCTAAGCAATACAAAACCACCACCACGAATCGGATGAAGGGATATTCGCCCGAACCAAGATACATCTTGGACTCCTTAGTCTAACCATTCAAGGAGAGGGAACGCGGCCCTATATATTACAAATTTACTTGCTTGCCAGTAATTAAACATCGACAAGCAGCTTTGGGAGGAATCGACAACTAATCTTAACCCGATTTACTTATTTAACAAATTCAAATTCCTAGTGCGATTCTTGACGAAACCTAGATTTTCTTAAGGGGTTACGATCTACACACTAATGCGCACAAGATGACGCGAACGGAAATTAATTTGCCTTACCGGATCAAAAGACGGCACGGTGATGCCAACGGAGGACGCTCGCGAATCGCTTTCTTCGATTTTGGAAGGAAACTGTTCTGGAAATAGAGGGCAAGGGTGAGCACCGTGTTGGGGAGACTGAGACGCACATTTTGGGTGGTCACACACGTTGAGAGAAGGAGAAACGGAAGAGTTACTGCTTAAACAAGAAACGGCAAAGAATTGATTACAGCGACCGTTTCACTTAATTTCAGAGGGGGTAATTGTAGGGGAATTGAAGTCCTTGATGACACGGTCATTTTGCAACTGACCTCACTTGATTTCGTTGAGAATTACAAAAGATATGAGCATTTGAATATGAGACTAGACATGGGTAACTTTGTTCATGGGATGGCTGGAGGTTGAAGACGATGAATTGTGCTAAATTAAAAGCGCGTGAGATAAAATAGGTAACAAGCTCCAAAAATGCCGAAAAAGATCCTAAAAATCCTAAAGGATAAAATGGAACCCAATAAAATTGGTTTCACGATTTTGGATGAATTTTGAAATTTAGATAATTTCAAGACGAAAATAATAGATTTGATGGAAGCACGAGATATAAAATACTAGAGAGATTCTATAAATCTTGGAACAATTCTCAAAAATATTATAGAACATTTGGAACCTAATGCTGTGGGTTTCGAGATTTTTGGTGTATTTTGGAACTCGGGTGAAATTTCGGATAAGGACCTGAATTTGAAATTTTGGCTTTGCGGACGGAAAAGGATTGAACTCCAATTTTGGAAGGATATGGATGTCAGGTTAATTAGAACACTGAAGAAAATTCAAATTTTGAATTTAATTAATTTTAAATTAGTTTTAGGCAAAAGACCAAAATTAGGGATGTTACATACTCCTTGAAAACCTTATTCATCATATTCATGAAATACGCAGTGCATTCGCTGCACCAAAGGACATAATCAGAACTCATAGTGTCTATATCTTGATTTAAAATGCGTCTTCAAACATCCTCCTATTTAATCTTCAGCTCATGATATCCCGATCGCAAGTCAATCTTGGAGAAAACTCCGGCTCCTCTCAACTGGTCAAAAAGATCATCGATCCTAGGTAGCGGATACTTGTTCTTTACAGTGACATCATTTAGTGCACGGTAATCCACGCACATCCGAACTCCCGCCCTTCTTCTTGACAAATGTAACCGTGCTCCCCACGGTGACGAATCGGGTCCGATAAATCCTTTTTCCATCGCCTCCTCAATCGCTTCTTCATTTCTACCAACTCACCTGCTGACATCCGATAAGGTCTCTTAGCTATCTGGCTATTCTGTATTAGCTCGATCACAAACTCTATGTCCTCGCTCAGCGACATACTAGGTAGATCTTCAGGAAATATATCTGGGTACTCATTAACAACTGAAACATCTTCAATGCTGACGGCCTCCATGCTGTTGACCATCAATTATCCATCTCGAACGGCAGTTGCTTGAAACTCTATTTTTCTCCCACAAGGGCTCTCAATTGATATGACTCTTTGTCCACAGTTTAATATGACCTTGTGCTTGGACAACCAGTCCATTCCCAAAATAACATCTAGTGTTTGGGTATCCAACACTACTAGGTTCGCTAGGAACTCTGTTCCGTCTATAAGCAACTTTACCCCAGAACATCCTACATCAATTCGGAGTTCTGATCCTGGGGATGGCACTAGCAATACATGCCTAAGGTTCACCATTTTCAACCCATTGTTCACAGCAAAAATCCGAGATATAAATGAATGCGAAGCTCCAGAATCAAATAAAATTGTTGCAGGTACTGAGTTAACAAGTAACTTACCCAGTACGACGTCCGACGTATTCTACACTGCATCTGCGGTGACATGATTAACTCTGCCTCTCACCACAGTCTGAGTTGCAGCTCCAGATTGTGCAGCTCCACGGCTTGCTCCTGGCGTAGGTGTCCTTGCTGGAGTAGTCCCGAGGTTGAAGCGAACTGCCGTCACACCTCCTCCTTTCTTGGGGCATTCGTTAGCAAAATGCCTTGGTTCGCTGCGTAAAAACACGCTTTTATCGACGATCACTGCGCCTCGCATTCCTACCGGTGTTTGGTAACTCTATCCGGCAGGTCTCGGTGCTGGTGACGGTGTCGTCATCACATTCTTCGGCTGAAACCTAAAGAACTGGTTCGGTGCAACCTCAAAAGTCTGGCCCCCGACGTGTTCCTGCTGTAGGCCATCCAAGGCTTCGGTTGTCTTCCAGCTCCTTGCGCTTGTCCTCTAATATCGGCGCCTTTGTTCACCAAATCTTGAAAATCGAAAGGTGTGAGTTATGAGTACCACTGCATCTCCAATTCACCTTCATAAAGCGAGACCTGCTCTAGTTTTGTTCGTTGTTACGCCCTCAAAAAGAGCATGCCACCAAGGAACTTGTTCATATATTCAACACCGGTTGGTTGCCCTACTTCAAAGGTTCTAAACTCCTCCTTCTTGGCTCCATTATGCCTTCAGCACATGATACTAACGAAAGGCGCTTGTGAACTCCTCCCAACCGATGTCCTGTGGGTTGCTCATGAGCGGCGTAAAGTTTTCCCACCATTCACCGCAGCCTCTAACCGATGGGAGGCATAAAGTACTTCTCATTCCCTACGACCGAGTAATGTGCAACTTCCTCTCTATCGATCTCAGCCACTCATCCGCCTCCAATGGATTGGCATTCTCGGAGAATGTGGGCGGACGAGTCCTCATGAACTCTAACAACCTCGAATACGCAAGGCCGCTACCGATTGGCTTGATTAGCTCGATTGGCGCAGCTTTGGGCAAAGGACTGCTCAGACTCTGCCGCATCATAGCATGCATTAACCGAGTCATGCAAGAAGAAAGGCTCCAAAATTTGCATATCTACTAGCGGTGCCGTTGGGGTCCACTCGTTTTCCATCATCGTGGTTCCCACCGGGCGAGAACCACTTCCACTTCCTCCGTTGTTTCCACGAGTGTTCACCATTTGCTGATTGCTCCAAGGTTTAGAGACGAGAGGGAAACAAGAATAGACAAGTAGTAGAGTAACTTATGTAGGGGTCAAAGGTGTAACAAAAAATCCAACTTTATTACTTTATTAATAACTGGGTATGGTTGCTCACAATGCCTAAGGGCCATGCAACACATACCAAACACTCACAAGCATGAAAGAACCAAATCGAACTAACACTGTGGAGTCTAACGCCTCTAAGGGTGACTCTTATTCTAGGACACGACTCAACGCAGGAGTCTCAACTGCTAAATCTAACGCTCACACCTCGAGCCATCCCCCATGGGAACTTCCTGCAAGGGTACATCAAGCGCAGCGTCTTGCGGCATCGGCGCAAAGCGATCGTCGTGCCCCTCGACAACGGTGGCTGACGACGCAACGTCCTCCTCTGGCTCTGGCTCTGGTTCCAGCTCTGGCTGTGGCTCTGGCTATGGCTCTTCAGGGTCTGGGTCATGTAGCTCCAACACTAGCTTTGGCTCAGTTCAGACAAAGACCATCTCCACCACTTGACCCTCTGAATAGAGTGAGCTAGGTACTGAGCCTCCCGCACTGTGTGTCCTCACCTCTGTGACCTCGTCGCGGGTCCTCTGCAGCTCCTAGACCATCTCACAATAGCGTCCTCTCCGGGCGGCGACATATCTCGCCAGTGGGTGATCGTGGCGCCCTCCTCCACTATCGGCTCCGGCCAGAAGTGGTTGTCTCGGTGCGAGATGGTGACGAAACACAAGGTTCTCTGCAACTCTCTGGAGTAGGTACGAGCAATCTGCCTCATCGCCAGACGCGATGTCTCCTGGATCCCAGCATTGAACGAAGACCTCCTGACGGTGATGCGGATGGGACGACTCGCCCTCGCCTCTCTCAAGCGTAGACCGTGATCTGAACATCCCAGCGATGTCGAGTCCGCCCGCACTATGGTGGTCCCCAGAGATCGGCTCGTCGAAACCTCCGAGCAGCTGCATCACACACCATAGCTCAAGCGCACTCTCTAGTGCGCTCTCCAAAAGAATAGATCATCTTCATCTGCCAAAGGACACTCACGTGAGAATTCAGCAATTTTAAAACAAAGTGAGAACATGAAAAATTCAGCAAGAGGTATGAAAAGAGAGAAGGGGTGAGTTGAGAATTCGTTCATCATCTTGACACATTTTAACTTTTAGAAAATAGTTTTATCCTCACTACGACCATTCTAACTAAGGGCCATCCCCTACAACAAGATGGCTCGATATCATTTTGTCGGGATCCGAATATACAAATTCGACCTCTATGTATTCAGCACTAGTCCAGATCACGCTTAGTGCACACAGCCTCAACATCGGACAAATCACACTATATCCAATCTAAATAGTAGAGTACTTAAATTAAATAATCAACCGTTACTCGACCTTATGGTCAAGTTACAAAAGTACGCCTCCACAGTATAAGTCTTAGTAAAATAAACAAGTGCAATGAAATAAAATAAACTCGTGGCGCCAACCAATTTGCCATAGGCAAATCGATCGCTCGCTTCCCTAGTTTGTCGGCTCCTCCTCTAGAGAAGGCGTTGCTTCTTCTTCAACTGAGGTTGTGTTGTTGAAAGGGTGAGTACTTTGAGCACTCAGCAAGTCATGCACATAATGTAATTCTAATATTCTACATGCATGGCTTATTACAAGGCTAAAGTTCATTTGCAACAAAGCAATCTTGATAAATACAATAATAGATTGTAAAGCAGTAAAACACTAGTAAAGGTAATAACTTTCACAAATATTTCACAAGTAAAGCATTTCACAACATAAGTCAAGTTCATCAATTCCAACCCAAGTATTTTCCATAAACCAAGTTATTTTCATGAAAGTCTAACCCTTGATCAGAATCACCGAGCAATGCTCAATACCATGAGCACGGCTATTCAATAGGTTGTATACTTTGCAAGAGGTTATACACTTTACCCACAAGATACAATCAAACGCCACAAAGGCAAGTAATCAGAATAAAGCCTTTCCAAAGATCCGTTTAAACCCAAAGATCGCTCGCTAAGGTTTCAACATCAAGGGATATACCTCCACAACAGGCCCCTCTCTTGCGCCATGTGAGTTTTCACTCGACACCGAACTCACACCACCACGACAAGACTCAAAGAATAGATTTCACAGTTTACTCAGCTAGGTCCGTCCCACTCCGAAACTTGTGGTCCGTCCCACTCCGGAACTTGTGGTTGTATGAATGACTCAGTTCAAATTCTTGCAAGGTTAAGTCCTTAGTTGACCGAGGCAAGACTAACCAAAAGTTCATCACGTCAACATGTCATAAAACCAAATGCGACCGCCCAATTGCTACTCTTGGCCCACCGAAAACAATCTTTCCACTTGCCTCAGTCTAAATCACTTTCCCACCCCAGTCCGTTACCAAGCACCACATGCCATCATCAACTCAATAACACATGTCACATTCCCAAAAACACATTCCATATCTCATTAAGTCAATATTAACTTTAATATTCCAAAATCATGACAAATCTACATGGCGGGGCTAAGCACACTACATACGGCCTAATCAACCCATGTTGGCAAATTATTAATGTCCAACTATTAATCCACAATCTAGGGTGACAAAGGATTCATGGCCTACAATTATATACGATAAGGTGGCATACAAAGAATTAGGCATTTAACTAATCCTTAATTTATTCAAAACCAATTCTATTAAATTAGCATGCAATAGTTTCAATCAATATAATTTTCAACAGTAGGTTCAACTTGATCAAACATAACTTGCCTTCAAAAAGTACTGGTTCTAGTTCTTGAGCTTACTCCTGCGTCAAAACTTCTCCTTCGAAACCTTCGGGCACCTCGACATCTACGCGTAACGTAAATAAATGACAATAAATAAATAAAACAGAGAGCAACTCAAGTCTAAAATTTAAATAAAATTCATAAACAGAAAGAGCTTGATTTTACAAATTTTTAGAAACTAAAATCACTCAAATTGGAGTTAAAACGTAAAAGTTATAGCCATTTGAAGTTTGAAAATCCATTAAAAAGAATAAACCAAATTTCTTTATTTATTTCTATACGGGAAATTCGGAAATATGACATCAGCACGACGTCATGACCGAATTGAATTTCCACCGAATTATTTTTCTAAAAGAAAATCGAATTATTGCGCAAGCATGACGTCAGCCGGTCCATAGACCTGATCTGCGGTTCAGGTTTGGTCCACCGTGGACTCGGTCCATGGGAACAAAGGTTCTCGACATCGCGACCCATTTAATGACGCCAAGACGGCTTGGTCGGCTTCATCGATAGGCGGACCCACCATGACGCCAAGATGACGCCATTAAGACTTGTAACGCCGATCGATTCTCCCGCCACGCGCGCGCCGCGGATTGGCTCGGCCGGCGATCCGGGTCGTTTGCTCAAAATTCGACGACTTCGGATCCAATCTACCTCCAAGACGGATGAGTGCGACGCGACATGTCCCCGTGGAGCATGTGGCTCGATCTATGCCGCTCATTCCAGATCTAACGGTCCTAATTCGATCTAGTTGCAAATAACGGATCTAATCCTAACCGCCAAATTCGATCCAACGACTAAGAACAGATCTACCACCACACTATGCGAATCGATCCAAACCACACGATCTAGATCCTACGGTTCCAAATAGATCTATCCTAGGTCTAATCTGGGCCTTTAAATCTTGATCTAACGGCAGACATTAAATGAAAGAAGTTCTACATGATCAAATCTAATCCGTTCGATCTAATCCAACAGCTGAGATGAGACGGAGGGTTTTACTGTGGATCGGTGACACGGCAAGATCCGAAGCGTCGATGCACGATCGAACGGTCGGCGAAGCTTGACGGAGTGACGATGGCGCGGCGGCGGAACTTCACCGGAGCGGAGGAAGATGACGCACCCGACGGCGACTTGGGGCTTCTCCGACGACAAGAAGTGGCGCAGCTGGGGCGTCTCGGCATGGGCAACACGACAGAGACCCTGACACAAATGAGGGCCACCGACAATGCACAAGCAGAGCGGCGAGGAAGCCTCGAGACTCTGGCGAGTTCGTGCGGACGAACGACGACGTCTTGGGCAACGTGAGCTAGGGCAGAAGGTGCGGCACAAGGTGGAGTTTACGACACGTGCGGCGACGCATTAAATATAAGGCCTGGGCGTCTGTGCCATTGCGGGAAATGCGGAGGAGTCCGCGGCGGCGGTGGAGTCCGACGAGGATATGGGATGGCGACATGGCCGCATCTTGTGCGTACACATGGGCACGATCTGACGGTAGAGAGCACGGGGCGACGTGGCAAGACGCAGGCCTTCGGATCCAAATCGCACGGCGGGCGCTTAGGGTTTCAGAAGATGGGCGCGACAAAGACCTACCAAAGATCGTTCACTCTGCTTTTTAAATCCTTTTCAAATAAAAACAAATCCAAAAAATCAAATAAGCCGAAATAAATAGCAAAAAATTCACAAAAATCCAGAAAAAATCCAAAAAATAGCTTGAGATAAATAGAACCCAAATAAAATATTTTTAACAAAATATCATTAATACTTTGCTTAGAACAATTGAAAAAGCAAGGCTCAATTAGATTAAATGCTAAAAGAATTAAATAAATTCCAAAATTTCAATTAAATCAGGAAAAAGGCACAATAAATCCAGAAAACAAAATTTGGGATGTTACAAACAGGTGGATGTTGGCCAACAGCGAGTTCTGTACTCCCTTTGGGTGCGAGCACAGCTTGGCACATCTCCCTCAACTTGTGGATCGAGTGGAGAGGGGGCGCGGGAACCCTTGAGGAGTGTATGTTATTATGTGTTGATTTCTGGGTCAAATTGGTTGGGTTTTGACACTCAATTTTATTCATATGTGATTATCATTTTTACCATACTTCTCAGACTTTTGAGCTAACCTTGCCATTTGGTGACTAACCCTAACCAAACACAAGAGATTTTACATAAATTGCTTCTTGTAGAAAAATGCTTAGATTAGGGGGGGAAGAGAAGATTCCAGGACACTTCATAAAGAAAGACAAATAAGAGATAAAAAACATGTATTTTCTTAAGGAATTACCATGAAATTCAAAGGATATTTCATGGAATAGAGACTAGTATGCATACGTGACAAAAGAGGCCGGGGTTGACACGAGCCAGATAGCGCTCCACTTGGCCACCCTCTCTTCCTTACCATTTAAGCAATGAACACCTTCCTACATCACCTATAAAAGGGTACTGAGACCCAGTTTATAACATATGACAAGAAGAGATCAAAACCTAGGGTTTCATTCAAAGAGAGGAGGCGCACTGCCAAAGAGCCAACCCCACGCTACCTTCAACATCTGAGATGGGGTCCGCTTCTTCCTCCTATTCTTCTCCCACAACTTCCATAATGTATTCTCAAACCAGAAGTGAGTAAATTCATGCTTTTCCTCTGGATTCGGGGGATCTTGCAATGTAATTGACTTTCATTCTATCTATGATATGTTACTTATTCTGATCACTCTATTTGATATTTCCTTCATTAGATGATTATGAATTATCATCAAGTCGCTAGGTTGAGGCATGGTTCCTAGATTTGGTCAACCGATCCATATCAAATAGTATAATGCATGCAACACTAAGATTATCCTTATCACATGATAGGTGAACCGGTGAAAAAGGTGGCATTGTGTTGTAGGGTGAGAATGATCTTAGTCTAAGTATTCGATCATAGATCTACTTGTCAATTTGTTTACTAGAGAACCCAACCAAGGGAAGGACTTCCTCAAATTGAGAAAAACCTTAGAATCATCTCTATTTTTAGGTAGTTAGTTTTAATTAATTTTGTCCATTTGTCAAGACCCTCCCTTCAGGCGTGGAATACCTAAGGGTCTCATGTGTATATTGTACTAGTCCCATGATAGTGACTAGTACACATATTTACAATATTATTTTCATCACATCCATACACACATGGCTTAGAAATTTAAAACGTAGATATATATATATATATGATATATTGTTCTTATAATAAATGGGCAATTAGCCCAAATAAAATATAGCAGAAAGAAATTGAAGTAGTAAGGTCCAATGGTTTGCCTCAACCCAAAATCCATATGCAACCGACAAGGATTAAGACTTGAGAAGATTGTCACCATATTCTCTAGATACATGCGGTAAAATAAAAGTCATCGATGATCTTGGTTTCATCACCCTTGAATATCAACAAGTAAGGATGAGTACATTTTTACTCAGCACGACTAGTAGTGTATCACAATTATAAGTATATGCTTGGCTATGGCAAAGGAATGGCTATCCTACCATGTTATTTTGCAATTAGCAAGATTTAGTCAATAATAACAGTAGTATATTGCAAACAAAATTTGTAAAGTGCAGTTGACACGTATGTAAATAACAAGTATATAACATAAATATGTGTAACTCGCAATCCTCCTTGATTTTGATCATCAATCCATTTTTTGTCGCCCTGACATATCATCTGAAACAATGGCTACCACAATTTTTCCACACAAGTTTTTGTATAAAAATTCAATACTAACATAGTGTTAATTCACTAGAGCTGCTCTTAACCACAAGCACAGCTTTTCAAAAATACTTAACTCTACAGAGGTGTATAAATTTACATACAAGATATAATCAACTCTTGTTACCGCTATTTTCACACTTCCTTTGGCATATGGCAAAGAGATCATGACAAGAATCGTTACATCATTGACGAGGGCTGGGTACTCCTTGACCGACCGGAGTGCGGTCAACGGATCCCCATGCTCGGAAGGCCCCGATCACACTGGTACGCGACTGACGCCGACTCGAAGGCCTTGGCGTCCGAGCTCGCAGACCTCGACCTCGAGCTCGAAAGCGGGTCTCGCTCAAGCCCCGGGTCCGCCCTAGATTTCGGATCGCATTTGACCGACGGCTGCCGAGAGTGGGTCGGGATGACTCAGAGTGCGCGGTAAGTTCGCGGCGCTTGCCGCCCTCAAGGTGCACGAAGGTCCCTTTTCCGAGGATTGCTCCCCGTTGCTATGCAAAGGAAGTATAAAGACCAAGGACGATGAGCTCCAAGGACGAGAGGATAACACAAAGACACACGGCAAAAAGCTAGGAACCCCATTACCGCCTTTGAGTTGTAAACACCGCTCAGACACCAGATAACAAGAATCACCACCATGAGGCGATCGAGTATTGCTTTTACCTTCACAGGCTCGAACCAAGATAAACTCTTGTCTCGTGCTCGTTGTCGCCTTGTTCACCATCACCGCGATCGATTTCCTTCGCTCGAAAGCGTAACGCAATGTCCCATAAACTCTCTTACCCCTATCTCTTTTCTTGCGTTGACGATCCCGATCATCGACAATGGGCGCCCACCGTGGGGCCCGATTGTTTTGTTTTTTCGCAGAACGACACCAAGACTCTGTGAGCATGGCGCCTTCATCGACGGATTTTCCTCGTGCACGGACTCCGATTCCGTTCTCGTTCACACTCACCGCCGCCGAAAGCAAAGACGCTCGTGGCGACGGTCAAGGCGCCGAGGAAGATGCGGATGACCGTGATCCGCAGACTCGAAGACGCCGCCGATGGTGCAAAGTTGCCATCAACCAAGCTATAACAGTTTCTCCGGCGGAGGCCCAGAGAAAGCTAGCACGCTTCGAGCCGCCAGCTCCCTCCTACCGGGGAGCGCCTCCGCGCTATCGCCCGGGTCATGGCTGACCCCGATAGGGCGAGGTCGGAGCTCTTTGGCCGAAGCTCGCCAAGAACTCGACCGGCTGCGACCGAGGTCAAGGCCCGCAAGATCGGGTCAAGACTCGGGACCCGCCCCGAGAAGTAATGACAACACGCCGCTACCGCCGACGCGTCGTACACCTCCTCGCGAGGGTTAGCCCCAACAACGGGTTCGGGATGAGGCTTTGACGCAGACGCGCCGACGTCCCACGGGCACCGCGCCAACCAGACCAGTTCGAGCTAAGCCGCCCGAAGTCGACGAAGCAGTTCATGCGACCTCTCCGACATTTCGCCCAGCGCCGCAGGTCCAGATCGCCAGGTTACCAACCAGTGATTCCTGCTTCGCACCATGGTCGCTCCAGCGGAGGTCGGGCCCGGGCAGCCTCGACCAAGTCCCAAGAAGAAGAGGGATCTCGCCGGCGGCGACCATGACCTACAGACTGTCCCGCCTACGGCCAGATGGCGACTCGACGGTTCGTCACGTGTGGTGGCCAATGGTTCAAGCCCGCTACTGATCGAGCGCTTCGACGACCAAGAATCTGACGAAGTTCTGCCCATCTATTCGACCGCTATCCCGGGCGGCGAGGGGACGAGCTCGTGATGGCGAACTACCTCCCGACCGTCCCGACGGGCCGCTTAGACTGCTTTTTAATCGGCCGCTCCTTCAGTCGTGGGCGCCAGATCCAGAGCGCCCTACGCCCAACTTCCAGAGTTGCTACGAGCGCCGGGCAGGAGAAGGACCTCGATCGTGGTCATCCAGGAAGAACGAACCATCATATGACTTCGCAGGCGGCGATTCATCCGCACAAGGAACCCGATCCCGAGCATTTCGACGAGGCCGCCATCAAGGCCTTCAAGTTCGGGTCCGTGATCGACGCCTCACCAAGACTCGAGATCACCTCGAGGCTCGCCGTCAACAAACTATTCCGCATGGCGAGCGACACGCGGATGCGACGATGCCGCCCGCTGAACGCGACTACGTACTCAAGGTAAGCTTGGTCTCAACCAAACAGAGGCCGCCCGCCCAACCTGTGGGCGCCGACCAAGGCACCACCACCAAGAAGCGAAAGCGCTTGATCGCAGAGGTGGCGAGGGCTACCGCGTAATCGCTCCTACGGATGGCGGCCATGAGGTCCTCGAGGTCCGAGGCCAGCTCGGGAGGACTCAAAGCTCGCCAAGGTCGCACTTCCGACCACACCAGCGAAGAACCAAATTTCAGCAGAGGGCTAACGTGCCGCCCCGACGACGATGCTCGGCCGGGGCCGAGGACGCGCGATATGACGTAATCAAAGTTCTCGCTTATTCCACAGTATGCCGCCACGACCGCGACCGCAGGCTCGCGTAAAGCCGGACGCTTATGATGGGCGGGGAGAGATGCCGGTTCCTGGCGATGACGACTACCCACCGAAGTTAGCATACGCACGGAGCACGATTTACCTCGACTTGAGTTCCAGCAAAGGCGAAGCCGGATTGATGTCATCTTCGGTGGCTCGTCACCTATCACCCAGCGCGAGGTCAAGGCCGCCAGACGGACCATCTACCAGTCGCCGCCGAAGCCCGCCGAACAACCCCGCAAGTGGCTGGGCAACCATCGCTTTCTCCAGAGGATGCTCTCCTGTATGGCTCGAGACCTAAAGATCGCTTTGGTCGTGACTTCACCATCAAGAATACCGCGGCCGGTCGTGGTCATGGTCGATGGCGGCAGCTTCTTAACTTGTCGCAGTGAGCGCCGACCGGATGCGCATTCCCTGGCCGAAGGTCAAGAGCATCGCCATACCATTCTTCGATAGTCCCCGAGCTCGACCACCCCCTTGGGGCAAAGTTGTCTTGCCCGTCCACCTTCGGGCGGCTCGATAACTTCAGACGAAATGATCACCTTCGAGGTGGTCGAGGGTGACCTCCGCATAACGCCATCCTGGACGGCCAGCCTTTGGTCAAGTTCATGGCGGCCAACCATTATGGCCATCGGCATGAAGTCGCTCGTCCCAACGGTGTCATCACCGCGCGAGGTGACTCCATAAGCGGGCGATGGTCATGGAGACCAAGGCCTTGGCCCTCACCGCATGTTGCTCCAAAGACGTCCGGAGGCGACGACGAACAACGCCATGAAGGCGGCAATCCAAATTTAGTGGGGAAACGAAGGCCAGGCCGCCGATGAGAGTGACCCACCAAAAGGCCCACATCTTGCCGAGCCGAAGTTCCAATAGGAACTCGAGCTCGCCACTTTCCTTCAAGGCCAACAAAGGCATATTTGCTTGGGAGCCCGCGACATGCTCAAGGCCCCGAGGGAGGTGATCGAGCACAAATTGCAGTGTGGGTCCGGCTCGACCAGACGCTGAAAGCCGCAACGCTTCCCCGGAGAAGGTCGCAGCCATCAAGGAGAACCTTGACAACCTCTTGAAGGCCGCTTCATTCGTGAGATTAACTACTCCGAGTGGCCGCCAACCCGGCCATCGTGCGTATAGGGAGGAAAGTGGAGAATGTGCGCCGACCATACGGGTTGAACTCGCTTGTTCAAGCGACAACTTCCGCTCACAAGATCGACCAGATCGTGGACTCCACCGCTAATGCCAAGATGCTTAGCTTCTGGATGCTTACTCGATATCACCAGATCAAGCCGGTGGTCGATTTACTTTAGAGCAAGACTTCTTCATCACGCCTGCTCGCACTTATTGCTATACGACCATGTCATTTGGTCAAGCGCAATGCAGGGCCACCTTTCAACTACCGATGACCAAGACTTTCGAGCCCCAGACGGGCGGAACCTTGAGGTCTACGTGATCTACATCATCACAAAGCCCCGCCGAGGACGCACCACGCTCGGGATCTCGAGGAGACCTTCGCCAACCCGAACAAGCGCAAGATCAAGCTCAACCCCGAGAAGTGCGTGTTCTGCCAAGGCCCCAGAAGGTGCTCGGCTATATGATCGGGCTCGGGGTTGGTCCAAACCCTAAAAGATCGAGGCGACGAGAAGATGGCACCCCGACCTCGATCAAGCAGTGCAAGTTCATCGCCGCATGGCGCCTCAAGAAGTTCATCTCGAGGCTCTGAGAGCGCGGACTCCCATTCTTCCAAACCTTGCGCAAGCATCGGGCTTCGAGTGGACTCCAGAGGCCCAAATGATCCTTCGACGACCAAGGCATACCTGCTGCCCCCACCCTCCCTACAACGCCACAACCCGTGAGAAGTTACATTTATATCTCGCGCCACCCCCATGCCGTTAGTGCCGCCTCGGTGGCGAACGGGGTCTCAAAGAAGACCCCATTTATTATGTCAACGAGGTCTTGCACGGCCCGGCGAGCGCCACCCGCAGTACGGTTGTTATACGCCTCTCATGGCTTCGCGAAGCTCCCAGACTACTTTCAGCAAGACTCGTGGTCGCCCCAAGCAGCTTCCCCGCCGGGACATCCCGAGGAACCCGGAGGGTGGCGACGACCGCTAAGGGGGCCATGGAACTGGCGGCGTTTCGACGCCTGTGTCGTGGGCGCCGCACGACCATCAAGTCGCAAGTGCTCGCGACTTCGTGGTCGAGCAGACGCCGCAGCCCGCCTCCCGAGCTTCAGTCAAGAGGAGAAGCCCTGGTCATGTTCTTCGACGGCTCGAGGTCCTTCAAGCGCCGGAGCCGGGATCCTTATCCTCACCACGCGCATAAATTGAGGTACGAATTGCTTTGGCTTCCCAAATACCAACAATGTGGCGGAGTACGGCCTCTTGGCCGGCTTACGAGCCTTGCAAGGCTTTTACGACGCCGATCGGTCGTGAAGGGCGACTCCCACTGGCCATCAACCGCTCAACAAGGACTACCAAAGCTTTCGAGACTCGATGGCTAAGCACTCGCCGAGGCACGCAAGATGGAGAAGTGGTTCCGTAACTGGAGCTCAAGCACATCCTCAGAAGGACAACTCAGCACGGATCGCCTCTCCAAGCTCGCTCCTCCGACGACATCCCACCCGACGCCATCCTCGAGACGCCTGGTGGCCCTGGCTAATCTCCGACCACGAGGTCACGCCGCCATGGTCGGCGGTACTTCTCCCGGCCGAGGCTATCCACACTTCTTGCTCGGGCGACTGCCACCCGACCCTACCGAGAGGAGCGGATTGCTGCCGGGCGGGCCTATACACGCTTGTCGAGGGAGAGCTCTACAGATGCAATGTTTCCGCCCCGACACGGCATCTCCACGGAGGAGGGTGGGTACCGCTGCATGACATTCACTCAGCCTCATGGGGCACACTCTTCAGACAGACAATGGTCGGGAAGGCCTTCCGCATGGGTTACTATTGGCCCTCGCGCCAGATGCTCGTGATATCGTCTGCACCGCCGAGCCCGCCAATTCCACGCCCGAAGTCGATCAACCCGCCTACGCTTCCTGCACCATCCGGTGGCCACAGGGTCTTTCGACTGGGCCGGACATCCTCGCCCTTTTCCTCAAGCACCGGGAAGAAGTTTCGTTTCGTCAGTTTATTAACCTTCACCAAGTGGATAGAGGCTGAACCGTCTCACCATAACTACTCGGGGGCGCTCATTTCTTCCGCTTGTTCGTGGTCACAGTGCACGGGTTCCATGCAAGATTATCACCGACAACGGTACTCGCTTTCAATGAAGTTGTTCTAGGAGTTTTGCGAGAACTCGGCATTAAAATCGCTTCGCTTGCGGCTCACCCCAGAGCAACGGAGCAGAGAGGAACGCCAACCAAGCAAATCGCCCAGTATGCCAAGAAACGAGTCGCAGATGAGCTCGACCGACACGGTAAGGCTCGGTGGACGAATCTCCCACCGCCCTATGGTCTATTCAGACCACAACAAGCCGAGCCACAGGTCCACACCCTTCCACTGTGTTCGCACCGGCCGCCCCGCCTCCCGGTCACTGGCTCGCCAGGTCACTTTGGTCGATCAAGTCGACTTGAAGGCCGAACGGCCTCGACCTCACCGCAGAAGAAGTAAGATGTCGAGCAAGATCGCACGATCAACGACTACTCCAGAACTCTTCGCAGACATGCGCCCTTGGCCAGACGACCTAGGAAGCTCCTTGTTGGGGACTTAGCCCCGAGGCGGATTCAGAGCTCGCCCAAGACCAACAAGTTATCCCTGCAGGGAGGGCCCCATAGAGTTGTTTCAACAGACGCACGGGCTTACTCGCTAGCGATGCCCGACTAGAGAGCTCTCTAGCTCGTGGAATATAGATCGCCTTCGAAGTTTTATGTAAACCCTATGCCTCAAATTTCAATAAAGTCGGTCTTTCACTTTTTATGTCCGCTTCCACCGATGTTATCGCTATTTTTTTTCGACGGTTCCTCGCTTTGTTTTTTTTCAACACGACCTTCAGGCGCAAACACATTCGCTTCGTCTAAGCGACGCAGTTTGACGCTCACCGCCAAATAACGAGCTAAACGTAGTTTAACCTCTTCGCAATCTAGTTTTCCTCGTGCTCGCTCGAGCCGAGAACCTCGCCGCTTAGCCGCCGCTACGATATGCATGGTCGCAAGGACCGCTCGAGCACTAACGATGTCCGCTTCGCCTTCTTCGCTTTTGCGAATTGTTTCTCCATTTTGCGTCGTGGCCTTCGCCTATATTTAAGTCTTGTGCCCGAGGCACGCTGCCGCCGACCTCGGCCCAACGGGCCGGGTAAGGCCACCCTATCGGCAAGACGACCCAGAAAGCACGGAACGGCTAACAAGCAAAGCAAGAAAGACCTCAAGTATCCCCTGCTACGGATTTACAACAGAACGAGGTTTCTTTTGTACACCAAAAACAAACCACTTTTGTTAGTACATTCCTTGCTCTTGATGTTTCTTTATTAGTCGCACCATCTCGCAGTGCTTTTCCTCGCCGAGCTGGGCCACTTTTGCCTTCGTGGTTGCGATCTCACCCCGAGCCGAGGGCTTGTTGGGAAGCATCCATGGCTCGGCTGTCGCTCGCTCGAAGCCGGGCCAGGCACTTTTCGCCGCTTTACCGACGCGGCTGAAGCTTTTTCGAGCCCGGGACCTTAGTCCCGCCCAAGGGGCGACCTTACGGAGCTTTCTCCAAATACCGACTTTGACGCTGCTCGACCTCGAGCGCTTTGGTGGCATCGCTCGAGCCCCTCAAGCTCGAGGATTTTGGCCTGCCTGGGACGCCTCGCCCTAGAATGTGCATGTTCAAGCTGCCCTCTCCGTGTCCTTGACCTTGGCCCGCTTTGCTTTCAAGTGTCTTGTTGACGCCTCCCAAGTTCCTCCTCGAGCTGGAGTATCTTGGCCTTGAGCTCGAGTCGATGCCTCCGCTGAAGCCTTCTCCGTGAGCCTCGATCTTGGCCCGCCACCGAGGCTGCGGGTTGAACGCCAAGACGCCTCGCCTCCACGGCCTTAAAATGAAGTCGCTTTGGAGACCCTTGTCCGCCGAGTTTTCCTCGTGGACTATCTCCTCGCGCCTCATCGCTTACGAGATCATCGAGTTTGGGCCTTCGCCGAGCTCCCCTCGCCGACTCAATGGTCTGGACGAGCCGGTCAAGGCCAGCCTCCCCAAGGCCCACTACGCCGAGGAGACCCTCAAGACGACAAAGATACTCTTGAGGCCTTGTAGCCCTCGAGAGGCATGGTCGATCACCTTCACAACGGAAAGGGTGGCCCAAAATGAGAGGGGACAAGGAGGTCGATCATGAGCCACGGTCGGGCGGAAGACCTCACTCGCCGAGTCGCCTCCAGCGTGGTGTGAAGTCCTCACGGCCGCCAATACGATCGCGAGGGATCTCCTCCTCGCCAACCGCCATGCCGGCCGGATCGACCACGCCACCGATGGTGCACTTGGGCCGGACTCGAGTCTCGCCTCGGGCGGCTTGGTTATCCGCCTCCCGGGTTAAGGCCGACGGGAGGACATAGCGCAGAGCTATCCTCGATCTCCACGGCCGGGTCCCGCTGCCTCCCGGCCAAGGATGGCAATGATCCGCCGGATTCCCGACCTCGGGTTCGGGTGCCGCGCCCGCCGCACAAACGCTACCGGGAGGCTCAGGAGCTTATGTCTGACGCCTTCGTGACCGGCGGAGTCATGCCTCGGCGCCGGGCGATCGGGCTGGTGGGGTCTTGGAGGCTATTTCAATCGTGGCCTCAAGGCCCCGAGTATCCTCCTCACGGGCTTGAAGCCCGCCGACAAGATCAGGCCGTGGGCCTCGCCTGTCAGAAGTCCATACGACCGCTGCTCGCTTTTCGGACGAAGTCGCCGAGCCCTTGTAGAACTCACCGACCAAGGGCTGGCCCGAGAAGTGCGTGTCCCACGACGATCGCGGGCGTGGTACCACCAGCTCGGCGCTTCTCCTCGGATTCGACTCGCCGACGACAACACCCATCACAAACGGGCAAGTTTCGAGCTCTGATGCTCGAGGTCCGCGATCAAAAGCATACACTAAGCCGTAAAGATACGGCGGGCGCGCATGCACAGGATGCCAGGGCTTACCTGGTCACCGCCTCCTCGCCAAGGTCGCCGAAGGTCTTGCCGCCTGATGTTGAGGGGCGCCACGCTTATGCTGCCTCGCGACCCGAGGTCTCTGGTCCGAGCCGGCTCAGATCACCCGCGCACAAGGCGAGGGCTCTGCTCGAGGCTCGGGGTGTACTCGAAGACCTAGCGGCGGCGGCACAAGCTACACGAAGGAAACTCACAAAACGGCAAGGCGCGAGGAAACACAAGCTCGGGGCTCGACCGTAAGGGCCCTACCATGGCACGGTCCCCCACTCGACATGGCGCTTTCTTCCGCTCGCTTGGTCCGACCGTGGAGGTCGCTTTTCCTTTTTGCCCTCGCCCCACCGGCAATGGAGCATCCTCCTCGCCGTGTCCAAGAACTCCCGATGGGCTCACAGACGAGCGAGGCTCGTGAAGGCTCGTGGGTATAAGACTCGAGCGGCTTGGTCGGTGACCTACCTCGTTCTTTCGACGGAGTACATTCTTCGACGGGTTGCCGATAACGATTGTCGCGCCGCCTTCCCGAACATCTCGACCATCCCAAGCGAGACCCAGATTCTTTCTAAGACAAAGAAGACAAGCTACCGTCAGAGAGGATCGGAGGGTGTGTGCAAGCCGACCTTAAGACAAGAAGACTTACTAGACGTGTCTCACGGGTAGCATCATCGAACCCCGGATCTCAAGAAGGGTGCTCCTCCGCCGAGAGGAGACACGCGTTCCGCAGAAATCGCTGGCGATCGCCGCTCATAAGACCGCTGGGCGCAGATATGGATGAGGGCGATGGCCTCCTCGCCGACTCGAGGTCGTCCCGACCGAGTCTCCTTCTTGCGGTTGGCGATGGGGGTCCTTCAGACACCAACGTCCCTGCCTCGCCTCTTCGTAGAACCAAGAGCTCGCTCCACGGCCGAGGGAATCCCGGTGAAACTTAGGAAGGCCCACTTGAGCCCCCCCGCCGCCAAGTAGAGGCAATGACCACGGGTCCTTCCTGAGCGGAAGAGACCAAGTATCGAAGAAGAGCGAGGGGTCTGGAGAATCCCCAGAACCCTCGCATAGATGGGAAAAGATGGTGAGGAGAAGAACGGAGTTTGGCACCGATTGATGAGCTCGATGTCGCACTGGAGAGGACCTTCGCGAGGAACTCACTCTCCCGGTCCGCAAGCCAAAGAGGACATAGTGCTCTTGCGCATAATCTCGTGTTCTTGGGCGCGGCTCGGTCTCGCGTGTTCTAAGGGCATTCGCCATACAACGGGTCCAAAGAATTTCAGGGACTCGAGCTCTCATCTCGAGTCCCACAGAGTGCTCCTTCCTAACTTGGTCATGGCAATCGCCCTGGTTTGGTCTGAGGGAGAGAGGAGGACCTTGCGGGCGAGAGGACTTGGAAAACGAAGGGCTCAAGGGCGAGCTTTTCTTGTCAAGATGTGGCGCTGATTATGAACCGCAACACGGTAAAATCCAGTCCACTGGCGCTTAAAAGGCGTGCAACTACGACTTGACGACCGTGATTAAGGCTTGGCTACGGAGTCGAGACGCCACCGTGCCCACCAACCGCTCACATCCGCATTCAACATCGAGAAGTCCAAGGTCGCCAGTGTCGAGGCCAAGAGACTTGCCTTGTGGTCTCCGCCCGACCTCACCAAGGAGTCAAGACCTATGAAGGTTTTTTTCGCCTCAAGAATAAGGCTCGAGGTCGCCCCGAGGGTTCCTCGACCTAGAGCCTCGGGGCTAGCCGACGAGGGCTGGTACTCCTTGACCCCGGAGTGCGGTCAACGGATCCCCATGCTCTAAGGCCCCGACCGCGACTGGCACGAGATCGACGCCGACTCGAGCACGGCGCGCGCCGAGCCTCGGCAGACCTCTCGACCTCGAGCTCGAGCGGGTCTCGCCAAGCCCCGGGTCCGCCTCTAGGATTTCGGATCGCATTTGACCGACGGTTGCCGAGAGCGGGTCGGGATGACTCAGAGGCGCGGCAAGTTCGAGGGCGCTTGTCGCCCTCAAGGTGCACGAAGGTCCCTTTCCGAGGATTGCTCCCGCCGCTATGCAAAGGAAGTATAAAGACCAAGGACGATGAGCTCCAAGGACGGAGGATAACACAAGACACACGGCAGCTCGAGCTAGGAACCCCATTATCGTCTTGAGTTGTAAACACCGCTCAGACGCCAGATAACAAGAATCACCGCGAGGTGATCGGAGTAGAGTTATTACCTTCACAGGCTCGAACCAAGATAAACTCTTGTCTCGCGCTCGTTGTCGCCTTTGTTCACCATCATCGCGATCGATTTCTTCCTTCGCTCGAAAGCAGAACGCAATCGTCCCATAAACTCTCTCGACCCTATCTCTTTTCTTGTTGACGATCCCGATCGTCGACAATCATCTAGACCTAACTTTCCATCAGACTAATCATGTTTGACCCTTGCTATGGTGGTGGAAATAAAAATTCTTATAGACATAATATCAATGACAATACACCCTGTCATAACTATCCCCCAATAACAAGGCATACACCATTGTATCAGCAAGCATTATTCCAATAATGTCTACACTACTCCAACCCTGTGAGGGCACCCCTACGAGCAAACCTACCCGGAATGCCCATACTACTCTAGCCTTCCAATATGTAAGCTAGTCCTAGACAACTTAATAGGTTAAGACTACCCCATAATAGCACTTGTGGTTACATGGATGTCTTGGATTTTGCTGCACTACATTCGGTCCTTAATCAACCCGAGTGAGAGCTTCCCCTACACTACCAAGTTCATGCACTTCATATATTATATAAATAGCTTGCCTGCATCAAAACCTCATTTTTAGTTTTGATTTTATACAAAAATAATAGAGATAACCCCTTTGAAACATGTCAAAATTCCATTCCCAAACAAATGTTTCAACCATTCATTTGTTCTTCCCAAATCTAAAGCATAGCTATGCATGTGCATGTAATCGAATATACCCACAGTTGGCATTGGTTCATGACTAACCCCTACTTTATGGATTTCAAGGGTAATGTTACGTAATAATTAGGGAAGTTCCATGTAGCAAGTAGGATTATCTACTGATACCCACAATATAGCATTTTTTTACTGAAAGTATATGCATGCATACATAAATTTGTAAAACAATATAAATTAAATTAAATAATAAGATCAATTTGGTCAAGGGAGGTTCTTGCCTTGCTCGTTGAGTTCTTGAGTTGGTTCAAGGTTGACGAGGTAGGTTTCTGGAGCATTAATATCTACATGCAGTATACTATAAAGCAATGATAAGAATCAATAAATTCAAATAGAGAAAAATTCAAATTTATTTGTATAATTAGAAAGATCATGATTTTAGAAAAATTTAGAAACTAGTTTCACTCAATTTGGGGTTTATTTGCAAAAATTATAGCCATTTGAATTTAAATTGGCTGAAAATTTTCTAAAATAACAAAGAAAGTGACATCGAAGGCATATTCCGGGAAATTACACTTCCTTACCAAGAAGACAAATTCCCTACTAACCTAAAAGCTTATTTCTCATTTTTGGGTTTTTACTCAATTTTGCAGAGACTGACATGTGGGGTCCACAATGGCTCATGCTTAAATCCCAATTTTAATTACAAATTAGGTTATTAATTTTACCAAGGTCCATATGTTAGTAACTCAATTTTTAAAACTTGGTTTTAAAAGCAAAACTGACGGGTAGAGCTAACATGTTAGCGATTGTGTGTGAGAGAGAGCGATGTGAGTGACTGACAAGCGGGTTTTGCTTGTCAGTGACTCAAAACAGAGTGGCATGTTGGGTGAGACTGCAGGTGGCAAATAGTGGTGACTTGTGTGGTGATGATGGTCGGGATAGCAAGAGGGAGTGGAGGAGGTGCTCAGGGAGTAGTCAGTGGTGGTTGGGGACAACCGGCAAGGGCTGGTAGGGAAGGAAATGGGTGAGTGATGTTGCTAAATTGATGGAGGGGAAGCTTGGAGGAGGTTGTGAGGCCCTATTTTGTGGGTTAGGGGTAGTCGAAGCTCACTAGAGAAGCTTGGTGACAATGGCATGGTGGGGAAGAAGGTGGTCATGGTGGTGGTGTCCTCGGCAACTTGAGCTGAAAAGGAGCGGGAGAATGTGATTAGGGTGCACTAAGGGTGCTTCAACTAGAAGAATTTGAGAATGGTGCACTAGAGAGTAAGAATTGAATTTCCTTATGCTTGCTACTCTTGCGGGAATTGGAGCTCTTCAAGGATGCAATGGCGCCCGTATTCGGGGAGGATGAGAGGGGAGTTCTGCAAGGGTTAGGAATAGCCTGAGGAGCTCCTTAAATAAGCATAGGGGTGAGGCTCTAGGTTTGTGTCCATGAGCAATGTGCTGTGACCAAATGAAAAAGGGTGACGACGGCACGAATCTAGGCTTTCTCAACTTGTTTGCAATGCATGTGTCGGGACAGGAATTTCGAATCTGAACCCTCTATGTATAGCCATGATAGTACAGGAAAAACTAGCACACACAGTGGAAATAGTGATGATAACACAATCATATCACGAATCAAATAATATTAATTAAACAAAAAGGTATTAGCCTTATGGCCAATTATTACAAATAAGCTGCCACATGGCTTGAGTTCAATAAGAAGCAGCGCAAATGAAATAACAGCAATAAGATAAGCCCATCCATTTGCCCAATAGACAATCGATTGGGGTATGCATCCTAGTAATCCGGATCGCCGTCATCATAACCACAAGCATAGAACTCTTAGTCACCTTCAGCTCCTGCACACTTCTCTATGAAAGTTGGGATGTTGCAAGGGTGAGCACAAAATGTACTCCGCAAGTCTTGGAAACATAATACATGATAACTGCATGCAAGGCTAAATAATTGAAGGCATAATATAGCTCTTTTAGCAAAAAGCAAAGTTTAATTGCAAATACAAATAGTAATTTCACAAAGCATCTTTTGATCAAAATGTAATTGTATAATAATTGAATTTGAAATAACAACTAAATAGGTTCCAACCACCTGACTGGCTCCAAGCGCCAAACCACAACCCAAGAGTTTCATCCACTCACGAATTCCCAAACCATCATTTTCATTTAAAACAAAACCATGAAATCTACAATGTGCAAGTGTACCTTGCATGTCCTTGACTGTGGGCATGGCTACTTAAGGGTGTGTTTGGTTGCTTGATGAGGTTAGATGGGATATGGCCATCTAGCCTGATAGGGATAAAGCCATCCAAGTGCCTGTTTGGTTGGGTGGATTGGTTGGGTAGATAGGATCAGCTAATTTTTTGTTTGGTTGGATGGACGAGCCTTCCCCACCCCTAGCCACGCCTCCCCTCGTTCCCTATCGTCCCCTCTAGCCCCGTCGATCCTCCTACCGCACCACCCCTCCAACCGCGCTGCCCTTGCACCTCCTCCCCTCCAGCCGCGCTTCCTCCAGCTCCTCCTCCACTCCAACCGCACCGCACCGTCGTCCTGTCAGTTCGTGTCGCCACGTGCCTCCCCTCCTCAAGTAGCGCCGTGCCTCCCCTCCTGTCGCGTCGCCGTCCTACCATGCCACGCCTCCTGTCGATCTTCTACACTACACAGCCGTTCTGTCGGGTCACATTGTCATCCTACCGCACCTTGATCTCCCACGTCCCATCGCCCTCCAGCTACACGGGGGTGGATGAAGCCATCTGGCCTTTTTCTTGGGATGGATTCATCTGGCATCTGGGAGGAATATTCCCAAAAGCTGGATATCCCTAACCAACCCATCCATCCATCTAAACAATTGGATGACTCCAAATCCATGGATGGCTATATCCCATCCAACTTCATCCAAGCAACCAAACACCACCGAAGTAGTTTTAACTCTACAGAGTGTGTACAGCTTTACCCACAAGACATGATCGACTTTTTTTGCCATGCAATTAACACACTTCCTTTAGTGTGTTGGCAGAGAGATCATGACAAGGCCTTTATAATGTACAATCCCTCTATTAACCTCGCTAGCTAACGTTTCACCACAGAAGGTTCTATCCACCCAGTTATAAGCCCCCTCTTGCTCTATGTGGGGAAAAAGTGTCCCTATCTATTACCCACATTCCACTGATTGGCGAAGCCAATAACGAGATGCATAAATTAATTGGCCAGGTCTTACCCATATAGACTTATGGTTGTATGATAATGCTCGGTCTGTGGTAACACATGCTTCGGTTCTTAGTTGAATAGGTTGGAACATTCACTTTCAAGGTCTCATGCATCCAGCACCCACCAAACATCCACTCTGGTCTAAACCATTTTTCACTTTGTTTTATTTAAATAATACTAGCAATACCAATTGCCGCAACTTCACAAATAAGTTTAAACAATATTTGAAATGATTCCCATAATGGCATAATACCAAAAAGTTTAAGCTGGACTAAGCAATTCTACCGTCCGATGCTACCCTATTGGTTATCACCAAATAAAATAGCTAGTATCATCTAGGGTGACAAAGGTTTGTCATGATTAATATCAATGACGGTATAACAAACTAAAATTTAACTAAACCTTAAAACCATGTTTAAAGTGAATGAGGGTGTAACATCCCAAAATTTGGCTATGTTGAATTTTATAAGTTATTTTGAATTTTTCAGAATTTTTGGAATTTATTTGGATTTAATTGGAATTTCTGGAATTTAACTTTCTTCAAAAATTAATTAAATAATGAACAAGTTTTTGCAAAATATAAATGAAAATATTTTATTTGAGTCCAAAATGTTCAAAAATATTTTTTTGGAATTTTTCTAGAATTTTTCTGATATTTTAAGTGCCCCAAATAACTTAAATGAATTTTGGGAATTATTTTTATTGGAAAATCCCTGGAAAAAAACTGATGAACAGTAATAGGCCGAGCCCATTACTGTGCCGCCTCCCAGCCCATGCCGCACGGAACCCTAACGTCGCCGCTCGTCAACTGTCCGATCCACATCGGACAGCTGAGAATAACCGTGCCGCTTCGCCGCACCGCACCGTTCGATCAACGTCGCGTGGACGCTGCCGATGCGCCCACGTAATCGCTGTCGTTTCCACTGCCGCCGTCGTTGCCGGTGAGTAACCGGCGCATTGATTCGCCATTTAAGCGCGCACGTCGAGGCTATAAAGCTCCTAGAGCGTCCCGCCGGAGAGCCCTTCGCTTCCCGCATCAATTGCGCCACTTCACGCCTCCCGAGACTCGCCGTAGAGCCCTCACGACCTCGCCATAGTACCAAAGCGTCTCTGCCGTGTTTGCACTGCCTCCGGTTTGTCTCCGCCAACGTTGAGGCCACCGGAGTGACCCTCGCACCAAGCCGCGTCAGGAGCCACTTCCCGCACGAGCAAGACTATGCGCTTTCGCCACGACGCCATCTTCTCAACTCGCCACTCTACTCATCACGCCAATGCCGTAACTCGCGAGCTTCTCAACTGCTCGATCGTCATCCAACGCTTGAGGTAGCGCCACGTCCCTACATCTCTGTTCGTGCATGGATCTATTTTCAGCCGTTAGATCTTTGATGTACGGTTTAGATTAAGCCATGTATCCATTTAACAAGAAACCCCATCTTCATTTTCCAACCGTAGATTTTGATCTTGTGGTTCATATCTTGCCGCAGAGTTCGGTTAATCATAGCCGCGGATTTGTGGTTAGATTATAGGATTGAATTAATCTAGACCGCCGGATCGCATTTGTGCGGTTTCGATGCGTCCACGCGTCGCGCACTGTGGTAGCTATGTAGCCGATCACAACGCTGCGTGTTAGATTTAATCCGCCGCCGGTTTTGAATCGTGGTTTGATTATGCGCGCGTCTGGACCAGCTTCGCTGCCGACGCGTGTCGCACGGGAACAGAGGAGCCAGCGCAGCCACCGCTCTGTCGACGTCGCCGATTTGATTTCGATCGTTCTATCGTGATCCGATGGTCACGGTAAGCCCACGCGTTAGATTAAAATTGAAACGTCGCATTCATCTTGACCGTCCATTTTAAATCGGACAAACGAGATTAGATCAAGCCCTCGGTTGATAGTTCGTCGCCGCGTGTCATGACCAGATCGTGCCACGTGTCATGCTGATGTCATCAGTGGGTCCCACATCTCAATCATAGCACAGTAGATGCTGACGTCATGCTGGCGCAATAATTCGAATTTTCTTTAGGAAAATAATTTGGTGAAAATCTAATTTGGTGCTGACGTCATATTTCCGAATTTTTCATATAAACATAAATAAAGCAATTCGGTTTATTCTTTTTAATTAATTTATAAACTTCAAATGGTTATAACTTTTGCGTTTTAACTCCGATTTGAGTGATTCCAATTTCTAAAAAATTTTAAAATCAAGATCTATTTATTAGTGAATTTTATAGAATTTTTAGAGTTGATTTTTCTCTCTATAAATTATATTTATTGTGTGTATATAAGATTTGAGTAGACGTTGATTTGTCGGAGAGCTACGAGGGAGAATTTCTAGCACAAGACCTAGCTCCAGATCAGAACCAGCAGCTATTTGAAGGCAAGTTGTGCTTTGACCACTTTGTTCCTACGATTTGAAAATGTATTTTGCTTCAAACTATGCATGCTAAAAATGGATTTAAATAAATTGGGTGAATTAGTTAGATCAACCTATTTGTTATTGCCACCTTGTCATTAGTATTTGTATGCCATGATTCCATTTGATGCCCTAAGCTTGGTAATATTAGTTGGTTGATAATATTGTGCCAACACGGGAGGCTAGACCATGAATAGTTGCTTAGCCATGCAAATAACGTGAATGATCTTTTGAATACAAAAGCAACATTGACTAAAGAATTAGTGAATGCATTTTGTCAAAGGTGGAATGATGTTGGTAATGATGTTGGAATGTAAAGACCTGTGTGGTTCTACATGAAGGATGATTACGGGCATGTGTTGCACTGTTAAATAACTTGGGGTGGAAATTGATTTAGACTGAGGCAAGTAGACCGAGGCTTTGTGCCAGGTGGGCCTTCGTGGCAATTGGGAGGGTTGAGTGTTGTGAGGGTCAGTGTGCCAATTTGAGAGAAGGATGTCTTGCCTTGGTCGCTTAACCACTTCACCTTGCAAGCCTTTGACCCGTCTCTCGTGACAACCACATGTCTGAATGGGAAGACCTAGTTTAGTAGGATTCTCGATAACTCACCTTGATACCTCGGGGTGGCGCTACATGGGGTAATCAGACAGGGAGCATGCCTGTATACGCTTGGTACCCTATCCAACGTGTTCGCCGGTCCTATACTTCGACTCTAAGTGAGGGAAGTGATAGTGAAGGCAACCCGGAGAGGTTCTTAGGTTGAGCTAGAAGTCTCTGAAAGGCTTTGTTATGGTCTATCACTTGTGTGGTGAGCGACTGTATCTTGTGGGTAAAGTGTACAACCTCTGCAGAGTGTCAAAACTATTCGAATAGCCGAGTCCACGAATCGACAACGCCGGGATTACAAATAAGGGTAGAGTTTTGAAAATAAAATGGGGTGGAAGGCTGTGTGCCAGAGTTGGTAATGAAAGTTGATTAAGGATTGTGTGTCTAAAATTAGGTGTAAAACAATTTGGAAATTTATTATATTATTAAGGTTTTGCTGCTTTATATATAATAAATAGTAATTTAAAATATTGATGCAAAGCAAAATAACCAATTGAGCCATTCCTTTGTAACAAGCCATGCATGTAGTAATAGAATTGCATTCTGTGCATGACTTGTTGAGTACAGTGTGCACTCACCCTTGCGGACAACAATTTACCAGAGGAGGAGTCTACACCTGCGTGGGAAGAGGAGTTTACTGGAGAGCCAGAGATCTAGGGAGCAAGCCTCATCAGGGTGCCTGTGGTAGATTACGGACCATCACGAGGATTTATTTTCCACTGTTGAACTCTTGTTACCTTGATTAATGTAAGCCATGTGTGGCAAACTATTGTAAGGAGACCATAAGGTCGTACAACTCATTTATATACATGTTTGAAGTACTTTAATTATTATTCCGCTGTGTATGTTGTGGTACTTTAACCCTGTTTAGCCTGTGTGCACTAGCGTGATCCTGAACTAGTGCAGAATACACAGAGGGTCCGGATTTGCAGATTCGAGGCCCGACAGAGGGTATAACAAACTGGAATTTAATTAAACCTTAAGACCATGTTTAAAGTACATTGCATAAAAGTAAGCATGCATAATTTAAAACAATATAAGCATTTTATAAAATTTGGGATCAACATTTTCAAGGAAAACTTGCTTTCGGCCTCTTGCTGTCTCTATCTCTGTCTAATGATTCGACTGAGCTTCAATTGTGTCGTCTACATGCAAAACAAGAATAAATAAATAAAACAAATTCAAATAAAATCCAAAACTTAAAACCAATGGTACTGGGAGATAAAACAAGAATTTAGATAAATTTAAAATTTTGAATCACTGGAATCAGAGCTCGAACAAAAAAAAACGGGCTCTTGAATGTTCCTCGGATCAGAAAATCAGAAAAAAAAAAAAGAAAACGGCGGGTGACGTGGCGTAATCTGATTGGCTGGAATTTGGATTTTTTTGTAAAATTAGAAAAAGGATTTGGAAATTCACCGACATCGGTGATTTGGCTCACGGTGGACCATGTCCACAGAGAGTGGAGATGTCGACACGACAGACCAGCTGACGTGGAAACCACGCAATGGGTTAGGGCGGACATGGCAGCCAACGTGACTGCCATGCGGCTGGTGATGCGGCACGGGCGCGGGTGCCGAAGCGGTGCCAATTTGGTTGAATGTGAGGCAAAGCGACACTGAGGTGGTGCTAACACAAGTGGCGCATGGCGCTGACGTGCTCCAAAGGGCATCGGGCATGGCGTGATGCGCTGACAACAAAGATTGTAGCATGTCGAAGGCGAGGAAGACAACTTTTGCCGAGGCAAAAACATGATGAAAACTAGTGGGACTTGAGGCAAAACACAGGGCGTGACATGGGGAGAATGGCGGGACCATCAAATGCGGTGAAATCTCACCAGAGGCGATGAATGGCGGCAGGAAAGAGCTCGGAGCCGGCAGCGCTAGGGTTGAGCTCGGGGTGGCGCATAGGCGACGAATCTTAGGAAATAGGAGAGAGGGGCAAGGCGACAGCCTTAAATAGGTGCGGACCCCCATTAGACGAGCATGGATACAGTGGCAATGACTGCGAAAAAGGCGGCGATGGCTTCGCGGTTCGGCGCAATGTGGAGACAACGCGGCTAAGACTGATGGGTGGGCTGGCGCGTTAGTGGGCACGGGCGCGGGGATGGACCGTGTGAGGCTAAGCCGGAAGGAGCGGAGCGACGGACCCGGTCGGGAGAGGGAAATCGGGCCGGGCAACGGGGAGAAAGAAGTGAGCTGCGCGGGAGAGAAGGACCGGGCCAGATGGTGGGGAAAATGGGCCAGCGCACAAAAAACGGCCCACACAGAGAGATGGAAAAGAAAATGGTTTTTTCTTTTAAGAAAATTAAGAAAAGCCAAAATAAATAGCAAATAAATTAGAAAAAATCCAAAAAATCTCAAAAATACTTTTAAACATTTTGAAACCAAATAAATTATTTTGAACTCTTTTATACTTAAAATTTTGGTTCAAATGAATTGATTGCACTTGAGAGCTAAAATTAAATTCACAAAGATTTTTAAAACTTAGGGAAAATTTTAAAATGCTAAAATTTGGAATGTTACAGCTTGCAACAAAGCATTGGTGGTGGGGAGAGTGATAGCTTGGTGGAGTTGACTATTTGACAAAGATGATGGCCATACAGGCAGTAGGCGGTGTGGACAATGGCTCGCCAGAAGTGGCAGGGCAGGGGCGCAAGTTCCAAGTGGTGTTGCTAGCATGAGGGTGCGTGGAGGATGGTGGCGGCGATGACCAATAAGGGGCACTGACATGGTGGTGAAACTTGCACACTTGCATGGCCTGGTGTGCTGGGTGGCACGGTCAAGGCGTGCACGGTGCGGCACAGGTGTGTCCTAGGTGCGAGCCAGCCTCTGGAGAGGCTGATGAGCGGACCTGGCTAATCAGAGAGAGGGAAGGGGAGAGAAGTGCCATATGGGGAAGCGTATCTTGCCAAACTACACTTTCTTATTGGTGAAGACGGGTTCGGACAAGGCACTTTCCCTTTTCGGAATCCAAATCAAATTCAAACAATCCTTTAATTTTAGTTAGGTATTTCTAGAATTTTGAGAAGTGACAAAATAACTCTAAGTTTTACCAAACTTTTTGTAGGCATTCTTGAGGAGGTACTGATGTTTCTGTAAAATTCCAAGTATTTTAGCAACCCCATGATTTTTCCTATAAATCCTTTTAGTGCCTCAGATTTACTCACAAGTGAAATTTTAGATTTTTCAAAAATAGAAATTTAGCTCAAAAATTCTTGAAACCTTTTGAAGATTCTCTCCAGACTATTTGAAACTTAGGTAAAATATTTCTAGACTTTGTGCTAATATTAATTTGGAGCTAAAAATTTAAAAGCGGTAACTAGGAAATAATTATTAGTAATTCCAGAAAAGTGAAAAAATTTCCAAAAATTCATGATAAAGTCATAAATAACCTGACATTATATTCAATCAGGTGCAAAGTTGTGATGTTACACCATTATAATTATTAGTAATAGTTTATAGCTTTAGTTGTGATTCTATCCATTCCTTGAGTTTGATACCCTGGAATACTTCTGGTGAAAAAGCTACAATAGATCCATACACTTGTTATCATTGTATGCTCATAGTTCGTGTCTACACTTGGCTGGCCTAATTGCCAGCCTTCATCTGCTAGGGCTCTGTTTCTTTTTTTTTTTTGGGGGGGTGAACTAGGGCTTTGCTTCTCAACAGCCACCTCTGCTTCTCAACAAAACTACCGCCACCTCTGCTTCTCAATAGCCGTCCCTGCCACTACTTCACGGCCAGCATCGCCACCTCCTTCGTCCCTTCTCCACCGCCACCTTCCCATCTTCCTCCTCCCCCCCTTCCATTGGCCTTCTCGAAGCTCGATTTGGCAACAAGGGGACCAAGATCGACTGGCAGCTCAGCATTCAGCACCACCTCGGCTCCTAGGCTGCCGACTACCATAAAATCGCAGCAAGCACCCTCCGACTAGCGCTTAGACAACTATTAATCGATGCCTAGAGCTGACTTCTTAAATACTAATTATAATGGTATAGATTAATCATATTATATTATTAAATGTTAGAGGTAATCTTGTAATCAATTTAGGACTTTTGATTAAGAGTCCGTTTAGGATAAGATGTCCGATTAGGATAAGGAAGTAGAATCCTACTCCATTTATTAGGGCTGTAGTTATGGGTATAAATCAAGGTGTAGGCTTGAGTTTGGTAAGACAAACAGAACAAGAAATAAGAAAAGAGAAGGAAGTAGAATCCTTCTCTTTAGCCTTCTGTTCCAACATTAATCAATAAAAAAAAGTCACCACGTTGATGCAAATTAATTGATAGTTAGTATAAAAACACTGGACTTGGAAAAGACCAGCTAAGATATTCTCAAATAATTGGATCCCTAATGTATTTGACTAGTGCTACAAGACCTGACATCTCATATACTGTAAGCAGATTGAGTCAGTATACGGCCAATCCAGGAGATGATCATTAGATAGCACTTGAAAGGATACTTAGGTATCTAAATGGAACCATGAATTTTGGGGTCCATTATTTTGGCCATCCGACTGTCTTAGAAGGATTCAGTGATGCTAACTGGATCAGCGACTCGGATGAGATGAAAGCCACAGGTGGATATGTATTCACTTTGGCTGGTGGTGCTGTGTAATGGAAGTCTTCCAAATAGACTATCATTACACGCTCTACCATGGAGGCTAAATTAGTAGCGCTCGATTCAACGGTTGTAGAGGCAGAATGGCTCAAAGAGCTCATTTCTAACCTTCCTGTGCTAGATAAGCTAATACCAGCAGTCCTAGTCTACTGTGATAAACAGACCGTAATAGTCAAGGTTAAGAGTAGAAAGGACAATATGAAGTCCTCGAGGCATATAAAGAGAAGACTTAAGTCAACTCAACATGCAAGAGAGATGGGTATTGTTTCTGTAGAATACATCCAATCTGAAAGGAACTTGGCAGATCCTTTCACAAAGGGACTATCTAAAGGACCTATTTAAGCAGTATCAAGGGGAATGGGACTCATATCCTATTAGAGGTTTCCAACAGTGGTAACCTATTCTGAGAGACCCGCGATCCCGTGAAACAGGCTCTGGGACAACTAAGCTGTGTGGAAATCAGAAGCACAATCTCATATAGTCCTATTAGCTATTGTGCTTATTCTGTATGGAAGGTTGAGCGAAAGCTCTTAATGAATTCAGGGCCTTATGGCCAGGAATTGTCCTACAGAATTTTCCGAAGAATTCACCTATGTGAGTTGACCGTGAGGTCGCGGTCCAGGAGGGTTCAGGGGTATACTCTCTAGTGAGCTCATGAAAAGATACAAGGACATGACTGTAAAGTCCTGCCCCAAAAGAGGTGTAGCTTTGCTGCCTGGTACTGTGTGTTACTAGAATGAAAGCTCTCATATTAAGACCTTGGATCAAGACATAGTCCTCCTTTGTCTATGCAGAGTCGTAGTTCTTCTAACTAAGCAATGGTTCCAACCATTTCAGTACCTTGTTGAATAGCAATATATTAAACATGGCTTTCAGAATCTTTTGGATCTGTCAAAATTTGGGGCAATGGTGGAATTGTTGGTGTTTTGGGGTTTTCCCAAAATTTTGAAATAAAAAATGTGTGTACAGCCAACTGGCTTCCTTCTGAGTCGGCCAAATTCCAATCAACTCGGCAATGCAATTCTTAATCCTCAGCCTTGGAACCCTAGCTTCAGAGAGGAGCTCACAGATGGGATCGTGTCTCTACATGACAATGATAACAACCGAGTCTCGGCACAACCTCCCATTGTGCGCCGGTGAGATGAGTCTTCTCGGCGGTCAGATCGAGTCCTTAGTGCATGAGGTTGCTATTTATCCCTACTGGGTTTTCTCGGGTAAGGAACGAAATAAAAAGAAACATCATTTCCCTCATTAGCAATTGATTCAAGATTCCTCTGCTGCCTTTCTCCTTCCTGCTTGAGTCTTTGTCTTTCATGGCAATTCTTTAGTGAATCTTGGCTTTCATCGGATCTCAAATCAAACGTGGATGCCATTTTTGGATAACTCGGTTGGTTTTACTCCCATGTTCTTGGCCGATTACTTAACGATTCAGGGACAAAGAAGCTAGAGGAACTGGTTGCTGGGCTTGTGTTCTACTCGGTTTTGCAAGTGTGCAGTGGATTCTTGATTCGATGGTCGCCATGCCGCTCTTGGTTCTTGCATCTCTCGCATTGTTCTACCGCTTCCACCCTTTTGGCCGGTTGCTTCGTGGTCTTGTGCGGTGTCTACTACATCTCAAGTTCTCTCGTGAATTGTCTCATTGCTGGACTTTGGCTTTGTATCTCCGTGAACCTCCGTCGGTGAGGTCGTGATAAAGTAGCGGCGGAATCATTTTCTGGGACAGCGTCTTCGACGTGCCTGGCCATTTGCACTGATATTCGGTTGGTGCTTAGTAAGTAATTGATCCTCTCTATGATTGCTCTCTGTCGGTGATTTGCAAAAGGGGCCAGTCTTGTGACTTGGAGACCTTGCAAGTGTATTGCAAAGGGGACAGTCAATTGGCTTGGGGACCTTGGATGTGGGATCAATTATTCTGTGAGGATTTGGGTTAAGATAGACTGTTTGTGACAACAAATTAACTTTTCATATACTGCAATACTTGGTTAGATCTTTTTGTTGTCATCTGTGACTTGTGAATTCATATATATATGTGTTAGATTGCTTACTGGTAACTAGCTTTGTTGTCGCTCGCTCGCTTTGCTAGTATCGCCGCTTTATGCTTCATGTTATCCATGATACTATCTGATTCGTTTGTCCAGTAAGTGCTTGTTTATTCTAGTCTGTCCATATATCTCTTTTACCAGTTACAGATTGTCAAAACTAATTAAGTTTCTAAACTGCCAAGTATTGAATCTGTTAATTTAAGGTAAGGTTGTCACAAACACATATATATCTTGCCCTAGTGGTGAGGAAGGCTTTTAAAGGCAACCCAACATCTGAGAACAACTTCTAATAATCAACTTGTGCTATATGCTAGTTGTTATGCCCTCTTTGATATTCATGATAATGCACATGTTCATATCTTTGATTATGAGCTCCTGGACTATGATATTGTTTACTGTCATGTATCAAAGTATCATCATGTGCTATTATGTCTATTCTGTTCCATGGTTACTATACACACATGGGATTAATATCTTAATAAAATTGCTTATACCGCAATTATTACAACGTATAGCTAGTTTAGGGTTTTACCCCGCAAAGAAGATTGTATAGGACTTGCATCAGGAAGAGCCACTCCACGGGGATTATGCTGCTATGCTATAGTGTGCTGTGGAATCTAGCTATTTAGTTACGAAATCTATATCAACTCTAGCAAAATGTTACTGTTATGGCTTCTTAAAAGATGTTTCAACTAACTTTTATATCCAAAGGTAGAAGAAATAAGTGCTTTTCAAAAGCCACCGCAATGCCGAATGGAGCCAAAATGCTTTAATAATGCCATAGTTGTAGGTGGCACGTATATAATTCCATATTAGGCACAACATACCGTAGTTGAAATGATGGAATTCTTGCAGCTATTTCTGAGGTAATCACATGAATTTTTCAAGTCTTGCAATAGCTTCAAATTGCTTCGATGTTTACTTCAGTAATGGCATCCAATGGCAAAATTTCAGGCAACGCAAACAATAAACCACAATGTGCACAAGATTGCTTAGCTCCAATGCAGATTAAAAGGCACAGATAGCATGTTCCAAGACCTTTCCGATTAACAAAGTATATCCAATGCTCCATCTGCTGTCTAGTGCAAGGCCATGTTCCCGGTGACTACCATGTCCCCTTTGTGTCTCTCGTGTTACCGCGATATTTGTTTAATGTCGTGATTTGCTTATTTAATTGATTGATGCCACAAATGAAAGCATCCTTTGCAACCGGGAGAGATACCTTTGCAACTGATCATGGTCCAGTTGAAACGTGCGTCGCAGCTTGCAACGTAAAGATCCATCATTCATTCATGTACGCTGAGGTGTTAAATAATTAGCTAGATAGCTTAATTATATAGTATGGAGAGGCATAAATCGTAGCTTCTTTGAATATTAAAAATGTTGAGGGCAAGCCGGTGCACGAGGTGCCCACAATTGCAGCGCATGTATAGATAAGGGTCACAAGGCCAACATCTCTTAGGGCTTAAGCTACAACGAGATGGGAGAGCTTATAGAGCTGACAGCTCGAGGTCGACTTGAATAGACTCGACACAAAGGTGGAGAGTATCTTATATGTCCATAAATTAAGCACATAAGTTATTCAAGTCCAACACTCGGATGGAAATCAGCACAAAACTGATTTCAACCACAGCACAAATATGCACAACAGAAAATCACCTCTTAATAGGTGGAGCTGTAGGTTTACAATTTCATCCAACAGGATGCAAATACTTTTACTCATGTATTATGCACATACGAGTACATTTTAGTAGGAATATTAAGAGATTGTGGATTTATCCTTGATCTCCATATTTCTAGACGTATGCCAAGAGGGCGTACTCGAGTGTGTTTGCGTATTGTGTGCGTGCGTGTGCATCTTGCAATCACTAAAACAAAAATATATAGCAACGCTAAACCAAGTCTTAGATTTACACATACGTACGTCTGGACAACAATAACCCTACTAAAGGTAACATTCACACCACAACCGTGGAAATTTGACCGGAGAAATGATACGCAAATCATATGAATTGGAACATTCCTAAGACCAAATTGCCCCACACAAAGGCAAATTTGTATATCGATTGTGCAAAGGCAAAGGTAGCAGGTTACAGCGAATGCCCCCACCATGCCAATGCCACTCCTTTCCACAAATTCCCTTGTGGCAAAGTTGACAAAGCCCTGGATGGACTGGAACGATCCTTGGGTCATTCACCGGAAACTTCTTCCCATGCAGAATTAGTGGGCACAAATTAGTGTGGTGAGAAAAAAATGAAGAGTGATTAGTTAGAAGAGAATCCTTATTTCCAATCGGCACTTTTCTGACTCTCAGTGTCTAGCTAGTCCAATTCCAACGACAAAAAGGCGCAGAATTAGCCACTAGGCCTTCCCTTCGTGTTTCCTTTTAGTCTAAAAGCTAAGGCTAATGTGGGCAGCCGGGTCAAATTTCTCTTCACTGATCAACTCCTGGAATGTGCTCGTGGTAATTGAAGGTGAATAACCATGAGCACAAACAAAGTGAGCCCTTTCTGTATGAGTCTACGACTAACATGCGAAATATCCTGGTCATTAGCATCAATCGCCACAGTACCAACGCTACAATATCTGTCGTCGACAGTCTATACTGCAACTGCAACGCTACAATACCCAGGCAAATTAATTTCATGCGCCATTTTTCAATCCAACGATTGATTGGGAGAGAGAGCATTTGCTTCAGAGGTTACAAACCTGCTGACCACAGAGCTGTGATATGCTCGTAAACATTTCTGCTCTGGTGGACCTGGTCCACGAGATTTGAGTCCATCAGTGCGGCCGACGATGTTGGTGAGCAGGACAAGATAGGGCGTTGTTGTAAAGACTAAAAAGATAGCTAACATGCACGCATCGATATATCATCATCAGCGAGCAGTGTAGCTGCAGATGCGCAGCACATTTGCGCCGTCAATTATACAATTAATCCAGGCAAAGCAGGCTAAGGAACCGGCCGGCTAGCTACTTGCAACAGCGCTAAACATATATGTAGCCGTCGTACTTTTCCTGTCGATGTGATGCTGCTGCTGCTGCTAAAACTTGTGCTTAGTCGGCGCAACTTTGACGGTAGAGTAGCTCGATAAGTTTTTTTTACGGAGCCCAAGAATTTAAAACCAAAGAAGAACTCTAAGGCCCTGTTTAGATGAGTGATAATTTCTTGAAAGGTTTTGAAATTTATTCAAATTTGAACTAAATCCTAAAATATTCTAATGAAATACCTCTAATCCGAACACCCATTAAAGAAAAAAAAACTTTTTTCGAGAACACAAGGGAGAGGTACGTACGTGCCTTTACATTAAGGTAGAGAAAAACACGTTGCAAATTAAATCAGTTACAGTGGTTGTTTGGCTGAAGCCGGGCTCAGTCAAAGGAAAAAGGAAATTAAGAAGTGTGGGGACAGAGTTTGGATTGTGTCCGATTAGATTAGAGATAAATTCAGAAATTAGAGATAGAGTTCGATTATATACTCTTGTAATCTTCGTTATAAATAAAGAGTATGGGATCTAATAAGATACATATAATTTTTATATAAGAAACCACCTCAAATTTTATTGAGTTTTACAAATATATTGCCCACCTTTTCTTATCACCTTTAAGATTTTGAACGTTTTGGCTGGTGTATGAAACCCAACGCTAAAATGACATCCATTTGGGCCAGAGGCCGCAAGCTTTTCGACTGAAGTGAACGCATGCTGACTTGATTTTGCCGAGACTATGAAGGTGAAATTGTGGCCGGGTCACTTCCCCTTCCTCCAGAAGCTAACGAAACATCCTACATTTGTTGCCTACTAGAAAATTTTTCGCGGCGTAGCACGTGGTGTGCGCTGTTTTTCGTAAGAAATTTTTTTTTTCGACGCCGTTCTTATTTTTTAAATCGTCGAAATAATGAGTGAAATGGCTGAAAGAACACAATTTTTTTCGCGGTGTAACACGCCGCGCGTGTCGTTTTTTGTAGAAATTTTTTTCGGCGGTTTTATATTTTAAATCGTCGAAATAATAAGCGAAACGGCTGAAAGAATACAAAAATTTTCGCGGCATAACACGCCGCGCGCGCCGTTTTTTCATAGAGAAAATTTATTTTTTTTCCCGTCGGCGTTTTATTTTTTAAATCATCGAAATAATGAGCGAAACGGGAAAAAAAATAGAGAGATAGAGTTGTAGAAATATCTCTTTCGACGAATTATTTGAAAAATATTGGAGACCGAGCTGGAAAACCAAGGTGGGGAAAAAATCTAGAGGGAAAAGGGCTAAAAATTATTAGAGATGACAACCTTCTTTATCGAGTCTAACACTCTACGCGTTCACCGAGCAATAGTACATGGTTTAAAAAATATCAGAGATCGAGATGGAGAAAAAGGTTAGAGATAGAGCTGCACACATATTTCTGGTGACGAAAACATTTTTTCCTGGAAAAAACGGAGAAATGACCTAGACGTAAGGAGCAAGGACTTGATTGTTACGTTTTTGGGACCTGTCCGCTATCCTTAAAAATTAGAAAAGGGCTTGTTCGCGATTTGAATTTAACAGGAAGTTTTTTCCATAAAATGGCGCACAAGGGACCCAAACGCGATTTAGGGAAAAAAATTTCTCCTCACAAAAAATCGCAAAGGACCTATTTGTAATTATGGATTTTGTCATGAACCAAAACGCATAAAATAAATTTTGAGCCGGCTCGGCCGGCGAGCGGCCGGCTCGGCTCAAAGTCACAGAGAAGCGGAGCTAAAACTGGTCTGGGCGTGACGTGGAGGCGCTGTCCATCCGGGAACTTTTCCCATCTTAGTGTAGGGTATGATTCTAACAGCCGATCAATATGTATTCCTTTCGGTGGGCTTATGATTGCAACAACAGAATTTTTTTTAAAATAATATATTTTTATTCAGAATTTCAAAATATATCACGAAAAAAATTACAGAATATACCCTCGTCACCCGTTGGATGGGCGACAGGGGGCTAAATAGCAAAAATAAACGAGTGACAGGAGGCCACATCACCCTCACCTCCTTCGCCCAATGAAATGGCGACAGGCTAATTTGATTCCCGCCGCCTTTTAGGCTAATTAAAAGGCGATAGGAATCAAATTAGCCCCTGTCGTCTAATGAAATAGCGACAGGGGCTAAAATTGATGCATGTCGCCCGATGAAATGGCGACAGGGGCACACGCGGTCACGAAACCGAAAATCGTGGCCACTTAGGGGTTGAATTAGCCCATGTTGCCATTTCATCGAGGCATGTATTAGGTGACGTGGCCTCCGTCAGCTCGCTTATTTTGCTATTTAGCCCCCTGTCGCTCATCCAACGGGCGATAGGGGTATATTTCTGTAATTTTTTTTCGTGGTATATTTTTAGAATTCTGAATAAAAAATGTATTATTTAAAAAAAAATCAGCTACGTACCACAAAAACGAAGCCTGCTGCAAATATATACTATGCAGTACATGGCTTCCTGCAAAATGAAAGGTTAGCCCGGGCGGGTGCTTCCACACCGTCCCGGTGGGTGAACCGGGTCTACGATAGCATCGGCCTTTTTCCTTCCGCCGCAGGGCTACCACATATATAGCCAAGCCACGGCAACGGAACGCAAGGCAGAGGCAACCAAGTAACCAACCACCGAGTTAATCGAAGCCTCTCTCTGCCTCCTCTTTTTTTTCTCTCTCTCCATTTCTCAAGTCTTAACTTCCCAAGTAAAGTAAGGAATTATTGCCCAATTAGCTTAGCTCAACCGCCACACCTACTACGTGCACAGTACAAACTCCATCTATAAATACGCACCACGCTTCTGCCTCCCTCCCTCCCCCTTCCCTCCTCGGCCTCGCTCGAGCTCGCCTCCCTCGTCGATCACGGCAATGGCGTTTGCATTGGCGAGGTCAGGGAGAGCCTTGCTCTGTGGCCTCCTCTGCGTCATCCTCTCGTCAGGTAATGATGCGCGCGCGCGTGTTCGTACCCCGATGTGTTCTGGAAAATCATCATGGTCGTGATTGATCTGACTGTGGCCGCGAACCGAACGCCACCACGATATGAAGGGATGTGCAGGCCTGCCTTGGTTTGGTAATCGTTGGAATAATGCGTGCAGGGTTTAGCGTGCTGCGGAGCGCGACGGCGCTGGGCATCAACTACGGGCAGGTGGGCAACAACCTGCCGTCGCCGCCGCAGGTGGTGTCGCTGCTGTCTTCGCTGCGTATCGGCAAGGTGCGCATCTACGACGTCAACCCGCAGGTGCTGGCCGCGTTCGCCGGCACGGGCATCGAGCTCATCGTCACGGTGCCCGACGACCTGGTGCAGTCCATGGCCGCCAGCCCGGCGCAGGCGTCGCAGTGGCTGGCCGCCAGCGTGAAGCCGTACTTCCCGGCGACGCGCGTCACGGGGATCGCCGTCGGGAACGAGGTGTTCACCGGCGACGACGAGTCGCTCAAGGCAAGCCTCCTGCCGGCGATGCGGAACCTGCACGCCGCGCTGGCCCAGCTCGGCATGGACGGGTACGTGCACGTCTCCACGGCCAACTCGCTCGCCGTCCTCGCCACCTCGTACCCGCCGTCGCAGGGCGCGTTCACGCCGGATGTGGCCCCGCTCATGGCGCCCTTCCTGCGGTTCTTGGCCGAAACCAACGCTCCCTTGTGGATCAATGCTTACCCCTACTTTGCCTACAAGGATGACCCTACAAGGTACATATACGCACTTGCTTGATTCCCCCTTTTTCTAGTTTTTTTTTCTTCCAAATAGTTTTAGCTCAGTTGAATGGAAATTGCATGGAAATTTTGACTTTTTCCATAACGAAAGGACTAAGTGCGAAGCCGTGTAAAAACACTCACTGACAAGCAGGCCCTCTAGCCCGTTTAATTTATTTGGTTAGGCCAACTAATGGTAATCGGTATGTGTTAACTCCATGACAGTGATTGGTCCATTGCACCGAAGGGCACTCTTTCGTCATTTCCATATCCTCATGTAAAAAATCCATATTTGTCTAGGTCAACTCACGGCGAACTCTGTGTCCTAGGGGCTATTTGGTTGCCGTCTCACACAAGTCTGACTGAGGAGTCTGTATCATCCCAATCTGGCTCCGAAAAAACAATCATAAAGCTCATTTCTCACGAGTCTGGCTGCGAGTGTTTTGTGCATCGTGCTGGTTTGGCTCCGCACCGCGTGCAAACCAACCAAACAGCCATCTTGTATGCGTAGGTGCAGACTCACGCGATACAACAGTAATCAAACACTAGTTTTCTGGCTCCCGTGAGTCTAACCGCGTGAAACCAGGCAACCAAACAGCACCTTACATTACTTGAAAAGGAAATATGGTAAATTATTAAAGGATTTTGATAAACATCACTAGTTGTTTTGTTTACTAAAATCACCCAAATTTGGGAGTCTCTTGCAATATTTTTTTTCAACACTTGCAACATTTTTTCCAACGCGTGCAACATTTTTTTCAACGCTTGCAACATGTGTTTACTATACCGCATTTCTATTGTTGTCGAATAAAAATGTTGCAACATTTTTTTCAACACGTGCAATATTTTTCTTCGACAACAGTAGAAATGCGACGCGAAACAGATGTTGCACCTGTGGAAAAAAATGTTGCACGCGTTGGAAAAAAAATGTTGCAAGCGTTGAAAAAAAATGTTGCAAACGGCATCAAAATTTGGCTGTGTTTTTAGGAAAAACATCCTAGTGATTCCTAGACATACCCATTATTAAATTTTCGCAGTTACAACGGTAAACACACACCTGCCAACACATGTCACCGCATATGCACGCATTGAAATTCTCCAAATTTATGCATGTGCCAAAATTTTTTCCAATGCACATACATGTTGGCAAATATTTTTGGTAAGCTAGCTGTCGCGTCAGCATCTTGTTCTCACGTGTCATCGTGCGTGCCACGTGTAGGGTGTCCCTCGACTACGCCCTGTCGAACCCGTACCACGTGGGCGCGGTGGACCCCTACACCCGTCTGCGAGACACGCAGCATGCTGTGCGCGCAGGTGGACGCGGTGACCTTCGCCGCCGCGCGGCTGGGCTACGGCGGGATCACCGTGCAAGTTTCTGAGACGGGGTGGCCGTCAAAGGGCGATGCCGACGAGGTGGGCGCCACCGTGGAGAACGCCCGCGCGTACAACAGCAACCTGCTGGCGCGGCAGATGAGCAACGAGGGCACGCCGCTGCGGCCGCGGCAGCGGCTGGAGGTGTACCTGTTCGCGCTCTTCAACGAGGACATGAAGCCCGGGCCGACGTCGGAGAGGAACTACGGCCTCTACCAGCCCGACGGCAGGATGGTGTACAACGTCGGGCTCGTGGAGCAACAGACGTCCGCGGCGTCGCTTTCCCTCGCCGAGTCGCCGGCCGCCAGGACGGTGAGTGCTCGCTCTAATTTTTTGCTTCTTTTAGGCCTTTTTTGGGAGTTTCTTTTCCGGCGGAGATCCATCCACACGTTTAAACACGTTGCGTTTCTTTTCTTTTCTTTTTTGAAGTACTTTTGGTTTAGTTTTGTGTTGTGATTTTTGCATTTGTTTATCGATCTCTATATACGTTGTATAATTAGGAGGTAGTTCATGCTTTGGTTAGGATCGATAAAGGTGACATTTTCTAAATAGCTCAGTTTCGTACGCCTTGCAAAAGAAAACTGTATAGGTCGCTGCAGAGTTCATCTATACTAGCTAGATGATTATCTTCTCTATAGACCAAAGTGATTCAGCATGTGTACATAGTTTAGTTTTAAGCAGAGCACAACGGTTGACATGGAACTATTGTCAGAAATTTGGCACTACATATCAGAATCACATCTTTTTCAGTCAATCAGAGAGAAAGAGAGATGTTTTTCTTTAAAGATTTGCTGCGACAAGTGGCTATAGTTAGGTGCAATACACATGTGGAGCACTGTTGGGCCAAGCTGGACTTCAAAACATGAACGTCTGTCCAAATGGAAGTGGCCCATGACCATGATGCGTATCATATTACAAGACCATTAAGACAAATCACATAATTACTTCCATTTGCATGACACCCTTGGCACGAAATCAACATGCCAGAGCATGCACGCAGCTAGTGTCTAGCTAGCTTAGGCAGCAGTTTTTCGTTGACCTAGCTGCATTGCACACTTATTCTTTCCCTTGGTTTCACTTAAAGTGCTAGACTGCAAGGATCATCTAATCACTCCATTCAGCAAAACAAAAAGGCACAAAGGAGCTATAAAGGGACCATATATATCTAGTGTCAGAAAAGAAAATTTAGCCTTTGTGCAAGATCGAGTTCACACTGTCTTCTTCAATGAAATGTGCCCTTGCACAAGTCAAATTTGTAAGGCCGTCCATTTCTAATACGATTACCAAGAAGAAGAGATTTCTAAATATTCCTTGTGCATTTGAGCACACAAGAATAATTCCAAAGTGTTCCTTTGTGCCGCACTAGCTTTTCTCACGATTTAGTATCTTGAGGGGAAAACTTTAATGATTGAGCAATCGGCGTTAGGGCTATGCGATTCTACTTCTCAACAAATATTTATGTTGTAGTGGGGCAAAATGATTGCTGATAATTGTTAAAACCACCGAAAGCAGATATGGTTATATTTTGCGAAAAGATCGGAGGCATTGTTTCTTTATGGCTCAGTTTGGCAAAGTAGAAATTCCTCTGTAATCTAGGCATTGTTTCTTTATGGCTCAGTTTGGCAAACTAGATATTCCTCTGTAATCCCAATAAAGAAAACCACACAAGATTTAAAGTAAATTCGTTTCATTTGGAGGAGAACAGATTTAGGGTAGATTCTTTTCATTATGAGGGTAGATTCTGATTCATGTCAGTATAATTAACTACAGGTTTTTAGAATCTATATAGGCAGCTTTTTTGGCCAAAAATGCAAAAGTACTATGTATTTCCTATTTTTATGAACGGATCTAACAAAGTATCAACATTTGTGATGCAGGATGTCAAGGACGACTTTGCCGGCATATGTATCTTGTCATCTTTGGCCATCCTACTTATCTCCCGGGGTTTCTTACTGGGATAACCAGATCACCAGTCAGTGACCAAATGCAAGCTCAACAATGGAAGCTTTTGGCACAAGCAAAATGGCTTGACTTTTGTGGACCAAAAGCCTCCAAGATCAAAGAGGAGATACGCCATAAGGTATGGCCCCTCTTGCCATCTTATCCTACATGACACAACCTCCTTTGCTGTAGCTTTATATCCCCAAGCCACAGCCATCCAAAGGGGAAAAGACTTCTTTTCCCTTGTAGATGTCCTTCTTTCCCATGAGCTACCCCAAAAAAAAAAAAAAAAAAAGGTGAGGTCATGTACAAGATCACACACCATAGTTCATAGGAGGACAATCTGAAACACTTGGTTACAGGGGGGTTCCACTTTTGCCATTGTAGGAGGCAAAGGAAAAGCAAAGCTGTAGCACAGAGGAAAAGCTGGAGTGCCGCCTTTGCGATGTGGAAGGCACTACTGCCTTGTGGACAGCACAGCGTGTAAATATGTGTGTGTGTGTGTGTGTGTGTGTGACAAGTTATTTTGTGACACACATGCACAGCCACTTTATTCGTTGATTATTTTTTTTTTCGCTCTAAGTTTAATAGAGGAAATGAAAAGAAAAAACAAATGGATTCAGAGATACGTGAAGAGGCGGCGGCAATGGAGAAAGGATGGTCTACCTTGCTTGGGGGCTTCGCTTTCTGCGGGCTGGCTTTATTCTCTTTGCCCTGCCAAACTGTGGTGTTAGGCTTTTGGCCAATGCCAATGTACATACTACATTGTATGATTGATTCGTTTATTATGATTGATTCGTTTATTCATTATTGGAAAACTCAGCTCCCTGTAGCTAATGATCAGTTGAAATGAGGGGGTCGGCCATTGATGTAGATAACTATGAGATTATAAGAGATAATATTCTTCCCATTATTTCTATGGATAGAACGTGCCATTCACCTTCGGGGTTAAAATGTTGATTGCTTACTGTCAATAACTGTTAACTCTCAAGCCTCTGGTTACTGTTAATAACTGTTAACTCTCAGGCCTCAGCCTGTTAGAACCAGAGGGCAGGACCCCGGTTCAAATTTCATCAAAACGACACTACAAGAAAGCTCCACATGCTTAGAGCACCCGTACATCGTTGTTCAGACCTGACATAGGAGTAACTAGCATTCTCCATCCTTACACGACCACACCTATCATCTTTACAGAACTCATATGAAGACCATGGTTTTGGCCAGCTCAAGGGCCCTCTCCCGACCAAAGAGCTTCTCCACGACGGCAAGCGAGAATTCCATAGAAGTGCCTGGACCTTGGCTGGTGATCAGGTTGCCATCAACTACTACTCTGTTCTTGCATTCGCTTTGGTCTGCAAGCTTGCTCCACATAGCAGGATAGGATGTAGCCTTCTTTCCCTGATGTAAAAGCAGGATTTATAAGAAAAAAAATATTTCAGCATGTTCGTTCCGCTGGGACTTCTGTTTTTGCAACTTTTTCCACTAGGATTTAATGTACTTATCGCACTATACCTTCAGCAGGCCATGCGGTTCAAGGGCAATTGCTGGGGAGGCACATATAGCTCCATACAGTTTGTTTGCCTCAGCTTGCTTCTTGATCAAACCAATCAGTTTATCTGATTTGGCATATGCTTGCGCACCACCTAGACCACCCTATCAAAAAAGTGGAAGGTCATAAGATCTGAAGGATCCAAGTGCAATGGAAATTGATCTATCAAACGTACAGGTAACAAAATGAGATCATATTGCTGCTTAAGAGCATCATCCAGGAGCACATCAGCAACCATCTTCACTTTCCTGGATGCAACAATCTCCAATGTGTTTTCCAAGGATGCAACAACAACATTTGCTTTCGCCCTTCGGAGAATGTCAATGATCATAGTTGCCTCCATCTCCTCTGTCCCAATAGCAATTGGTACAAGAATCTGCAGCAGGAAAACAGGATCTAGAACTGTGAAATGCAGCAACAAATAGTTGGAACTCTGTCCGGTGCAAAATGACAAAATATTAGAAACAAGACAAGCAACAAGGGTAAGTGTACCCAAATAACCACATGTAACATACTGCTCGACAACTTAAATAAATTTGCTGGTTCAAAAAATAGCAGTTTAATTCCTGGCTAGTGACTACTGTGATTTTCTCTTTAATCTTTAATCATGAGCTAAATTATGATCAGGTAGTGGACCACTACTAGTGGGTACTCCGACTTACCTAACAGCCCCAATTTCCCTCCCTCCATATGTACAAACCAAGCTAGAAAGACAATACTTCGGAAAGAAATTATCTCAAACAAAAATAGCAAGCTAGTCAGTCAACGCATCAATCTTCACATCTTCAATCTACCAAAACTTGCTAGCCTTACTAAGCACAGAATGAAGGAAGAGGGTTAAGAGAAGGGGTTTTGCCATCTCCAAATCACTTGACTTGCCTCCTTCTCTACCATGTTAGTTGAGGAACATTGTTTGCACGGTAAAACGTAAATTATCCTATCCTACTTTCTGTAGTTAAGAAACTTTGTTTGCTCAGTTACACAGTGGACTACCCCATCCTAACTTGGTGGTAACTAACTTTATTTATCTGCCCTGTTATACTGTGTAGTCCTCAAAAGATCATATTCTTGACCAAGCAAAACATACTAGACTACTTAAATGATTCCACTGGAGATCATAAAATTACACATGCCATGACATGAAACAAAAGCAGATGAATGCTACATGGACACATAGGTTTCATGATGGACAATGCATACCAAGGGAATTTATCATATGCCCCGCCTTATGTTGCCACTTGACAAATATGGGACCAAGTTCCCAGTAATCAATGTTCTAAATAAAGGCTGTTAAAACAGTAAAGGTCCCCTATCTGTTACGTTTATGGATATTTCAAGATTTACCCATTTTATCGGGCCGTTTTTTTGGTTTAACGGCCATTAATGTTTAATAGGCCTGTTTTATTGGGCCAATTATTTGGGTAAAGTTGCACAATTGCCATATAACATGGAACATTACGACATACATAAGACAAATGCTAGCTTTGCTTTCCATTGCCACTTGAGATGTTCATTCATTGAATTATGATTCTTTAATTATATTCACATTATGTCATCTTTTTTCTTCACGTCACCATTGCGGACAATTGTTGATAGCCTGATAGTTCTATTTTGTATGCATAAAAGAAGATTAATTAGAAGCTTATTTTGTTACTACAAATATATGTATATATCTCTGAATTTTAAATCATAAAATCGTTTCTAGGACCGTTTACAAGGCTGCTTACTATATAAACCAGTGTTACCAGGACTCATGGTCCAAAAAATTTTTGGCGTGTAGGCACACATCCGCATGTCGACTCGCGTCTGACACCTCTTGCCATGTCCAGGCATGGTGCACGGCGCATGCAGGCGTCAGGTCAGGTGGTGGCGATGAGGGGAGAAGGTGCACCAAGTGGACCGAGCGTCGGGCAGGGCATCAAGCGTCAACACGTCCAGGCGTCTGGCCTCCCACTGACAAGGAGGTGGACAGGATGGCCAAGCGTAGGGCAGGGCAGCCGAGCATCGGGCAGGGAGGCCGAGCGTCAGGCGGAGCAAGCAAGGTGTGAAGTAAAGCAGAGCAACCCTATCCCCGTGAATAGAGGAAGTAGCAGCATGGGATAAGAAAGAGAAGTGCTACACGGGCGTGAAGCAGTAGGAGGAGATGAGCTGCAATAGAGTTTGAGGAATAGAGGAAGATGAGCTAGATGAGATATGGGAGAGAAGGGCTAGCCTGACAGCCTTTTTGTTGGTTTTCTTTTTTTAATGATTCAATCCAAGGATCTTATGTGGCTAGCAGTGGCCACAACTCCATGGTTTGGTTTATTGTCAGTTTCTTTTGGCTGCTACTTCTTTTTAGCTTGGACAGTTGGACATAGCTACGTGAGAAGTTGGAAGATGGCTGTTGCTAGTTCACTTCGGTTTTATTGCTTATTATGGAGAATCCCAGAATCAAACTTTCTAAAGTTTGCCAAATTGGACACCCGAATCTGTGTCAGAGTTGAACACACGTGTCCAAGTTTTGGTAACACCGATATAAACACTAAAAGGTGGGATGACCTTTCGTTAACGCTTACTGTTATTTAGAACATTGCCAGTAATTGATCTTTTGCCCCAAATTCACCAAGTCCCTTGATCACTTGCCCTTTTAGCAAAGAAATGATCATTTTGTCCATGTCTTCTACCTCTCTCTTTTCCACCTTCTTCCTTCTCCGGACTATGCCAACCCGGCGAACTACCCGAAGCTGGCAAGCTCACCCCCTCTCTTTCTCTTTACTCTGGCCTTCTCTTACATGTGCACGAAGAGGAAGCAAGCGTCGATATGGCATTGGTCAGCATGGCCGCGCACAAAGAGGAGGCATGGACACTGCGAGCGTCAGTCAGCATGGTTGCCACACAAGGAGCAGCCTATAACACCATGGCCCAAATTTTGCTCAATGTCCTAACCCATCATGGGGCGGACCCGCGCATGCATAGCACCCAACTTACACTTTCATCCTCGCTTTGTGTAAAAGGATTAACCCGGAAATATTATGTTTGGAACAAATAGGCATTATATATAACTCACTTTAGACAAATAATGTGAGACCAATCCCACCACTGCTCCACATAGGCTACATGAGCCTTCACATTAACATGCCGATGTATTACATGATTTACATCCACCCCCTTAAGGGCTGACGTCCTCGACAACATACCGTATACACGACAAATACCTAGAACCACTCCTCGATACATGTCCGTGCGTCTATGTCACGTAAAGATGAAAACGGAAACGGAATATCCGACTGTTCTGGAGAAAAACATAAATCAAAAACAGAAACGGAAATTTTTTGGCAGAAACAGAAATTCCGTATAAGTGAAACCGGAAATTCTGCCAAAAACTTGGCCCAAAAGGAGAATGGATAATTTACATTTATTTTCGAATTAAAATAATTACAGAAATACAAATGGCTTTATAGAAAATATGAAATAGAGTTCAAAAATTCCAGAAAAATTCTCAAAAACACTTTGGAACATTTAGAACCTAGATAATTTATTTCTAGCATAATTTTAGTTTCATTTTTCACGAATAAATTAATTCTAAAAATCTAAAAATAGCAAAATGGCATTTATAAACTCCAAAAAATACAGGATAAATCTCAGAAAATTATAAATGAATATTGAACAATAATAAACAAATTTTAGGGCGATACACCTTTATAGTTGGAGAAGCAAGAGGATGTCGATGATAATGATATGGAGGACATGATGGTATGATCTGAGGGACAAATAGCGAGCATTTTGCTGATAAACTTGAGAAAAAACTTTCTAGTGATACCGGTGAACATAATATTATTCTTATATCCACCTTGGAGGTGGAATGAGTTATATTGTTTTTACAATCATGTATATTGTTATCATGTACTATATTCTTGTATAATTTTCCATTTTCGTTTCCATATCCGCTCCGTTCCGTTCCATATCCGTTTCCATCACTATCCGTTGTATCAATTTCCGAGGTTTCTGATTTCGTTTCCGTTACCGGTAAAAGAAGTGCAAACAGAAACAAAACGACCATTTACCGATCGTTTCCGTTCCGTTTTCATCCAATTGTCATGGGTAGAGGAAGAGCGAAGGTAATAGTTGTGAGAGGTGGCTGGCCATGTCCTTGACTACCTATCTCGCGACAGGGAAGCCGTGATGAGGTTGTTGTGCTGCAAGTGCAAGGCACACATGCTGAATAGAGGAGACGCAAACTGGGGCAATTTTCTCTATTTCTTTCTTGCCGAATACAAAGATGAGAGCCATATAAATAAGCATGGAACTCCTAATAAGATGGAAACTAACCATTCAATAAACATCTAATCAATTACGTGACATGCATGGCATAATTACCAAATCCTAGGATATGCTAACTAATGCAATTTCCTAATATGGAGATAAGCTTCCAAGCTCAGCCATCTCCTTCCATATGGCCGACTTGATCTGCATGGGGGCTAGTTGAGCCAGTTGGCTTATGTCTCCATATGTATGTTATGCCCCACATGACAGTCTAGTACCAGCACATACGCCATGCTATGTGGCCACTTCAGACCCGCATGCGCCATGCACCATATACTCGCGCTCCTGTCCCATACACGCCCGTGCAGCTAAGGTTGATGCTCCAATAGAATTTACAACACCTTGGCCCAAATTTCGCTTAATGTCCTAGCCCACCATGGGGCGGATCCACGCATGCATAGCACCCTACTTACACTTTCATCCTCGCTTCGTGTATAAGGGTTAACCTAAGAGTGTTATGTTTGGACCCAACAAGCATTATATACTACTACAACTCACTTTAGGTAAGGGATTGATCCCACCATCACTCCACATGGGCCACACCACATGGCCCTTCACATTAACGGGTCGAGGTATTACACAGCTACCATGGGGGACCTCGAGATCCGGCTAAAGGAGGCAACTGGATTCGCGCCAGCGAGCCCACTGCCACCAGATCTACACATCCCGAGTTGGCCATCGCCGGATCCATCGTTCCCAACCACGATGCGGCTCAAGGGTGGAAGGTGGCAGCACGACAGGGCAACAAAGGCTAGAGCCGAGTGAGAGGGGAGAGACTAGAGAGAGGTGAGCAACCAAAGCAGCAGGTTGGCCGTGGCTAGAGCAAGAAGAGAAGAAAAGAAGGGGAAGAAGATAGGGGTAAAATTGTCCAAAAGGGCAAATGATCAAGGGGCTTAGCAAAGATGGGGCAAAAGATCAATTACCGGGAAATTAGTCCCATATTGTCAAGTGGCAACATAAGGCAGGGCATATGATCAATTCCCTCTTGCATACCTTAGGTGCTTCACCAACATTCCAACTAGTTGAATTCAGCTCCTTCATTGAAAACTCCACGCCGTGCTGAGGATGCATAACCTAAAATGATGTAATCAATTAGTTGAAAGTTACAACAGCTGTGAAATATACAATAAAAATACCTAAAAAGTACAAAGGAAGCCCAGAGAATATTGCAGGTGCTAACAGAAAGCAACTATTTCATGGAAACCAATCTGTTGAATTCAGATGTGAGACAGGACTTGAATGCAAAAATGTTATAAACGAAACACAAACATGTTGATAACAAACATTCTACAAACCACTGTAATAACCAGTTTCTGCAAGTGGATCAGAAGATTTTAAGGCCAGGTGAGTTCTTACCCAGTTTTAGCATAATACTAGAATGATACAGACTAATAAGTAATAAAACCTTCCTGTAAATAATAATTTCACACAAAACTAAAGCTACTTTGCCTGGAACAAGTGTGCAATTTACGCAAGAAGATTCAATGTGATTATGTAAATGATTTCTCCGGACATAACAAGTTAAATCTTGTTTTTTAAGCAGTTCTGCAGGGTGAAGTGTAATACCAACAAGATGGTGAACAAGAAGTATCATCCCTACATCATATAAATTATAACTTATGACTACAAAACAAGCAGGACTTGTAAGGCATAGGCCTAACAATAACACAAAAAAAATAGTCTTCCATGAAGAAACAACAGGCAGGGATGAAAACGGATATCCGAATTTCTGAACAAATTCGATATTTTTAAATAGATATATAACGATTTTGGTTTTCATTTTTAACACTTTAGCAAGCTCATTATAAAAAATAAGATTATAAAATTAGTTTAAAAAATTACATTATTTGCTTCCCAAAAAATTTTGTTTCTATAGTCTTCCATGAAGAAACAACAGGAAGAACAAAGACAAAAAATTGATATCCGAATTACTATCCGTTTTCATCCCTAACAACAGGGCACTGTAAAAATGGCCAATTGAGCACTATCAACATCTGAATCATTTTTTTTCAGATAAAATACATCTAAGAAAATACATTTCTGGCAAATGCACCCAATGTTGAAAATGATTCCTACCATTGGCCCAGCAACTTCATCAGCTTTTTCTTTGCCATAAAGTTGTTCCACCAAAACAACAGAATACTCCATGGTAGTTCCTGGTCCACGGCTGGTCACACACATCCCATCAATCTGCACCCTTGATTCTACAGCTTTCACATCTAAAGGAAGTTTGTCCATGAATGAAGGATAACAAGTTGCCTATCACAAAAGCTAGAATGAGCTTGACACGAATAAAAGGTGATAACACAAGGTATACAGAAAATAAATAATGGGTGAAAACTGAAAAGATCACCTTCAAGCCATTGAGCAAGCCCCATGTTCCTAGGGCCATGGCTGGTGCAGCACATACTGCAGCATAAAGCTTGCCTTTCTCTACATGTTTTTTAACCATGTTCTCCAAAAGTTTGCAGTCTCTAAAGGTGGAAGACCCAGGCATCCCTCCCTGAACAAAACACAGCCCAGATAAATCCAAAAGTCAGAATTCAGCAGAGAAAAAGTTTATGGACTTCAACAGCAATTTTGCTGGGTAAACTGAAACAACCCCCTTAAGTGGGTATAATATAATATGAAAAGAGGTCTGCAAGATTCACAAGTGGGGAGCATGACTCCCTCCAAGTAGCACACGTTTACAACAATAAATCTGGAAGTATCATAGATGGAAAGTAGAAATTTGACTGGACATGGAGCAGATAATAGTAAAAACAATGTCTATCATGTTTTATGGATACAGTTTTGATTGGACATCAGATCAGATATGTATCTTAGTTAATTGGTGGTATGGGCACGGCTCCTGAGGAAGTTTGACTAGGGACAGGGATCGGAGGAGAGAGCGACAATAGGATGAAAAGCAATGATTTCTGCGCAGATATTTATACAGCCCAACTAAACACGGAAACTCCTTAAACAAGGAAAGACAATCCTTACCTATTTGCTAGGCAATCCTTATCTATCTGCTAATAACCAAACCAAGATACTACTAATTCCATCTTTTAACCCTAGCGAGCTACATTAGGCAATGGCGGGTGCGCGATGTATAGACCGCACTGTCTACCCGACATCATGTCGAGCCGAACTTTAAATGTAGATCCCAAGTAGCGTGTAGGCAATGAGAGAGAATGGCGGAGGTGTGCCATGGAATTTCTTCAAGAGGCCCACATGAAACACATCATGAATGCGCAGTAACGGAGGAAGACGGCCGATAAGCGAATCGATCCAATGCGTTCACCACCGATAAGGTCCATAGAACGAGGACTCGGCTTGCCATGCCAGATCACAGTTGGCGATGAAGCGCCCGCTATGTAATGCGGAGCCAAACCCACTATCAACCTCAAAAGTGACCTCCCGATGAGAACGACAGTAGTAAGGCGGCACGCTGGGCTTGAAGAAGACGGTCAGTTTTCATCACGGTCAAGATTGGACATCAGATCAGATGGATGTATCTTAGTTAATTGGATATATAATCTTTGTAAATAAACAAATAATTTAGATCAACTCCGATTGAGGATGGTGTTTAACTCATGTGTAAACCGACGCCACCAACCGAAAAAGCTCCTCGCCGAAGGAATCGGTGAAAACCACATCACGGCCAATTGACGATGATGCTGGAATACCATGCGGAAGAACCACATTATCAAAGAAAACACGGCCATCGAGGGCGGTGTAAGGGCGAGCCAAAGGAAGGAAATGGGCCGAGAAAGCGATCTACCACGGTCAGATAACCGCTTTTACACCGACGGGGAAGGCCTCAATAAAATCCATATAATGTCCGCCCACACGATCTGTGGAATGGCCATGGTCAACAAGGCTCACGGATGAAGATGTTTCGGTCTTGTTATACCGACAAGCGGGCAAGCTCAAATGTACTCAATAAAATGGCGAATGCGAGGGATATGAAAGTCCGCGACGCATCGATGAAGCGTCTTCGAACCCCTTCGTGACCTATGGTATGGCATGCCGCCACAATGGTGGTCACAAACCGAGAGGAGGCCGGATGAAAATGCGCCTTTGTAGAGAATTAAGTCATCACAAATGGACCAAGGTGGCGAGAGAAGCGCCACACGAATGGCATCCAATGTAGATGCCCATTCGCCACCGATGGCAAGTCACGGCGAGGTCGTCGAAGAAGGTCAAAGATGGCACCGGAGGCTCGCAATGAAGCCGCTGGTGCTCGCCATCACGTGCGTGATAAGGCATCGGCGACGATATTTAGGCGACCACCGATATTCCATCGAGAAATCAAATCCAATCAACTTCTTCGCCCATTGATGTCAGGAATAGTAGATAAGTTACCGATCCAAAGAGGAACTTCAAAATCAGAGTGGTCGGTACGCGATGAGAACGGCGGCCCCAGATGTATGGACGCCATGGGCGACTGTACTGAACAAGGCCAATAAGTTCGCGCTCATAAGTCGCCAGCTTGGCATAACGGCAAAGAATCGCCGATCAGAGAAAGCGATGGGCCCAGCTACTTGGCGAAGAAAAAGACCGGCTCGACCCAGAAAGGCCGTCGACTCAATAATAAATGGCCTCCAAATCGGGAAGTTGAGCACGGGGCGGACGCCAGGCCTTCTTGGCGTAGTAAAGGCCTCGACGCTTCGGACTCCAAGTGAATGCCTCTTTACGCAATAAGCGAGTAAGAAGTGCGACAATGGCGCCATAGTTCTCGATCCTGAAGAAAAAGATGGTGCAACTGGTAATTAATAAACCCATCTTTTTTATGTAAAGTTCAGAGCTCACACAATATCTGTACCCATATCCTAGTAAAATGTTGATAGTAGTTTTCTGTTTATCAGATTCATCTTTTTTTTTTTTTTGGAAGAAGCGGAATTGACCCATCCTGGAAACAAGCTGAAACAATTATATCCCAAGGAGGTCTATTTAACTGCCTCTACATATCTCCAGTTGAGACTTAAAAACTTGTCATATTTGTCACCTTTTGTGTGTGTGTGTGTGTTAAAAGGTGCATGATCATGACACCCAGAAATAAATCAAGGGATCTTTCGGATTGTTTGAGAGGTACAACAACAACAACAGACTAAAGACCAAAGTCATGAACGTGCCATGATGTTCTCTCCATGCAGAACAGCTGGAGACAGCAGATCCGCAGAATCACAGCAAGGAATCTGGTTCAACACAGGTATTTCAAGGAGCTAGTAAATAGCAAAGAATCATATTATTTACCTTCTGATATAGCGATGCTTAATTCCTAAATCCGGAAAACAACAATAGAATTCTATTTCTTATGGACCAAGGTTCAGTTGATCTGATCCCTAGTTCAGATCCGGAAAGGCTACGGATATAATTTGTAACGTGGAAAAGCATTTGATGCCTTCATTACATAACCAAATGTGCAGCCCTTCACTATTTTCATCACTAACTGACACTACAATACTCGGCATCTAATTTTGCTCGGGTACAGATCATTTCACTTCTCTTATTTTGTCCAAGCAAAAAGCGTTCATTTCACTCGTTCTGCATATGAACCGATGGTCCCAAGCCACCACAAACTACCTCACGTCGCTTCCATTCCCCAAATGACAAAATATTGAGGCAACTAGTACAGGGACGGCGAGCAGGTCGGTGACTCACGGGGAGCGAGATGAGGTCGAACTCGGCGTCGGCGAGGTCGGCGAGGAGCGCGTCAGCGGCGAGCTTGACGCCCCAGGCCGCGGCGACCTGCGCGGCCCCGGGCTCGACGGAAGCGACGACGACGTCGGCCCCGGCACGGCGGAGCACGTCGATAGTGATGATGGCCTCCATCGGCTCCGTCCCGTTCGCGATCGGCACCAGCACCTGCAGCCCCACCACAGTTAAGCACCACAACACATCAACCACGCCACGCAGATAGAGAACCAGGGTGGACCGTGGGAAGGGATAAGGTTAAGGTGCTTGCTTACCTTCTTGGGGGGAGGAGACGACGCCATGGGCTGCGGGGAGGAGGAGGAGGATGCGAGAACGCGGGTTAGGCTTTGGAGGCGGCGGAGAGGAGTCGAGGAGGAAGGAGGGGTTTCGGGAGGGAAGGGGAGGAGAGTGGAGACGAGTGGCCGCGTGGCCATTTTTTTCGGTTCTTCTTTCTTTAGCTTCGCTGGGCGTGTGCGACGGACTGGTTGCCCAGTGGATGAGGCGGTGTACGTCTCATGTACCCTGCTACAGTGGTAAGCAGCGTAACCACGAATTTTTTTCAATAATATATTTTTAAGATAATTTTAAATAATAATATGTCGAAAAAAATTTAACAAAAATATACCTCTATCACTATTTAAAACAATGACAGAAGGCAGAGTACTCATGTACTGGCCTACCGGCGGTAAGCAAGGTAACCACAAAATATTTTTTAAATAATATATTTTTAAATAATTTTATAAAAATAATATGCCGAAACAAAATTTTATAAAAATACATCTCTATTGTCATTTGAAACGGCGATAGACCTTTTGATACTATTTGAATTGGTAATAGGGTTACATCACTAATACAAATAACAACAGAAATCTCAGCCTTGTAAACTAAATGAATTCACGACAAAATAATCCATCAGCCAATTCAATCCACAGCTAAACAAATTCATGTCGCTGTTTAAAATGGCGACAAAGCTATTGTCGCCGTTTTTGTTTCGACATATTATTTTTATAAAATTATTTTAAAAATATATTATTTTTGTAAAAAAAATCCAAGTAACCACAGTGAACACTTTCCAATGTAAATTTAAATTTGGAAACCGGTCAAAAAGCGGTTAAACCGGATGGGAAACTTAGTGATATTTGTTTTAAGTTTCAAGTTTTAAAATTTTAAAATTCAGAGGACACATACATTTCAAAAAAGAAAAACTGGTACTAGCGACGATTCTAAACCTTGGTCCCAACGAGGGATAGTTGTTTGCGACCTTCGGCCCTAATGTCAAGTCACGAAGACTCTCGGTGGCTCCTGTATAAATCTTCCGTAGCTCTATGGCAAATGAAATCTAAAGTCAGCTTCGCTTCATCACTGTAATCTCACCTGTGGCCTCTTTAGCTTACCGTAAGCGAGGAGGGCATCCTATTAGGGTTCAAAATATCATCGGTAATTTCTCAAATATCGTGATTATCGGTCATATCGAGTTGAACTTGGCATTAAAAATCGTTAGATAAATCGGTCTAATTTAAAAAAAGTTATGTAACGTAAACCGATCAATAATTGATGCTAGCAAAAAATAGCTCAAAAATTGGCTCTAAGAAACATTCAATCGGCTATTTTCGATCAAAATTCGATTGTTTTTAAAAAAAATTCATAAAAAAATTGATTGCTTAACCGTTCAGTTTCTGACAATTTTCGCCCAATTTTTATGATAATAAAAATCATTCAAAATTGAAATTTCGATATTTTGAACTAGTATCCTATATTTGAGCCAAAGTAGAACTAGTGAAGGGGTGCCCCATTACTGGTGTAGGTATGGCTCAACGACTCGACAATGACAAGATCTTAGCCTATAAGCTAGTGTGCAAGATCAAGTGGAAAAAATTTGTGGTGTAGGCACAACGTGAATTTTAGCCTACTATATCAAAAATAACATGTTATCGTATGCAATTTTTTGAGTAAATTTCACATGACTACAGGTTTTTTTTTGTATAAACTATAAAAAAAACTATATATTTTAGCTTTTATTTCACAAAACTACAGGTTTTAGAAGAACTTATTTCATAAAACTATAAATTTTTTGTACAAACTATCAGAAAGCTACAGATTTTAACTTCTATTTCAAAAAAACTATATATTTTAGGAGAACTTGTATCGCAAAACTCGATATGTAGTTTTCTGATAGTTTGTATAAGAAACCGGTCAGAAAAATTACTATTTATTAGCGAGACTCTAGCCTGAGCTCTGTTCTTGTTTTTGCTTAGTTTTGTTTGCTTACTTGTTCTGAACACTGTCACCTGTGTCTTCTATTAACAGAAATCCGAAGGTTCTTTCTGCTAAAAAAAAATCTTGAGGTGTTCAGAAACGAGTTGAGAAAACGTTTTTAACATAAGGATTTAGATTGTCGTAGGAGTGGAAGGCACTGGGAATGTAGCTACAAGTCTTGGTAAGGGCTTATCAAGTTTGATGCACAGTTCTTTTGCTTAGAGTGTGTGAAGTTTGATTACACTGCATCACTAGTCTGCATAGGAATGTTTCCTTGTATCAACAATCTGCACTGTTCTTCAGCCTTTTCCACTGCATTGTACTTCAAAAATTAAGTAAAATAGGACTCCCTAATAGGCCTTCGACAAAGTCACTTCAAGCTCAAAATCACACTTTGCTTACATTTCGGATGACCGTCATCAGGGGCGGACCCAGGAAGAAATTATAGGTGGGACAGGTTTAAAGTAGTATTAAAACGCCAAAAAGAATGCAATGTACGTAACAACAATAGTACTATTAAAGAAACATACATAAAGAAACAATTCAGTTCTAAGCAAAAAGCAAAGAACTTCTAACTTCAAATGCTAATCCACATCCAACAAATGCTTTCATCAGGAGTTAAGGACGATAGGACTTACCGACTTACCGAAACTGCTCAACTAGTCGAATCTGACATGTCGCAGCTCATGGGCCTCAGCGCAGATGGGCTCGTCTCGTCGGCCTCGACGTCAGCTGTCGGGGCGATAGCACCATCGTCCACTCCACCGGGAAGGCGGGAAGCGCAAGAGATCGGAACTGTGATGTGGGCTGTGGCCAAAGGAGTACTGGCTGCGGCAGCCGGCAGACAAAAAGCCGAAGTGCCCAACGTTTCTTGCTTAGTGCAACGTTCCAACTTCAAATATGTTGGGTCTATGCATATCAGATTAGGAACATAATACAGTGCAAATAAAGTTTGATTGCAACCTTGATGCAACCCAACTAACAAAAGTTTCAAAAATTCTGAAAAAAATCATGGATGTACATCTCAGCTTACCCCATCTACATATAAAATTTCATGATCAAATTCATCCTGTGCTAAGAGTAATAAAAAATAAACTTGATCATGAACAGAATAGCCTCTGCTCATGATCAACTTTGTTTTTTTGTAACTTCTAGCACAGGACGAATTTGATCATGAAATTTTATATGTAGATGGGGTAAGCTGAGATGTACATCCATGATTTTTTCAGAATTTTTGAAACTTTTGTTAGTTGGGTTGCACCAAGGCCGCACAAACATTTATTCAGACTTGATATTTTTTCTATACAGTATATACAACATACCTTGACCTTATAAATTGTAGGTGGGGCAGCAGCCAAGCTGCTGCCCGTTGGGTCCGCCCCTGACCGTCATTGTTAGAACTTCAGCCCACCCTGTTCAGATGGTATGCAGACCAATCACGGTGCTAGGTAGCGCCCTCCATGAACAACCCAATTTTGTATGTTTCCTTGAAAGTGCTACCTGACTGATACTGTCAAATACTTGGGGATTCGAAAAGACAACTTACCACATTTTTATTCGAAAAGACAACTTACCACATTTGTGGGGTGATCACTTCATTGAATTCCATGGATCCCTATCCAGATTCGACGATGCTTCAATTAGATTTGTACATCAGTTTCAGGTCATCGCTTCACCCAAAACCAAGGATCTCTATGCGGATGTTATCATGTTTCAGCGGAGATGTACAACACGTGACATCGATATCATAGTTGTGCAAAGCTAAGTGAGTGCCAAAGACTCGTATACAAGTGAGCTAAGTGAGTGAGTGCCCATCCATCGAGTCTTTGTATATAGAGCAATTTCACGGTAGATAATATAGATAGTAAATAATGGTAGTAGAAATCAGGTCTAAACGTATATTTCTCAAAAGTATTATGGATTTTTTATCATTTGCTACGTTACTTGTTAATCGTTATTGCTGACCTTCATTTTCTATCACCACTGTCCTTTGTTATGTTACTCATTATCGTTGTCCTCCTTTTTCCACCGCCGCCACCAGTCCTGTCTTGTCGACCCCGCAGCCTCTGCCTTCCTGTCAGTGCCCTTTCGGATTGTGACCACGCCGTGGCTGGCGCTGTCGACCTCCATTTTCTGCATGGAATGCGAAAATGAGGATCTATATGCATACAATACTAGTCCCTGGATCAAGAACTAAATGCGCACATTTATAACAATTGGAATCACAACCATACATCATACTTTTAAAGCGGAAGCTATTTATATATTGTATTCTTACAATTCAGAGTATATAGCAGCGGAAGAAGCAAAAGTCTTGTAGTGTGCCTATCCAACCTTCAGGCAACTGACAAGACATAATCCCTAGAAAGATCACTTTATTGAAGTTCCTGCAACCTGCGACAAAAAGTAATATTCGGAGCCTCATTTCCCTTCTACCTAAAAATAATATATTAAGCAAGGTTGAGTACTTTTGCACTCAACAAGACTTAAGGTGGTATTTGCAAAATTGAGAAATGTTGGCTACGTCAAAGGAGGCTTCTACGATTAATTTGCATAAAGAGAAATTTAATTTTGTAAATCAAGTTGTAATTTGCAAACGAAATTTGTAAAATTAAGTTTGATTGATATAAAACTAACATATAAGTAAAGCATAAATAATAACTCACAGTCCTCTATGACATGAGCACTAAGACATCCAATTCCTACCAATACCAATCTTTGCCAACACGAGGCAATTAGATGAAACCAAACCATTTTGAAAATAATAAAACATCTAACTATGTGATGACTTTACCAAGTTCCCATAACCGCGAGCGCGGCTAATCGATTAGATTTACACGATGCAGAGGTGTACAACTTTACCCACAAGACATGACTGGCTCTTTGTGCAGATCATTAGCACACTTTCTTTGGTGTGCCACAAAGAGTCATGACATAACCGTTACATTACTTAACCCTAACTTTGCACTAGTCCGGTGACAACAAACCCTTTAATATGGTAGCAGAAAAGGGTTGATTCCTTTAGCACAGCAAGTGGTTTACTCCCCACTGCCTTACTTCTCCCCATATTAAGGCGTACACTGTTATATTAGCAAACGTTGCTCCCATCACCGTGGTGTAGGCGCCCCTTCGAGCAATCCATCATGGAACAGCCCGTATTACTACAGCCTTCTATAATACAAAGCTAGACTTAAATAACTTAATAGGTTAAGCATATCACATACTAGCACTTGTGGTTGTACGAGTTTCTTGGCTTAAAAACAACACAATAGTTCGATCCTTAATCCGACACAGACGACAATCTCCCCCTACACTACGTGCAAGTCCCTTGCACCTTTGGCTATTGTCATAATCACTCGCATCAAAACCGTAGTTTTATTTTCATTTTTAACCAAAATGTCAACCCCATCATCATGTCTCAATATCTCCAATGTAGTTTATTGTAGACAACGGTTTTGTCCTGAGATTAAAATAAAAATAAATAATAGCGTTAAACAAATAAATTTCACTAATGGCAAAAATCCGTTATAGGATAAAAAAAAGGGAGAAGTTATGAAATAACTCTTTTAATAAATTGATATGGCATAAAGAACCATCAAACAATCTGACGATAACTATTCCAGCGGCAATAAAATATTGGTTTAACCTAAATATTTAATAACGCTTAAAGTCATACACGGGTCGGGCCAATTGGTTGAATAACCACATACGTGCACGTATAAATTATGCGCCCCTTAACTTAAGGATTGGATGACATGTGGGTCCATGTCCATATGAGACCTTGCATACCAATATAGCTTAAAAAAGAAAAAAGAACATTGATCATATCCAAAAGAAGTAGTGCACATGTTTGCTGAGCTTGTGCACGCATGCATGAATTATCAAGACCTTCGCTAATCAATTAACCGAACACATGAGGGCACGTCCTGCGCGCATACACGTGCAGCAACTCTGGCCGAAGAAAATACCATGATTAATGCATGCTTAGTAATCAAACTCTTCTCTAATTACATTTCAACCAAAAGAAATGAGCATGGCCCACATAGAGGTCAAATCTTTTTATAGCACCCTCTCATGTAAAGGAAGTGGTTACGTGCAATACATCAAGGGTTAATTACCATCACAGTAACTCAGATTACCAAAGAAAAAAAGGGGTGAGGTAATGGCCCACTAACTCACGTCCTGGTTTAGCTCACTGCATAACCAACCGCCTGACCGACCTGTACGCTTGTATGTGCCGTAGTCCAACTCAAATTAAAGTGCCCACTAAATTGTTAAGAAACCGAAGCGGCCCACGAAGACCCGTTTGGCCCATCAGCCGAAACCCTAGATTAGGACTATAAATAGAAGGAGGTCCCCCCATTGTATTGGATTGATGAGAAAGCAATAAAGAACTATCCCCCGTATACTCTGTGTCTTATTATTCGTTGTTTTCGATTTGTCGGGAAACCCCGGACTACATCCGGTAGCGAGGTTTCTCAACACGTTATCAGCATGAGCCTCTACCACAAGAAGAAGGATCGCCGACGACGAACGAACGACTACTACCGGCGATTGATCGCCCGATCCGATCTGCATCGATTCGTCCTCACGTCGGCATCCACTCGGATTGCCGAAAAATCCTACGCGATTTCTGTCCTATGCGACAGTCTACGGAATTCGCTCGCAGATTGAATCGAGAATAGAAAGGTGAGAATCGGGGATTGAATATTATCGCTCGTTTGCATCTAACCTGCGTAGCACGAAGCTACCTGTTCTACTGCTACAGTACACACATGAAAAAAAAGAAGAAGATCGTCGCCGCCGCACTCGAAGTTGCCGCTGGCAGATCACCGCATCGCCGCCCGGCTTGAAGCCCCGGCCGTCCCGTGCACGCAGCACGCCGGCTGGCTCGGCCCGAAGCCGCCACCGGCTGACCGCGTCGCATTCGCTGCCGCCTCGCACCCGCAGTGCATCGCCGGCCCGTCACCTCGGTTTCGCGCACGAAGCGCGCCGCCCGCCGTCTTGGCTTCCGCGCACGAAGCGCGCCGCCAATCGCCTGGCCCGCCGCCGAATGGCCGATCCTGTGCGCTCGTGCCCGTAGCCTCGGCTGCATCTCCTCCAGTGGCGCCGCCGCGCTCGGCTCCCGCACTACCGCCGCGCTTCGTCTCCCGCGCCTGCAGCGCAAACTCCGGCTCGCTTAGATTTTCGCGCCGCCTGGCTTCGCCTCGAAGAAGAAGCCGCCGCCGCCGGTCGCTCTGGTTACCGCGCGACGCCTCGAAGAAGTCGCCCCGGCCGCCGGCTGCTTCGGTCTCCGCACGGCGCCTCGAAGGCGATGCCGTCGCCGACCGCTTCGGCCCCGCGCCGCGCCCGCAGCGCTCACCGCCGCCTTGCCCCGATTCTGCACCCGCACGCGCCGATCGGCAGCCACGAAGGCGCCATCGTCTTGCCCGGGCAAACGCGCGCGCCGAACGGCCACCAGAAGTCGCCGACCGCCGCTGATGCGCATGTGGGAGAGGGATTCCAGAGGGTTCGGTCGGAATTGAAGTCCGGATTCGAGGAAGGAGACCGCCTCCATGGCCGAAACGAGTAGCGATGGACTTGAAGTCCAGTAAACGGGATTGAAGTCCGGTTCAATCCGGATAAGAAAGGGAGGTGAAATTACGCATTTGCCCTCCTATTTCCATTTTTATTTTTATTTTTCCGAAAACAGAATTGGAAATTCGGAAAATTGAATAAAATAGTCAGAAAATTATGGAAAATTGCCAGAAAATTTCAGAAAATTATTTGACTATGGTATTAATTTCCTAGCATTCCTTTGCAGCATTTATGAATATTATGAATATTTTTATGCATTTTGCAATTATTGCTCTCCTCTTATACTGTAAATGCATAAGAATTCAAGCACGCCGCACGAAGCGCCATCTTGGCGCCAGAAAGCAGCAGCGCGGCCGATCGTATCTTGCGCAAGACAAAGCCGATCGCATGCGCACATGAACCCGATCGCATGCATGAATCTGATCGCATGCATGAAGTCGATCACATACATGCATAAAACTGTATCTATGAATCTTTGTGAATATTTATGAATCTTGTATTTATTACTTTCTTTAGTTTACTGGAAATTCATGATAATTTAATTTATGCATTTTATGAATCTTGCAACCACTCTTTATTAGATTGCACGAAGTAATCTAATGAAAGAATCTTATGAATATGCAAATGAATAGCATTGTCAAACGTGAGTTTGAAGAATTGACCCCGAATGGTCAGAACTATCTCACATGGGCATCAGATATGAAGATCGTGTTTAGGAGCAAGAAGTTCCGAACTGCCATAGGCATAGGGTCCTCGAAGGACGCGCGAACCTCATCGCCGAAAGCGTAACAATCGAGCTTTGCACTTCCTCGGGCATTACCTCTCAGCCACTCTGAAGAATGAATATATGGCTAAGGAGAGTGCACTTGAGTTATGCACTGCACTTCAGAAGCAGTTCGAGAAACTTAAATCCACCATATTGTTCCAAGCACAGCAAGATTGGGCTCGCTTTGAGGTTTATGGACTACTGAGCGCTGGCGAAGTACAATTCTACCTTGCATGAATTTGTACCAATCTCTCTCTATGTGGCAAGAAGATCACTAAAGCGAGAAGAATCGGTTCGTGGAAAGTCCAAAGCATGAATCGCATTATTAACATCTATTTTAGATTGTGGTTGTTAATGAATTTTGAATAATGAATTGTAAGCTCTCGAAGAGCATACTTTTTCTTTCTCATGAATGAATTGCAATTTATTCTTTATTCCAAGATTCTATCTTTGCAAGCAATGTTTGAATTATTTGCCACTTGTCGATTGGAATTATATTTCTTTTATCTAGAAATCGTAGCGCCCAAATGGAGGACATATGTATTGGCGATAAAGGCACAACAAATACCATCTTAAGAGAGTGAAATACTTCCGATCGATCACGAAGAACATTGAAGAATTACTACAATCGCACGGCGATTCCTATATAATAGGTTCTGGAAGAGCCATAATTATATTACCAATGGGTACAACTTTGGTAATTGAAGAAGCCCTCTTGTACCCTGAATCAACGCGCACTCTCTTAAGTTTCAAAGACATCCGCGCCAATGGATTTCACGTAAAAACCAATGAAGAAAATGGCAAAGAATACTTGTGCATCGTGAAGCACGCGGTATGTAGAAAAATAATATTAGAAAAATGTCCCTCATATGAAACTGGGTTGTACTATACGAAAATTTATGCACCCGAAGTGTATACTTCTTTGAAGACTGTTTTTAGAAGTTCTGAATTATTTTCTTTGTGGCATTGTAGATTAGGCCATCTTGGTCTTAGAATGATGAGAAATATAGTGAACAACTCACAAGGTTATAGCAATAATGTTCAAAAATTTCCGAATCATGAAGATTTTGTGTGCTATGTATGTGCCACCGGGAAATTAATAACTGACCCTCTGTTATGAAAGTGCAAAATAAAATCCCTGCATTCCTGGAACGCATCTAGGGGGATATTTGTGGCCCGATTCAGCCCTTGTCAAGGCTATTTCGGTACTTCATGATGCTCATTTATGCGTCCTCGAAATGGTCGCACGTATGCTTGCTGTCAACAAGAAACCATGCTTTTGCAAAGCTGATCTCGTAGATCATCAGAATTAAGAATGCATTTCCTGATCATCGTGTGAAGTCCATTCGAATGGACAATGCCGACGAATTTACTTCCAAGGCATTTGATGATTATTGTACAGCAACAGGAATAGCAGTTGAGCACTCTGTACCGCACGTCCATACGCAAAATGGACTAGCTGAAGCACTAATAAAGAGGATTAAATTCATAGCCTGACCGCTCTTGCAGAGTTGTAACTTGCCCAACACTTGTTAGGGACACGCAGTCCTGCACGCAGCAGCACTCATTAATTTTAGACCATCGGCCTACAACATCCATTCACCTATGCAATTAGTGCAAGGGGTCATCCCAAAGATTTCCCATCTCAGAAAATTTGGATGTTTGGTATATGTACCGATACCGCCTCCACAGCGAACTGCAATGGGCCCTCTCCGCAAGTCTGGGATTTACGTTGGTTATGAAAGTGCATTCATAATCAGGTATTTGGAACCCATGCTGGAGACTTGCATACAGCCCGATTCGCTGATTGTATCTATTGACGAAGAATATTTTCCCGTCATTAGGGGGAGAATTAGAACCCTTGAATAAGAATGCCGGGAAAATAAGCATAGAGAATTCCCGTTCATGACCCTTGCACTAGTTAAGAAAATGAAAGTCTATGAGACTACTGAAGTATACGAAACTGCCTTATCATTTTTGTGATATGAAGGAAGTGATTAAGTTGCATTACTAGAAGTAATGCGCCAGCGAGGGTTGCAATACCAAAGAGAATTCATGGTACCCCTCAACCTGTTCTAGGGCCCCAGAAGAGAACAGGCAGTCTGGTTCCTCCGACCCGAAGTACCCGGGGACGCCTGGGGAAAAAGGGGAAAGAGGACTTATTACAACCAATCACGAAAATGCTCCGAGTAGAGAAGGGGAGCCGTTGATACTGGCAATGGAGAGAAGCATGCTAGCGAGGCACTCCCAGTTTGAATATTCCATTGCAGGAATAAATGCATGAATGAATCGACCAAATGTGTGCGCACACATTGGCGATAAAAGCTAAAGGAACTTGCTCCTGTGATGGGAAATAACAGTGAAGAGCAAGTAGAAGTGCACGAAGCACCCCATGACAAAATGGTCATAAATTTTGTAATAACAGGAGAATCTCTGAATAGAGCAACAGCCAATGTCGATGCATACTTTGCAAAGAAGATTGCCTCAATCATTGATCATGATCCCGAGCCTACATCTCTCGCAAAATGCAAGAAAAGGCTAGATTGGGAAGAATGGAAGAAGGCAATCACCGCAGAGTTAGTCTCTCGAACAAAAGAGAGGTGTTTGGGCAAGGTGTCGCCGCCTCCCCATATAAACCTGAGGTCACAAATGGGTTTTTGTTCTGAAGAGGAATAAAAACAACGAAGTTGTAAGGTATAAAGCAAGGCTTGTTGCGCAAGGTTTCACTCAACGTCCTGGGGTTGATTATGAAGAAACCTATTCTCCGGTCATGGGAGGAATAACCTTTAGATATTTGATCTCAATGGCAGTCAACTTGAAGTTGAAAATGAAGCTAATGGATGTTGTCACAGTATATCTGTATGAAAATTTGGATTCGGAGATATACATGAAAATACGGAAGGCATCCTATCCCGAATCAAGATAAAGCAAATGAAACACATGACAAAGTGTGAAATTGGAGAAATCACTGTATGGACTAAAGCAGTCAGGAAGAATGTGGTACAATCGCTTGAGTGGCTTTCTCTGCAAGAAAGGCTACACGAACAGCGAAGATTGTCCATGCGTATTTATACAGCGATCCCCGAACGGATTCTGTAAAGTCCCAAACAGGATATGTTTTCCTTTGTGGAGGAACAGCAGTTTCCTGGAAGTCGTCTAAGCAGACTCTTGTCTCGACGTCGACAAACCACTCGGAAATCATTGCCTTGTATGAAGCCTCCCGTGAATGTACATGGCTTCGAAGAATGGTTCACCACATTCAGAAGTCATGTGGTTTGAACATTGAGCAAACCCCCACTATAATTTATGAAGACAATGCAGCTTGTGTTGCTCAAGTGCAAATGGGATATGTGGAAAAGCAATCTCACGAAGCATATCAACCCCAAATTTTTCTATGCTCATGAATTGCATAAGATGAACGAGATTAAGGTACTGCACACTAAGTCATGTGAAAATCTCGCAGATTTATTCACTAAGCCACTCCCAGCATCTACTTTTGAAAGGTGTGTTAAAGGAATTGGGATGATGAGACTTAGAGAAGTGCAGATTTCAGGAGGAGATATTTCACATACACCTACATAAATCTTGAACTTGAAGTTTGAGTACCCAAACATAATCTTGAAGATTAATATTGAAGTTTGGGTGAATTGTACTCTTTTTCCCTTAGTGAGTTTTCACGAAAATTTCTCACATAAGGTTTTTGATGAGGCAATTCGCGCAACACAGCAAGCGTATGCTATGTACTCTTTCTCCAAGTATTTTTTTCCCACTGGGTTTTTTTTGGAGTTTTGATGAGGCATATGCATCTCGCGGCAGAGGGCCAAGGGGGAGTGTTAAGAAACCGAAGCGGCCCACGAAGGCCCGTTTGGCCCATCAGCCGAAACCCTAGATTAGGACTATAAATAGAAGGGGGTCCCCCCATTGTATTGGATTGATGAGAAAGCAATAAAGAACTGTCCCCCCGTATACTCTGTGTCTTATTGTTCGTTGTTTTCGATCTGTCGGGAAACCCCGGACTACACCCGGTAGCGAGGTTTCTCAACATAAACCACGTCCATAACGAAATGGGAAGTGGCGCTAGTTGCTGCACACACGCAGGTTGATACGCTGCATGCCCATCGTGGTTGGAGTCCGAGCAGTTAGCAAGCCACCAAGAGGAAATTTAGGTGAAGAAGTTGTCGACCTCCCTCTCATCTTGCTCTATAAATAGAGGATGAAGGTAGAGAGGAAGGCTGGTTGGAGAGTTTTCGGTAAAAGGGCTTGAGAGCAAACACTCTTGAGAGCAAACACTCAAAAGAAAAGGAAAGCAAGCAAGCTGCCATTAGGAGAGGAGAAGAAGGTAAAAGAAGGTGAGAATCATGTTCTTCCTTAGCCTTTAGGCTTGATCAAATGATACAAGCCGAAGTACTCTTCTTCCTTCCATCCTCCTTCCCCCCGAGTCAAGATGTACTCTCCATCAAGACCTCACGTCCTTGTTCGGTCCCAATAGTGGATACGGAACTTGGGTGAGATGTATCAAGGCCTCACGTCCTTGTTCGGTCCCTTTGTGGATACGAAACTTGGGTGAGATGAATCAAGGCCTCACGTCCTTGTTCGGTCCCTTTGCGGATACAGAACTTGGGTGAGATGTATCAAGACCTCACGTCCTTGTTCGGTCCCAATAGTGGATACGGAACTTGGGTGAGATGTATCAAGGCCTCACGTCCTTGTTCGGTCCCTTTGCGGATACGGAACTTGGGTGAGATGTATCAAGGCCTCACGTCCTTGTTCGGTCCCAATAGTGGATACGGAACTTGGGTGAGATGTATCAAGGCCTCACGTCCTTGCTCGGTCCCATTAGTGGATACGGAACAAGGGTGAGAAGATGAAGATGCGTTTCTTTGGTTCGGTCCCTTAAAGTGGACACGAATCATGAGTGGATACAAATTTTTTTTTAAAAAAAAATCATACAAATATATATGTGTATATATATACGGATGCATGCATGTACACAAAAAAAATTGGCGCCACGCTCCTGTGCTAGTATGCATCATGCGTTAAGCATTTCCCTAATTAATTAGTGGAGGCGTATATATACATATAAATTAAATGCATGCATAGCATCACCCATGTCGCAAAAGAAATGGTATCGTGGCTTGTTACATACACTGGGGATAATAGCATGTATTAGTTTACATCCAGGCTGCATGCATAAAAGACTTAATTAATTAAGATGCTAATTAGTGAAGATAGCATTTGCTGCATGTTGGGATTGATAGCCCAGTCAAGTTGCCGCAACCTCCCACTTGCCCACGGCCACGGCCATGCATCATATCGTGGCCATGCTCATGCATGTACGAGCTAAACAGTAATTAATGGATCATCAAATTAACAAAGAAAACAAAAAGGAAAGGAACCACACTTAAGCCATGTCCTGCATACATGCATGAACGTGCAGCGGACATGACCAAAGAGGATGCTAAAATTAGTGCATGCATGGATAAATACCAAAGTCAAGGCTTCCATGTAAAAGACTGATGAGCAATCTTCCGAAAACTGCATGTATCCCTTTCTATGTCCATGTCTCAAAGAAAATGGTATCATGGCTTAATTAGTGAGATTAATTAATGACAAAGGCCAGCCAAAATATCCATGCAAACCATCATGCATATCCGGCCTGCACCAATGTCCGTGTACTGCGAGAAGGGTAATTAGTGAGGCCCATGCAAGTAGGCATGACTTAATCAAAGTATAGTCAGCTGCATGCATATATTGATATGCATAAAAAAAATCATACCCCATGTATACACAAATCCGATACAGTCGTGGCTAAACAACTTGATGATCAATTAATAATAGATCATTATCTAAAAAAAATATGAGGATGAGAAATCGCGATAAAGTGAAATAAACACTATGCCTCACTAAAAAAATCAAATCAATCGATACGAGAACAATTAAAATATCCCCGAGCAAGCATTCGTCGACGCCAAGATTGAAGACTTTTCTTTTTTATATTTTTGTAATGTTATATGTCGCAAGTTGGTGTAATTTTCATGTTGGAATTCTTAATCAGGGGTTTTCTCACAGAGAGATGTAATTAACAGAATTTTTATGTAAATGTATGAATTCTGGAAGTAATGTACTTGCAATACCTGATATTTGATATTTCTTAATATCATATTCAATCAAATTTAAACAACTTGTCTCTAATGACGTTGGAGACGGGTTCACGCCCACTTTCCCGTCATCATTTATCTAATTTGTTTTTCCCAAGTCTAAAGCATAGCTAAACATGATTATTAAATCGCATATACCCAAATTGACATTATATATTATCTAATCTTAATTTCTAGGTTTAACAAGGTTCACATGTCAATACTTATCAAGGAGGTTTCATGAGACAACAGGTATATCTACCAATACCACAAGATAGCAAATTTATAGAAAATAAACGCATGCTTATTATTGATTTGGTAAAACAAAATGAAAATTAAAACACTAGGGGACCAGTTGATTGGGGCTAATCGGCGGCGAGGCGGGCTGGCAACGAAGAGGGGCGGAGCTCGGTGCAGTGGGTCACCAGAGAGGAAGAAGAAGACTAGCTTTAGCTCGGTTGAGGTAGGCGAAAGCATTAGCGACCCCGAGGAAGCTCATTTTGACACTCGCCTTAGCCAGAGGGTAGTCGGTTTGCTCCACCACCGAGTGACCAAATCTAGAGACGAAGGTCAGGTGCGGTGCCGTTTAGGCCTCCCAGAGCTGAAATTGAGCACAACAAGGAGCTTAGGATCATACGAAGATGCTTTAACCCCAAGATATCAGAAGAATGCTCACCAAGCCGCCTTGATCAAGTCTTTGCCCTCCTTTCGGGTTTCTGCCATCAATGGGGGAGGCGACAGTGCAGAGGTTGGTGCTCGGGTTAAAGATGGTGTCGAGCACAAGCAAGGAAGCAAAGGCAAGGCTCAGTGAGCTTAAATAGCAATGGACAGGGACTTGGCAATATTGCCCGTGAGATGACTCCCTCGTTGATGCACAGACGCGAAAAATGGGCGTGGCAGGGCATGGCAAAGACCACATCGCAATAATGTCGTGGCAGGGCATGGTGCATCTTTGGCAGGGCGTGGTCGACGGGGCAGAGACTCAAGCATCAAAATGGGGCTATGGCTTGGCGTACATGAGCGAGGGCGGCAGTCTGCCAATGGCGCAAGTTCTGCGGCGACGACCTTCTAAGCTGTGGCAGGGAGAGGCGCTGACAAGCTTATCCGGCCGGCCATGGATTGGCCGAAGGGGGTGGTGGAGCTCTGACGCAAGGCTGCCGAGGTTCTACCACGATGGGGTTTTCGGCTCGTTTTGCTTGCCACGACAGAGATTCCGAAATTGGCGCCAAGAGTTGGATCCGTGGCGGTCAGGGCATGGCTTTGCAGCGGTAGGGTATGGGCAGAGGGAACACGGCGAGGGTTGGGGAGGCAGCTCTGGCAGCCTGCTGAATTCTCGCCACGTGAAGATTTGCCCACAAAATCATCGCCATGCAAGGAATCGGTGCGCTGGGCGCGAGGAAAAAGCCAAAAACGCTGCCATTGCAAGGCTTCAAGGAGGGTCTCGCACGCGTGCACGAAGGCAAGGAGGAAGAAGGAGCAGTCTTGGCGGTGGGGCCAAGGCTCACAATGGTACGCCAAAGTTAGGGAGGTCACTGAGGTGCCCAACATTGACAAAATGAGCCCACATGGCAGTGGGATGAGGAGGGTTTTCGACTTGTTTTGCTTGCCACGACAGAGATTCCGAAATTGGCGCTGAAGAGTTGGATCTAGTGGTAGTGCAAGGCATGGCTTTGCAGCGGTAGGGTATGGGCAGAGGGAACACGGCGAGGGTTGGGGAGGTGGGCTACAACGGCCCTACCCGAATTCTGCCACGGTGAAGATTTGCCCACAAAATCACTGCCGTGGCAAGGAACTGGCGGCGGGGCGCGGCGAGGAAAAGCCGGCCAAAACGCTGCCATGGCAAGGCTTCGGCGGAGGGTCTCGGGCACGTGTGCGCGAAGGCAAGGAGGAAGAAGGAGCAGGCACTGGTAGGTGGGGCCAAGGCTCACAGTGGCTGCCAGCAGGCTAGGGAGGTCACTGAGGTGCCCAGCATTGACAAAATGGACCCATATGGCAGTGAGATGAGGAGAGATACTAAATCTTTCATAAAATTTTCAGCTTAATATATGACACGAGGAATTTTGTAAAATTCTGACAATCCGACTGATTGATTTATTGGTCTCTCTGTTTTTGATTTTATAAAGGTAACAAAAGACATAAAAATATTATGAAAATTTTACTGAAGGATTCTGAGATACTGGGAATGATACTATAAAATTTTTATATCAAGATCATGCTTAGTTATTTTTATAAAATTCTGATATTGCTTCCACTTTGAAATTCAGCTTGCTGGTTATGATTTTCTATAAATTGATAAATGGGTTAAAGATTTTATAGAATTTTACAAAGATGGAAAAGAGGGAATTTAGGGTTTAAACAAGTTAATTACAAAGTCTATTGTAGTTGGATATTTTGAGTTTGAAATTATATAGCCCTTGTTTGGGATATTTGAAATGCTTTTGATAATTTTAGAAAACCCAGAAATTCCAGAAAAATATTGAAATTCAAATGCAACCCAAAAATAGATTCGACCATTTATATTTTACCAGTATTGAGTTTTGGGATGTTACAGGCACCCTCTGCTCGATTAGTGATTTACGCTATGTGGCCTCGAACTAACACATCGAGTTCTCTGTCCTACGCGGCCCACGAATCAATTCCGAATTTTACACAAAAGCATAAAAAATACACATTCAAAGTTTAAAAAAATGACTAATTACAATACTACCACCATATAATTTCATCAGTAGAAGTATAACTAAATCTTAGCTAATCTGATCCGTTAGATCAAATAGAATGGACACTAATATTCAATATTGTATATCGTAAAAGTACTCTACATATATTATCCAATGCCCTGTGCCCTCAGCTCCCTATTGCATACCTAGGTGTTAAGAAATATGACTTGGGGGAAATCAGCAAGACAAACTGTAAATTTTGACTAGAAAGTATACACAGGCACATAGGTATAGGAGTGAGAGGCACTGGGAACGTGGGCTATGAGTTATGGACTTATGGTACAGACATGTCTAGTATTTTCACTTAATCAAGTTTATATCTTAGCTATCATGATTAGGGATGAAAACGGATATCCGAATTTCTGAACAAATTCGACTTTTTTAAATAGATATATAACGATTTTGGTTTTCATTTTTTAACACTTTAGCAAGCTCATTATAAAAAATAAGATTATAAAATTAGATAAAAAAAATTACGCATTATTTGCTTCCCATAAATAAAAAGGTGAAAAAATATCCGAATCCGTATCCGATTGATATCCGAATTTTGTTTCTATCATTTAAATAAAAATATAATGAATTTGAGGTTCATTTTTTATGAATTTGAATAAGCTCAACACCACAAACAAGAATATGAATTCGGATAGAAAATTCTATATCCTATTTGTTTCCCATTGAAGAACAAAGACAAAAAAATTGATATCCGAATTACTATCCGTTTTCATCCCTAATCATGATGCACAGTTATTATAGCTATAAACTTCTTTCGGTCTTCTAACCGTCGACTGCTCCAGTCCAACTTACAGTTGACTTAGTATCACGTATCCGGCTGGGACTGCGAGGCAATATTTTTCCCAATATCCGCACCCAAGCTTGCCCTTGTTTAGACCACAGGATTGATCTTCCCTTTTTCCTTATCAATAAAGGAATTTCTAGGTTTTATTTTTTATCTGATTATTGTAGTAATTACTAGCCTTCCTGATTGGCGTGGGAATTTATTTTTTCGTATTTTATCTGATTAATGTGGTATTTGTTAGCTCTTTCACTTCCTAGGATTAACTTGGAGGCTTCTATAAGAGCATCTAATTAGTATAAATGGATAGATAGATAGATAGTTACACATGTGTAATATATTAATAGTGTTTATTTTTAAATAGTATTTATTAACCTTTTTCGGATGGAGAGGTTAACTGCAGTTGCTACAGTACGCTTGGAGAAGCAACACTAGAGGATAGATTGCAATTTGCCATTCATGTATCGATGCAACACAGCACTAGCAATTTTTTACTGGTTCAATTCAAACAGGAATACAGGATTGATGCATGATACAGCTTTTCTGTTGCCAACGGCGTTGATGATGTATCCGACTGAATGGCATATAACATTCTCTCTCTATATATAGAGAGAGACACATATACTCATGGAGACGTACACCAGCCTGGGCTCCACCAGCCATGTGGTGTCAGGTACTGTAGTTTCTATAGTGCTAAGCTATAGTTGCTACAGTATTTTTTATTATTTTTCAAATAAAATAAAATTTTAATTTTTCTTAATCTAACTATCCCAATACGTGGCATTAAATTTTAATTTTTTAAGGAATAATTTTTAAAGAATTAAAGCAATATTTCTACAATTTTTTTAAAAGAAAATAAAATTTTTACAATTTTTAAAAAAGAGAAATCAGTACTTTAGGTTCTTTTTTGTGGAGGTTTTCCCAAAAAAATTAAATTTTAAATTTTTTTTCTTAATCTTACTATCTTGACACATGGCTTTAAATTTTTATTTTTTAAGGAATAATTTAAAAATTAAAGCAAGTTGTCCAGAGATAGAGGCTGTGGGAGGAGAGGTTGTCGGATGGGTGGTTGCAGGGGTGAAGGGGAGTTTGCATGGGAAGGATGGAGGGGCGGAGGAGGAGGCGGAGGTGGGAGGGAGAGGTCGGAGGGGGCCAGAGGTGGAGGTCGTTAGGTGGGGGAGGCCGGAGTGGTCAGCCAGAGGGGGGCCATGGGAGGGGGAGGGGGTTGGGCATGGGATGATGAGTCGTCGGGAGCAGGAGGGAGAGGGGAGAGGGGACGCGGAGAGAGAGGGATGGGGAGAGAACTAGGGAGCAAGGAGAGAGACCAAGGGAGAAACCGAGGGAGAGAGAGGGACCGAGAAAAGAAAGGGAAAGTGATTACAACATTTAAACAGACACTACTACAGAATAGGTCATCACTGCCGGTTCGTCCACGCCATTACTGCCGGTTATGGGCGCCGACAGTGATTGGTCGGCAGTGATACTCGGGGTTATCACTGCCGGCTTAGGAACCGGCAGTGATAATAGATATCACTGTCGGTTCATTATACAACCGGCAGTGATATTCGACTATCTCTGCCGGTTTACACTAGAATCCGGCAGTGATACTCGACTATCTTTGCCGATTCAAAATAGAATCCGGCAGTGATATATGTATATCTCTGTCGGCTTATACAAAGAACCGACAGTGATCTGTGTATATCACTGCCGGTTCCTAGACGAACCGGCAGTGACAACCGAATTCTGAAAAAATTTGTAGATTCGCTTTTTTTTGTACGTCCTCATATGTATTGAATTTGAATCTGCAATTTTATACATAGGTAGAGTAATCTATGAAGTACATCTACAAATTTTTTCGAGTTTTCGTGACTTTTATTAGTTGGTGTGCACGATGTGTACACGGAAGGCTGTGTGCACATGATATGTTGCCTTCAAATATATAGTATATAAAGCGTCGTTAGATCATAATTAAAATATATTAAAGCATCACAATATTTAGTTTTTACAATAGTCTTCACAAATGTAGTGTGAGTACATCTCGTTCACTTTGGATCGAGGTCGTAGTCGTGGAACTCGCCCTTTGGATCGATGACACGTTAACAATGAATCCAAATGATATGCTCTTGAATTGCTAAAATTTCTTTTGACAGTAACTGATTGGTTCTCATCTTGGAGCGCTGTTATTGAAGAAAAGAGAAATTTAATTAATGATGATAGATGTTAAATGAAAGAAAAGTAGGCATGAATGTGTAATTATATACCATGGCTTCGTTATAGCCGACACTCTTCATGACAATTGCATGTAAATTTGTACATACGTAGTATGCGCATAAACTATTTCCCTGGTCCTGTCTCATGCATGGAAAGTCTGTTATTATTTTGAAAGTTTTCCTGTAGGGACGATGCGGACCACCTTTCTTGCAATACCGTGTGAATGCGCTGTGAATGATTTTAAATAGTAATTAACCTTAAATACAATAGAATAAAATATTACTAGAGCAATAACGCAACGATCGAGTTTACCTGTTCATCATCTTCCAAAAATTATGTTCATACTCATCAAGTTCTTTTCTCATCGAGTCCAAGACAAAAACCCTGCTAGCTTCTAACTCGATGACGAGGAGGACCCAGTGATAACTAGACATATATGTTAACATAGCCTATTAGTCCCACACCGTGTCACGCAAAAATAGTAAAACAATATTAGAAGTAGGGTAATACGTACTGAAAGTTATAGGGTACAAGTACGGAGGTTTTCTTTTTCAGCTTGTAGAAAGTCTTAAATAAATAGTCTTCAACAAACTTTGGGTTATCACGGACGATTGTCTCGTTGACAAGCCCCGGATCGAGAAATCCTAAATCTTCATCCTCATTTCTTCTACATATCTGTATCTCCATTCTACATATATAAAAAAGAAGTTAGACATACAGTTGAACGGTACAAGAATATACAATAATATAAATAGAGACTTACAAAGTCCATAGTCTAACCATTGCCGCGTCCAGAGCATCTGGCCGGTACAACATATACAATTCGCAGAACTCTAACCAGAACATGCCATCCCCATTGTGAAAATCCGAATCTTTGTATTTCACTAGGATCGCCCACATACCCTTTTGGCACTGCTGCATGTAATACTGATGGACGCGCCGCAATTTTGTTGTTAGGTTTTGTAAATCTTCTGGGGGAGCCAGCGGTTGCCCCAAAAAGTACTTCTAGCTTAGACCTAGCTCGTAATTACGACATTGTTCAGTAGCATCTTTTTGAGCTTGCGACATCGACGCCTCAGCACTAGCCGTCTTCAAGTTTTGCTTTCTGGAGATGCGCTCGTAGTCCGACATTTTCGAAGGTTCAGAAGCCTGCCCTGTCTCTTTGGCTTTTGCCATACTCAAGAAAAACTCCTGCGCATTAGCATCGACTTTAGTCTTCTCGGATGATGGCGCCTTTTGGAAGTGAGATGTTACGTCGGCCGTTATTAGCTTTTTTCGTTCTTCTTCAGTCAGCTCGGCCGGTAATTTCTTTTGAGGCTGTGCTGACATCACAGATGACCGAGATTTGGTATAAGACGATGCGGACTTCCGAGATGGTGCTGATGTTCGATTCTTCTTATGTGCCGGCTGAGGAGTTGGACTTTTCCTGGCTGGTGCCGGCGGAGGAGTTGGACTTTTCGTGGCGGCAGTGTGCGTGTGGAGAGTGCGGCTCATCATCATCGTCGTCGTTATCGGCCTCATCGTCCGAGCGAACATAATCAAGCTCTTGCGCCACGCGAGGAAGCCATGCACGTTTTCTCCAAGTTTGTTTTTCCGTCCTCGCCAGAATCTCTACCTCCATTTTGCGATATTGTCGGACTACACCGCTTTCTCGCCGACCTGGCGAATCCAGTGCAGATTAGGCGGCGAACTGAGAACGAGAGGTCAGATGGCCAAGCCCGCCATCAGCCACCTTGATGGTAATGCCATGTCGCGGACAAATGCAGCTTGCACGTGTCGGTTACGTGATGTCATCCATCGCAAAATGGAGTCGATGCTCTCCGGAAACGTTGTGGACGCCAATGCTCTTAAGAACACCGTGACTGAGGTTCCGAGGGCTGTCATCGAGTGGCGGTCGTGAGCTGAGAGCTTTCTGTACTGCTTGCTCCACAACTTTATCCAGCTTCGCTCTCTCTTCCTCTAACGCTCTTGCCACATCATCTTGTATTTGACTTTGCAGTTCATCTTCTCTTATTCTTTTCGGCCGCTTGTACAACGATGCGTCAGCTGGGAAGCCTTCTTTCCACGGCACCAAACCAACTCCTCGGGTGCGCCAGATGCTCCTTGTTACCCAGTGGCAACAATCGACTCATCATTCTCCTTCGTGCCTGAAAAGCCCTTGGGAAGACTCCACGTGAGCATCTGATATTTTCTGCGACACCTCTCGGGCTCTATCGCTCCTGAAGTTCAAGCTGCCATCTTCTGAGACAGAAGCCCCCCTCCCAAGCAACCAGTGCTTTGATCGATGAGTGAACTCGGCCGTCGCAGGAGTAACGCCCTTGAGGGTTAGCTCTTGTTCGCGCCTATCCCATGCAGGTATTTTCTTCACGTAGCCACCAGTGCCTAGTGTGTGAGGGTACATATTCTTATCCATGTTAGCCTTGTTCTTCTGACTCACTGTTTGGGCTTCTTTAGAATTCCTGTACTCCACAAAGTCCTTCCAAAATTCCCTTATCTTTGGAAACATGTTAAAATTTGGCGTGACATTCTTCTTCACATAGTTCTTATTCAACTGAGTCTTCCAATTCTTCCAACATGTGCACATGATACTTAGTGCACGCTTTTTGCAACCAACTCGACCCTTGGGGAAATGGAATACTTGTTTTAGCTTGCCCCATAGCGAGTCCTTCAGTCATCGGAACCACCCACCGATCACCTTCGCGGCGGTCCATGATCTATAGTGATGGGCACGTTATCCCTAGCAAGTACTCCGCAGTCGTCTGACGGCGCCAATACCGACGCTGGTATAGCAGTTCCCGACTTAGAGAGTGGACTATGTTGTGAACGCCCTAGGCATCTTGCTCGGCCACGACACTGCTGCCGCCTTTGTTCACCAGACGCTTGAGCCTACAATTGGATCTTGTTATTAGTTGTATGACCCTACAATATTTTGGGAATCACAACGTACTAATACTTTACCTCGGCCATGTTAGTCGCGTCGGCTTGGTCCATGGCGAAGGCGTCGACTTGGTCCATAGCAGGGGCGTCAGTTTGGTCCATGGCTGTGGCGTCGACTTGGTCCATGGCGGGGCGTCAGTTTGGTCCATGGCTGTGGCGCCAGGTTGCTCCATATTAATATCCTGTAGGTTCAGGTAGCCACTTGGGCTACCCATTCCTACTTCGTCTACATTCGTGGGCCGAACTCCCTCTGGCATTTGTCCCTGATTCGAGGCCATTCCTAGCAATCCGAAATGTTATTGGGTTAATTATATTGCATTCATTTATGGTTGCTACATACACATAAAATTGTAGGATCAAATTCATTATATATCGAGAGTTACAAACAAGAGAAAATTCTGACAAGTTTAAACTCTTTAAACTTGTCAGAATTTTCTCTTTTTGGTAACTCTCGGTATATAATGAATCTTGACTAATATTTACAACACATGTATACAACTATTACAACTACTTACTATTACAATTAGTGGCACAAAACAAATATTTACAACACATGTATAACCATAGAGCAAAATGATCAAAACAGCACAAGGGCAGAAAAATGAACAAGGCAACTAGCATAAAGATCAACTTGTTTATTTTGAGTGTTCTCGAGATGTCGGGTTGCCCAAAGGCCCTCCTCGCCACAAGGGACGAGTAATAGACTAATTTGTGACAACCTTGCTATTTTACCAAGCAATTATTATTCAGATCAAGAGCCAACTAATTAACCGAGCAGAAGCGAGATAAAGACAATGAAGTAACAGCGATAGTGAGCAATGGTAGATATGTAGTCTTGATCGACTAAGGAAAATAGAGTAAAGTCTACAGGTTCAATGCCTAATACTCATCAATAGATAGTGTTTTGATCAAATAAGTGACAACAGAAGTAAAGTGACAGAGAAGTGCTATTAATAGACTAAGGAACTAAACAAAATATAGACAACAGGTATAGACATAGAAGTGCTACTAACATCATCATGTATTGAACACTAATTAGACTAAGGAACTAAGGAACTAAACAAAATATAGACAGAGAAGTGCTACTAAGGAACTAAACAAAATATAGACAGAGAAGTGCTACTAACAGATTGAAGTAAAGTGACAACAGGTATTCAACACTAATTAGACAAATAAGTGGTCATGCAATACATGCAATACAAGATTGTTGAAATAAGGGCAGTATGAGCATAATGAGACATATACTTAACCCAGATATGACTAAGCACAACTTATCCACAATGTCTAGAACATATGAAATGATCATGAATTCAACAGGTATAAGCTTATAATCACATAGATTCATGATATGAACACATATATACAGGACATTCAGCATGGATAATAAATGAATTAACCAGAACAGTATACTACTCATGTTTGGTTTTTCCAGTATTGCTCTCAGATTTAATAACTTGATGGGTTGCTTCAAAGAAGCCCGGTTTTTCCAGTATTGCTCTCAGATTTAATAACTTGATGGGTTGCTTCAAATAAGCCCTCCAACACCAAATTTCAGCACTATATCACAGGGTATATCAATCTGAAATTAGTGACTCTATTCGATTCAAGACCGTTTAAGAAAAATTGACTCACTAATACTCAATTATGGATGAAACGCTCTTGAACAACGAATTGCAATAATTTTGCCTAATACGATGATGCCAAGCCGGTGAGAATTGAGTTCCATATTAGACCGGGATATCAAAGTTATGAAAGGAACTATTCTCGTGATAGCATATCACATATACAAAGACAACAAAGAACAAGTTAAAGTATTGATACAATGATCTAACAATCTTGAATTACGAATGATTCACTAACTAGCGATAAATATTGCCTCATTTATTTGTATCATCATCGAAAGCAATAGTAGAGAATAAAATCGATTGCCTCATTTATTTGTATCATCATCACGAATAAATATCTATCTCATTGATAACCCTAGAATCATCACAGATTAGTTGTCACAAATTGTCTATTGCGTCCCAAATCCTCACCGAACACTATACCCACATGCTAGGTCCCCAAGCCAAATGAATTGATGGCCCTTAGTATCTGCACATGCACATCTCAAACATTCACAATCACATTCACAATCACATGCACATTCACATTCACATCTGCACAACCACATTCACACATCGCAAGAGCGCATACAAGGCGACGGCGGGAGACATGGGGAGGTCGAGGCGACGGCGGGAGACGGTGGGGAGGTCGAGGCGACGGTGGGGAGACAACGTGGAGGTGAAGGCGACGGTGGGAGGAGACGCTGGCCGCCCCTGAGTCGAGGCGACGCGGCGGTCCGAGGCGAACGAGGCGACGGCGCCCGAGTCGAGGCGGCGGCGGGAGCTCGACGTGAACCGGCGGCGGTGGTCCGAGGCGCGCGGCGTCGAGGAGCTCGAGGCGACAGCGTTGTAAAAAGTGAGAGGAGGGCGCGGGCTAGGGCTAAGGTAAATGAGAGGAAGGCGCGGCGTTTCAATTTATAGGGGTGGAATATCACTGCCGGGCCATTGTACAACCGGCAGTGATAGTGGAATATTACTGCCGGTCCATTGTACAACCGGCAGTGATAATGGAATATTACTGCCGGGCCATTGTACAACCGGCAGTGATAGTGGAATATTACTGCCGGTCCATTGTACAACCGGCAGTGATAGTGGAATATTACTGCCGGTCCATTGTACAACCGGCAGTGATAAGCTCTTTGCCCATATTCTATTAAAATTTGTCTTTTTTATTACTCTTAATATAGGACGAATTTGATCATGAAATTTTATATGTAGATGGGGTAAGATGAGATGTACATCCATGATTTTTTTTCAGAATTTTTTGAAACTTTTCTTAGTTGGATTGCACGGTGATTGCACCAAAAGCCCGATTACCTGGATATACCCCTACTATAGGACACTAATATTTCTCCTTACGAAATCTTGAAAGTAGTTTTTCTCCTCGTGAAACATGAAATTCTTGAAGTAGTTCTCATCTTCATACAATATGAAATTTTTCATTGGAAAAGTTGGAGAGGAAGAAGAGATAGTAGCTGTAGCATAATTATGTCAGTTAGTACGCAGATGACGTCAAACGATGAGAGAAATGAGCCAGGCTTCAAAACTGGCTGCGTGTTGGGAAGTGAGATTTTGCTAATAATGATCATTCCTAAGTGAAAAGAGGTGAGAGAGAGAGTGAGTAGGAGACTAGGCGTAGTACTGCACGATTTACTAGCACAAAAAGGAAGTGAACATCATTGCCATTTTCCTAGTTACTTATGAATGTTTCAGTTTAAATCTAGTTACCCCTTCGTATAAAAATTAGATTGCTAACTTTTTAATTGTTTTAATATTTCTAAAATCAAATAATGCTTGCAAATTGAACAACAAATGCTGTCAAATTCGAACAAATTCAAGTGCAGTCAAAATCACAAAAATCCAAATGCAGTGAAACTTTCAATTTGATCAAAAGAAAGCATAACCTCAATTTCCATTATTGCATATATTACATTAATTGTTACATATGAGAAAATAAACATGTCGTTCATACAAAAGAAAGCATACATTTCATTACTACAACTAAGCTACGATTCAACCTTCGTTATGATCGCGGCGTATGTATGTAGCTTCACATCGTCTTCCATGGTACTTAGGTCAACGTCCTCTCCAAAGGGGAAGCTCATCGAATTGGTTGTACTCTTCCTCGTCGACAACATTCTCAACTCGCACAATCCTTCTTTTTCCTCGAATAACCACGTGGCGCTCCTTGTTAGCCGGCCGCCATAAAGAAGATTTGTGTAATGTAATTAGCAAGTATGAATGGTTTTTCTCTCAGATCCGATGAGTTTGAGGTCCACGGTAGTGATGCCGTATTTGTCGATATTCACGCCACGGAAGTCGACCCATTGGCACCGAAAGAGAGGACCTTCAAAGGTCCATAGTCAAGCTCCCAAATCTCTTCTATGAATCAGAGTAGGTTTGCCTATTTCCATTGTTTGTCATAGGCATCTATGCGGATACCGCTATTTTGATTGGTGCTCTTTTATCTTGCGCTCTTGTATAAAATGTAAAACCATTTATGTCGATCCTTGGAATGTCCGAATTGTAGTTGACGGTCCTCGAGCCAACAATTTCAACTGAGTGCAGTCTGTCTCCGTATGCATCATGTGTCTACACAACCAATCGCCGAAATTATCTTTGTGCTCTCTCGCGAGCCAACCCTCTGACCTCCCTGGGTATGTTTTGGATAGCACGTTCTTGTGCATGTCGACATACGGGGCCACCACAACTGATTGTCCCAAAACTGCGAAATGTGCTTGTGTAAATGAAGCTAGATTGCTAGTACGTACTGATTTCTCGCCTAGTGTCCCTTTCCCCTGTAGCCTTCCCTCATGCCGAGATACAGGCACACCAATCGGTTTGAGATCCATATAATCGACGCAGAACTCAATGACTTCCTCGGTTCCCCGACCATCAAGAATGCAGCCCTCCTCGATTTCGTTCACGAACATATTTCTTTATAACCCCATGAATCTCTCGAAGGGTACATCGATGTAGAAATACGGGACCAAGAATCCGTATCTCTTTCACAATATGAACAATGAGATGGACCATAATATCAAAAAGATGGAGGGAAACACATCTCAAGCTGCATGCAGTGTGGACCACGCCTTCCTGCAACTTATCTAGTATTAATGGATCGATGGCCTTCGTGAAATCGCGTTGAAGAATGAACACAACTTGATAATTGGGTCTCGGACTTTCTCTGGCGTAACCCCCCTAATTGCAATTGGAAGCATCCGTGTCATCATCACGTGGCAATCGTGAGACTTCATACCAATTAACTTTAAGTCTTTCATTGAGACTAGTCTCTTTATGTTAGCAGAGTAACCAGACGGAACTTTGATTCCGTGCAAGCATTCGCAAACGCTAATTTTCTCTTTCTTGCTCAAAGTGTAGCAGGTTGCGGGAAGGTACTTTTTGCCTGTATCCATTTCTTCGTGATGCAGCTCCTTCCTCAGTTTCATATCTTCGAGGTCCATCTTTGCTTGAAGTGTATCTTTCGTTTTGCCAGGTATGTCCAGTAAGATACCAAGCAAGCTGTCACACACGTTCTTCTCTATGTGCATGACGTCGATTGCGTGTCGAACTTCCAGGTGCTGCCAATAAGGTAGGATCCAAAATACTGATTTCTTTTTTCACAAAGGAGCCTTATCCCGGGAAGTCGGAATAGATGTACTGCCGGCTTACTTTCCGTGAATAATTATAAGATCCTTTACAGCGGCAAATATCTGTTTCCCAGTGTGATTCTTCGGAGCTAAGGCAGTCTCCTTTGTCCCGTCAAAAGCTCTCTTATTATTGCGGTATGGGTGATCCTTGCGGAGGAACCTACGATGCCGCATGTAAGCCATTTTTCGTTGTTCTTCACCACCGGCTAGTCAGATCATCCAGCATTTGGGCGATCCGTTGAAGCCTTTTGTCGTCGGCCCGACAGTTGCCAAGAGCAGATAATCATTAATGGTTACAAACAATAATGCCCGTAGGATAAAGTTTTCTCTTTTATACTCATCCCATACCATACACCATCGGTCCACAATATTAGAAGATCTTCAACCAATAGTTTAATGTACACATCGATATCATTGCCGGGTTGCCTAGGCCCTTGGATCAATAGTGGCATCATAATGTACTTTCGCTTCATGCAAAGCCAAGGAGGAAGGTTGTAGATGCATAAAGTCACCGCCAAGTCTTTGTGGCGACTACTCATGTTGCCAAAAGGATTCATCCCATCGTACTCAACCCGAACCTTATATTCCTCACATCATATGCAAAGCGCTTCTTATATTTTCGTCGATGTTCCTCCATTGCACGTAATCGCCAGGTGTCCGAGCATTCCATCCTTCTTACGCTCTTGGCGTGCCATCGTAGCAATTGGGCATGCCTTTTGTTCGCAAACAATCGCTTTAGACGGGGATTATAGGAAATACCACACCACCTTACGGGACACCTCTTCTTCTTCGCCTCACCCGACATCTTCGTTCTCGATATCGCTGTCGTTGTTCTTATACCGCTTTGCTTTGCAAACAACACGAGCATCCATGTTCGCAAACTCATTATGATACAATATGCAATCATTTGGACATCGCGTATTCTTTATACTTCTAGTCCCAACAGTGAGACAACCCGCTTGGCTTGGTACGTAGTTGAAGGCAACACGTTACCCAATCGGAAGCAAGTCCCCAAGAGACATAACATTTCGAGAAAGCTCTTATCGGACCAACCATTGCTTGCCTTTAAGCTGCAGAGTGAAAGCACGGTATGCGACTTTCAGTGCTCCTCCTTGCGGCCGGGTACAATGGCGTTGTAGAGTCCTCTACCATACTGTTGGAACTTTTGAAACTCCCTTTCACTCGTGAAGTCCCCTCCCTATCACGCAAAGATTTGATCTAGATCATCTTCGTGGGTATCAACGAACGCATCTTCCACCATTGTCATATCGTTGTCTCCGTCATCTTCATTAATGTGTTGCCCTTCATGTACAATATCATCTTCATCAATGTGTTGCCCTTCATGTACAATATTATCTTCACCGTGCTCATCCAACGGTATAGCCACCTTGAAACCCCTTGAAGCAAGTGTGCACGCATTGACTCTATGTTACAAAACATCTTCTCATTTTTGCAATCAACGCATGGACAACACATATAGTCCGCGAGTTTCTCGACTTGTGTGCATGGCGCATTCGTAAAACAAGTCACACCATTAAAGAACTCGCACCATGACGGTTAAGTGTCATACATCCACCTTCGGTCCATCTACGATTAATTATATCAAACTACATTTCAAGATATGAACAAATGATATCAAAATAATTTATTCTTTACAGAGTCATGCATTGCTAATTAATTAAAACGATAAACACATTATAAGCACATAACGCAAATAACAATATAATTGTAATTTGTTATGTAGCGCTAGCTATTAAATTAAATTAATCTACAACAAACAAGCATATAATTGAATATAAGGATATATTTCTAAATAATTATTTATGTTCCAACTTTCATTATTGCAAAATCCATCTACCATTTTCCATTATTTAAATATTCAACTAGCAATTCTCACTATTTATAATTGATCATCTAGCAATTTTTACTATTAAAATCCATATAACAAATTTTCATTAATTAAATTAATTACAATTATGCATAATTGTCCATCTAGCAATTTTATTACTTAAACATCCACTACATCACTAAAATGGATATGAATTTATCAAAATAACAATATAATTGTAAATGATTAGTTTTACAAATACATCTAGCAATTTTGCCTATATAATACATCAAACCTTTTTCACTATTTAAATATCTATCTAGCATTTTTTAATTATTTAGAAGATTTCTTCATTTCATTTTGTTATGTAGCGCTAGCTATTAAATTAAATTAATCTACAACAAACAAGCATATAATTGAATATAAGGATATATTTCTAAATAATTATTTATGTTCCAACTTTCATTATTGCAAAATCCATCTACAATTTTCCATTATTTAAATATTCAACTAGCAATTCTCACTATTTATAATTGATCATCTAGCAATCTTTACTATTAAAATCCATATAACAAATTTTCATTAATTAAATTAATTACAATTATGCATAATTGTCCATCTAGCAATTTTATTACTTAAACATCCACTACATCACTAAAATGGATATGAATTTATGCAAATAACAATATAATTGTAAATGATTAGTTTTACAAATACATCTAGCAATTTTGCCTATATAATACATCAAACCTTTTTCACTATTTAAATATCCATCTAGCATTTTTTAATTATTTAGAAGATTTCTTCATTTCATTTTGTTATGTAGCTCTAGCTATTAAATTAAATTAATCTACAACAAACAAGCATATAATTGAATATAAGGATATATTTCTAAATAATTATTTATGTTCCAACTTTCATTATTGCAAAATCCATCTACCATTTCCCATTATTTAAATATTCAACTAGCAATTCTCACTATTTATAATTGATCATCTAGCAATCTTTACTATTAAAAATCCATATAACAAATTTTCATTAATTAAATTAATTACAATTATGCATAATTGTCCATCTAGCAATTTTTATTACTTAAACATCCACTACAATATGAATTATAATTTATTCAATAATTTAGCTAGATCTTAATTTGAGCAAGATCTGACATAAACTGTTCACACCGCATAATCAACAATTATCAACATCTATAGCACTCCGTAAAGTAAAATTTTACGACAAATATAACATACATCAAGTCAGTAACCTCGAAAAATTTTAATACAATTTTTCAGCAGCAACTCGCCAAGATAATACAGCTCCTCTTTGTTCTGCTCGGTCGGAGAAGATGTCGATTCGATGAAAAATATGAACAAAATACTGACACAAAATTTCGGCAGCACCTCTCCAGGAAAAATACACCCGAGCAAAGAGCGCTCCTCTCTTCTGCTCGGCCGGGGAAATGCGTCGGTCAGGTGAAGATTGCTATATAAATAGCTTATCACTGCCGGCTCTGCGAAGAACCGGCAGTGATAAGGTCATATTACGCGGGAAAATACCTTATCACTGCCGGTTCTGCGCAGAACCGGCAGTGATAAGGTCATACTACGCGGGGAAAATTGCGTTGCGCGGGAAAATACATATCACTGCCGGTTGAATATACGAACCGGCAGTAAACTTTAAATATCACTGCCGGCTGTAAATTAAACCGGCAGTAATATATCACTACTGGTTATAGGTATTAACCGCAAGTGATAGTCGATTATCACCGCCGGTTGGTAATACAAACCGCAGTGATATTCAAACGTTCAACTCGCGCCCAATAGCAACCGTCTTGCTGTTCGCTCTCTCTACCGCTTACCCGTCTCTCTGCGCGCCAACCGCTAAGCTTCACATTCCTCTCGCCAATGCTGTTCTTCCCATTCTCGCTTCTATATAATGCCACTATTGTTGCATGAATGGCAGCCCACACAATCCACTCTTGTTGCAAGAATGGCACCCCCCAAGAAGCGTGCACGTGTTGGGCAAAGCCCCACTCCGTCGCTAGAGAAGGAGGAGGAGAAGAAGGAGGAGGAGAAGGAGGAGGAGGTGGAGGCGGAGGAGGAGGAAGAGGAGGCAAAGGAGGAGGAGGACGACGACAACGACGACGACGACAGCGACGGCGGCGAGGAACTGCGGCGTTGGGGCAAGACCAACTCCGCCACCGAATCGGATTCGGATGAGAAGGAGGACGAGCACCGCCGCACATCAAGCGGCAGCTCCGGCGACGAGGAGGAGGAGGAGGACGACGACGAGTTTTGGATATAGGGCTTCGCGCCATTAGACTATTATAATTAGGACTAAATATGTAATGATGGACAAATTATGTTTTGTAAATGTTATTTTAATTAATACATATCCCGCAAATTACAAATTTGCTTTCTTATGTTCTGTTTTTTAACTAATTATGCTTTCATATGTTCTGTTTTTTAACTAATTATGCTTTCATATGTTACATGCGAGATAAATTACAATGTTTCTTATGTTCAGATCGAACTAATAATGGGGAACGATAATATCATTGCGGTTCTATAGTAAAACCGCGGTGAAAATGGTCCTATCATCGCCGGTTTATAGACGAGCGGCAATGATAAATCACTACCGGTTTTACATATAAACCGGCAGTGATATCTTCTTATCACTGCCGGTTCTCTATTAAACCGGCAATGATATTGCCTCCATTCTGCGGAAATTTATACTATTCTTATCACTTTGCGGTTGAATGTAGAACCGGCGGTGATAATATTATCACTGTCGGCTCATACCTACCCGGCAGTGATGGGGGGTCGCGGACGAGGCAGTCTGTAGTAGTGAGATAGACAGAGAGAGAGAGAGAGCAATGCTCGACAACTTAATGTGCGAACAACAAAGAGAGACAACGATGTGATGGCCGAAAGAAAAAAGTAGATTCCAACGTTCGCCTGAGTTTGCTCGCTATAAAACCCCTTGGGTTTTTGTTTCTTCAGCACACAAAACATTCAAGAGTTTTCATTTTCATTTCTTCTTGCTCTCTTTGTTCTCTCTTTGCTCTCATACCATGAAACAAAATGTTTGGCAAGAGCAAAAGTAGGAGAGCACGCCCTCACACTCCTAGTCCCCCCGTCTTAGGAGGAAAAGATCAATCTATGCCAACTCTCCCTAAGCATGGAGAACTATGGCATGAATGACCATCATATGGATGGTACACAAGGTCTCGAGGATGCTTCTTACATTCTCAAGGGAGCTAGCTCCGCACAAACCACGATGATGCTACATTGGTGCAACTAGGATGGATGTCGACATCTGGTAGTTGACGCCCACCTCTAGTTAGACCAAACCCAACCAGACAGCAATCTTGAACTTCAGCAAACACTCCAAATCAAACTCAAACTTGAAACGACTCTTGTCCAACAAAATCAAATACTCATAGCACACTATGAGATGACCTCCACGTGGTCTTACGCTAATGTTTGACGGTGATCAAACATACACAAGAAGACGCTATGCACTCCATCAATTTCATCAGATCTCGAAAGAACTACACCTTTTGAACACACCCACATGTTACATGCTTGATGTCTGTATATAAAACTCCCCAAATTGAAGCCCCACCCCACAACACTCCTTGGTTCGATCTGTTGGTCAATCGTGTCACTAGCCCCTACTTTTTCCTCCTTCGAACTCACTAATTTGCTGCAGCTTGGTCACGTTCTCATCATCTTAATTTGGCACGAATAAACCAAATCAATGGAGGATACCACCGATCCATAAGCTAGCACGTGACGTGCATGTGCATCGATCAGCCATCGTTAGCTCTGGTGGAGTTGACGAGGCTGGCGAGCGTGATCCTGGGCTTGGAGTAGTCGCCGGTGAGCACCTTGGCGGCGACGACGGCGTTGCCGGCCTCGGTGAAGTGGACGCCGTCCCAGCTGATGAACGGGGTGTCCATGTCGCACAGCTGCATCTCCGCCGACATGCACGCCTTGAAGTGGTTGTAGTTGTACGGTGGCCCGCCGTACCCGCAGCACGCCATCAGCGGCTTCTCAATCCCTGCACGCACAAGATCAGTTTTTTTTTTTATCTAGAGCGAATCGCTCCGGCGAGATAATCTGCGCGCGCTTGCGCAGTTGTATCGCACTTTCGATGTACTAATACTAATATCTTCGTTGTTATTTCGTTTATATGACAAATATTATTGATTCTTGGAGAGAAGAAGAAAAGGGAAATGTGGAATATCCAACTTACCGTACTTTGTGTGGTTGGCGACGAGGTCGTACTTGATGGCGAACATGTCGGTGAAGACGATGGTGGCGTCGACCATGCGCTGCCGGAGCTGGTTGCAGGTTTTGCTGAGCTGCTGGTTGAAGGACTTGGCGGCGTTGTTATACGTCTTGAGGCAGCCGTTGCCGTCGAGGTCGCTGTCGTCGTTCCTCGGGATGGCCAGCTTCTGCGGCAGGCAGCCCAGCGCGCCCGTCCCGTGGATCCAAAACTTCCGAGCGCCGTGCCCGTACAGACCCTGCGTACGTTGCATGTGTTTTGTATACGCAAATGTCATAAAAGTAAACTCATAATCAAATTCAGGACTAGAATCCTAATGAAAAATAGAACGGTACCTTTTTTAATCCGTATAAATAAAAACAATGGGTGATATTCAAGATAGCTACTTCGTTTTAAGGAAAAAATTCCATAATAATCCTAAAAATAAAAAATCTTAGAAATTCTCACGTTAATAGAAAGAAAAAAGAGAATGATCTTCACTACTTATTTTAGCAGGGCCAAATTATAATGGTGTAGATTGATCATATATAATAATTAGAGCTATATAGCATAAACAATTGTATTTAAGTTATAAGAAGTAGAGTTGTATATCAAAGATAACTGCACCATAATATCTAAATTGCACAGTTACAAGGCTAAATCTGCTTGTTTATATAAAATACAGCTCTATTTTGCTCCAAATTAGATAATGCAGCTAAAGAAGTGTCGGAGATTAGACCTTGTCTCTTTGGACTTTGGACTCGATGGATTACTCTGCTTCTCGCAAAACTCGAGTAAAATTTATGTGTTCCAAAGCGACAACGCGTTTATGTTCTACTAAAATGAAACATACTCCTGTTTTCTTCCATACGCAAAGGACAAAAAGTACTAGTATCATCAGTTATTTACTCAGAAGCAGAATCACATTTACCTCAATAGTGTACTTGATATGAGCAATTATAGGGGGGATCTTAGCAAGTATTTTATCGTAGGGAAGGTGCAGATATGCAGAAAGATCGTTTTGCCCTATGTCGATGGTGTAGATGGCGTTTTGAAATCCTTCTCGATTGATCGGGGCTTGCTGACCTGCTTGATATCTCACACCAAACAAATGTATTTATTAGTTACATTTTTTACACTGTTGTCTTTTTTTTTTTTTTGCAATGATTTACAATTCTTTTTCTTGTAAGGGATGTCCTCTTCCTGCTTTTTATGGTTGGTGAAGAGCCTGAAAAATTCTGTAGGTTTACACATGAAACAAAATATTCATAGGACAGATTTTGTGTGCAATGGCATATCAATGATTAATTAGTTCTCTAGAACATAGCTGTGAATTAGGTGGAAACATGCAACTTAATCTTATATATTTAAAAATGTATATATTTAAGGCATGTTGAGGTGGTTTCAGACTTTCAGTGCAAGCTTTTGCTTAAGTCAAGGCTCAACAGAAAGCACATGTTCCAAACTTATATAACAAATAAGCTAATATATATATAGAGAGAGAGAGAGTCCAAAAGCGATATTATCAGCCTAATCCAACACAAATCACTAAACTAAAACATTTTTTTCGAGCAAAAGCGACATAAAAGCCGAAGGCAACAGATATAAATAAGCTATAATGTTTTCTCTCAAAATATTTTCCCCAATAAATTTTCTAAACGATTAATTGATGTCTCATTAGTTTCTAGTTCATTCCTGTGTTCATAGGAATTGAGGCGTGGCCAAGATTCACTGACCTTGATTGATGAGTTCGAGCGATCTTTTTCTGAAGAAGAGGAACTGACGCAGCTGCACGTTGAGCGAGAAGGGAGATCCTCCCGGCGTCGCCGTCGATCCACCGATGGCGAAGTTGACGCCATTGCTGAAATCCGAGCCCAACGCTTTCAGGTACGGGCTCAAATGAGGCGTGTTCAAGCTTTCACCTGCAAATGATATCACCAAATATCTTCTCAGGAAGAAAAAAAATCTCCTTCAAAATGGCATCGTCAAATATTTTCTATAGAGATTCTCGTGAAATTCTTCCGCTCCAAACAAGCCGGAAATACCAAATAAAACCAAAATGCGAGGAATCATCTTGGTAATTTGTTTTGCGGCCGCACAAAATTAAATTTGACTTTTTATATCTTACTGGTATGGCAGTGGCCGTTTATCCTTTTTCTCCCCAAAGTTCAGGGGTTAAATCGAACTACTCGCTATGCACGGTTATTCGTTAGCACTACAATGAGTTTGCTGTGAATTGATCTTAGATCGTCACTGTTTGTGCATCTTATCTATGGGATGAACTGGGTACTTACACCCAGGATTCAATGATTATCAAGTATATCAAGCCAGTTCGATATCTGAAACCGCTCGGTAAATCAGTGAAATTCAAATCTAAATTCGAAAATTTGGAAAAAAATGAAAATGTATTAATTTTTTTAAAAAATTTTATGTGAGGTCCTAACGCAATGCTAATGGTGGTGTAAAATTTTCAGATCATTATCAGACCTATGTATTGTTTTAAAATTATGACAGTGCTACTGTCAGAATATATGCCCTTCTGCTTTTGATTTTCTACGGGCACTAAATGGAATCTAATATTTCTAAAAGTATTTTTTGAGGTCCTAAAGCAATGCTAATGATTATGTAAAATTTCTAAATGATGATCAAACATTTATACTTTTATAAATTCTAACAGTACTAATGCCTCTGTATATACTCTTCTGTTTTTTATTTTCTAGGGGTACTAAATGAAGTCTAACATTTCTGAAAATTTTATTACATGATCACTAGGCACTAGTTATGATTACATTAAAATTTTAGAGCAAGATTGAGCTTGTAAATATTTACAAAAATCTGATAGTGTCTCTATTCCTTTTTATTAATTACTATTTTTGATTTTTTAGAAGCACTAAATAAATTCAAAAATTGTTAAAATTTCTTTGAGGTATTTTATAGATTCATTGGAATTTTTTCAATTTTTCTTTTTGTACCAAAATCAAATAAAATCACTATAAAATCGAAAAAAACACTCAAAAATGAAAAAAAATTGGTTGAAAATCGAATAAACCCAATGGAAAATCATTGAAAAAAACTCAAAATCGGTAAAATCGCTTGGTTTTTTATTTTTTTGCTGTTGTTTGACCGCTGAATTCAAAATTTTTGAATTCAAACTTTTTCGGTTTCTACTGATTATTGACCAGTTTTACCATTTTCGATAATAAAAAATCGTTTAAAAATCAAAATTTCGACTGCTTACACGCAGGTCAGGACGCTATCAAACGATCGAAGAAAAACAAAGGCTACATTAACGCCTGTCAGCTACGAACTGCAGTGGATCGCCATTGATTGATTTATTTTTTCGCTGTTGTCTGACTGTTGAATTCAAAATTTTTGATTTCTACTGATTATCGACCAGTTTTACCATTTTTGATAATAAAAAATCGTTTAAAAATCAAAATTTCGACTGCTTACACGCAGGTCAGGACGCTATCAAACGATCGAAGAAAAACAAAGGCTACAGCCTACATTAACGCCTGTAAGCTACGAACTGCAGTGGATCGCCATTGATTGATGCCTGGAATTGCCCTACAACTATCAACTGGGGACGGTTCCCTTGTGCGCGCAGATGCACATGTACCTTTCTTCCCACATATATAGATCACCTACGAGATTCCATAATAACGATGTTTTGTATATATGTCAATGTATATCGTCATCACCTTTTGCTCCTATCCGTCTCTTCTTGCCTTTCAGTACCAAGCTTAACCTCTCTTTATTTTTCGTAGGATGCTTTAACAAAAATTTTACAGTTCATTATATGGTGAGTATATGGTGAGTAGTAGAAATTAGATTTAGATATTGATTTATTAAAAGTATTTATACTATAAATAAATACTAGTTAGTCTGGTCTTTTTTATTAAAAGGAACGATGATCTATATTGAATTTAGTGTACGGACGGTAGAGGAGCTTTATTTTAAAACTAGTTTAGACTGGTGTTTGGGTTTGTGCACAAGTACACTAGCTTAATCATGAGTTTTGTTTGTTCCCAACAAAAGAATCATGAATTTGTTTCGATTGTTTCCAGTTCATAAATTGGAAATTGACCAGGAAAGTTACGAGTATGCATGTAGAAGTTTTACTTGTACTGTCGCTGGAGCGAACCATGGAAGTCTGAGCAGGTTAATGCATCTTAAACTGCAGAGGGCAAAAAGTGAAAAAGTAACTGTTCGGGGTCGCTGACTGACTCACATAAGAAGTCGATGACGAGGCGGCCGTCGGAGAGCCGTCCGGTGGGGCGGCGGAAGTAGGTGCGGCCCTCCGGGAGCGCGATATTCATCCCGAGCGCCGCCGCCCAGCCGCCCGTGTCGGAGTTGGAGTCCCCGAAGTTAAAGATCACCACCTGAGGACTGCCACTAGCAGTAGCCGAGCTAGCATTGCTGGACGCAGCAGCCGCTGCCCCACCACGTCCGGCGACTGCAACGCCACCGCCCGCCGTCCCCTGCTGCTGCCCTCCGCCGCCCCAGAACCCGTAGCCGACCGCGGCCACCGCGGCCGCCGGCATGTACTTGAGGCAGGCGACGACGACGACGGCGGCCACCCCGGCCAGCACAACGCAGTACTGCAGCCGCAGGCTGATCTTGGCATTGCCTCCGCCGCTTATCACGGCACCGCCACCACTGGTCATCCTCTCCCCCTTTCTTTCTCTGGCTCGAGTATTAAACTCAAACCGACTCGCGTTGCGCAACGGAAGTGTGTGTGTGGTGGCTGTGCTGTACCTGCGTCGTATATATAGGCAGTTGATGAGCTCCTTGTCCTTGGGAGAATCGATGAGATGGCTGGATGCGATGCATGGCTTGTCTTCAAAGTAAAAGGTGATGGATGTGTTAACGCTTGCGCCCGCGTGTTGCAATGAATATTGGCCGGCCGGGGGCCGTGTGTGCGCGGGGCGGAGTGTGCGCGGGACGCCACCCGCCGGAACGGCGACGCCGCATCGGCTCATGGACTCGGGACAGCGCCGGTTAGGTGCCGGGTCTCGGTCACGCGCAACCCAAAGTGACACGACACAAGGCGCTGATATAAACGATGAACGACTAGTTGATGGCGCAATCTGTCGTATACTACTGAAATTTAGGAGAAATTTATCAATATGTCAGTGACATAGATCTATATAGATCAGTAACATAATAAATAACATATAAAAAATAAGACTAAGGGCCTGTTTGATAGAGTTAAAAACAAACGATTCAGATCTCGGTTTCACTTCATATATTTTTGGATTCTAGAATCAACTACAACAATCCGAATCGAGATTTAAAATAGACTAAAATAAAGTGAATTAAGTTTATATTTTTGATCTAAAATGTAAACAAGATGATCTATCAAAACACTCTTAATGTACTCACAGCTCTAGCTCTACGGATCTGATGGAGCTAAGAATACCTAGCTCCACCAGATCCACGGATCTGGTGAAGTTAAGAATACCCAGCTCCACCAGATCCAGGCTAAAATAAAGTGAATTAAGTTTATATTTTTAGTCTAAAATGTAAACAAGATGGTCTACCTAAACACTGTTAATGTACTCACAGCTCCAGCTCCACAAATTTCTGGAGCTAGAAATACCCTATTCCACCAACTCCACAGATTTTGGTGGAGCTAGAGCTGTCCCAAACACCCCCTAAGAGTGTTTAGATGGATCATCTTGTTTACATTTTAGACTAAAAATATAAACTTAATTCACTTTATTTTAGCCTATAATTTTCAGATCTCATGTGAAGCTAGAATCTAGATCTCTACCAAACAGACTCTAAAAGTGTTTAGATGAATCATCTTGTTTATATTTTAAATTAAAAATATAAACTTAGTTTACCTTATTTTAGCTTACAAATTTTAGATCTAAAGTAAAGTTAAAGTCTAAATCTCTACCAAACAGAACTAACTTACGGTGGGACATGTACATGTCTGCTCCCAAAACCAGAGATAGGATTAACTTACGATAGGGCTCGTAGATGTCTGCTCCTGAATCCAACCGTACCTCGTGTTAGAAGAGCGAATTATGCAGCGTACATAGAGGTGGGCACTGGGCCGGGCTATTTTGGGCCAGCACGAGGCACGCCCGACCCGGCACGAACGGGCCGGGCTGGCACGGCCCGAAACATGCACGCACCTGTGTTGTATGTGTGGGTGAGCAAATCAAGGAGTAAAGGAAGAAAACTACGGATGGACCGGAGAAAAGAAAAGGAATGCATCCATACGTTGTGTGTGTGGGTGAGCAAATCAAGGAGTAAATGTATGACTGCATGCATGTGACTAGAAGGAACAACTGAATCAAGAAAATCGAGAAGAATAAACATAATAGGATTTTGTTTCGACCGGAGAAAAAGGAAGTACTAGACAGATAAAGAAAGAAATCAATCCGTGATCATTTTCTCTTATAGTAATAGTATAAATGGGTCAGGCCTGGGTCGGCACGGCACGAAGGGCAAATGGACCGTGCCTGGGCTCGCCGAAGGCGAGCTGAGTCAGCCCGGTCCGGCACGGTGAGCATGATGGGCCGTCACGGCCCGACACGGTTTAAACCCGAAGCACGATAGACCCGTGCCAGGCCGGCCCGACACCCACCTCTAAGCGTACACGTCAGTGGTTGTTTGGTTTGGCTTCTTTCAGCCATTGACGGTGCATGCATGGACGGACGGACCCGTATCCTTTGCCTCGGTGCCTTGGCCATTCGATCGTGATGGCAGTGGCAGTAAGGGGGGAGAGAGAGAGATCTCGGCATCAAACATGCTGAGAAAGTTGGTGCCGTTGAATGGAGAAGGCAGAGAATACCATATGCGTCGTCCTTGTCGGGCATGGTGAGCACAAAACAGAGATGTGAAACACAAGGGCGGCGAGGTCCCCAGCAGGTGCACGGTCATGCGCGGACGATGAGGGGCGCAGCACCGACCGCTAGAAGCTTTTCATCCGTCCAAGAGGCCTCAACGTGACGACTGACGATGCGCTGCACGTCACATCGCGTAGGGTGACAACACCATACGGGCATGTGCGGCTCGAGGAGCGAGAAGCAGCCGCAACAACGCATCATTCACAGCGACTTTCTTTGGTTTTGGACGTGTCCAGAGCTCCTCCCGCAACAACGCATCATTCACAGCGACTCTCTTTGCTTTTGGACGTGTCCAGAACCTGCAGAGTTTAGATCTGTGGAACAGTGAAGGAAAACCATCACACCACGCTACCAATCAATCCGCGCGCCAGTCGCATCCGCCTCGACCCATCTTCTCATTCTTACTAAGAAAAGCAGCATCAGATTTTTGTACGATTGAATGCAGCAGAAGAAAAATTAGGAGCTAACTCGTCTGATTTCAGGGCAACACAACAGGGCTCCACCAGCAGCAACCAAGAAGAAAACAGAGCATCGGACCACAGCCATACAATTCAAAACAGCAGCAAATCTTTAAAAAGTACACATATTTGAGAAGAAGCCTTGCAATGAAGAATCAAATCAAGTCCATTCACAGAGCGCGCAAAAGGACAGCGAATACCAAAACTGAGGGTTCCAGAATCTCCAATGACTTTCTTCTCTTTTTTCTAAATGTTAAAGAGGAGAATTACATATTGTATTGCCATTTCCTTGCTCAAAAGAAACCAAGAACAAAATGTTGGGAATAAGTATGGATCTTGTATTCTCCACCAGGAAGCTAGAATCTAAGTAATTTTTCCCTTTTCATTGCCATCAAGAAGCTGGGCAACGCTCAACTGAGGGCAGGCATTCTATCGGATGAGAAATAACACCTGAAACAGGCCCCTGCTGGGACCCCGAAAAAAAAAACCCAGAGAGAAATTATGAAATGAAAAAAGAAACTCCCACTACCCGTCAGATTTGTTAACCGGGACTGGCATCGACCCAATCGTCACAACATCAACTAAGCGACTCCTCTTGTCAGCCTCCCTTGTCTGAGTAACTATTGTAAGAGAACCAACATTGGCAACAATTATTTCTCCTTCGCGCCTCTCCTTAGTGACAATTGCCGAGCTACCTTTAACTCCGTTTAGATGCTTTTCAGGTGCTTTTGAGCCATGAACAGCAACAGGAATCTGTTTAGGGAGCTCAACCTTCTTCCAGTATTGTTGCTTCCTATCCACACTTGTTTTCAGGTTTGAAGTTTGTGGCTGGTTAGTTACAGTTTTCACCACTTTCTCATTATCCTGCTTGCCATCACTGCTCTTCTCTTGATGTCCATTTTCTTTCCCAGCCTCAGTGGCTTGTTTTTCACTGGCTTCAAGGCATGGATACTGATATTTGATCACATTACAATCATGCAGCTTCTCTGACACATTCTGTATCTCCAATGTTCTGTCTATCAGCACACTGCCTAACTTTGGCTGCTGAGTGTCAGATGCATCCTTTCTACGCTGCGAAACAGGTACAAAATCTGGAGCATTATGACTCAACTTGGACCTATTGTGCTGTTTAGTTCTTGCTTCATCCTCCTCATATCTCATGAAGTCATCAAGCAGGCACCCCTTCACTTTGATATCCTTCAATATCTGGAGCACAGATATGCCAGGAATGTATGGTACCTGCAAGTTAAACATGATAACAGGTCATGAGATGAAGCCCAAGACTTTACAAATGTAATGCTTGAAACCTCTCAGATGACTAATAAAATGCTAAGTAGACAGAGAAAATCTTCTACAGAACTACATCGAAAATGAAACTGATTCTATTAGACCGAAAAAATTTCAGCCTAGCATACTAGTAAAAATGGATGTTACAACACCTCTTGAATACTTACTTCTTGCGTATCTCTGCTGTGTGTGAAAGGCTTATTTTCATTGTTCTGCAGCAAGATATGCTGCAGGGTATAATTAGGTACATCTTTGATGATGTGCCATCTTACGGGAAAGCTACCGGTCCATTTATCCTGACACCAAATGTCCATGTCCTTCTGAAAATCAACAGGACCAACCATCTCAGCCATGCCACAGAAGTGCCCACTACCATTCACCTGACAAAGCACAATTACAAATTTAATAGTTGAACTTAAAAGCACAAAAGATGAATAAATGGAAGTCGAAAGAATAAGAGCTGCTCACAGAAAAGAACAGAAAAACTGGACACTCGGTTGAATTCCTCTTAGCTATTCTGTCGGCATCTCTGTATGCACTATCCAGCTTGCTGTTTCCACTTGAGGAACTTGACCATACACCATACTTGATTGATTTATGGACATCTGCCTCACCAATTGACTTGATAACAAAGAACTTTGCATAGGGATAGTCCACTCGGAGATCATTGCTGTTATATTGGTCAGTTCTTATAAGGATTGTTCCAGCTGGATTACCAACAGAGAGCCTTGATGTGTAAGATTTTGCAACTAGGGTAGAGGACCTTTGACAACCAGGTTTCCCCTCATCACCCAAGTTATGTTCATTCGGCAAATGCACCTCTTGGCTAGCACCATTTAGGTGGCCATTTGGCTTTGAAATAGGCTGAAATTTCTCGGCTGCAGCCCACTTGTGAGGATCAGGTCCAACAAATCCAAAGCTATTGTTTGCTGACAATTTCTCCTTTGGAGAATGCTTGGCAGAATATATTGGCCTATCAAGCACATGTGTAGATGCCTAATCATTAGAACAATATTTGTTAGGTCAAGATAGAAACACAGCCGCAAGACCCCCAAAAAACAGAAAAAAATACTACGTTAAAATATAGAACCACATATAGAAAAAAGTCAAAAACTTCTACAGCAAGTGCTTTCAGATGCCGAACAGCCAGTACAAGAATTTTCGTCAATATAAACCACAATTACCAGAAACATGGATTGCCATTTTTTTTCTTCCAATTTCTACTGCGAACACGAACCCGTACCCTTAACCAGTTTGAGTTCGACGAATCCGGTTCGTGATTCGCAGGGCTTTACAGCGAATCCGGTAGCTATGATATAGACAAGCCATCATGGAAAGATATGTAAACTTGGTACAAAGCATGCTCAATCTCAAGTAATACACAAAAGAAGCAAATAAAGGATAACTATCTATATCACATGAACTACCTTGTGGTGTTCAAATCCAAGAACACCCAAAAATAAATATTTTTGGGAACGCCCCTAGCACCTACACATGCAATTACAGAAAACAACCACATCCTACAATGTTGAAAGTTGACCATCTGCTATTTGCACTTAGATCGTCAAAATTAACAGACAGTGGAGGCATTGTTATTAAAGACCCTGCAACCTTGACAAAACAAAACAATGGAACTTAAGGAAACCCTACAAGGACATTTGCAATTGCCTACCTGTGAAATATGAGGGAGTTTAACAGGCACCATGGATCCATCTGCCAGCTCTTGCTTCAGTAGAACTGAATTATGCAGTTGAGCCTTCGGCAATTTTGCATGGTCATGAAATTGCTTTGAAGAAACAAAAGATTGTATAGGTGGATTCATGACAATGCCTTTTTTTGTGGCACCAGGAGCAATTGAAGGCAAAGCAGGATTTTCCGATGTTGTAACATAACCAGGCATACTAGGAACATATGCAAAATTAGGGTGCTGAAGAGGTGTGGTTGTGCTTCCAAGGACACCATCTTGTACATAAGGAAGAACAGATGGAATGTAATAGGATGAGGGAACTAATTGGCATGTGGGGTCAGAAGCATCAGCAACATATTCTTGGGGCAGAAATGAGCCGTCGACTATGAAAGAAGGATCTATGGGGTAAGGGCTGTAGGGAGGATGAATTGATCCATTGTCAGGGGCCGCATAGTAGCATTGCGTGCCTTCAGTATGAAAACCCTGCGAAAAAATCAGACACATTAAATTCGAACAATTGGAAAGAGCAAGTTTCAAGGAAATTTTATCCTTTTTGTACTAACCGGGTAATAAACCTCTTGTCCATCGTATCCTAAAGAGCTCTGGTGGTTATACCACTCCAAAGGTGATCCAACTTCTGCATTAAATAAATGTACTACGTTCAGAAGGCCTGTAGATAAAGAAATCACCATTGACAGTTCGTGATGTTACCTGTATAACCATATGGATAGGGATTTGCAGTAGCAGGAACATAAACATTTTGTCCATAAATCAGTTCAGGGGTAATTTCCATCTTCATACAATTCACACTTTGGAAGAAGTGCCTTGTTCCACTGCAGTGTCCAAACTTGGCTAAAACGAATAAAATTAGAGCTTTTATTAATAATTTAAAAATATGTACACACACATAAATTCAGTGATGAAACCAACAACAAAGCAAGGTGAACTGCATAAAATGCAACAAAATCCATGCATTATCATAACATAGCCTCTGTGCTGGTGTTTGCTAGCTAAAAGGACATCATGTCACGAGACCTCACTTCAAAGAGAAGCACTGGGTTTTTATATAAGCCAAATACTGATACCTTCTTAGACTTACTAATGTGCTCTAATTTCTAACCAGTGAGACCTGTAATACTCATCACACTAAACATTTATAGGTGGGCAGAATGTGGCAGTGGTGAAGGCATTGTACAAAGTGGTCATGTGACGAAAATGCACAGATGCAGAACAAATCATAAGACATTTCAAATTCCTTAATAATTCACCCAAGATGCTTCTGAAATCAGAGCATAAATTGTGCTGACATAAATTCTAGGATAGCAGAATTACAAACTAATTAAGAGAATAATTGTGTGCATGGACTCATCTTTTCATGATCTCAACTTATAAAATACTTAACTATGGAACATAACATAACGATAAGCATTTCTAATACCATGGAACAAAACATTAGACATTTCTGTCAAAATTGCACCTCTCTGTAATGCTAGCAGTTACAACCAAAATCCTAAGCAAACAGCCCAAATTTCTACCAAGCCCAGGAGCACTTTGTTGTTCGAACTCCGGATACCATACTCGTTCTCTTAAATTTGTTGCGCACATAACAATCTATTTTGACAGCCTGAACATGAATCAACGTAATTCAATCGATAATAGTTTGCAATACTTCCTGTATTATTATTGGGTAATCACGCCGTGACTGCAAAAAGAAAAACAAAGACAACAAAAATCTGATAATTTCAGGAAAATCAGTCCCTGAAGCCAAAAAAAACAGCCAAGCCATCAAATCAAACGAACAATGTTTCAAACAAAATAAATTGTTGTCACAACAACATAATCTATCCGTTCCCTCCCCTGAGAGAACCTACAACAACACTCCAAGCTTAACAACAGACCTCCAATTCACACGCCACGACCGCAACGAAACCATAGATCCAGAAACCATCCGCTCATGGAACCGAAACAGAGATCCCACAACACGCCCCGCAAGCCCTAATTCCGAAGCCCACCGCCAAGCCTGCATAAGATCCACTCCTTCGCGACCCCGAAACGCGACCACAAAGGAACCGACATCGCTGGGGCCAACGAGAGGCACGCAGACACCGATCATAGGGTAGGGGGAGGAGATTCCTTGACTCACCGGTCACGACGCGACGATCCCGTCTTGCCTCCGATCGCCGGCGGCAGGAAACCCTAACCCTAAGACTCTAGGAGAGAGGGAGGCAGCGAGGGGGCGGGCGAGCAGGGAGGAGGCGGAGGCAAAGCGGGAAATGTGAAGCTGAGTTGGAGGCCAGAAGAAAAAAACGAGTGCTTTCTCTCTCGCCGCGCTGTTTCTCTTTTTTATTGTGGTTTGACGGTTGTGCCCCTCACGGGCCGTAAGGCGGTTCGGCACAGTGCGGGGGACGCCTATGACACGTGGGGCCCCTCTGTCGGGTCACGCAGGAGCCGCTTTGGAGATCGCACGCTTTTTCCTTTTCCGGTGAGGACCAGAGGTCTGGAAGGGCGGGGGACGGCTCTGTCCCAATGACGGTAGGGCCACCTATGTATGGGCCCACGTAACAGTGCCCATAGTTTTCAAAATCAAAAGTCTCTCTTTTTTTTTTGCAACACGTGGATTCCCGTGTAGACAGATGGCTAGGTCGGGCGGTCCGGTATGGGTTTATCGTGCTTCGTGTTTGAACTGGGCCGTTTCATTTACTTTTTGTGCCTACTTCGTTGTGACAAGAGAAAAGTAAGTAGAAACGCATTGAGTTAAGACAGTGGACACAAATATAATGAAAAAACTAAATTTTATTTATTCTTGAACAATTACATAGAGCGAGAGATATGTGCTGAACACAGACAAAAAAAGAGGGGACAATGAGCAAAAAAGAAAGTAAGGGAAACAGATGAGAGATTGAGAGAGATGGGTGAGAGAGAGTTGAGAGAGATTGAGGGAGATGGGCGAAAGAGAGCAACTTCTCGCATCGTCTCTCAATCTCTCTTCCCTTTTACCTATCTCTCTTAGGTGTCGCCGTCGGGGATAATGTCTATACTGCTAGGTGCGTTCATGACGCTCATGCTTTACGAGTTAGTGACCTTCATAATGAACTTCTTCCTCATGTCTTAGGTCATCAGGCCCAACACGACTCGTGCTACAGTGTCATGTTAGGTTGTACCGTTCATCATGCCTAGTTCTCAAACCCAGCACAGCTCATGCTACAGTGTCATATCGGCCATGTCTTAAGCCGGTCAAAAAAGCCACACGAGTACCACCTCTACACATGTAGGTCCCATATGAGATAGGCCCCGAAGTCAAAGCTTTTTCTCGTAGGAGTACCGACGAGGGGTTTGTGCTTGCTTTTTGAAAATTACTTCTCTTTTTCCTATCAGCTTCAGCAAAAAAAAAAGCCCCTAAATTTATGGCGGACCAGCTAGAGCCACTGATATATGGGGCCCATGTGATAGCAGACGATCAAAAGATGCTCCCCACGAAGTGCCAAGCTTGTCGTATTAAAAAAGTTCCCTATAGGCTTCTTGGGGCAATAGCGCATCCCCGTTATGAGAGCATGGGTGTTCGGCGGTGGTCTCCTATGGGCCAAATGATTTACAGGGCCCATTTGATAATGTATCTTTTGAGGGTGAGAGGCAACTTTTCGCAGCTTCGAATCAGTTTTGAAGACTCAAGTTTTGTTTGACAGAGCTCTAGATCCCAGTTTTACCTTAGATCTAGAGCTTGTAGGCTAAAATAAAGTGAATTGAGTTTATATTTTTAGTTTAAAATGTAAATAAGATGATCCACCTAAATACACTTAATGTATCCACAGCTTCAATTCCATAACTTTTTGGAGTTAGAAATATCCTGCTCCACCAACTCCACAGATTTTAGTGGAGCTAGAGCTGTGCCAAACACCTTCTTACATGAAAGCGTTAAGAAGCAACATAAGAGCTTTGTTTGGTGGATTTTGTCTCAAGGAGGCGTCACAGCTTACAATTCAAGGATATGAATGTCAAGTTTGTCCAAATCTGGATGTTCAATACTCCAAATTCCCACTAGATGTTTGCGTCACCGAAATTCGGTCATCGACAATTCATAACCATCATTTGTGAGGACCGATCCACTGGCCAAAGCGGGAGACGCGATCTAGTCATACTGTGGATACCTACTGTTGTGAGAACCAACGAATGGCCACTCCATTCCCATTCCACCCTAGTCGCTACGCGATCCATTTCTCCTACAAAAAATGGTAGTTATCTCCTATAGGTATTCCAAAGGGAAGTACAATATACTGAGCTACGTTGGAACAGGTCAACAAAGCTGACCGCCCCAACTTGTGGTTGAGCAGGAATTGAAGTTATTTACTTTGCCCAAGATATCGGTCCTTAAATGCCAAAGACACAGCCAAATGACATACCACAAATCATTGGTACCCACTGTACCAACCACCACACCATATCTTGGCTTGTCATCGGCTGGGGGTTGGACCAGCATCCACCTCCTGTGGTCCGCCCAACACTGTCCCCCTAATCGTAACAAATTTTGAAAATCACCCGAGCCATCTCTCAGAGATTTTAAGCAGTTTAACTAAAGGTGAAATTTATATTTACTGCTAATCTACGGTGGTTCAATATTTTTATAGCCTAAGGTTAAAAGGGATTAAGGCATAACAACAGGCTTAACTCTTGGGTAGAGCTAATCATGTCATTCCAATTTACCACTTTTTGTAGTTTTCCAAAATACTAGAAAATAATGCGGTATAGAAAATATACATATTACTGTAATAGAACTGGGTTCAACACGTTCAAGGGGTGTGGCTTGCCTTGCGGGGTCAGAGGTTCGCCTAGAGAGTACGAGTCGAAGTCGCATCTGGTCCTGATCGGCTTTGCTCCTGGTACGGCTCCACGAATGGCTCCTGCTCTGGGAATCGCTCCAAGGGCTGCTTCAATGTCCACCCGAGGATGGGTTGGCCCACGGAGACGCAAGCGGGCCCAGGCGTTCGTGTGGCCAATAGTCGGGACCCAATGGCCAGCGAGGGAGGGGGCGAGCTGAGCTGGGCGGCGGCGCAAAGTCACCGGAGACAAAGAAGAACAGCACGAGGAGGGCGGGAGAAGGCGCCAGAGAGGGAAAGAAGTAGCGGGGGAGGGAGGGGTGGTGACGTGATCAGAGCTCACGGGAGAAAGTGCGCGTTAAGGAGGCGACGACATCAAGCAGTTCTTGTGGCTGTGCCCAAGCGAAAGCAACAGAGGCGAGGCGTGTCGGAAGCAAGTGAGGTAGGTTGGGAGAGGAGGTGGGTGGTGTGAGCGCGGTGGTGAGCCGTCTTGGGGAAAAGGCGGCTTGCGGAAAAAAAGGCTGGGGAAGGGGAAATGAAATGGGCTAGGCCCAAGGAAACAGGGAGAAGGCGGATTCCGGGAAATGAAAGCGGAAAGAAAAGAGGACTTTCCCGAAATGGAAAGGATTCAAAAAAGACTCAATTAAATTCAGGAAAATTCCAAAAAGTTCAAATAAATCCAATAAATTCAAATAAACCCATTTTTGAAGTATTTTGGGGTATTTCAATGTTTCTAGGAAAAAGAAAAACCAGGTTACTCTAGATCAAGCTATCTATCCAAAAGGGATAGGATTGGACAGGCTTTTTCCACATGAAAAAACTAAGGTATTTCAATTCTCACAACATGAGTGTCAACGACTTGAGGGAGACTATCCCACCGTATCTCTATATCTTGGTTGTTGCGCCCCTTGTGCCTACCTTTCCTATGGTTTTCCATGTGAAGTGTGTGTGAACTTAAGCCTCACACGGACCACGTACTACTCAAAGGCCGAAAGGCACAACCACAAAATGGAAAACCCAACACAAACATATGCACAACCACAAGAACTTGGCAAAAAAGTGTGCACTCGATGCAATATCGGCCCAGCCTAGGGCCCCAACCCATGTACTGTACGTATGCATAATTTTTTGGATGGGCCTAGGGGAGAAACCAAGCAGCCAACTATTCCCACGTAGGCCTGGGCATTCGGTTGTTTTGGTTCGGTTTATTCAATTTTTGAAAATTTTAGTTTTTGAGTTCTGAAAATCGAAACCGAACCGAACAAGCGTAGAAACCGAACCGAAATAACCGAACCTTAATTCGGTTATTTCGGTTATTCGGTTAACCGAATTTCAGATTCACACCCTTGCCCATCTCCTGCCACAGCAAACTTTTGCAGAATGAATCACTACCACCGCAAGATCGACACTATGTCCTCCCAATGCGCAAGAGACTCCTATCGGTGCTGGACTAGATTTGGGGAGAATTGGAGGGAATTTGAGACTAGGATATAACATATTGGACATGGATAGCTAGAGAATTAGGGATTGAAGAAGAACTGACAACTAACAAGAAGAGAGCAACTGGGGAAGATGAGACTTCATTTATCTAGTCGGTTCAACCCGTCTCCGAAGTTTTTTGATCTTGAATCAAAATTGAAATGGAGAAACATAATTGATTGAAATTCACACAACCTGCTTTACTGCTTATTCCAGTACTACTGAAAAAATATGTACCAAATTAACCGAATTTGGACCAGTAGATTTATACAAGTTATGGATGGATGATTTGTATTCCATACTCGAATACTCGATCTGGGGTTTTTCGGTTAACCGTGTTGGGGGAGGACTCACCGAGGGACGAGGTGCTGCTGCATGGGGGGAGGATGTGCCGCACCGAGGCCGAGGCTGCCGCCACCCGTGGACCGTGCTGCCGCCACCCGAAGACCGCGCTGCTGAGGCAGCCAATGCATCCACGTGGCAGATCTGGCCGCCGCCGAGCACCTCCATCCGAGTGACCTTATGGACTTTGTTGACTGGGGCGACGCCTCATTGGATGTGACCCTCCACACTGTCGCCGTCCAATCCTGCCTCCGCCAGATCGCCACCACATCCTTCTCGACCTGATCTGGTCGCCGAGCTCTCCGCACCGCCTCCGTGTATCAGATCTGTTCGGATCTGGCCGTGGGTGGTGTGGAGTGGCCGGATCTGGACGGCTGGTGCCCGGTGGAGCACAAGGATGAGGAGGCGAGCTGGTGAGGAGTAGAGTCTGTTCGGTGCCTCGGTGCGGACGTGTGGTGGAGTGGAGTCTGCTTCACTGCTTGCGTTGCCACTCGCTTAGTGGTGCCCGCCTGCTCGGTGGACCACGAGGCTGAGGTATGAGGAGGTGAGGAGGCTGGAGGCGACTGAGGCGAGTGGAGTCCGCACCTATGTGGCTCGGGAGTGGAGGTCGCTAGAAAGACGAAGACCGAAAGGTGTAGTCTGCCAGGAGGCGAGTGGTCGAGTGGAGTCCGCCTGTCCGTGTATTATTCAGCTCATTCGGCTTTTTGGTTAACGCCAGTCGAAAACCGAACCGACAGCTGAAAACCAAATAACACGAAATAAAAACTGAACCGAAACCCGAAAACCAAAAAACTGAAATAATCGGTTTATTCGATTCAGTTCAGTTTGGTTTTTTAGTTTTGGTTTTTTTATGCCCACCCCTATTCCCACGGATGCATCGTTCTTCCGCAAGTCGGTGCTTCATGAGTTCTTCACGCGTTGGGCTGTGACCTCTCCCTCGAGCCATCGTAGCTGTCGCATGCATGGATGTCTCGCTCTCGCATTGTTTTCCAAGGGCGATTCTGCTCATGCAATTGGTGTGTCGTGTGACATCCCCAAGTTTTGAAAATAAACTTCTTGAAAAAAAACTTTCATAATTTGCTTCCAAATTATGCCTTCAAATTGCCTGTACTTCCCAAAAACTTACCTATTATTTCTCTACTCTTCTGAATTTAAATTGTTGTTCTATCATCTACGAATCAATTTTTGTCCATTTCCTCCCTAAACCTTCCAAATAAGTCAGCTATTCCCTTCTTTCTGCTTTCCCTTCAAGGGAAGCCGTCTATGCCAATTTCTTGCACTCTGGCATGTGCCCATGTCGCATGCACAAAGGCACTCGCAGCCAAGCCACCTCTCCCATAGACCACGCTTGACCCATGCACACCTACGTGTTGCCGTCACCCTGCCCTCATTGCTTTACTACTTGCCAAGCATGTAAGACACACAAACTGAGCTTGTGTTCTTGTCGCTAGCTTCCTGGCATCGTCCGGCACACGATATTCGAATTAATGCTTTTGCGTAGATTGTTGTTGTCCACACTGCTTACACAATCCAGCGATATTGCACCATGGTCATGTAGCACAAGGTGAATTTTCCCACTATACGACTTCCTTCCTCTCCCTCTTTCACCTTGTCAATCTACAGCTTTAACCCCATCGTTCCCTCCTAGCCGCCATTACCACCATCCCCTTCTTCTTGCTTTTCTGATAGAGATCTTTCCTACATACTTGTCTGCACTTTGTAGTGATAGATTCTTTGTAGTTTACTATCTTTCAAATGGCAATCATCAATGATGTAATAGTTGGGTTACTCGGTCTCATAGTACCCTTATGGTGGTCAAAGAGGAATTACATGATCCTGGTTAAGGGCGAGAGATTATCTTCTTGTGCTACAATCAGCAGCTTAAGGCTTAAGCTCAAAATCCCAAATCCTAATGTGTTAAAAAAAGAGCAAAGGCTTGAAGTTTGTGAAGGAGATGAAAAAGTTGTTACCAACCCCTTTCTTCTTTGACCCTCTAGGTGGACAGGGACAACAAGGCTAAATGGGAACCAAGCATATGGCAGGGGCAACACCTCATAGGCAGAGCCTCCCATGTGGTAAACTCAACAAGCCTATGTATGATTCCTCTTCTCCCTATCCTCCACCACTAGTTCGCCATCCTCCACCACTTCCAAACCCCTAGACTAGACCAAAACTCCATTATTTTATTCCCCCCAAACAAATTTTCACTGTCCTCCCTCTTTCGCTGCTACCCCTGCCTCGCCTTCTTTCCCTATGCATGTGCAAATTTGTCCGCATAGTCGTACCATTAATCGCCCCAAAACATGCATGGCAAGGAGGAAGCCGATAAACCGTGCCACTCTCCATTCCTTCCTTCTACTCACCTCCTGTAACCATGGGGTCTCTCTGTCTCTATCCCGAGCTTGCCACCTCCTTGTGATGGTGGCGATGACAAAGACCTTGGAGGCATCCACGGCCAGGCTCGCACTTGCAGAGGCCAACATCAACTGGGAGAAAGAGCTACTCACCCTTTGCTTCTTTCTTTTCTTCCTTTCTTTCAATAAAAGAATGAATCTTTTCTTTTTATCACGCAAGGATGCTTGCATCTTGTTGATTCGTTGCTAGTTGTAGTACCTTCTCCTGCAATGCCTCGATTGGTTATTTGGTTACTTAAATCTACATGTTGTAGTGGGTGATTTGGGGATTACGGTGAAAAATGGGGATTCATGGTGGTGGGATTGGTTAAAGGAAACCAATTCACCAAATAGCATTAAGTGGGTTTTAAGCTGAAATTACTAAAATTTGTTTTAAGTATTTGATTATGTATGTTCTTAAATGACAATCTAATATAGTATACTAATAGAATAACTTAATCAATGTTTAAATTAAAGGGTGAAGTACATTGAATAAGTATCATGGTGCATGGTTTTATAATTAGCAAATTATCGTCGAGAGCCATATTTTCTAAATATGTCCCATGGAGATTATATTTATTTGTTGAGATCATTTAATGATTTTATATGCTTTGGTTACCATAATGTCGACCAATAGGTTAGAAAAAAAATTCGTGTTATTCATGTTCAAAATTTCACTGACGGGGTCTTTCAAAAATTTAGAATATGAAGTTACATGACTTGATAGTTCTTCATGGCTAGGTGAATTGGAATAATAGTAATGTAGCACCTTATGATAACTTAATTATTAGGTTGAATATGATTAAAACCTAATGAGATTTTTCTTCGCTTTGTCATCATGAGGTAGACTTGGCTTGGTGTTATGATAAAAGAAATTGCAAAACTTTCTTTATAATTATTTAGAGATAGGAAATAAAGAAGGATAGGTTATATACTTTTATGTTCAACATTAACGTGGTTCTTCAAGATGTACATAGATTATGTAAGAGCAGAAACCTTAATAGTAAGCGCTTTTGAGCAATGGAGACAATGCATTTGAGGTGATTTTTTAAAAATGTTTTGTCGTATGTGGATTTATTTGTTCATTTTATCTTTGACGAATGAGTTTTGGAAAGGAATTTTGTATCGTGTGCACTAGAGCTTCTCTAGATTAGAGTAAACATTGTCAAATTGTGGAGTTAACTTTGATGTTTGAACATGAGGGTGAAAAAAATGAATAAATATAAAGTAATCTATTCAGGGCTTTTGGAATGCATTATTTTGTTGAACAGTGGAATTAATTTATCTTTGCTAAGAAATTTAGCTTAAGTTATGTTTGTAGAATTTATCCTTAAGGGCATGCAATTAGATTACCCTTTTTAGTATTACAAAATAAGTTATCTTTGATATTGTCAGTTAAAAGAAATAATCAGAACTAATGCAATATTTTGGAAGCTGGTGATTTAGAAATATTCTTATCTTTATTTCGACATGAGCTGGATTTAATAAAATTTGTGTTATATTTGTGAAAGTTTCTTAAAGGTGATTCTAATGATTGAAGAGATATTTACTAGTGAAGTCGTTTTCTACTAGGAAATGAGTTACCTTCTCTCTTGAGAAAAAAGTTGGTTGTCGTGGGGAAGTGGTTTGTTTATATCACCGATTTATTCTTTTGAAATGATTTACTTTAGTAAAAGTGAGGCAAATTTACAAATGATTTATGCGGTGTCTCTCTTTTTAAAAGAGTTTCTCCTGGAAGTGAATTGTAGTGACGTAGTTTTAAGAAAATGAAAGTATTTTATGTTGTCAAAGAGAATTGAGGTTTCCTTTGTGTTTAAGCATGGAAAAAAATGAATGATCTATGTTGTTCTGTTAAGTGCAATAAAGCATTATATTCTTTAACTTGTTGCTTTGAGTGAAGGAATACAGCAACAAAACCTTTATTGAAAGAGAAGCAGGTTATAGTCCTTGCTAGTTGTCGATCTTACATGGTTTAGAGTGGAGAGTAGTGGGGGGCTTTTGCTTGTCACTATTTGAATTTGCTAGCAAGGCTCGATGAGTAGTTTCCTTCATTGGTAGTACAGGATTAATCTAGTAAGGTATACTATTAGAAATGTCAGGACCCAAATATGTAAATCCGGACCCTCTGTGTATACTGCACTAGTTCAGGATCATGCTAGTGCACACAGGATCAACATTAGTGAATATCAGAATCATACACAACGGGAATAAGATAAAAGACATCATATATTGAATATTACTAGTTGTATGACCTTATGGTCAACTTACGTGACTTTGCCTCGTAATGCTGAAAAATAAATTGAACTGCAGTGGAATGAAGACGAGATAAACCCTTCAAGATACTAAGGCAACTAACAAGGCTCATACCCTAAACATTCATCTCTTCATGGTACTCCTTCTCCCTTTTGATGTAGGATCCTCAACTGGTGATGTTGTGGTTGGCAAGGGTGAGTACATAAAGCACTCAACAAGTTGTGCATGAATGCAATTCTACTATATCTATATGCAAGGCTTATTGAAAGACCATGTAGAGGTCTATACTTGTGTGTGATGAGTAATTGACTAGATTTGAGTTTGATTTGAATTAGATTTTCGATTTGAAGCAATTTGAGTTTTGGTTGCTTTTCCTGCTACCATGCAGGCGATAGCACCAGACCTTTGAGCTAAATTATGATTAATTAATGATTTTGGGATAATCATTGAATATCTTTATGGGCATTGCTATGGCACCGCCTCGTGTATCGGATCTGTTCGGATCTGGCCGTGGGTGGTGTGGAGTGGCGGATCTGGGCCGTGGTGCCGGTGGAGCACAAGGATGAGGACGAGTGGTGAGGTAGAGTCTGTTCGGTGCCTCGGTGCGGGACGTGTGGTGGAGTGGAGTGCTTCCTTGCTTGCGTTGCCACTCGCTTAGTGGTGCCCTGCTCGGTGGACCACGAGGCTGAGGTATGAGGAGGTGAGGTGGAGGCGGCGAGGCGAGTGGAGTCCGCACCTATGTGGCTCGGGAGTGGAGGTCGCTAGAAAGCGAAGCCAAAGGTGTAGTCTGCCAGAGGCGAGTGGTCGAGTGGAGTCCGCTTTGTCGTGTATTATTCACTCATTCGGCTTTTGGTTAACGCCGATCGAAAACCGAACCGACAGTGAAAACCAAATAACACGAAATAAAAAGCGAACAAAACCGAAAACCAAAAAGCGAAATAATCGGTTTATTCGATTGATTCGTTTGGTTTTTAGTTTTGGTTTTTATGCCCACCCTATTCCCACGGATGCATCGTTCTTCCGCAAGTCGGTGCTTCATGAGTTCTTCACGCGTTGGGCTGTGACCTCTCCCTCGAGCCATCGTAGCTGTCGCATGCATGGATGTCTCGCTCTCGCATTGTTTTCCAAGGGCGATTCTGCTCATGCAATTGGTGTGTCGTGTGACATCCCCAAGTTTTGAAAATAAACTTCTTGAAAAAAAACTTTCATAATTTGCTTCCAAATTATGCCTTCAAATAGCCTGTACTTCCCAAAAACTTACCTATTATTTCTCTACTCTTCTGAATTTAAATTGTTGTTCTATCATCTACGAATCAATTTTTGTCCATTTCCTCCCTAAACCTTCCAAATAAGTCAGCTATTCCCTTCTTTCTGCTTTCCCTTCAAGGGAAGCCGTCTATCTCAATTTCTTGCACTCGGCATGTGCCCATGTCGCATGCACAAAGGCACTCGCAGACCAAGCCACCTCTCCCATAGACCACGCTTGACCCATGCACACCTCGTGTTGCCGTCACCTGCCCTCATTGCTTTACTACTTGCCAAGCATGTAAGACACACAAACCGAGCTTGTGTTCTTGTCGCTAGCTTCTGGCATCGTCCAGCACACGATATTGAATTAATGCTTTTGCGTGATTGTTGTTGTCCACTGCCTTACACAATCCAGCGATATTGCACCATGGTCATGTAGCACAAGGTGAATTTTCCCACTATCGACTTCCTTCCTCTCCTCTTTCACCTTGTCAATCTCTGACTTTAACCCCATCGTTCCTCCTAGCGCCATTACCACCATCCCTTCTTCTTGCTTTTCGATAGAGATCTTTCCTACATACTTATCGCACTTTGTAGTGATAGATTCTTTGTAGTTTACTATCTTTCAAATGGCAATCATCAATGATGTAATAGTTGGGTTACTCGGTCTCATAGTACCCTTATGGTGGTCAAAGAGGAATTACATGATCCTGGTTAAGGGCGAGAGATTATCTTCTTGTGCTACAATCAGCAGCTTAAGGCTTAAGCTCAAAATCCCAAATCCTAATGTGTTAAAAAAAGAGCAAAGGCTTGAAGTTTGTGAAGGAGATGAAAAAGTTGTTACCAACCCCTTTCTTCTTTGACCCTCTAGGTGGACAGGGACAACAAGGCTAAATGGGAACCAAGCATATGGCAGGGGCAACACCTCATAGGCAGAGCCTCCCATGTGGTAAACTCAACAAGCCTATGTATGATTCCTCTTCTCCCTATCCTCCACCACTAGTTCGCCATCCTCCACCACTTCCAAACCCCTAGACTAGACCAAAACTCCATTATTTTATTCCCCCCAAACAAATTTTCACTGTCCTCCCTCTTTCATTGCTACCCCCGCCTTCTTTCCCTATGCATGTGCAAATTTGTCCGCATAGTCGTACCATTAATCGCCCCAAAACATGCATGGCAAGGAGGAAGCCGATAAACCGTGCCACTCTCCATTCCTTCCTTCTACTCACCTCCTGTAACCATGGGGTCTCTCTGTCTCTATCCGAGCTTGCCACCTCCTTGTGATGGTGGCGATGACAAAGACCTTGGAGGCATCCACGGCCAGCTCGCACTTGCAGAGGCCAACATCAACGGGAGAAAGAGCTACTCACCCTTTGCTTCTTTCTTTTCTTCCTTTCTTTCAATAAAAGAATGAATCTTTTCTTTTTATCACGCAAGGATGCTTGCATCTTGTTGATTCGTTGCTAGTTGTAGTACCTTCTCCCTGCAATGCCTCGATTGGTTATTTGGTTACTTAAATCTACATGTTGTAGTGGGTGATTTGGGGATTACGGGTGAAAAATGGGGATTCATGGTGGTGGGATTGGTTAAAGGAAACCAATTCACCAGCGCATTAAGTGGGTTTTAACTGAAATTACTAAAATTTGTTTTAAGTATTTGATTATGTATGTTCTTAAATGACAATCTAATATAGTATACTAATAGAATAACTTAATCAATGTTTAAATTAAAGGGTGAAGTACATTGAATAAGTATCATGGTGCATGGTTTTATAATTAGCAAATTACTGTCTGAGAGCCATATTTTCTAAATATGTCCCATGGAGATTATATTTATTTGTTGAGATCATTTAATGATTTTATATGCTTTGGTTACCATAATGTCGACCAATAGGTTAGAAAAAAAATTCGTGTTATTCATGTTCAAAATTTCACTGACGGGGTCTTTCAAAAATTTAGAATATGAAGTTACATGACTTGATAGTTCTTCATGGCTAGGTGAATTGGAATAATAGTAATGTAGCACCTTATGATAACTTAATTATTAGGTTGAATATGATTAAAACCTAATGAGATTTTTCTTCGCTTTGTCATCATGAGGTAGACTTGGCTTGGTGTTATGATAAAAGAAATTGCAAAACTTTCTTTATAATTATTTAGAGATAGGAAATAAAGAAGGATAGGTTATATACTTTTATGTTCAACATTAACGTGGTTCTTCAAGATGTACATAGATTATGTAAGAGCGAAACCTTAATAGTAAGCGCTTTTGAGCAATGGAGACAATGCATTTGAGGTGATTTTTTAAAAATGTTTTGTCGTATGTGGATTTATTTGTTCATTTTATCTTTGTGAATGAGTTTTGGAAAGGAATTTTGTATCGTGTGCACTAGAGCTTCTCTAGATTAGAGTAAACATTGTCAAATTGTGGAGTTAACTTTGATGTTTGAACATGAGGGTGAAAAAAATGAATAAATATAAAGTAATCTATTCAGGGCTTTTGGAATGCATTATTTTGTTGAACAGTGGAATTAATTTATCTTTGCTAAGAAATTTAGCTTAAGTTATGTTTGTAGAATTTATCCTTAAGGGCATGCAATTAGATTACCCTTTTAGTATTACAAAATAAGTTATCTTTGATATTGTCGAGTTAAAAGAAATAATCGAACTAATGCAATATTTTGGAAGCTGGTGATTTAGAAATATTCTTATCTTTATTTCGACATGAGCTGGATTTAATAAAATTTGTGTTATATTTGTGAAAGTTTCTTAAAGGTGATTCTAATGATTGAAGAGATATTTACTAGTGAAGTCGTTTTCTACTAGGAAATGAGTTACCTTCTCTCTTGAGAAAAAAGTTGGTTGTCGTGGGGAAGTGGTTTGTTTATATCACCGATTTATTCTTTTGAAATGATTTACTTTAGTAAAAGTGAGGCAAATTTACAAATGATTTATGCGGTGTCTCTCTTTTAAAAGAGTTTCTCCGGAGTGAATTGTAGTGCGTAGTTTTAAGAAAATGAAAGTATTTTATGTTGTCAAAGAGAATTGAGGTTTCCTTTGTGTTTAAGCATGGAAAAAATGAATGATCTATGTTGTTCTGTTAAGTGCAATAAAGCATTATATTCTTTAACTTGTTGCTTTGAGTGAAGGAATACAAAACAAAACCTTTATTGAAAGAGAAGCGGGTTATAGTCCTTGCTAGTTGTCGATCTTACATGGTTTAGAGTGGAGAGTAGTGGGGGGCTTTTGCTTGTCACTATTTGAATTTGCTAGCAAGGCTCGATGAGTAGTTTCCTTCATTGGTAGTACAGATTAATCTAGTAAGGTATACTATTAGAAATGTCAGGACCCAAATATGTAAATCTGGACCCTCTGTGTATACTGCACTAGTTCAGGATCATGCTAGTGCACACAGGATCAACATTAGTGAATATCAGAATCATACACAACGGGAATAAGATAAAAGACATCATATATTGAATATTACTAGTTGTATGACCTTATGGTCAACTTACGTGACTTTGCCTTGTAATGCTGAAAAATAAATTGAACTGCAGTGGAATGAAGACGTAGATAAACCCTTCAGTATACTAAGGCAACTAACAAGGCTCATACCCTAAACATTCATCTCTTCATGGTACTCCTTCTCCCGCACCGATGTAGGATCCTCAACTGGTGATGTTGTGGTTGGCAAGGGTGAGTACATAAAGCACTCAACAAGTTGTGCACAGAATGCAATTCTACTATATCTATATGCAAGGCTTATTGAAAGACCATGTAGAGGTCTATACTTGTGTGTGATGAGTAATTGACTAGATTTGAGTTTGATTTGAATTAGATTTTCGATTTGAAGCAATTTGAGTTTTGGTTGCTTTTCCCAGTGCTACCAGTCTGGGGCGATAGCACCAGACCTTTGAGCGAAATTATGATTAATTAATGATTTTGGGATAATCATTGAATATCTTTATGGGCATTGCTATGTGAAAGATTTTTCCTTGTCTTTGATGGTTGCAGGGTGACGGTGCTAGATTAAGGTGAGGCGGAGAATGACCAGGACTAAGCGAAGAGCGTCGGAGGTTCAGACAGTCGGGAGATCATCGGAAGATGATCGGAGACGGAGTCTAGGCAAGCCAAGAAAACAAGGAAAGGAGATGATGCTAGCTAGATACTGCGTGAATCGATGAGGATCGTTGGATCGCGGTCTTGTTGATAGGTTAGCGGGTCTAGGTAGTATGCTTTGAAAACTGTGCAAGAAAACCCATTATGTGTGTGGGTTTTGGGTTAGCCCTTACATGGCTGTGTGAATGGGTTAATCTTAGCCCTTAAATGAGTGCTCTACGATTGAGGGACACATTCAAAGGTGGTAGGTGACCCAAGAGTAGTATAAACAGGAAGGTTGTAGAGGTTTTTGTGCTTCTTTAAGCTTTTCCCACTTTGTTGTGAGGCTTTGTAAACCTTCTCCTTCCAGAAATGCAAATCTTTTTCGTTCATGCTTGAATTTACATTACACACTTACTTTTTGTCTTAAATTTAGCATTTAAATTCTTGCAATTTACTTTCTTACAATTTACTTTCTTGCAATTTGGATTTGCCTCTCCTCCTTATAAATGCTGTTGATCCTGGATGTCTTGAGTGTGTTCATATAGTTTTACATCTCTTTTGCACCCTAGGATAGACTAGAGATCATATTTTCTATCAAGTTGCAACTCTGTCCAGAACTTGTTCTTTACGCAGTAGTCAGTGTTTAATTTTTAAAAAATATAGAAAAATCATTTTTGAGTAATTCTTTTTGGAAAATGTGCAGAATTCTTATATCCATCTATGAAAAAATTTGAGAGTCCATTGGTCGCATCGTTTGGGCGCCATGAGGTGAAAACCGAGCCCCAAACTTCTTGTTCAAAGTTTCTGATAAACTATGATATTTGAGTTTTACTGATTTTTCTACAAGGATTTTTGAGGTGATCTTTTTTGGAGTGCTTCAAGACCCATTTTGAGGACAATTTTTGAAAATTCTACTTTTGCTTTTCTGAAAGTGACTTTTGTGATTTGGCTCAATCTCCTTTCTAAAAGCAAGAGTTGAATTGATTCCTTTTGTTTTGAATACTTGACAATCAGGATTGTGACTAAAAAATCCCCACATATTCCATAGTTCTCATCAATGCAAGCTAGGGGTACACATAGTTGTCAAGTTATTCGGGTTTTTCATGATTTCTTTTGTGCAATCTTTTTGAGGTCTTAGTTGGAGTATTTTGTGGGGAAAATTTTGTTTGCGACCATTCACCCCCCTCTGTTTGCCATCTCGATCCTTCAATTGGTATCAGAGTTGGTTTTGCTCTTCCATAGACCTTGATTGGTCTCGAGAGCCATAGCGACGGACAAATATTCCACCAAGCCTCCCATCTTTTCTAGAGTCGATTTTTCTTTTGGGAAGTCTCAGATGGAGTCATATTTCACTGCCAGGGCTTCTTGATGTGGTAGAAGGTGAAGCTCCCGTATGAGGTTCTTACCGATGAGAACGTCACGCCGGCAATATGGCTGACGTTGAGGTAAATGCTAAGGCAAGGAATATTCTCATACAGGAACTCAGTCGTAGTGAGTATAATAGGATTGCTCACCTGCGATCCACTCACGAGATTTGGGTGACCCTCGATGCTTATTATGAGGGCACTACCCAAATCAAGACCGTGAGGTAGGATCAGCATAAGCGTGAATATAACAAATTTGAACAACATGCTGGTGAGAGCCTTGATGAGTGTTTTGATCATTTCACAAAGATTTTGAGTGATCTCCGAGCTGTCGGTTGCACATACACTGACTCAGACAATGCTCGATATTTTCTAACCTCACTCGATCTTCGTGTTTGGGAGATGAAAGTGACCATCATCAAGGACACTACTGACTTGTCGACCTTGAGTCTTGACGGGCTCTATTCCTGACTCAAGACTCATGAGATTGACATCATCTCTCGCAAGGCGAAATCACAGTCGTTGGCCTTGGTCATTGATCCCATGGATCTTCCTTCGATCCTTCTACTAGATTTTCTCTCTCCGCCCTTTGCGAGCTAAGCGATGACCAACTAGAAAAATTTCTAGAAAATGAGATTGCTCTTTTAGCTCATAAATTCTCTCATGCATACAAGAGGGTGAGAGAGGAAGAGAGGTGGCATGATCACCTACTTCAAATGTGGTGGCCCCAACCACATTCGAGCGAACTGTCCCAAGCTGGAGAAGGGCAAGAATGACTCTGGCGGTTCCAGCAAGAATGACTACACCGACAAGAACCGCAACAAGAAACCTCCAGCTCACGAGTCGGTGCACGAGAAGAAGTACCGCATCCTCGCCGCCCTTGACGACATCAGCCTCTCTGACACGGAGGCATTGAGCGATGAAGGCGAGGTTGATCCACAAGAGAAGAAAGGCAGCGACGAATTCTTCGGCATGTGCTTCATGGCAGACGCTAACGTCATCAATGACTCTGAGCTCTACAGCGACTTGGACGAGGTACCCTCCTACGAGCAACTCAATGAAGCTTTCTGCAAACTAGGAAAATTTCATACTAGAGCTAGAGTTAGGTGTACGGAGCTTGAGAAGGAAGTAGGTACCTTGACTCGGGAGTTAGCGTCTTTTAGATATTCTCCCTCTCGAGTCACTGATGATTGTGTGCTATGTGATGCATTGCTTGTGGAGCTAGAGAACCTAAGGACTATGCATGATAGTGTGCTATCTGAACTTAAAAGTCTTAGGTTGAAGAATGCTATCACTTGTTCTATTGATGTTTCTTCTTCGGATGCTAGTTTTCTTCATACTCACTCTATTCCTTTTGCTCAAATTGCCCTAAGTTACTTGCTGAAATTGATGCCATGAGTGCTCACCTTAGGAAGCATTCTTATAGAAACGATGAACTTGAATGCATGCTTCTAAGGACCCTGTCAGCTCATGTGAGGGCTGTAAGCAACTAAAACTTGACAATGAAGCTTTAAATGTCAAGTGTGCTAAACTTGATAAGGACTTATTAGATAAGTCACATAAGAGTTGCTTGCATTGTTCTGTGATTGAGGGGGACTTGGATAAAATCCAAGTCGAACTTAGGAAAAAGTTAGAAGACCAAGCTCATAAGATTAGAGAAGCTCCTTGCATTTCTTGTGAGGCCCTCAAGATTGAGGTAGCCATGCTGAGGAAGAAAAATGCACGTGCTAATGTTTCTTCTTCTCTTTCTAGTTCTTCTTCTTCCTCTCACCCCTGTTCTTCATGTGCCTCTCTCTTCCGGGAGTGTGAGTATCTCATGAGCACTTTTGAAAAGTTTGTGGGAGGCAAGAAAAAGCTAAACATCATTCTAGACCAATAAAAAATCAGCAAATTTAATCAGGGTCCAGGATTTGACTACTTGGAGCACGTTATGACTTATCCTCCTATCGTTGTGCGTGGCTCCAAGAGTGGAGAGATTGTGGTATCTCCTAGGGTGAGTACCACTGTGTTTAGGTTTGTTGGGGTTGTCTATGGGACTTCTGGGCAGAAGGGTGCTTCCCCTGTCACTTCTGTCTTTAGCAAGGCGAAGTATTCATGTACCTTCTGTAATAAGGATGGTCACCTAGTAGATTTCTATTTTAGGCACGCCAAGATCACGAGGCATGAACATGTTGCTGCTCTTAGGGGTATTCAGAGTCATCCCCAGATTCTGAGTGCTCCTAAGACACACTGCTTCTAGACAGGTTAGAGAGTCGCTTGTTTTTAGCGTGTCAGGCCTCGGTTTTCATACTGTTCAGTCAAGTTTTAGTCTTAGAATTGCTCGTGGTCAGTCTTTCCACTGTCATCTTGATATTCCTCATTTTTTTCATCGAGGTAGATATCAGCGGTGTGAGGTGTTTTCAGATAGAAGATTTAGGCAGCCTCGTTGGGATGGTTTGGCCTTTGCACTACGACGGGTCAAACCAGTGACAGCTCCCAGATCTTCTACTAGAGTTGCTTCTTCTGATCTTGTGAGAGTCGAGCGTCAGAGAGACACTAGAGTCCAGTTTTCTTCTTCTGTAGCTGGTACTTTGAGGCACCGTGTGATTCAGTATTGAGTTCCCAAGTCTTCATTTTATCCCCGTACTGAGTCCTCTCTCTTTTTTGACTTGATCAGGTTTGTTGGATGGGGAAGGGAGATGTTTAGATTGTTGACTTCGGTTGTTCTCGCCATATGACCGGAGACTCCCGTTGGTTCTCTTCCCTAGTCCGAGCCCCTCGTGTTGAGTTGATCACTTTTGGGGATGCTTCTTCAGGTAGAGTCCTTGCTAAAGGTACCGTCTGCATTAATGAAAATTTTATTCTTAAGAACGTTACCTTAGTGAGTAAGCTACAATATAATTTGCTTTCTGTTTCTCAGCTTATCGGTGACTCTTTCGAGGTAAGCTTTAAGAGTAATGCTTGTAGAATCCTTGATTCATCAGGAAAGTTAGTCTGCGGGATTTCTAGATTTGGGAGAGTCTTTCGTGCTAATTTTTCTATTTCTTCTGGAGACTCTCTTCGGTGTTTGATTGCTTCTGAGTCCCGTGATCTCTCCTTCTGGTATAGGAGACTTGGTCACATTGGCTTTGATCATTTGACCAGAGTTAGTAGCCACGATCTTATTCGTGGTTTGGCCAAACTCAAGATGGTCAAAGACTTAGTTTTCTCTCCCTACCGATATGGCAAGATGGTTACTACTTCTCATCCTCCAGTCACCGTTGTGATGACTGATGCACCAGGATAGGTTTTACATATGGACACTGTTGGTCCAGCAAGAGTGCAGTCAGCAGGAGGGAAGTAGTATGTCCTTTTCATTATTGATGATTTTTTTAGGTATTCTTGGGTGTTTTTCATGGCCTCGAAGGATGAGACTTTTTCTCACTTTAGGAGATTTGTTAGTAGGTTGTCTATTGAGCTCCCAGGTGCATTACGAGCTATACACAGTAATAATGACACGAAGTTCAAGAATTCCTAGTTTGAGAGTTTCTGTGTGAAGTCTGGTTTAGAGCATCAGTTCTCTTCTTCCTATGCCTGTAACATCCCGAAATTTGCTTTAACTGTATTTACGTTATTTCGAATTATTTAGGAATATCTGAAATTTATTTGGAATTTTTGGAATTAATAAGAATTTAAGCTATATCGAATTAATTATATAAAATAAAGATCATGCATTTCGTGTGCGCATAAATTCTAAATTTAGTTTAAAATAATAACATTTGAAAAATAAGAATATTTCTTTCAAATACCCTCAAAAACTTGTTTATAGATTTAGTTTGTCGATTTTATAAATAACCGTACAGTTCTCGATCCACTAAAAGAATTTTTGCAGAAAATCTATATGTCGAAAAATCGCGAAACCAACTTCGTTAAGTTCCAAATATTCTCTATTATTTTAGAGGATTTTTCCAAGATTTTTAGAGCCCTTTGCTAATTTATCTTAAAATACGTTTTATTTTAACACTATTCAAATTACGGAATTTGATCAGGCGGACACGTTGTGGACGGAAGGAAATCCCTGGTTGTGTCGTTTCCAGAATTAGTGCTGAGATCGATCGTTCCACATGCAAAACGCACGAATAGCCGTTTCTCATGTTCTATCCAGCCGTTTCTCTAGCATGCATGCAGCCGTTTCTCTATTCTCATTTCCAGCCGTTTCCTCATTCATTTCCCAAGCCGGTTCATTCCATGCCATTCATTTCCTAGCCGTTTCGTTGCTGCTTTGTTCTCCAGCCGAACCATTTATATTAGCCGTTTCCTTCCTCCATGAACGCACATGCATGCTCATTGATCAATTAACACGTTTGACATTTTACTTCCTGATCAGTTATCTGTACGTTCGGTTGAGAAGCGACGAAACTCTAATTCGCAAACAACGACGTGTTAGATCGAGTGTTATTATACGTACTTCGTGAGAAAATACAAGATATTAGTTCATTTATACTAGCTAGCACAGCATGCAGCATGCACGTTCCAATTATTCCTAGCCGTTTCCTTTGCTGCAATAACCCATGCAATGAGTCTTCAGCCGATTGATTTCCTTACATGATTAACTAGCAACCATTTCCTGTACGTTTCTCATTCCAAGCGTTTCCATTTCCTGTCATTTCTTCTGCCTTCCTTTATTCATTCGTTTCTATTCACGATTCTTACTTGCCTCTTCAGTTTTCTTGCCTTTTCTACCGATTTCATTTTTCTCCCTGTGCGCATGAATGAAGGCTGCGCCAGCGCCTTTCCTCCTTTCAGCTGTTTCCATTTCGCGCGATGCAGGTGCTAGCTAACAACGTATTCACTCCATGCGCCGGCCTGAAGTTAGCCTTTCCATTTCTTATGCATGAACCAGCAACATATGAACTCCACACACATGAAACCATTTTTTCCAGCCGTTCCTCCTTGAACGCAAGAGCCTGTTGCTAGTTCTAGTATTTTTCTTGGTTTGTTCGCACGGCGAGTCAGCCTGACATCTCCACGCGTAGTTTACCGGCCGACCTTGGCTCCTCTACGCCGCTCGTCACGTACTCTTCATCTCTCTTAGCATTTTGTTTATCTCTATGATCGGTTGGTCCTGTTATGTATTGAGCATGTATATGATATACTAGAGTTGGCTCATGAACACATATATGAGTTAGTCATGCCAAATTCATAGTTTTTAACATATAGAAATCGGTTGATCCAATATATGTGCATCATCTCAAGAGCTCTGATAATTGCCAACAATACACTCTGAAACGGCAAAAACAGAGAACTTGCAAAGACATACCAAAAATGACAACAGGTAAAAATATTGCGCTAGGTAGGAAGTATCTGAAGACAACGCACAATCCTGATGCATCAACTGGCTTCAATTTTTTAAACAGAACAAGATTATCTTGCACATATTATAGGAGTAGATGGAAAAGCCTGCACTGCTATTTGATGCGAATATCCCTGGGATTAGTATCTTGCTGGCGTGGCGGTTGTCCCAGGAGAAAGCGCCGCACTCTATCGCTCAGGCGCGCACCTCGACAGACTGTCGCTAGCCATTGTTATTCTGATCTTTCCGCGCTACAGAACCAAGCAAACCAAAAGAAATCCGAAAGAAAAACACATATACGAAGGTACAGTATCATGCATGACATGAGGTAATTTGTGTCAATTTGTAACTAAATTAGGATTTGTCTTTCGATTACAAATTGTTCTAGTCCGATGTTGCTTATAAATTTTGTAAATTAGTAAATATTAATACCTAGCTACAGTAATTTCTATGAAATTTTATAAATAAATTTATACTGTTAAAATATTCGAGGAATGTCCAAATTTATGAATTTTGTAGCTCTTAAACTATTGCTCAAAATGTCAAATAAACTTTATAAATCTTAGAAAATGCTAAACTAATTATCTGGAAATTTTCATGATGTTATAATTAGTTTGATTGTCGATTTTTCTAAATGTGTGTTTGAGCGTTGTTTTAGGTTTATTTGGTTCATACTTTAAATGCAGGAGCGTTGAGCTATGTGAGGATCGGATTTAGGATCAAGCTCAAGACCAAGACTCGCTTGGGGACTTAGGCAAAGTTATGCTTTGACCATGTTGTCTAAATTTTGAAAAGTATTTTGTTTCAAACTATGCATGCTAATTCAACTAAAAATGGATTTAAAATAATTTGGGTGAATTAGCTAATCAACCTATTTGTTATTGCCACCTTTTGTGAATATTTGTATGCCATGATTCCTTTGATGACCTAAGTTTGTTAATATTAGTTGGTTGATAATATTGTGCCAACAGGAGGCTAGACTTTGAATAGTTGCTTAGCTTTGATATACTGAATAATCTTTAAAATACAAAGGTCAATATTGATTAATGGAATATGCAATGTATTTTGAATGGTGTGATGTGTTGCCACCGATGATGTTGATATATGGAGGCCCTGTGTGGTTCCATATGGATGTTGAGTTGTTGTTGCATGTGTTGCACAATGATCAACTTGGGAATGGAAAATGATTTCGATGGGCAAGTGGACCGAGGCTTGCCTGTGGGCCTTCTGGCAATTGGGGGGTTTGAGGTTGTGAGGTTGTGCCAAAGTATTGAGAGAAGGATGTCTTGCCTTGGTGCCAAGATCAGGACCTTACCTTGCAAGCCTTACGGAGTTCTCGACAACCACATGTCCGAATGGGAAGACCTAGTTTAGTAGGATTCGATGTCTTACCTTGGATACTCGGTTTGGCACGGGGTATTCAGACTGGGCAGTTTTGTCTTAGAATTGTACCTATCCACTTCCTTGCATCTATTTCCTATTTTTCTCGAGTGAGGGAAGTGATAGTGTGGCAACAGGAGAGGTTCCTGTGGAGATAGGTTTAAGGCTTTTATGATCACTCATTCAGGCAATACTCTTGTATGGCGATTCTACTAGGTGAGTTGATTATATCTTGTGGGTAAAATTATTGATGATTTTTTAGGTATTCTTGGGTGTTTTTCATGGCCTCGAAGGATGAGACTTTTCTCACTTTAGGAGATTTGTTAGTAGGTTGTCTATTGAGCTCCGGGTGCATTACGAGCTATACGATAATAATGACCACGAAGTTCAAGAATTCCTAGTTTGAGAGTTTACGTGTGAAGTCGGTTTAGAGCATCGGTTCTCTTCTTCCTATGCTCAGAACATCCGAAATTTGCTTTAAGCTGTATTTCGTTATTTGAATTATTTAGGAATATCTGAAATTTATTTGGAATTTTTGGAATTAATAAGAATTTAAGCTATATCGAATTAATTATATAAAATAAAGATCATGCATTTAGGTAACGATAAATTCTAAATTTAGTTTAAAATAATAACATTTGAAAAATAAGAATATTTCTTTCAAATACCCTCAAAAACTTGTTTATAGATTTAGTTTGTCGATTTTATAAATAGCAGTACAAGTTCTCGATCCACTAAAAGAATTTTTGCAGAAAATCTATATATCGAAAAATCGTGAAACCAACCGTTAAGTTCCAAATATTCTCTATTATTTTAGAGGATTTTTCCAAGATTTTTAGAGCCCTTTGCTAATTTATCTTAAAATACGTTTTATTTTAACACTATTCAAATTACGAATTTGATCAGGCGGACACGTTGTGGACGGAAGGAAATCCCTGGTTGTGTCGTTTCCAGAATTAGTGCTGAGATCGATCGTTCCACATGCAAAACGCACGAATAGCCGTTTCTCATGTTCTATCCAGCCGTTTCTCTAGCATGCATGCAGCCGTTTCTCTATTCTCATTTCCAGCCGTTTCCTCATTCATTTCCCAAGCCGGTTCATTCCATGCCATTCATTTCCTAGCCGTTTCGTTGCTGCTTTGTTCTCCAGCCGAACCATTTATATTAGCCGTTTCCTTCCTCCATGAACGCACATGCATGCTCATTGATCAATTAACACGTTTGACATTTTACTTCCTGATCAGTTATCTGTACGTTCGGTTGAGAAGCGACGAAACTCTAATTCGCAAACAACGACGTGTTAGATCGAGTGTTATTATACGTACTTCGTGAGAAAATACAAGATATTAGTTCATTTATACTAGCTAGCACAGCATGCAGCATACACGTTCCAATTATTCCTAGCCGTTTCCTTTGCTGCAATAACCCATGCAATGAGTCTTCAGCCGATTGATTTCCTTACATGATTAACTAGCAACCATTTCCTGTACGTTTCTCATTCCAAGCGTTTCCATTTCCTGTCATTTCTTCTGCCTTCCTTTATTCATTCGTTTCTATTCACGATTCTTACTTGCCTCTTCAGTTTTCTTGCCTTTTCTACCGATTTCATTTTTCTCCCTGTGCGCATGAATGAAGGCTGCGCCAGCGCCTTTCCTCCTTTCAGCTGTTTCCATTTCTCGCGCGATGCAGGTGCTAGCTAACAACGTATTCACTCCATGCGCCGGCCTGAAGTTAGCCTTTCCATTTCTCATGCATGAACCAGCAACATATGAACTCCACACACATGAAACCATTTCTTTCCAGCCGTTCCTCCCCTTGAACGCAAGAGCCTGTTGCTAGTTCTAGTATTTTTCTTGGTTTGTTACGCTACCGGCGAGCGTCGCCTGAACATCTCCACCTGCGTGTTAAATCCGGCCGACCAGCGCTCCTCTCATCGCCTGCTGTCAACGGTACTCCTTCATCTCTCTTGCACGCATTTTGTTTATCTCTATGATCGGTTGGTCCTGTTATGTATTGAGCATGTATATGTATATACTAGAGTTGGGACGCATGAACACATATATGAGTTAGTCTGTTCGCATTCATAGTTTTTAACATATAGAAATCGGTTGATCCACATACTATGTCGCAGCCGATCATCTCCAGACTCTGATAATTGCCAACAATACACTCTGAAACGGCAAAAACAGAGAACTTGCAAAGACATACCAAAAATGACAACAGGTAAAAATATTGCGCTAGGTAGGAAGTATCTGAAGACAACGCACAATCCTTGCGATGCATCAACTGGCTTCAATTTTTGTAAACTAGAACAAGATTATCTTGCACATATTATAGGAGTAGATGGAAAAGCGCTGCACTGCTATTTGATGCGAATATCCCTGGGATTAGTATTCTTCTGCTGTGTCGCCGCCCGCCGCGGCTAGCCGCCGCCGCCACCACCAGCGACAAGCGCCGACCTCGGCGGCGTTGCTCAACTAGCCATTGTTATTCTGATCTTTCTCGCGCATACAGAACCAAGCAAACCAAAAAGAAATCCGAAAGAAAAATACACATATACGAAGTGTACAGTATCATGCATGACTAGGTAATTTGTGTACGTCAATTTGTAACTAAATTGCGGACTTTGTCTTTTTCGTTACAAATTCGTTCTAAGTCCGATTAGTATGCGATAAATTTTGTAAATTAGTAAATATTAATACCTAGCTACAGTAATTTCTATGAAATTTTATAAATAAATTTATACTGTTAAAATATTCGAGGAATGTCCAAATTTATGAATTTTGTAGCTCTTAAACTATCGTTCAAAAATGTAAAATAAACTTTATAAATCTTAGAAAATGCTAAACTAATTATCTGGAAATTTTCATGATGTTACTGAATTAGTTTGATTGTCGTATTTTTCTAAATGTGTGTTTGTTGTTTTGCGTGTTTATTTGGTTCTTTATGCATTACGCGTGAGCGTTGAGCTATGTGAGGATCTGCATTTGAGGATCAAGCTCAAGACCAAGACTTCGCTGCTTTACGAAGGCAAGTTATGCTTTGACCATGTTGCTCCTAAATTTTGAAAAGTATTTTGTTTCAAACTATGCATGCTAATTCAACTAAAAATGGATTTAAAATAATTTGGGTGAATTAGCTAATCAACCTATTTGTTATTGCCACCTTGTTGTGAATATTTGTATGCCATGATTCCTTTGATGACCTAAGTTTGTTAATATTAGTTGGTTGATAATATTGTGCCAACACGGGAGGCTAGACCGTGAATAGTTGCTTAGCTTTGCATATACTAGTGAATAATCTTTTAAAATACAAAGGTCAATATTGATTAATGGAATATGCAATGTATTTTGAAATGGTGTGATGTGTTGCCACGATGATGTTGATATATGGAGGCTGTGTGGTTCCATATGGATGTTGAGTTGTTGTTGCATGTGTTGCACAATGATCAACTTGGGAATGGAAAATGATTTCGATGGGGCAAGTGGACCGAGGCTTCGTGCGTGTGGGCCTTCGTGGCAATTGGGGGGTTTGAGTGTTGTGAAATTTGTGTGCCAAATATTGAGAGAAGGATGTCTTGCCTTGGTGGATTAAGGACCTTACCTTGCAAGCCTTTGACTGAGTCTCGTACAACCACATGTCCGAATGGGAAGACCTAGTTTAGTAGGATTCGATGTCTTACCTTGGATACCTCGGGTGGCGATTACGGGGTAATGGCTATGACGAGGCGATGCATATACGGCTTGGTACCCTATCCAGCGGTGTTCGTCATCCTATACTTGACTCTGAGTGAGGAAGTGATAGTGGAAACAACGGAGAGGTTCCTAGGTGGAGATAGAAGTTTTACGAAAGGCTTTGTTATGATCACTCATTCGCATACTCTTGTATGGCGATTCACGGTGACGTGGTGAGTTGATTATATCTTGTGGGTAAAGTGTACAACCTCTGCGAGTGTCAAAAGCTGTTGAATAGCGAGTCCACGGTAATGGACAATGCTGGGGATTCTGATCAAGGGTAGTGTTTGAAAATAAAATGGGGTGGAAGGTCAGTGTGCGAGTTGATGATGAAAATTGGTTAAGGACTGTGTGTCCAAAATTTTGTGGAAAACAATTGAGAAACTTATTATATTGTTAAGGATTTGATGCTTTCAATCTAAATAAATAGTAGTTTAAAATGTTGATGCAAATGCAAAATAGCCAACTAAGCCATTCCTTTGTACCAAGCCATGCATGTAGTAAATAGATCTGCATTCTGTGCATAACTTGTTGAGTACGGTGTGTACTCACCCTTGCGGACAAACTTACCAGAAGAGGAGTCTACGCCTGCCTATGAAGAGAAGTTCGTTGAAGGGTCGGAGATCTAGGAAAGCAAGCCTCAGTCAGAGCGTCTGTGGAGAAGATGGAGCACCACGAAGATTTATTTTATTCCGCTGTTGAACTGTATTTACTCTGATTATTGTAAGCCCTGCGTGGCAAACTGCTGTAAAGTGACCATAAGGTCGAACAACTCGATTATATATACATGATTGATGTACTTTAATATTATTCCGTTGTGTATGATATGGTACTTTAACCCTGTATAGTCTGTGTGCACTAGCGCGATCCTGGACTAGTGCAGATTAAATAGAGTGTCCGGATTTGCAAATTCGGGGCACGACAATGCCCCTCAGCAAAATGGCATAGTGAAAAGGAAGAACAGGATCCTAGTTGAGATAGCTAGGACGATGCTAGATGAGTACAGTACTCCTAGGAAGTTTTGGGCTGAGGCTATAGCTACTGCTTGTCATGTTTTCAATCGCGTTTTCTTAAGAGCACATTTGCATCGCACTTCTTATGAGTTGAGGTATGGGCGAAAGCCCAGTGTTTCTCATTTTCGCGTTTCTGGTTGCAAGTGTTTTATATTGAAGTCTGGTAACCTAGATAAGTTTGAGTCTTGTTTTTTTATAGTATTTTTTTGGGTTACTCGACTTCTTCTCGTAGTTATAAAGTCTGGAGTTGTGATACGAATAGGATCATAGAAACCTGTGACATGACCTTTGATGAGGCTAGCCCAGGAGCTAAACCTGATATTTCAGGCTCTTCTTATCCCTCCGATACCAACTTTGTAGAGGATGAGGATGATGGAGATGATAGTGTTCCACTAGATCCAGTCCCCTCTACACCTGAGGTACCTCCTGTTTCCATTTCTGCACCTCAGGGAGACCAGCCCTTGCCTTTGGACTCTCCTTCAGCAAGTGGCTCTGTTCCTACCTCTTCTACTCAAGAGGTAGATGCCATTTCTACTTCTAGTCCTCCCCACCACATTCAACATTCTCATCCACCTGAGCAGATCATTGGTAATCTGTTTGAGCGTGTGACGTGTTCAAAATCAGGCTTATCTTCTTTCTTCCTTCACCCTGCCTTTGTTGCCGCTTTTGAGCCAAAGGATGTTACTCATGCATTATCCGAAGAATCATAGATTGATGCTATGCATGAGGAACTCGAAAACTTTGAGAGAAACAAAGTCTGGCAGCTTGTAGAAATCCCATCTGGTCAAATGTCATTGGGACCAAGTGGGTGTTAAAAAACAAGCAGAGTGAGGATGGGGTTGTCATTCACAACAAGGCTAGGTTAGTTGCATAGGGCTGCACTCAGATTGAGGGTCTTGATATTGATGAGACCTTTGCCCCTGTAGCTAGACTAGAGGCGATTAAGATCCTGCTTGCATTTTCTGCATTCCAGGGCTTCAAGCTCTATCAAATGGATATCAAGAGTGCATTCCTCAATGGCTTTATTGTGGAAGAGGTTTATGTCAAGCAACCTCTAGGATTTCAGAATCCCAAATACCCAAACCATGTCTACAAGTTTTCCAAAACCTTGTATGGACTTAAGCAAGCCCCTAGAGTATGGTATGAGAGGCTTAAGTTCTATCTTCTCAGTCATGGTTTCAAAATGGGTATAATAGACAAAACTTTGTTCATCAGACACCAGAATTCTCATTTTCTTCTCGTTCAAATTTATGTGGACGATATTATCTTTGATGGCTCTTCTCATTCTCTTGTGTCTCATTTTTCTGAGGTGATGAGCACAGAGTTTGAGATGAGTATGATGGGTGAGTTGAGCTCTTTTCTCGGTTTCCAAATCAAGCAGACTCGAGAGGGTACTTTTCTGCACTAAGGTAAGTACACTCGGGACCTCCTGAGGCTGTTTGATATGTCTGATGGGAAGCCTGTGATGACTCCTATGGCTACCATTGCTGTCCTCGAGCCTGATAAGAATGGTGAGCCTGCTGATCAGAAGGAGTTCCAGAGCATGATTGGCTCTCTCTTGTATCTCACTGCCTCTTGGCCGGACATACACTTTGCCGTGTGTATGTGTGCTCACTTTCAAGCTTCTCCTCGCATCTCTCATCACCAGGCGGTGAAGCGCATCTTCAGGTACCTTCGAGCTACCATTGATTATGGTATCTGGTACTCTTCTTCCTCTTGTCTATCCCTTAGAGCCTTTTCTGATGCTAACTTTGCTGGCTGTAGGATAGATAGGAAGGGCATTTCTGGCACTTACCAATTCATTGGTACTTCTCTTATTTCTTGGTCATCTAAGAAGCAGTCCAGAGTTATCAGGTCCACCACTAAGGCCAAGTATGTTGCTACAGCCAATTGCTGTAGCCAGGCGCTCTGGATGAGATCGACCTTACGGGACTTTGGGTTAAAGATAAAGAGTGTTCCACTTTTCTGTGATAACAATTCTACTATTTGCATTGCCAAGAACCCAGTGCAGCACTCTCAGACTAAACACATTGATATTAGATATCACTTCCTTAGAGATCATGTGGAGAAAGGAGATATAGTGCTTCAGTTTGTGAAGAGTGACCACCAGTTGGCTGATATCTTTACTAAGTCTTTGGATAGCTCTAGGTTTGTTGCCTTGAGGAGTGAGCTTGGCGTCGTATGCTCTTACGGCCTTCTGTGAGGGGGAGCTGATCTGTATATTATGTATTATATTTTATTTTAGTTTTCCTTTCTTTTGTATTGCTCTAGGTGCCTATGGGTTTTATTCCTTAGAGTTATTAGTTCACATCACTAAGACTTCTGACATATTTTTGCATGGACCTCTCATCTTGTGCTTTAGGTTGCTATCATGCTCAATTAGCTGTTCTCTTTTCTCTCTAGGTTGAGTTCCCTTACAGTCTTTTAAGTCTAGCAGGTGTTGGGCCCCCTGGGTAGACAGGGTCTGTGCGCACTCCTTAGTTGGGATCTAGAGGCAGCTTTCCTATGTCATTCATTGGGGAAGATGAGAGTGAATCTGAGCCGTAGTGTTCTCTACTATCTTTTCTATGCTCTATAGCCACCCAGTTCACAGTTTCTTAACTTCTTCTCTCCATTCTGTGTTTCTGATTTTGATTGAGTTATTTTGGATCCTTTAATTGATATCATTCTTGAGTTTAATCTAGCTAATAACTCAATTTAAACCAGATTTGTGCTTAAAATTGAATCACTTGTTGAGGGGTAGTTTAAGAAACTGTCTCATGCATTGCATATAGACTTGATTTTTCGCTTTATGAGCTTTGTCTGTTATGCAAATGATCCATGTTTCATTTTATATACCATGCCATATTATGAAGAGAATTACTTGCTTAGATATGTCTAAAGTCATTTATCTTGCTAAGCTATCAAAATAAAAAATTAGTATTAAAAGAAAAACTTGATAAAACATGTTGTGTTTACTTGTCAAGTTTCCTCTCTAGCGGTATTTGCTATGATTTGTGAAATTTTGGAGCTTTCTAGAGTCCTTATAGCAACTTGGATGAAACTTGGTTAATTCAACTTGTGTCCTTCACTTGCTTATCAAAATGCTAAAATGAAAGTAAAGCACAAATTGACTCCTTTTTATGCACTTTAGACTCAACACACTACATTCACAAGGCGGCTTCTCATTTCACTTGAGATGAACTTTGAATGTTTTGTGTATGACCAAGATCATTCTCTTAAGAGTTCTTCTTGAGATGATCGAACATGGCTTGAGTCAATTGCTGTAAAAATGCAAATATATAAAAAAACACATATGAGGGTAAAGAATGCAAATAATGTCAAACATTTGCACTCCGCTACGTCTTTCAAAGATTCAAAGAAAAATTTGCATACAATGAAAAAAATAAGCTCGAAGGACCTTGTATGAACTTCTAGATTCCCCAAAGTGTTGAGTAGGTTGAACTCTAGATTTTCCATTTGATCCTTTGAAAGGCTTTACTCCTAGTTTTGAAACTAATGATAAGTGTTGCTCATATTCAATCTTGCTAAAAATGACATGGTTTCAATTAAATTTTGCTAGCAAAATATTTATTTGCACTTGGACATGCCTTAGCTTAGTCTATTTTTTTTGTTATAACTTAGCTTGGTGTCATAACTTGTCTTGTTGGTCACTTGAATAATCTTCAAAACTCCCTTAGACTGCATTACTTGCATAAAAACAACAAAAAAGGGCAGAAAAGAAAATGCCTTCTTGATGTCTATATTGCCAAAAGGGGGAGAAATTGTTCAAAAGGCATTATCAAAGGTGAAAAATTGTTGTGCTTTGTGCATTTTGATTCTTATGATCTTTGTTAATCTTTGCTATCTTTCATAGATCATAAGTATTTCTAGTTGCTAACTTGGTCATGTTCTCTCTTTCCATTTTTAATCAAGTTTGGCTTTGCATTCAAAATTGCTTTCTTATATCCTTCTTCAAACTTAAAACTTAGGGGCAAATCCTTATATACCACTAAAAGTTTACCTCATCCCTTATATGCCACTCATTGTCCTATTGACATGTGGGACCTGACCCCACATGTAAGTGACACATTTTGGGACTTTCCCAAATTCCAGTGGCATATAAAGAATCAATCCTAAAACTTATGCCTTTTCATATGTTTGTCAATATACTCATCAAGGGGGAGATTGAAAGACCATGTGGAGGTCTATACTTGTGTGTGATGAGTAATTGACTAGATTTGAGTTTGATATGAATTGGATTTTTGATTTGAAGCAATTTGAGTGTTGGTTGCTTTTCCCAGTGCTACCGGCCTGACCGGACCTTTGAGCGAAATTATGATTGATTAATGATTTTGGGATAATAATTGAATATCTTTGTGGGCATTACTATGTGAAAGGTTTTTCCTTGTCTTTGATGGTTGCAGGGCGACGGTGATAGATCATGGTGAGGCAGAGGATGACCGGGACTAGGCGCGGAGCGTCGGAGGTCCAGACGGTCGGGAGATCACCGCAAGATGATCGGAGACAGAGTTTGAGCAAGCCAAGAAGACAAGGAAAGGAGATGATGCTAGCTAGATGCCACGTGGATCAATGAGGACCGTTAGATCGTGGTCTAGTTGATAGGTTAGCGGGTCTAGGTAGTATGCTTTGAAAACCGTGCAAAAAAATCTATTATGTGTATGGGTTTTGGGTTAGCCCTTGCATGGCTGTGTGAGTGGGTTAATCCTAACCCTTAGATGAGTGCTCTACGGTTGAGGGACTCATCCAAGGGTGGTAGGTGGCCCAAGAGTAGTATAAATAGGGGTGGAGGGGTAGCCTACTCCCCTTGAAAGTTGTAGAGATTTTTGTGCTCCTTTGAGCTTTGCTTACTTTGTTGTGAGGCTTTGTAAACCTCCTCCTTCTAGAAATGATTTTTTTTCATTCATTCTTGAATTTACGTTGCGTACTTACTTTATGTCTTAAATTCAACATTTAAATTTCTGCAATTTACTTTCTTGCAATTTGGATTTGCCTCCCCTCCTTATAAATGCTACTGATCTTGGATGTCTTGAGTGTGTTCATATGGTTTTACATCTCTTTTGCACCCTAGGATAGACTAGAGATCATATTTTCTATCAAGTTGCAACTCTGTCTAGAACTTGTTCTTTGCGTAGTAGTCAGTATTTGATTTTTACAAAAATATAGAAAAATAATATTTCATAGATTCTTTTTGGAAAAGGTGCAAAACTCTAATATACATCTATATAAAAAGTTGGGAGTCCATTGGTCACACCTTTTGGGTACCATGAGGTGAAAACCGAGTCCCGAATTTTCTACTCGAAGTTCCTGATAGACTATGATATTTGATTTTTGCTGATTCTTTTACAAGGATTTTTGAGGTGATATTTGGTAAAATGCTTCAGGACATATTTGGTCATATGAATAAAAATTTCCAAAATTTTTAGAGAAGCAAAAGTTCACCAACCACCTGCTTTTATTGAGGACAGTTTCTGGAAATTCTGCTTTTGCTTTTCTGAAAGTGACTTTTGTGATTTGGCTCAATCTCTTTTCTAAAAGCAAGAGGTGTATTGATTCCTTTTATTTTGGATACTTGACAACCAGGATTGTGACTCAAAAATCCCCACATATTCCATGGTTCTCATCCATGCAAGCTAAGGGTACACATAGTTATCATGTTGTTCGGGTTTTTCATGATTTCTTTTGCGCCATCTTTTTGAGGTCTTAGTTGGAGTATTTTGTGGGGAAATTTTATTTGTGACCATTCATCCCCCCTCTGTTCATCATCTAGATCCTTCACTTATTCCAAATGAATGACTAACAATGGCTATTTTGCGGTAAAGCAACATTTATGAACAAATACAATAAATAGATTGAAAAAGCAGTAAAACAAATAACAATATGTAAAAATTTCAGCATTTCTCAGGTAAGCCAAGTTTCCAATCCTAAATCAAGTTTCAACCTCCCATGGCAACCTGCTACCCATTTCAAGTTTTATTTTGCAAAAGTCTAACCCTTGATTGTAATTCCCGAGCTATGCTAAGTACCGTGAGCACGGCTATCCGAATAGATTTATACACTGTAGAGGTTATGCGCTTTACCCACATGATACAATCATATACCACACAGGCGAGTGATCATAACAAAGCCTTTACAATGCCCTGTCTTAACCCAGTACTACCCGCTGAGGTTTCAACACTGATGGGCTGAACTACCACAATAGGGTCCCCCTCTTGCGCCATGTGAGTTGATCCATGAACCCAGACTCACACCACCACAAGCAGTACTAAAGCTAAGACATGGCAAATTAGTCAGCTAGGCTACCCCATAACAGCCACGTGGTTGCATGATTGACTCAGGTCAAAGGTTCACAAGGTTAAGTCCTTAGGTGATCGAGGCAAGACTTTCACATACCCTCTACCATACGGCCCACCTTGGCATATATATTTCCCCTTGCCACTTGCTCTAATCTAAATCATAACCACCCCAACTGTTTACCAAGCACCACGTGCCATTAACAATTCAATATCATTGCATGACATCTATCGCCACAACAACTCAATGTCATCGTGTGACCACACATGACACACAAGTTCATAACATTGTTCCATATTTCATTAGTCAAGATTAATTATTAACGATTCAAGTACATGTGATGACGTGGCATGGCTAAGCAGTCTAATACGATCTAACCATCCCATGTTGACTTTAATATCAATCAACTATAGTGAACCAATTTAGGGTGACAAATAGATCATAGCATCTAAACAACAAGGTAGGGTATAGATCAAAAGGTATATTAGCTAGTTCCCAATATAGATTGAAAGCATTTGTACACATGAAATAATATGCAATATCATAAAACAAAATAGCAACTTTGTAAACATGGGTTCAACATGATTAAAGCACAACTTGTTTTAGAAAAAAACCCTTATTCTTGCTCTGGACCTTTGGTCTTGAGTTGATGAATCTTTCTTGGATGTGTCACATAATTTAATGTCTACGCGAAATGAAAGAGAAAGCCAAATATATACCAAAATAGAGAGCAAACAAACTCTAAAAATAAAATAAAATTCATCATTAGGTATATCTCAATTTTACAAATTTTTAGAAATTTGAATCACCTCAATCGGAGTTCGTATGAGGGAGAATGGGCTCTCGGAAGATTCAAAAATCATAAAAATAAGAAAATTAAGAAATTAAATAATATCTGAATTATTTTTAAATAGAAAACCTGATTTATTGCGTCATTGTGATGTCAGCATCGCTCGGGACCAATCACATGCTGACACGTCATCGCGGTCTATAGACCCAATCCACGACTTGGCTCTAGTCCACCGTGGGCTCGGTCCATGGCCTTCGGTGACTATGCCGCCACGCGGCTGCCCCTGATTGGCCACAGAGATAGCGCAATCCAGACCATGGAATGAGATCAAATGGCATCGGGTCTAGGAGACACACGGCAACGTCTTGGTCACCCGATTCCGATCCGACGGCTAATGTAACCGGTGCAGTTTACTGCCGAAGAACCCGTGTGGCGCTATCCTAAACATCCATTACTGATCGAACGGCTCTTACCTCTTCCGGTGATGTTGGTGGCACGATACTCTCCTCACCGGAGCTAAGGAAGAAGAGCTCGACGATGTTTCTGCTGTCAACCAGCAACGCCACTGCACCAATCCAACACGTCTTGAATTGGGGTCACCGAATCTGCCTTCTACGACGACCAACCACCTTCGCGTGGTGACAAAATGCAGCAAAACATCGGTGGCGCAACGAGGAACAACGGCGAGCACTTACTAGCAGCGTGACTTAGGGCAAAACACTCACGGGTTCGCGATGATCCTTGAGGAGTCATCCACGCCTTAAATAGACCTAGGAATTGCGCCCCACATGGACTCCTAGGTTTTCACAGCGGCGACGACGTACTGGTGGTGGACTCCAGTGTCAGTTTGAAGATGAACTCATCTCAACCATCCACGTGGTGATCAATGGCTGCAATGCAAGACTCCGTGGCTCAATCCGGGCCTGACGCGAGATCGGACGACAATGGTTAGATAATCACCTTTATTGCCGCGAATAATCTAGCGTGCCCAAAGCAGATCCAATGGCCGTGATCTCTAGGATTTCCAGATGACCATCATCAAATCTTAGCCACAACGCCTTGATGTGACAGCCGACACTCTTGCTACTAGAAAAGGGCCGACGGTGGAGATGTGGGCCGCGTAGTGCTATGGGTCGAACAGGCCGCACAGCGCACCGACCACGAACTAACAGTGGTGGGCTTCAGCCCAGTACTGTTCATGCTGATTTTCTCGGGTTTTTTGATTTAAAATAATTATAGAAATTACTATGATTTATTTTTAGCAGTAAAAATAGCAGAAAAAATCCAAGAAAAATCTCAAAAATACTTTGAGATATTTTGGACTCAAATAAAATATTTTTGGCAAAACTTTATTTTAATTTTATCTATAATTAATTAGTTTTCAACAAAAGGCTAATATTCTAAATTTAAAATAATTCAAATAAATTCGAGAAAGATCCAATAATTCCAGAAAATTCACAAAAATCACAAATTGTAATAAAACTCTATTAACTAATAATGAAGAGCAAATTTTGGGATGTTACAAGAAAGTTATAGTATGTTGAACATTTAGTTGCATTAGATGTAACTAATGTTATGACAATCTAAAGTGGACTATTATGTTGTGAATGTTTTGTACTCGGTAGTTGCCATTTGGGGTGACGTAGGCTTGGTTGATGATAGATTTAAATTTATGCTATTCACCGTAATGTTGTAGAAAAACTTTCATGTAAAAAAATCTCTAGTGCATTTACTTCCAGAAATCACAGATTTGGAAAAAAGAAGAAGTGGGGTGTGTTTAAGCCATTCCTTCTAGTGGAAATGGTCATATTTTTAAAAGGTAATCATTTGTGAGAGATTGGAATTTGTGTTTAGATATCTGTCAAAAGGTGGTCATATGTTTTGGTTTTTAGGGTGCAAGTTTGGTACCTCGAACATTTAAGATGTTGGTACTAGTAATTCAGTGCGAAAAAGGAGAGAGGCATGTTAGGCAAGGATCTCATAGTGATCTTTCATCTGGGATACAACAAATCGTGGGTTGAGAGGCTAAGAGCAGGTAGTAGAGCTGCTATGTAAGGGGGGCGTAAAGGGAGTTGGAGTTACGATAATAGATTCTCTTGAAAGGTATCATTAGTTAAAGGCTGTCATATGCTTTAGTACAAAATAGAAGCTTAGATCATGGACGTTAGATTATTTCCAATAGTAGCACGAATTGAGAAATTGGTCTATCTCTTGGTCATTCTAATTTTATGGTCGTAGTGCATGATGTGTTCCACGTTTCTATATTGAGCAAGTACCTAAGGGACTCAAATCATCATATTCTTTTGAGCCGTTTGTAAGATCGAGGATGTCGACTAGAGGGGGTGAATAGTGGCTTTTAAAATTTAGTTTTCTCTGAATTTCTACAAAGCAATTCACCTTAGTTACTCTTATGCCAAAACCTTAACAACAATTAATGCGGGCGATAAACTAAGGTTTTGATAATCAAAGCCTAAAATCTCTAGGCTCACTATCTGCACTAACTAATTATGTCTCTAACAATAAATTGCAATCCTAAGGACAAGTAATCAATCAATTTAATTCTATGAATTTAAATTGCTTGAATATAAATAACGAATACAATGCAAGCACAAGAGACACAATACTTTTTGTGGTGGTGTTGGAGACTTCTTGTCTCCCTCGTCACGTTGAGGCAAGCCCAATTCTTAGACCAGCTCATAATGAGCACCGCCTCAATTCCACTAATGGGAGTTTTCACCCTTGAGTAGGCTCAACTCGAACCTTCACAAACTCATGGGGCTTCACACAATTCTTTCGAGAGCTCCGCCAAGACGACTCTATGCCGTCTAGGAGGCGGCAATCTCCAAGAGTAATAAGCCGAGTCTCGCTCGAGCTTCACCTAGCGCAACACATGCGCTGGTGATCACCTAGTGCAACACATACACCTATGCTCCCCAAGTGCAACACATGCACAAGAGACTCTCAACCCACTCCTAATTGCAACACATGCAATTAGTCTCACTCTTAGCTCAAGAATCAAATGTGAGTATGCAACACATGCACCACCTCACCCAAATGCTCAATCAACCAGACAAATGCCCCCAAGACCTCCTTTTATAGCCTCACAAAGAAAACTAGCCGTTGAGGGGCAAAATGGACATTAAGCGATTGCAAGCGAAATAAGTTGCTCTGATACCCCGGCACTACCGACCATGAGGAGTGGTAGTACCGGCCTAAAAACTCAAAAGAACCTCCTCTGACAAATAACAACTGCAAAATTGAGCGGTAGTGCTGACCTAGGAGGCACTACCGGCCCCTACGGGCGGTAGTGCCACTTGTGCGGTACTACCGCTACTCTGATCACTAAAACGCTCATAACTTTTTACTCCGAACTCTGATTTAGGTGATCTTGGACTCTATGCGAAGCTTATCACGAGGGCTACAATCTCCACTAATTTTCAAGATTTAAGCAACCATAGATATTTTCCAAAATTTCAAAACCCGAAAGACTCTAATGTAGTCATTGAAGTCTAACTTCGATTTTCTCGAAATCCCTTACATAGACTTGATCAAAAGCATGACTACAAGCTAGTAAGGGTCAACAAGATTAAAACTTGAATCATGTGATGATCAACTCATGATCAAAATAATTTGCAAACACATTTGTAAATTCTATTCACATGCTTCAAAGAACCACACGTAAACTCCAAATCCAACTTGCTTGAGCATCCTTGTTTTGCAATATATGCAAAACCTAGCTCCAAGCAAAACCAAAACAAACTCAAATACATGAGCTCTCTATTTGCAACACATGTAAATCTTAGCTCCATGCATACTCCATAAACACAAATTGCTTGAGCCTGTTCCTTTTGCAACACATGCAAAACTTAGCTCCAAATAATTACTTCAAATAAGAAATTGAATCAAAGCAAGCATAAGCTATTTTCTTTGCAACACATGCAAGTACATAGCTCATGCAAGAACCAAGCATGAATTCAACATTCGCAGCAACACATGCAAAATATGAACTTCATGCAAAAGCCAACGCATACTCTTATCCCACTTGCAACACATGCAAATCAAAGCCATATGCAAAAACCAAAGCACGAGCTTCACCCATTCGCAACACATGCCAAATGGTTAGCTCCATGCAAAAACCAAACGGGTTGAGCTTAAGTGAAACGTGGGTTGAGCTCACCAACACATGATGAAGCTCAAACTAGAACACTCGACTCCTCTTAATAGTACGGTGATAAAAACTAGACTCAAAGACTAGAAAGTCCTTAGCCTATCTAGTTATACCTTCGCCGCCGCACGTGATCCCCTTTAGGGCTTTTAAGATCTTTGATCTTTTTACATCTCCCCGGGATCGTCACCCTTCTCTTCTTTGTCCATCATCTCTTGATGAATTTCTTCTCTTCTTTTCTTCGGGATCTCTTCTTGACGCCCATCTTCACGTGATGCGTCATTGTCCCGTTTTCTCATCTCAACCATTTGGACTTAACCTATCTCAATCACAACTCATAAGAATACTTAGTCCAAGACACATGGTTGTCTCAATCATATATTCACTCCGTTAACATATAATGGAAGCCTCTAATATCGATTGAGCACAACCCAAATCAAATTAAATGATATAAATGTGTCTTGAGTGCACCGATGCAACTAATGCTTCGTTATACTCAAGAACTATCAATTATCCTTAATCAATCCAAAGGAACATCATCAACGCATGCTGAAATGCCCTTTGATGATTAAAGACAACCGACCTCAATTTAAATTTTCATTTAAATTGATATGATATATATTAACTACACAAGTTTTCATATACTCATGTTGATTGAAAGTAATGATCCATAATGTGTGAACTATATGGAAATGACCATTACTCTAAGCCATCAATTATAGAATAAACCCCGCATGTATATGCGCATAGATATAATTGACTTGAAGACAACATGCACATATTCAATTTTGATTACATTGGAGCTTATCCTACATTACCATGAGTATGCCACAACTAGGCAATTCAAATATATACTCAAGGATTTAGTTTCAATGTCTTGATCCTATATGTGTCAATAAAGAATAGATCAATACAATGAAACCTTCAAGCTAAATGATGAACTCCCCCTAGATATGTGCATCTATGTAAATATAGAATTGAAAACATTATGCACATCTTGAGGTCTAAATAATGGTAGAGTTCATCCTTTAATCTTGAATCTAAAATATGCATTAAGATATCACAAAATGAATACGAGTGCATACCTTGGGTTTTCCATTTTTCAATGAGGTGAGACTAATCAAAGATATACTCAATAAAAGAGTTAGTCTCATATAAGGATTATCATTAATTAATCTCAATATTAGATTTGTCATTAACACCAAAACCAACTTAATGGAGTCTGAACTTTCACCGTTGACCTTTGATCAGCAAGATCTCCCACTTTCGAGTCTCGTCCTGTGCAAATTCTAGAGGAGTCAAAGTGAGGGTTGAGACTTGAGATGTTGAACTACATTAGGGTGCTTGGTCGCATTAAACCAAATGGGGAGAAATTTGGGAGTTGCATCACACCGCGTAACATAATTATTGAGTTGTTCTCAATGGGGTCATGTTAGTGTTGTTTTGTTCATTTTCATTTTATGTTCAACGTAGATCGGTGAATGTAGAATTCAAGTCAAATTCTATTGAGGTGGTAGAATGTAATACCAACTAAAAAGGAAATTGGGCGAGGGCCAGCAACATCGATTCAAAGCTGGGTTTTGCGTCTTGTGATGAGCCGGAGTTCTAGGGAGGGATGTTATATAAGCAAGAGAGGAGGGTGTACATCAAATCCTAGATCTATCGCCACCCTAGCACAACCTCATATTGCCCTAGCCGGTGCCATAGCTCGCCTTGCACCTCCGCCCTTGCCCTAGTCGGCGTCTATGCCCAGCGCCTTGTGCCGCTAGCCTCCCTCCATCTTTGAGCCACTATTGTCGTGCCCTCGACACTACATGTCATCGAAGGAGGAGGTAGGGGGACTCGTAGATGAGGAAGAAAAGAAAGAAGATGAGAAGAAGAAAATACTTGGTGAGAAGAAAAGAAGAAGAGGAAGTGGGGAAAAGAAGAAAAGGAAAAGAGGAAAAGAAAAAAAAGAAATGATGAAGGAAAAAGAAAAGAAAAAAGAAAAAAAGGAAGAAGGAAGAAGAAAAAAAAAGGAATGAGGAGAAGGCCACAACTAGGGAGGAGAAGAAGAGAAGTCACTTGTTTTCAATGTTTTGATGAATTTTACAGTCACAGTATAAGCCCTTGGATGATGTTCCTCATGTTGACTCTGTAGTAGAGTGGTTTTGTAGTCATATTAGCTCTAGATGGACTAGATGGGTAGCCTGGGGTGGTGACTTGTTGGGTCAAGGATTGGCAATTTGTGTTGTCTGTTTTCGATGTTAGTTTTGGGGCTTTGTGAGAGATTGGAATTTGTGTTTAGATATCTGTCAAAAGGTGGTCATATGTTTTGGTTTTTAGGGTGCAAGTTTGGTACCTCGAACATTTAAGATGTTGGTACTAGTAATTCAGTGCGAAAAAGGAGAGAGGCATGTTAGGCAAGGATCTCATAGTGATCTTTCATCTGGGATACAACAAATCGTGGGTTGAGAGGCTAAGAGCAGGTAGTAGAGCTGCTATGTAAGGGGGGCGTAAAGGGAGTTGGAGTTACGATAATAGATTCTCTTGAAAGGTATCATTAGTTAAAGGCTGTCATATGCTTTAGTACCAAATAGAAGCTTAGATCATGGACGTTAGATTATTTCCAATAGTAGCACGAATTGAGAAATTGGTCTATCTCTTGGTCATTCCTAATTTTATGGTCGTAGTGCATGATGTGTTCCACGTTTCTATATTGAGCAAGTACCTAAGGGACTCAAATCATCATATTCTTTTGAGCCGTTTGTAAGATCGAGGATGTCGACTAGAGGGGGGTGAATAGGCGGCTTTTAAAAATTTAGTTTTCTACGAATTTCTACAAAGCAATTCACCTTAGTTACTCTTATGCCAAAACCTTAACAACAATTAATGCGGAAGCGATAAACTAAGGTTTTGATAATCAAAGCCTAAAATCTCTAGGCTCACTATCTGCACTAACTAATTATGTCTCTAACAATAAATTGCAATCCTAAGGACAAGTAATTAAATTGCTTGAATATAAATAACGAATACAATGCAAGCACAAGAGACACAATACTTTTTACCGTGGTGTTCGGAGACTTGCTGGTCTCCCCTCGTCCACGTTGAGGCAAGCCCAATTCTTAGACCAGCTCCGCAATGAGCACCCGCCTCAATTCCACTAATGGGAGTTTTTCACCCCTTCGGGTAGGCTCAACTCGAACCTTCACAAACTCGCCGGGGCTTCACACAATTCTTTCGAGAGCTCCCGCGCACGACGCTCTATGCCGTCTAGGAGGCGGCAATCTCCAAGAGTAGTAAGCCGAGTCTCCGCTCGAGCTTCACCTAGCGCAACACATGCGCTTCTGGTGATCACCTAGTGCAACACATACACCTATGCTCCCCAAGTGCAACACATGCACAAGAGACTCTCAACCCACTCCTAATTGCAACACATGCAATTAGTCTCACTCTTAGCTCAAGAATCAAATGTGAGTATGCAACACATGCACCACCTCACCCAAATGCTCAATCAACCAGCAAATGCCCCCCAAGACCTCCTTTTATAGCCTCACAAAGAAAACTAGCCGTTGAGGGGCAAAATGGACATTAAACGCACTGAAACGAGCCGTTGCTACAGTACCCCCGGCACTACCGACCATGAGGAGTGGTAGTACCGGCCTAAAAACTCAAAAGAACCTCCTCTGACAAATAACAACTGCAAAATTGAGCGGTAGTGCTGACCTAGGAGGCACTACCGGCCCCTACGGGCGGTAGTGCCACTTGTGCGGTACTACCGCTACTACAGTCACTAAAACGCTCATAACTTTTTACTCCGAACTCTGATTTAGGTGATCTTGGACTCTATGCGAAGCTTATCACGAGGGCTACAATCTCCACTAATTTTCAAGATTTAAGCAACCATAGATATTTTCCAAAATTTCAAAACCCGAAAGACTCTAATGTAGTCATTGAAGTCTAACTTCGATTTTCTCGAAATCCCTTACATAGACTTGATCAAAAGCATGACTACAAGCTAGTAAGGGTCAACAAGATTAAAACTTGAATCATGTGATGATCAACTCATGATCAAAATAATTTGCAAAACACATTTGTAAATTCTATTCACATGCTTCAAAGAACCACACGTAAACTCCAAATCCAACTTGCTTGAGCATCCTTGTTTTGCAACATATGCAAAACCTAGCTCCAAGCAAAACCAAAACAAACTCAAATACATGAGCTCTCTATTTGCAACACATGTAAATCTTAGCTCCATGCATACTCCATAAACACAAATTGCTTGAGCCTGTTCCTTTTGCAACACATGCAAAACTTAGCTCCAAATAATTACTTCAAATAAGAAATTGAATCAAAGCAAGCATAAGCTATTTTCTTTGCAACACATGCAAGTACATAGCTCATGCAAGAACCAAGCATGAATTCAACATTAGCAGAACACATGCAAAATATGAACTTCATGCAAAAGCCAACGATACTCTTATCCCACTTGCAACACATGCAAATCAAAGCCATATGCAAAAACCAAAGCACGAGCTTCACCCATTCGCAACACATGCCAAATGGTTAGCTCCATGCAAAAACCAAACGGGTTGAGCTTAAGTGAAACGTGGGTTGAGCTCACCAACACATGATGAAGCTCAAACTAGAACACTCGACCCTCTTAATAGTACGGTGATAAAAACTAGACTCAAAGACTAGAAAGTCCTTAGCCTATCTAGTTATACCTTCGCCGCCGCACGTGATCCCCTTTAGGGCTTTTAAGATCTTTGATCTTTTTACATCTCCCCGGGATCGTCACCCTTCTCTTCTTTGTCCATCATCTCTTGATGAATTTCTTCTCTTCTTTTCTTCGGGATCTCTTCTTGACGCCCATCTTCACGTGATGCGTCATTGTCCCGTTTCTCATCTCAACCATTTGGACTTAACCTATCTCAATCACAACTCATAAGAATACTTAGTCCAAGACACATGGTTGTCTCAATCATATATTCACTCCGTTAACATATAATGGAAGCCTCTAATATCGATTGAGCACAACCCAAATCAAATTAAATGATATAAATGTGTCTTGAGTGCACCGATGCAACTAATGCTTCGTTATACTCAAGAACTATCAATTATCCTTAATCAATCCAAAGGAACATCATCAACGCATGCTGAAATGCCCTTTGATGATTAAAAGACAACCGACCTCAATTTAAATTTTCATTTAAATTGATATGAGTATATATTAACTACACAAGTTTTCATATACTCATGTTGATTGAAAGTAATGATCCATAATGTGTGAACTATATGGAAATGACCATTACTCTAAGCCATCAATTATAGAATAAACCCCGCATGTATATGCGCATAGATATAATTGACTTGAAGACAACATGCACATATTCAATTTTGATTACATTGGAGCTTATCCTATATTACCATGAGTATGCCACAACTAGGCAATTCAAATATATACTCAAGGATTTAGTTTCAATGTCTTGATCCTTATATGTGTCAATAAAGAATAGATCAATACAATGAAACCTTCAAGCTAAATGATAAACTCCCCCTAGATATGTGCATCTATGTAAATATAGAATTGAAAACATTATGCACATCTTGAGGTCTAAATAATGGTAGAGTTCATCCTTTAATCTTGAATCTAAAATATGCATTAAGATATCACAAAATGAATACGAGTGCATACCTTGGGTTTTCCATTTTTCAATGAGGTGAGACTAATCAAAGATATACTCAATAAAAGAGTTAGTCTCATATAAGGATTATCATTAATTAATCTCAATATTAGATTTGTCATTAACACCAAAACCAACTTAATGGAGTCTGAACTTTCACCGTTGACCTTTGATCAGCAAGATCTCCCACTTTCGAGTCTCGTCCTGTGCAAATTCTAGAGGAGTCAAAGTGAGGGTTGAGACTTGAGATGTTGAACTACATTAGGGTGCTTGGTCGCATTAAACCAAATGGGGAGAAATTTGGGAGTTGCAGTCACACACGTAACATAATTATTCAGAGTTGTTCTCAATGGGGTCATGTTAGTGTTGTTTTGTTCATTTTCATTTTATGTTCAACGTAGATCGGTGAATGTAGAATTCAAGTCAAATTCTATTGAGGTGGTAGAATGTAATACCAACTAAAAAGGAAATTGGGCCAGGCCTGGCAACATCGATTCAAACTGGGTTTGCGTGCCGTGACCGAGCCAGAGTTCTAGGGAGGGGATGTTATATAAGCAAGAGAGGAGGGGGTGTACATCAAATCCTAGATCTATCGCCACCCTAGCACAACCTCATATTGCCCTAGCCCGGTGCCATAGCTCTGCCTTGCACCTCCGCCCCTTGCCCTAGTCGGCGTCTATGCCCCGCGCCTTGTGCCGCTAGCCTCCCTCCATGCTGAGCCACTATTGTCGTGCCCCTCGACACTACATGTCATCGAAGGAGGAGGTAGGGGGACTCGGCCGATGAGGAAGAAAAGAAAGAAGATGAGAAGAAGAAAATACTTGGCTGAGAAGAAAAGAAGAAGAGGAAGTGGGGAAAAGAAGAAAAGGAAAAGAGGAAAAGAAAAAAAAAAGAAATGATGAAGGAAAAAAGAAAAGAAAAAGAAAAAAAGGAAGAAGGAAGAGAAAAAAAAGGAATGAGGAGAAGGCCACAACTAGGGAGGAGAAGAAGAGAAGTCACTGTTTTCAATGTTTTTGATGAATTTTCTGGTCACAGGTATAAGCCCTTGGATGATGTTCCTCATGTTGACTCTGTAGTAGAGTGGTTTTGTAGTCATATTAGCTCTAGATGGACTAGATGGGTAGCACTGGGGTGGTGACTTGTTGGGTCAAGGATTGGCAATTTGTGTTGTCTGTTTTCGATGTTAGTTTTGGGGCATCTAGGGTCAGTTTCATTGCCTAGCCAAATTATGAAAAGGTTAGGTAATTTTAGTTTCTGTAGAGTACAAGAACGCTGAATTTGGTTGAGAAGTTACAAAATTATGGCTAAGAGAAGGCTGCTATCCAAAATTTGTTCGATGTTGGCTGTAGTCGTGGTTTTGGGCTATTTAGGCTAGGGAGATGGCCGAAATAAAGTATGCTTATAACTGAAATAAGCTAGTTAATTTTCTGCAGTTTCCAAAAATGATATTGTTTACTACTTTTGGAGTTGTATAAAAAGATATAAAATTTATAGTTCTGTTTTCCAGTAATTTCATAGAACAACCTTTGGGGTTGGAAACAAGAGTGTAAATGAATTAATCAAAACCTTTGGCCAACTAGAAAGTTATAGGAAGTTTTGTTTAGTTTCTAGAAATTATATGGTTTGCTAGGTTTGGGCTCTTGAGCTAAAAGTTATGGCTGTTCAACCATGATGGCAACGAATGGAAAGTTGTCCTGTAGAGGGAAAGTTAGATCCAAGATTGTGTGTAGGAGCAATATTATTATGTTTGATGTTATGTACTATTATTGCATAGTGTTGAGTTGGGTTACCTAATGTAGGGGTGTAACTTCAGGTTTGGCATCAACCACATGCCACTCTGTCTCATATGGTAAAAATACAAGCGCATAGTAGAGTAGTAACCAGATTGTTAGCCCTTATTGTTTTATGTTCGTAAATTACTTACTATGTTGATTTACATGATTACGTATTTACATAGTGTCTATATGGTGATGAATTATATGATGAGACATGTTAAGTGTTGACAAACAATTGCATTTGCATATTGTGCATTCATGATGGAAAGAGGTGTCTTGTATGGGTCTCTATAACCTATGTTGCGTGAGCACGGAAGACATACTTTGTGTGAGCACGAATTGAGAGGATTGTGACATCGATGTGTGTGCACTCATGAATGCTAGTATAAGCTATGTGATGTGCATGTCAGCGTACAATGTAGACAGCTTTGCATTGGTAAAAAGAAAATATGTTGATGAGATAAATGTGATAAGTTGTTATGTTATTATTTTATTATATGCTTACTGAGTCATGAACTCACCCCTGCTTAATTATTTTTTTAGGCGATCAATGAAGATGACATGCATGAGATGCGTGTGGCACACCTTTGTCGCGTGCATTGCAGTGTTTTCAATCACTTTGAGTTACACTTCATTCAACCTTAGAGATAGTCTACTCTTAGAACCTTAATTAGTAAATTCTATATTAGCTAGTGAACAATTATATAATAATAGTTGTGTGAAATTAGATTATTAAATATATACTGGTGCATCAAGATTTAGTTGGCTTTCTTTATATTGCATATCAATTATTAAACTATTGTCATTGCCAAAGGTAAGGTTGTTCCTAGGTGCATGGTTCTGGGTGTTCTCGAGTGCTGAAATTATTTGTAAAAAGTTGTTACCTTTGTGGAAAGAGTTGGATGTGGTAGCATCCTGGGCACTTAGAGTGCTGGGATGTTCAGTTGGTATTAGAGCGGGCATTAGATCATTGGAAAAAGAAATGAGTAATTTAGGCTAGTTAAATAACTTGCTGTGATTTAGGATTGGACTATTCAACCTTAATTTGATTTAGGATTCGTTAATCAAATTTAAAATTTTGACTTGGGCTGATTAATTGTTGAAAACTGATTTTGTATGGTTAAATAACTTTAAAATTTGGCACACGAGTGCACAATAGGATGGGTTTGGTCTAGCATTGCATGTACATTTCTGTTAACTTATTGTTTATCTGCAATGTTATAAGACTGATGCTTATGATCGAAGGGTATGTGAAAGTGCATCTAGGCCCCTTTGAGGGTTTTGGTGATTAATGACGACACAATTAGAGAATACTAATGGTTTAAGTGAGAATCCATGCAGAGATCGGGAAGGTATCATTATAAGAAAGCGATTGGAGATCCCTACCGTATTTAAAATTTGAAAAGGTGACATCAACACATAAGTTGTAAATTTTCTATTTATTTGAGTCTAAGGATAGCCGTACTATTAAGGGGGATACGACGGGAAATCGCTTCTAGGATATACTTGTGCTCAAAGGATGAAAATTGCATAGCAAAAAGAATTTAAAACATTGCATTTCCTTTAAAATGTGCCTTTTTGGCCGAGTGGGTCAGGCCAGAGTATCCGGACATTTAGTCTGGATACTCCGGGTTAATACCCTCGGTGGTTGCTTACTCATAAGTCCGGAGTATCCGAGGTTTAGTCCGGACACTCCGGGTTAAGTGAGTCCGGAGTCTCGGGTTAGTCCGGAGTATCCGGGGTTTAAGTCCGGACACTCCGGGTTAAACCCTTCAGTATGAGCCAATTCTTTATCAATTCGGAGTCTCCGGGTTATATGTCCGGATACTCCGGGTTGTGCGTAGCTCTCTCATAACAGTTGGATTTTGGAGCTCCTATTTAAGCCCTCACTCCCTGTAACGTCCCGAAATTTAGCCTAATTTTGATTTTTGGAGTTTTTAAATTTTTGTGAATTAAATAAATTTATTTGCATTTAATTGAATTTATCTGAATTGTTGGATTTAATTGAATTCTTGTGGATTTTTGGGAATTTATTGGGTTTAAATAAAATTAAATTGAATTATCCTTCTCTTGATTAATTAATATCAGAAAAAGTATTTATCAAAAATAGATGAAAATATTTTATTTAAGCTCTAAATACCTTGAAATATTTTCTGGATTTTTTCTAGAATTTTTCGGGTATTTTTAGTGCCCTAAATAATTACTTTGAATTTCTGCATTTATTTTTATTGGAAAAACCGAAAATCCCGTAGCTACAGTGTCGGGCCGAGCCCAACACTGTGCTATTGCCGAAAAACCCTAACGCCGCTTCGCTCCGCGCCGTCGGATCAAGATCGGACGGTCGGACGCTTGACCGTCGATCTCGGGAGTAGGCGATCAGGCACCGCCGTCCGCCGTTGGGTGCCGGAGATCTTGTCAGGGATTTTGCGCGTCCTTCGAGGCATGTCCGGGCGAGTGAAGTACACCCCTGTGCTCAGCACTCCATTCCGCTCACTTCGCCCCATCTCTCGCTCTCAACCACCCTTTGTAGACCTCGCTAGAGCTCGCCGTAGCAACTACTCACCTCCGCCTCGGTTTCCTTCGTGTCTCACCGCCGTCCACTGCTCTCCGCCGTCGCCGAGACCCTCACCAAGTTCACCAAGCCAAGGCGCATCCGCCGGGTTACTTCTTCCGACCGGAGAGGCTCGAAAACGCCGTCGACCGCGTCGTCTTCTCCAAGTCCGGCGACCAGCACCACCGCTTCTTCTTCGTCGCCCCGCGAGCAACCACAACCGTCGGATCTCCATCCAACGCTTGAGGTGAGGCCACGTAGGCTTATTAACAGTGTATCGCTCGGGTAGTCTTTGCGCCGTCAGTTTCGAATCCAACGGTCAGGAAAATCGTGCGTGCGTGGCTTGATGCTTCCTCCCCGCGTGTCAGCTGCTGGTTGGTCCAAGCACTGTTCACCGGGCCCACTTGTCAGTGGGTGGACCGCCGGTCGTGCCGACGTCAGCATGACGTCATCCGGGCCCGCATGTCAGTGTCCGTACCGATGTGGAAGTCCCTGGTGCCGACACGTGTCGCCGAGTGGGAATTAATCAGATTTTCAGTAGGAAAATAAATAGAGTAAATCGGTTATATATTTATTTGAATTTCAGAAAACTTGAAAATGCTATAACTTTTGCATTTTAACTCGGATTTGGGTGATTCAGTGCCCAAAATTTGTAAAATGTAAGCTATTTAATGGTGATTTTTATTTTATTTTTGGTGATGAGATTACTGTCTGTTTTAGTGTATTTATTGTGTGCATGTTGTTCCGATTAGACTCCGAGTTGCCGGAATTCGCCGAGGGAGAATTCGAAGACCCGTCGCAGACCTCGAACCAGAACCAACCGCTGTTTGAAGGCAAGTCATGCTTTGACCATGTCACCCCTAGATTTTCAAATATATTTTGATTCAATTATTGCATGCTATGTTAAGTAAAAATGATGTTGCTTATGTGGGAATGGTAGCTAAAATACCTATCTTGTTATGCCACCTTGTTGATACTCATTGTATGCCCTGAAATCCTTGTTAACCTAAGAAGTTAAATGAAGTTGGATGCTATTACAAGCCAACACGGGAGGCTAGATCGTGATTAGTCACTTAGCTTGCTTATATGCGTTGAATGCCTTTTAAATTGCAAACAAATGTTGACTAAACAATTATGGAACGCATTTTGAAATAATGCGATGATGTCATGAAATGTATTTGAGGGTAGCGACCTGCGTGGTTCTACTTGTGCAATGGCATGGGCATTGGCATGTGTTGCAATAATGCAAACTGGGTGGGAAATGATTTGGACCGGGGCAAGTGGCAAGAAGGCTTTGCGCCAGGTGGGCCTGTGTGGCAGTGGGATGTGTGAAAGATTGTGAAGGCTGTGTGCGAGTAGTATAATCGGAAGTCTTGCCCGACAGTTAAGGACTTTACCTTGCGAGCCTTTGAACTGAGTCTCGTACAACCACTTGTCCGAATGGGACGGACCTAGTTCAGTAGGTCTCTAATATCTTTCCTTTGATACCTCGAGGTGACAGTTACACAAAAATGTAACAGTATGGGGAGCGTACTGTCTTTGCGGCTTGGTACCCATCTAACGGTATGCGCCTGTTCTAAGCTTTGGCTCTATGTGAGGAAGTGTTAGAAAGGCAATCTTGGTGAGGTTCATTTGGTTAAGTGTTAGTCTCTAAAGACTTTGTTGCAATCGATCACTGTGTGGTGGCGATCAGTATCTGTGGGTAAAGTGTCTGACCTCTGCAGAGTGTGTGTGTGAATCTATTGAATAGCGCGTCCATGATCTGAGACGATGCTCGGTGATTCTGATCAAGGGTTAGATTTTCAAAGTAAAAATGTGGAATGGGTGGTCATGTGCCAAAAGAATGATGAATGAAATTAGGGTGTGTGCCAAACTCGAAAAGAATTGAGAAACAAACTATTATGAATATTGGTTTTACCGCTTTTAATCTAATAAGATTACCTGTTAAAAGAAATGCCGCTTTATGCAAAATATCCATTAAGCCTTTCCTTTGGACTGAGCCATGCATGTAGTAATAGACCTGCATTGTGCATGACTTGTTGAGTATGCTGTATACTCACCCTTGCATCGACAAAACCTCAGAAGAAGAAGCTGTGCCAGCTTGGGAGGAGGAGTTCATCGAAGGCCAGGAGGATTAGGGGTTGAGCCGCACTCAGTAGCCTGTGGCTTTATGAAGGGTTCATTGTTTTACTTTTGCTTCCGCTGATAAACTTGTGCTACTTTGATATTTATCGCCCTGCGTGGCGAATTATTGTAAGGTGACCATAAGGTCATGTAACTCGATTATATTATGCTTGAAGTACTTTATTATTTATTTCCGCTGTGTATGATTGTGGTACTTCAACCTATTATCCTGTGTGTACTAGCGTGATCCTGGACTAGTACGGAATACACAGAGTGTCCGAATCCGTAAATTCGGGGCACGACACTCCCCACCTAACAGCACCAGAGCTCCATTATTGCGCCCATTCATTCTAAAACTCTCACTCTCACTCTCTTGAGTCCTAATCTCATTTCTCCACTTGAAGCTAGTGATTGATTTGAATCTTTCGGGAGAAAGGAGTGGATTTGAGTGCCTTGAGCTTGCATCTTTCATTCTTGAGTACAAGTTTCATCCTCCAAGAAGATTTCGCGAAGTATTTGTTACTCTTGGAGTTTGAAGGACTCCTAAACGGCAAGGAGTCACCGGGAGCCTCCAATACTTGGTGTGGTGAGCCCTAGAGGTTTGTGAAGGCAAGTCTCGCCTCCGAAAGGAAAGAGACACGGAGTGAAGACCGGCGAGTGCATTTGTGCAACACCGGGAGGATTAGGGTTGAAAGAAACCCCGGCTTGGTGCCGCCTCAACGGAGACGTAGGATTCCCTTCAAGAATCCAAACTTCGGGTAAAAATCATTGTCTTCGTGTTCTTCATTTGTTTTTGCTAGGGTTTGTGGTTTTGGACTTTTGGGAGCCACGATCTACTCTATTACTATGTTTGTCTCTAGATCTACATCATCCTCAGGTACTTGATAGTATTTAGAACACTTGTGTTCAATTAGATTATTGGAAAATCGTAGAGATTTAAAATCTCACTTCGAGGTCTCCAATCCGGAGTATCCGGACCCCTGACCCCGGATAGTCTGGACATACCGGAGTCTCCAGACAAAACCCCGGACACTCTGGGCTTAGACCCTCGGGAGATTTTATTTTGCTGTAAAATTTTAATTCGCCTATTCACCCCCTCTAGGCGACATCTCCGGTCCTTTCAATTGGTATCAGATCCAAATCTCCGTAGTTTGGCTTAACCGCTTGGAGAATCAAGATGTCTCTAATAGAAAAGAATGACGAAATCCGTGACCAAGACAAGGCCACGGGTTCCGGCAAAGGGGTTGAGATTCCGTATGAATATCCTTCTCTTGGAGTCTCAAGCTCTTCACCTTATGTTTCCGTGTCGTCCGGTAGAGCACCTCACTTCGATAGTACTCGCTATGCCGCATGGAAACATAAAATGAAGATGTACTTGAGATCACTTCGCCTGTGTATTTGAGAGATTGTAGAAACAGGTTTTAAAGCGATGGATCGAAACAAGCTCACTCCCGAAGAGAAGAAAGCTCAACACTTCAATGAGTTGGCCGTCAATGCCTTGTTCAATGCTTTAAGCGACTCTTAGTTCAACCAAGTCGATGGACTTGAAGATGCCAAGGCTATTTGGGAAAGGCTCATGGTTACTCATGAAGGGATATCAAGCGTCCATGAGTCCAAGATTGAGCTCATTATTGGTGAGCTAAGCCGATTCACTTTGAAAGAAGGAGAGTCATACACAAAAATGTTCGACTGCTTGATGGTGTTGGTGAATCAAGCTAAGGGTCTTGGATGTACTGACCTCACCGACAAAGCCGTTGTCAAGATTATTCTTCGTGTGTCACCCCCACCAACCGCAATTTAGTGCAACTCATCCGGGACCGACCTAACTTTGACACACTCACACCCCATGATGTGATTGGAAGACTGATGATGGATGAGATGATGATCAAAGAAGCGGGAGTGGTGGAAGAGCTCAAGTCTGGAAAGAAAAAAGGTATTGCCTTGAAGGCCGTCAAGATTGTGCGCGAAGCAGAAGAGAGCACTAGTGACGATGAAGAGTCGAGTGGTCCCTTAACCAATGATGATATGGCCTTGCTCGTGAGAAGATTCAACAAGTTTCTCAAGAAGAAGGGCTACAAGCCTGGGAGCCACTCTAAACATCAATGGAACAAGTCAAGAGGAAGGCACTCAACAAGAAAGTGCTATGAGTGTGGGGAGCCCGGTCACTTTATTGCCGAATGTCCACAACGAGAGAAGAAGGAAGACAAGCCTTACAAGAAGGACAAATACTGAGGCAAGGACAAAGAAAAGAAAAAGAAGTTCAAGCATTACAAGCACAAAGGGCAAGCTCACATTGGAGAAGAGTGGGACTCAAACTCCGACTCCGACTCAAGCTCCGAATCCGACGAAGAAGGAGGAGTTGCCTCCGTCGCCATCGCCGTGCCTTCTATCTCAACAACATCGAAGGGCCTCTTCGACAACTTGAGTGATGACGGCGAAGACGCTCCAACGTGCCTTATGGCCAAGGGGCGCAAGGTATCAATCAAAACATCATCCCCTTCTATTGTCGATTCATGCCTAGATGATAGCGATGACGTTAGTGACGATGATAGTGCGTTCAAGTCCATGAAGGACTTTGATGTTCAAAAATTAGATTTACTTTTAAAAGATATTGAGAAGTTGGAGGAAACCGTTGAGCAAAAGGAGGCTACTCTCGAAGCTCAAGAGAATTTACTTATTCTTGAAAAAGAGAAAAACCTTGAGCTAGAGAAGAGCCTAACTAATGAAAGAAGAAAGTATGAGGAGTTGGTCAAAAGTTCAAAAATGACCAAATCCGAGTTAGCTAGTCTTGAGATCACCAACGCTTTACTCGTAGAGGAACTTGCCAAAGCAAAGGATGCTTACAAGGCTCTTGAAGTGAAGCTTGTTGATCTCTCGAATAGCTCTTCTAACTCCTCGACGGGTAACTCCAATTCCTCATTACCGTCTACTAGCAATGGATGTGCTAGATGCTATAATGTTAATATTGATGCTTGTACCACTAACCTTGAGACTTTCAAGTATTAGCTCATGAAAATGAGAAGCTCAAGGGAATGTTTGAAGACGGACTTTAAAAGTCCTATAAGGCTAGCAAAAGATTAGAGGAGTTCCTCGGTAAGCGCCAAGGTAACTTTATGAAGCATGGGCTTGGGTATGTTCCACCCAAGGGCAAAAAGAGCAACATCATGGTTGCTCCCTTGAACAAGCCCATTCACTTTGTTAAGGGCGAAGGAAATTCTAAGTATAAGGCTCATGCTACTTTCTTTGCTTCTTATGTGCTTAAAAGAACTAATCTCGGTCGTGTAGTTGCTTATCATATCGGGCGTAAACCCAACAATGCTTCTCATGTGTGATCTATTTGGGTCCCGAAATCTCTTGTCACTAACGTGCGCGGACCTAAACAAGTTTGGGTACTAAAAGGCAAAATCTAAATTTGTTTTTGTAGGCCTATATCTCCGGTGGATCAAGTTGGATATTGGATAGCGGATGTACACACCACATGACTGGAGAAAAGGCGAAGTGGTAGGTTTAGGTAAGATTCATATCACAAACGATTTTCATTTAAACAATGTTTTGCTTGTTGAATCATTGAGCTACAACTTGTTGTCCGTTGCTCAATTATGTGAAGTGGGCTACTATTGTGTGTTTAGTGATAAGGGTGTGGATGTCATTAAGAGGGTCAATGGTTCAATAGCCGTTAAGGGTCGTTTAAAGGGAAATCTCTATCTCGTAGATTTTACTACAGATAGAATTAACCTTGAAACGTGCTTAATGGCTAAATCTAGCATGGGTTGGTTATGGCATCGCCGATTTGCTCATGTTGGTATGAGGAACCTTCACAAACTCATTAAAGGCAATCACATACTTAGATTAACAAATGTTGTCTTTGAGAAAGATAGGGTGTGTAGCGCATGTCAAGCCGGAAAACAAGTTGGAGCTTCTCATCCCGCCAAGAATGTGATGACTACATCAAGTCCTCTGGAGATGCTCTATATGGATTTGTTCGGCCCAATCACCTACATAAGCATATGAGGAAACAAGTATGGTCTTGTCATTGTCTTTTCTCGTTTCACTTGGGTATTTTTCTTGCATGACAAAAGTGAAGCCCAAGGAACCCAAAAGAAATTCATGAGAAGGACACAAAATGAATTCGAAGTGAAGATCAAGAGAATCTGAAGTGATAATGGCACCGAATTCAAGAATACCGCGCGTGGAGGAATATCTCGATGAGGAGGGAATCATGCATGAGTTCTCGGCCCCTATTCCCCTCAACAAAATGGGGGTGGCCGAGAGGAAGAATTGAACTCTCATCGAGATGGTGCGCACGATGCTTGATGAGTACAAGGTCTCCGACATATTTTGGGCGGAGGCCATCAACACTACGTGCCACAGTACCAACCGCCTATATCTGCACAAGATCTTGAAGAAGAAGACGTACGAGCTACTCACCGGCAAGAAGCCAAATGTTTCCTACTTCCGAGCCTTTGGAAGCAAATGCTATATCCTTAACAAGAGAGCTAAGTCTTCTAAATTTGCTCCTAAAGTAGATGAAGGTTTCTTGCTTGGCTATGGGTCAAATGCTTATGCATACCAAGTTTTCAACAACACCACCGGTGTAGTTGAAATCTCGCGTGATGTAACATTTGATGAAACTAATGGTTCTCAAGTAGAACAAGTTGATCGTGCTGTGATTGACAGGGAAGAACCTCCGTGTAAAGCAATCAAAAAATTGGCAATTGGGGAAGTGATGCCACTAGAGCAAGAAGTAATACCGAGCACCCCAACTCAAAATATCCAGGATGAAACTCAGAATACCCGGACTAGCCCAAAGAGTCAGGATGCAACTTTGGATGCTCCAGGTGATGCTTCCTCTTCCTCAATGCAAGCTCAAGATAGCTCGAACACTACTCAAGACGATGAGGATCCCATCCAAAGAACCAATGCAATTGTCCCTCATCCAAGAGTCCATCAAAGCATACAACGAGATCACCCAGTCGACAACATACTCGGAGATATTAACAAGGGAGTATCCACTAGATCTCGAGTTGCAAATTTTTGTGAATTTTACTCGTTTGTTTCCTCTCTTGAGCCTCTAAAGGTAGAAGAAGCACTACAAGATCCGGATTAGGTGATGGCTATGCAAGAGGAGCTAAATAACTTTGAGCGTAATCAAGTGTGGAAGCTTGTCGAAAGGCCAAAGCAAAACGTGATTGGAACAAAATGGGTATTTCAGAACAAGCAAGACGAGCATGGATTAGTGACTAGAAATAAAGCCCAATTGGTCGCTCAAGGCTTCACGCAAATCGAAGGTTTGGACTTCGATGAAACATATGCTCCCGTAGCTAGGCTTGAGTCTATTAGAATATTACTTGCCTTTGCAACTCACCATGATTTCAAGTTGTATCAAATGGACGTGAAAAGCGCCTTTCTAAATGGGCCATTCTCTGAGATGGTCTATGTCGAGCAACCACCCGGCTTCGAAGACCCTGAATATCTGGACCATGTCTATTTCCTACACAAGGCGCTATATGGACTTAAACAAACACCAAGAGCATGGTTCGAATGTCTTCGAGATTTTCTACTTGAACAAGGTTTTGTAGTCGGAAAGGCTGATCCTACTCTCTTTACTAAGCATATTGATAATGATCTATTTGTTTGTCAAATTTATGTTGATGACATTATATTCGGGTCTACTAATGAACAATTGTGTAAGGAGTTTAGCAGGATCATGACTAAAAGTTTTGAGATGTCCATGATGGGCAAGTTGAAGTTCTTCCTCGGTTTTCAAGTCAAACAACTAAAGGAAGGAACCTTCATATGCCAAACAAAGTATATCAAGGACATGCTGAAGAAGTTCGGTATAGAGAACGCCAAGCCAATCAAAATGCCCATGCAAGCCAACGGACATCTAGACCTCGACAAAGAAGGTAAACCGGTCATCCAAAAGGTATATCGTTTGATGATCGGTTCTCTTCTTTACCTTTGTGCATCTAGGCCCGATATCATGCTTAGTGTGTGCATGTGTGCATGATTTCAAGCCGCTCCTAAAGAGTGCCACATGGTGGCCGTTAAGATAATCTTGAGATATTTAGTGCATACTCCTCATTTTGGGCTTTGGTATCCAAAAGGTTCATCATTTGAATTAGTTGGTTATTCCGATGCGGATTATGCCGGATGTAAAGTGGATAGGAAGAGTACTTCAGGGACTTGTCAATTTCTAGGAAGATCTCTTATCTCATGGTCCTCTAAGAAACAAAATTCCGTAGCCCTATCCACAGCCGAAGCCGAGTATATAGCGACCGGGAGTTGTTGTGCCCAATTGCTTTGGATGAGACAAACCCTAAATGATTATGGCCTAACCTATAACCATGTACCACTCTTGTGTGATAATGAGAGCGCCATAAAAATTGCCAACAACCCCGTCCAACATTCCCGTACAAAGGATATTGATATTCGCCACCACTTCTTAAGAGATCATTCTACCAAAGGCGATATTGGTATTCAACATGTGAGCACAAATGATCAATTAGCCGATATTTTCACCAAGCCACTTGATGAAAAGAGATTTTGTGATTTAAGAGTGGGCTAAATATTCTAGACTCTCGTAATATGGCTTGAAATATGCACGCAATTGATTGATGATTGCAAAATATTTTTGAAAAGCTTATTTGATCTATTTCTTTGACTTTTCTGTGTTAATTGAAATCTTTGATCTTCGGATCTAGCCTTTTACTATGTGACTATAGCTTGATTGTTTGGGTGTTCGCTAGTCACAAAGTAAATAGAGCTTTGTGGACTTCTCTTCTCTTGTTGCAAGCCCAAGTTAAGTTCATCCTTTGCAAATTCTCTGTTGTTTCCCAAAGGTGTCAACCCGGACATTCCGGGTTTTTATCCGGACTCTCCGGATAGTTCGGGGTATCCGGACAAATGTCCGGAGTCTCCGGGTTGGGGCGGCTGTCTCCTATAAAGCCCTTGTGGGGGGCCCTTTATTTCTCTCTCTTGCCATTTTCTTCAACCGCATTCTCCCCTCAAAGTCGCCCTAGCCGTCGCCTTGATCTCCTCTTCATCTCCGGCGTGTTCCTCACCTTCTAGAGTCTCCGGATCATCCTCGGAGGTTGGGGAAGGGTTCTCCGGTCGACGTTCTCCACTTTGATTGTTCTTCTTTGCGGTGAGCCCTTTTCTTTATCCCAATCTCTTTGATCCTTTGAGATGGCTTGAAATAGGTTGTATTAGTGGAGTCCATTCTCCCTCTAGATCAATCCCTAGAATGGGCTCATTGTGTTTTGGGTAGATTTGCAATTTAGGTTTTTGGGGTTTGGATCTGAACAACCCGGACTATCCGGATGTTTTATCCGGAGTATCCGGATTATCCGGACACTCCGGATCAAATACCTCGGAGTATCCGGGTTGTACCCCTCGGCCCCAGAATTTAAATTTTGATCTATTCTTCCACACAATCTCTTTCTCATTCCATTCTTTGGTTCTATTTAGATGGCATCTTCTCAGGGTGGTTCGGGCGCCGGCAAGCGCCCATCCGATGACGATGTCCCCATTTCCTCTTCTGTGTCGGGTTCCTCTTCAAAGAGGCAAAGGCACGCCGTGAGGAAGATGAGTCAGGGCCAGCTCAACCGGTTGCCTGCTCCACCTCCTGTTCCATCTGCTCTAGCCCAAGCCCCTCAAGTTGATCCCGATGAGCATCCTGCCGACACCCACGCAAGACTCCATGAGCAGAAGAAGAAGCAACATCAAGCAACTCGCACAGTGATTGGCCCACTTGAGAAGAGTCGTCCTGTCTGGAGATACCCTGGCTAAATGAGTCATCTTCGTATGGTAGACTACAGAGTTGGGTCTGGTAAGGGCAAAGCCATTGTTGAAAATAGAAACAAGGATCCGCTGGAGTTTCACCAAGATGAATATGTGGACAAGCGGTTCTGGAACAAGTTCCATTTAGACTTCTATGAATCTGTGCTTTTTCCGTTAGAGCATTCTGTTGTGAAGATGAAGACTATCGATTGGGCATACATGTCAGATCTCCACAATCCGGTCTTCGATGAGGTTATTTAGATTTGCGAGCGCCATCAAGTGAAGAACATTATGAGCTTCCACTATTCTTGGAATGATGAAGTAATCATGCAGTTCTATTCCACCTTGTACTTTGACCAGACAGAGGATGCTATATGGTGGATGACTGATGAAGTGTGGTATGTGGCCACTAAGAGGACTTTTGTTTGGGTTTTGCAGCTGAGGTCAGTTGATGGAGATGCTAAGCTACATAATAAGAAGGCTCTAACTCCTAAACAGCTCGAAGCCTTGTATGACCATTCGCAACGCTTCATTGTTGGAACTATTAAGGGTATGAAGGATGTGCCAGCAGTCCTCCTTAGAATGCTCAGAGTTACTCTTTGGCCCAAGGAAGGTGATGCGTGGTCCATCAACTCCTATGGACGGAACCTGCTATTTCACTTGGTGGAGCACACTCATGGATTTGATATTGTGGATTTCTTATGGGAGGCTATTCGCCACAACTCGATGAGCAATGTCAGCAGCTGCGGGTACACTCCCTTCATTATGGCCTTGGTTGATCATGTTACGGGTTTAGAGTTTGTGAAGGATGTGGAGCACCTATCCTACAAGGTCCAACCTCCTTCAGCTTCCGCAGCCCCCGCAGCTCCGAGTGCTCTTGTTGGTCAGCGGACCAGGGGTCGTCCGTCTCGGGCCAGTTTTTCTGCTCCTCCACCAGCTCCAGCTGCAGCTCCTGTTTCTCCTCCAGGTTCTCCTTCCTCTAGCAGAGACACCATCAAGAGGATGCTTAAGTGCCTTTTCTACTTGTGCCAAGATATATCCACTCAGGTAAAGGAGGCTCGCCAGGAGATTCGTGAGCATCGCCGTGAGTTTCGAGCCTATCGCCGCCAGCAAGGCGAGGACATTCCTGCCAGTGAGTCAGAGGTGTCTTCTGATGGACCTACTGTGGACTCCGCCACTCAGCAGCTGTTTGGTCTTTAATCTTCAGCAGCTCAGGCAAGTGACAGTGGCAGTGGCAGCGGCGAGGGTAGCGAGGAAGATGACTATCAACCTTCTGGCGACGACGAGTGATCTTATGTCCTGAGCGCTTCCCTTTTTGGGTGTCTTGATGCCAAAGGGGGAGTGTTTAGCTTCTAGCGTCGCTTCGGGTGCGTCGTTTCGGGTGGTCTTTTGTCTTAGTGTCGTTTAGTTGCTTTGTTGTTTGTGAACTGGTTGCTTGTGTGGCTTGTGAACTTATTTCCTAGCTCGTTTGATTAATGCTTGCTTAACATTAATGTTGCTTAGCTTAATGTTGAATATTGTTTCATATATTGTCTTGCGTATCTATTTATAGCAAATTGATATATTCTTATTGTTGATCCCTCGAACGCAAGGATATAGGGGGAGCTCTTGCAAAAATTCTCACTAAATATGTGCATTTGATCTCCATTTTTTGAATGCACACACTTAGGGGGAGCTTCACTATATGCTTAGCATTTAAAATGAAAATTCAAATCTCTGTTATTTCTTTTAAGTCTTCAATTGTGTTGTCATCAATACACCAAAAAGGGGGAGATTGAAAGTGCATCTAGGCCCCTTTGAGGGTTTCAGTTATTAATGACGACATAATTAGAGAATACTAATGGTTTAAGTGAGAATCCATGCAGAGATCGGGAAGGTATCATTATAAGAAAGCGATTGGAGATTCCTACCGTATTTAAAATTTGAAAAGGCGGCATCAAGACATAAGTTGTAAATTTTCTATTTATTTGAGTCTAAGGATAGCCATACTATTAAGGGGGATATGACGGGAAATCGCTTCTAGGATATACTTGTGCTCAAAGGATGAAAATTGCATAGCAAAAGAATTTAAAACATTGCATTTCCTTTAAAATGTGCCTTTCTGGCCGAGTGGGTCAGGCCGGAGTATCCGGACATTTAGTCCGGACACTCCGGGTTAATACCCTCGGTGGCTGCTTACTCATAAGTCCGGAGTATCTGGGGTTTAGTCCGGACGCACCAGGTTAAGTGAGTCCAGAGTCTCCGGGTTAGTCCGGAGTATCCGGGGTTTAAGTCCGGACACTCCGGGTTAAACCCTTTGGTATGAGCCAATTCTTCATCAATCCGGAGTCTCCGGGTTATATGTCCAGATACTCCGGGTTGTGCGCAGCTCTCTCATAACGGTTGGATTTTGGAGCTCCTATTTAAGCCCTCACTCCCCACCTAACAGCACCAGAGCTCCATTATTGCGCCCATTCATTCTAAAACTCTTACTCTCACTCTCTTGAGCCCTAATCTCCTTTCTCCACTTGAAGCTAGTGATTGATTTGAATCTTTCGGGAGAAAGGAGTGGATTTAAGTGCCTTGTGCTTGCATCTTTCATTCTTGAGCACAAGTTTCATCCTCCAAGAAGATTTCGCGAAGTATTTGTTACTCTTGGAGTTTGAAGGGCTCCTAGACGGCAAGGAGTCACCGGGAGCCTCCAATACTTGGTGTGGTGAGCCCTGGAGGTTTGTGAAGGCAAGTCTCGCCTCCGAAAGGAAAGAGACACGGAATGAAGACTGGCGAGTGCATTTGTGCAACACCGGGAGGATTAAGGTTGAAAGAGACCCCGGCTTGGTGCCGCCTCAACGGAGACGTAGGATTCCCTTCAAGAATCCGAACTTCGGGTAAAAATCATTGTCTTCGTGTTCTTCATTTGTTTTTGCTAGGGTTTGTGGTTTTGGACTTTTGGGATCCCCGATCTACTCTATTACTGTGTTTAGCTCTAGATCTACATCATCCTCAGGTACCTGATAGTATTTAGAACACGTGTGTTCAATTAGATTGTAGGAAAATCATAGAGATTTAAAATCTCACTTCGAGGTCACCAATCCGGAGTATCCGGACCCCTGACCCTAGATAGTCCGGACATACCGGAGTCTCCGGACAAAACCCCGAACACTCCGGGCTTAGACCCTCGTGAGATTTTATTTTGCTGCAAAATTTTAATTCACCTATTCACCCCCCTCTAGGTGACATCTCCGGTCCTTTTAGTATGGTTGCTTTGACTATGATGCATAGTTATGCCAAAGGGTTGACCGTGGTTGTGAGTGTGGCTAGGTAGAGCCACAGCCTGAGGTCTTGGAATTGCTTGCAAAGGAGAGTGGTTTGCTTAAAACATCGTAGATTGGAGAGACTGTCAAGGAGGTTTCTTCTGTTGAGTCATTGGCAGTCAGCGAACATATGGTTTGGTGGTGAGTCTTCATTAATTGATTTAATATGGTTGCTCGTGATGGGCTTTTTTGGTTATTTTTTGTTGTATAGAAAAATTATTGCCATGTGTTGATCACTTTCCACTTTTAAAGAAAGTTCTTTGATGTTTTGGTGTAGGGCTTAAGTTGTGGGAATTTCTTGTTTTTACTGGGGTTGATTTCTTAATTGCTTGGTCTTTCTTTTTATAAAAATATCGCTATAACCATGCTACTTTCTTGGAAGTTTAAGTTTTGAAAATTTCTAGAGAATTTTGTGTGTTGGAATTTAGGTCTTGTTATCTTGTGGTTTGAGAATTGAGTTCTTTTGTGAAATATTGTTGGGTTGTTTGGAAAAAAGTTTATATGCAAAAATAATAATTAAATAATTTAATCTATTAACTAAAATAAATTATCAATAGTAAAAAGTATTGTTTGTCATGGTACTGGGTGTGTAGTTGTGTGACTTATAAAGATGAGCTATTTCTATAATATCCTTGGAGTTGAGTCAATTAAATATAATTATTATCACTAGTTTAAAACTAAGTACATTCATATTGTCATAGGTAATCCTATTGCAGGTAATGCTTAAACATATATTGTTCATGCTTGAAAATTGTTGTAGTAATTCAAAGCACAGAACATACCCTCTTATTTTAGGGGCAGGTGATCAGTGAGAGTGTTTAAGACTCTAGACTTTAATGCATAATTTGAACATTAATAGTACATAAATTAATAATTCTGTTAAATTACATGGTCCATTTCGTATATCTGTCGTTTAGATTTGCCAAAGGCTCATGGTACAAGGATTTTCAGGCATGAAACATATTGAGGCCCCCATTGATGTGATAAATAAGGTTGTTAGAATTGATGGGCTCCGAGGCCTTTATCGTAGTTTTGGAATTACCATGTTGACTCAATCACTAGCTTCAGCCCTTTGGTGGAGTCTACTAGATTGAACTATATCAGTCTTGAGACCGTGCACACTCGTGCCATATCTCACAAAACTCTGATCTGATCCAAGGGCTGGTGCGCATAAGAATCGAACTTAGATAATCCAAATTAAAAAATTACATAAATAATACACAAAAAATTATAGAAATATAGTTTTGTTGCCATTCCATACTCTATCGCCATTTTAAATGATGAAATACTGATGTGGTGTCCAGGTAGGTTACTTATCATTGTTTGCTTTGGCAACAAAGCCTCTATCGCCATTTAAAATGATGATAGAGACTATATCACTAATTAAAATGGTGATAGAGGTTTTGTCACCATTTCAAATGACAACAATGCCCTACAGCCAAAAAGAAAACCAAAATTAACTTTTGGTTTTGGCAAAAAACACCGACATTAGCCATCAGTTGAAATAGAGAATTATTTTCATGTAGGGAAGGAGAGCAAAATCGGGGCCTTTTCTATCGCTTAACTAAGGAACTCATTGTATGCATGTAATGAGCTCGAGTGATATTTGTTGTTTGCACAAATCAAATGAAGGCAGACTTAGCATTTTATAATATAGGTGTGAATTACATGGTGCATAGAGTTTGGTTTAGTGCCTATTTCCGCATTGCTACAAGTACGGTACAAATGGGGACAACCATGAACATAAACTACAACTAAGATATAGATGTGCATTTTGGAATTGAAAACAATGTTGGGATGGAAAAGAAGTGATACTTGCTATCATAGATCTTATGCTGCAGGATCCATCAGTGCCTTCCTGTTTGATTTCACAAGGGAGTAGGCTATGATTTTCTTCCAATTACTCCCATAGACATCCACTCAATACTAGTTTTCAAGGGCGATCTTAGGCTCCTTATGGAATCGAGCTATGTCGACTTGCTCCTTCAGCTTCTTTTTCTTGGCCATAAACTCATCGTGGGCCTTCCAAAAAATACAGATTTAGGGTGGTAGGCCGGTGTCTTTCCTTTGTCTTCATTGGTCTAAGGTGAAGGTTTCCAATGGGTGTAGACCTCAGGTGCAACTGGGTAGTTCAACAAATGTTTTTGCTTGATGATGAAAGATCGAGATGATGATCAGAGGGAGGTGAATGATCCTAAAATTAAATTTTCACCCACTCAAAATACTCCAAACAAGCCCGCAACAAAAATCCACAAAAGGAGGCAAAACAATAAAGGTAGTTGTTCTGCTAGGCCGGTGCTACTGTTGGAAGTCCGGTAGCACCGGAGGCCGGTAGCACCGGGCTCAAGAACAGCCAAGAACAGTTCTGAAAAATAGCCTGAGTCGAAAACAAATTTTGAGGAATCTTTTGATTGACTGGATAAAACTTCACGAAACTTGGTAGATGTGATTCTAAGGATATCAGGAACTTGTTCCAACCTTCAATCGTAAGGATTGACGTCAAAGTTCTGACCTTTTTCCCTTAGAAGGAAAACACACCAAGTTTATGAAAAGTTCAAGAACTTCATCTAAGACTTGCTTGTGGGTTTTTGATGATCAAGATGATCTTAAACCCACATGTCACAGCAAGCAAGAGCTCAAGTCAAAACTCACAGAAACGTGATTCACAAGAATCACTCACTCAAGAACTCAAAATCAACTTTCCTCAAGAAAAACACAAAGATTTGCCTAGATGATTGGGATATGATCTGAGGAAGATTCAACCATCAATCATCATCCTTAGCATAAGAAGCAAAAGCATGTAGGAGGGGAGGCAAATCCAAATTGCTTGAATGTAAATTGTGGGAAAGTAAATGCAGAATTTAATACATAATGTAAATGCGTAATGTAAACTCAAGCATGGAAGAAAATGATTTGCATTTCAGGAAGGGAAAGTTTATAAAGCCTCACAACAAAGTGGGTAAAAGCTCAAAGGAGCACACAACCTCTAAAACCTTCAAGAGGAGAAGGCTACCCCTTCCCCTCTATTTATACTACTCTTTGGCCACCTACCACCCTTGGATGAGTCCCTCAACCCTAGAGCACTCATCAAAGGTTAGGATTAACCCACTTACACAGCCATGCATTGGCTAATCCAAAATCCACACACATAATGGGTTTCTTGCATAGATTTCAAAGCATGCTATCTAGACCCGCTAACCGATCAACTAGACACGATCCTATGGCCCTCATCGATCCGATCAGCGTCTAGTTAGCATCTCATCCATTCCTTGTCTTCTTGGCTTGCACAGACTCCGTCTCCAATCATCTTTCAGCAATCTTTAACCATCTGGACCTCCGACGCTCCTTGCCTAGTCCCAGTCATCCTTTACCTCACCATGACCTAGCACCGTCATTCTGCAACTATCAAAAATAAGAAAAATCCATCACATAGCAATGTCCAAAAAGATATGCAATAATCATCATAAAATTATTAATTAAATCAATCGTGCTCAAAAGGTCTGGAGCACCGCCCATAGTAGACCACTGCTACCGCACCCAGGCCAGTAGCACTGCTCTACTGCAACATTAGAAAATGCTCTCTCTGGAATTTTCACGCCAGCCAACTGGGCCGGTGCTACCGCTTCACCGGTAGCACCGGGTTGACATGGTCGGTAGCGCCGGGCTGACATGGTCGGTAGCACCGGATTACCTGAATCCCTAAAAACACCCTCTCGGGTTTTTCCACACCACTCTGGGGTCCGGTGCTACCGCTCAGCCGGTAGCACCGGATTGCCTGAACCCCTAAAAACACCCTCTCGGATTTTTTCACATTGCTCTGGGGTCCTGTGTTACCGCTTGGCTGGTATCACCACACTACCATGGCCAATAGCACCGGATAAGACAATCAACACTCAAATTGGTTCAAATTAAAAATCCAATTCAAATCAAAATAAATCAATCTCAAAGTCAGTTATATACTCATCACACACAGGAATAGACTTCCACATGGTCTTTCAGATGAATTCCCTGTTATACTTATCTAGTCTGTCGATCCATTGGAAGAAGCACTTCTCGATATGCTGGGATTATGCATGGATAAAGTTAGAGGTACGAAAAACTCAACATGTATTGTGGAATATACATACATGACATTAACTTAAGTAGACATCCATGCACATGTAGAATGCCCAGCCGATAGTGTTTGGATGTATGGACTAAATAATCCATGTTGGAGTACCACAGTCATAGTTTGGGCGTGGAAACTCTAGTGACACAAGTGCATCCTTGCAAGAAAAATCTGGGTATGTTACTACCTTTGTAACATCCCAAATTTTGATTTTTATTTATTTAATATTATCTTATTGCAATTTATAATTTTTGTGAATTTTTTGGATTTATTTGGATTTTTCTGAGATTTATTTGAATTATTCTCAAATTAAGTATATTGCTTTTTGTCAAAGTCTAATTATAAATAGACAAATTTAAAATAAAGTTTTATCAAAAAAATTTTATTAAGCCCAGCATGTCTCAGAGTAATTTTGAGATTTTTCTGAGATTTTTATTGGTATTTTTGTTGCCTAAATAAATCTAAATATTTTCCTTAATAGTTTTAAATAGAAAAAAACTGGAAAAACCCTGGGTAGCAGTAATGGGCCGAGGCCCATTACTATGCGCACCATCAGCCCGTTCGTGTGGCCCACAAAGCGCTGAATCCCGCTCCCTAGAAGCTACCGTTAGATTCAAATCCGACGGTAGGAAATCGAATCAGAAACCCTAGGGCGTGCGAGGAGTGAAGCCGTTCGATCTGCCACGTGTCGTTCATCCGTGCATCGTCTTCAACCCACATACGAGCCGGACTCCAAGAACTCATGTCGTAGCCGCCGCGGACACCTCGCCGAGTCCTGCCATATCTGGCCGCCGTGCACTTTAAAAGGGGGAGCACCGGGTGCGCCAAACCTCAAGCCGCATAAATTCCGAGCCTTAGGTCGTGGAGCACCGCGTAGCCGCCGAAATCCGAGTTTTCTCGAAGTGCCGCTGCAAGTCTTTCTTCGCCGATTAGTCACCATCGGAGGGTCGTCTCGAGTCACCAGCGGGACCTTCGAACTCGCCACGTCAAGCGCATTCCGTGCGCACCATTGTCTCGCCAAAGAATCGTCGGGGAAGGAGATCACCGTTGAGACCGTCGCCGTCGGAGAAGAGGATCGTGCCGCTGTCGAACCGAAGCCCAATTCAGAGAACCGTTCACGTCATCAGATCCGTGACATCGAGGCGAGTCGGTAGGTGCTTTCGCCGCTCATCGCCGGTGACCCTAGGGCCGCGCGCGCCACCGGAGTACGTGGCTTGTTAGTTCATCAACACGTGGCGCTGACTTGGATGCCAGATTGGCTTTGCTGCTTGCGTGGCGGTGAGGTGGAGGTTCTGTCAGCGTTCGGGTGGCAGCCCAGTCGGTAGGCGTGGGCCCCACGCGTTAGTGGGAGGGAGCGCATGGACCCGGCCCACCGTGGACCGATGAGGCTCATGGACCCAGTCCATGGACCGAGGGACACGTGTCAGCTCCCGATCAGTTCAGATCAGAATGACGTCAGCTTGCGCAATAATACGAATTTCCTTTATAAAAATAATTCGGATTAATATTTGATTTTATAATTTTCAGGGTTTTATGATTTTTGAATCTTCCGAGAGCTCGTTCTCCCTCATACGAACTCCGATTGAGGTGATTCAAATCCCTAAAAACTTTTAAAATTGAGATTTATCTATTGGTGAATTTTATTTTATTTTTAGAGTTTATTTGCTCTCTATTTTGGAATTTATTTGGTATTCTCTTTCGTTTCGCGTAGACGATAAATTGTGCGATGCATCCGGGGGAGAATCATCAACTCAAGACCAAAGTCCAGAGCGTGGGTAAGGGTTTTCCTAAGGTAAGTTGTGCTTTGATCATGTTGCACCCATGTTTGCAAAATTGCTATTTTGTTTTACCATATTGCATGTTATTTCATGTGTAAAAATGATTTCAATTTAAATTGGGATTTAGCTAGTATACCTGTTGAATTACACCCTACCTTGTCATTTGTATGCCATGATCTATTGTCACCCTAGGTTGGTTCACTATAGTTGGTTAATAATGAAATCAACATGGATGGTTAGATCGAATTAGAATTGCTTAGCCTTGCCATGTCATCACATGTACTTGAATTATTGATAAATAATCTTGACTAATGGAATATGGAACAATGTTATGAATTTGTGTGTCATGTGTGGTCACACCATGAGATTGAGTTGTGGTGGCAATGGATGTCACGCAACGATATTGAATTGTTGATGGCACGTGGTGCTTGGTAATTAACTGGGGTGGTTATGATTTTAGATCGGAGCAAGTGGCAAGGGCAGGTATGCCAGGGTGGGCCCGATGGGCAGAGGGTATGTGTATGTCTTGCTTTGATCAACCCTAAGGACACCTTGCGAGCCTTTGACCTGAGTCAATCATGCAACCACATGTCTGTTATGGGGCAGCCTAGCTGACTAATTTGCAATGTCCTAGTTTGGTACTACCAGTGGTGGTGTGGGTCATCCTTTTTAATGAACCCAGATGGCGCAAGAGGGGGGCCCTGGATGTGGTAACCAGTCCCACCAGTGTTGAAACCTCAGCGGGTAGTATTGAGTTAAGACAAAGCATTGTAAAGGTTTTGTCATGATTCTTTGCCGGCATACTAAAGGAAGTGTGCTAATAGCTTGGCAACAAAGAGATGAACATGTCGTGTGGGTAAAGTGCATAACCTCTGCAGAGTGTACAATCTATTCGGATAGCCGTGCTCACGGTATTGAGCAATGCTCGGGGATTACAGTCAAGGGTTTAGACTTTTGCAAAATAAAACTTGGGATGGATGGCAGGTTGCCATGGAAGGTTGAATCTTGACTTAGGATGAGAAACTTGGTTTACTTGAGAAATGCTGAATCTATCTATTACTATTATTTGTTTTTACTGTCTTTTCAATCTATATACTGTACTTGTTCATAAATGCTGCTTTACTACAAATGAACCTCTTAGCCTTTCTTTGGAATAAGCCTTGCATATAGTTATGATAGAATTGCATTCTGTGCACAACTTGTTGAGTGCTTTATATACTCACCCTTGCCTACAACATCATCAGTGCTGAAGAAGGTGTACCACGAAGAGACGAATGTTTAGGGTGCGAGCCTTGTCAGTTGCCTGTGGTATACTGAGGGGTTATCTACGTCTTCATTTCCGCTGCAGTTCAATTTGTTGTTCAGCCTTGTGAGGCATTGTTAAGTAAGTTGACCATAAGGTCATTCAACTAGTAATATTTAGTATATTATGTCTTTTATCTTATTTCCGCTATGTATGATTGTGATATTCACTAATGTTGAGCCTGTGTGAACTAGCGTGATCCTGGACTAGTGCAGTATACACAGAGGGTCCGGATTTGCATATTCGGGTCTCGACAAAGGTGGTATCAGAGCCATACTGACTGTAGGTCTTGCCCCTAGATAGTTGGTCATCTCTATAGGTCCTTCAAAATTATTTTCTAAATTTAAAGGACCTAACCTAGAAGAATAATGTGTTCTTGACTTATCTCATTCTTCTATTTCTATCCTTACCAAAAAAATTCTTTCTTTTCCCCTGCTGAAATTTCTTTCCCTTACCTCTGCTGAATTGAGTTAAAATCTTACCTGAGTTATCTTAAGTAGAAAACGATATACCACACTTTAGGAGATGGCATCGAGTGCCTGCTGCTACCATAAAGATTATGAAGGAAAGAATCATCAAGCCCATGGAAGAGCGGATCAATGGAGCGTTTCAAGAGCTAGAAGACTCAGTGCTTCAAGTAGCCAGTTGAGACTCATGTGTGGGAGTCGCGTTTCCTAAGATAGGAGTGTCACCCATATCGACGGTAGTTTTGTGTGTTTAGGTTGAATTGGTTCTTCTTGATTGTTGAGTGTGCAGTATGTGTTGCAAAGCTTTTAGGCTTATATAAGCAACCATACCAAATTATTAATATTGATTGCTTAAGTTATTGGGTTAAACCTATCCCCTTGTATTAGGATATCTACTTCTTACCTATGCAATTTTCTCTCTCACCTAACCCCTGTGAGGTAATCAAGCAGATGGTTCAGAATAGTGACAGCAATGGAGCTAGTGGAAGTGGAAATTAGTTCAGTGGAAACTCTAAGGATGGATCAGTTTTTCAACCGTCACTACAGATAGATTCGCAGAGTTTCAAAGAGTTTTTGACCGCTCATACTCAGTTGATGCAAGCAATGACGAAACAAATGCGAAACATGACCAATCAAGCTAATGTCAGCAAAGCATTACCAAGGATCCCTGTGCTGACTCCAGGTTATCAGAATTCATAAGGACTCGTCCGCCAACATTTTTAGGAAATGTTTCACCTTCAGAAGCAGAAGATTGGCTCGAGACCATTGAAAGGAAGGTACTCATAGCTCAGTATAGAAGTGATGAGAAGGTCTTGTATGCTTCATACCGATTCTGAGGAGTTGCTTGTTGAATGGTGGAAATGCTATTGTGCAAACCATGAAGCCCCACAGAATATTACTTGGAATGAATTTGTTGCTGCTTTTCATGATCTCTTTGCTCCACCAAGGAATGGTATGACCACAGTGAATTTAGAGGAGGACGCAATCCCTGCACCTTGTTTGAAGTCTAGACATTGTCCTATGAAGTGCTGTCAACCAAACAATTTAGAAGATCGTGCGTGCATTCGTTGTGGAGAAATAGGACATACCGCTGACGAGCATGCGATCAATTGCTCCAGTTGTGAAGGAAGCCATTCCCCTGGAAAATGTCCTATGAGCGACATCACATGTTACCTTTGTGCAGGACAAGACCATTGCCCACCTCAGTATCCCCTGGATCCGATAGTTACTGCCGTGATCCATCATCAACGGAAGAATCTACGGACCCTAGTTGCTCGAGAATTATCAATAAGAAGGGGAAAGTTAGATACACAGGAGACGTCGCTTGGAGAATTAAAAATGCACCCTCCTGAACCTGTCAACCCTAGTTAGGAAAGCAATGAGTGGCCATCACCCACAGTAGGTCCCTTGTATGGTGAAGAACATCGTTTTACTAGTGGATGTGTTGCGAATCAAGAAGTAATGAATCACAGGAAGGCAACATTGTGTGCTACAACTGTCGCCGAAAAGGCCATTATGCTAATCGATGTCCACAGAGAAGACAAATATTTCCTGCAGCCGTGGATATACCGAAAGTTACCTCAGTTCGGTACATAACGCCAAGAGTGAGCGGTGAAGTTGCAAGAGAAATTTGCCGAGAAAACCAATTGAAGAAAAGGCGTCTAGGTAAAGATACTCTTCCAATAATTGAATGCTCAAGAAAGAAAGTTCACCCTAGACTCTGCTATATTTGCCACAAACCTGAGCATTTTGCCAGTAAATGCCCTCAAAGGAAAGCAATTGCGTTGGCTCAAGTCAATTTCAACTCTGTCCCTGTTGAAGCCCCAACGCCAATGCTAAATCAAGGAAGTCAGGAGCCATGAGTTTACTTAGCGCAGTGTCGTAACCCTAATTGTAAAGTAAAGAGATTAGGGATGAATTCCATGTAAAGGTTTCCTTGTCGAAAGAAATAAAGCAGAAATGGTTGATACATTGGTTTACGGAGTATTAGAATGAAAAGCAATAAAGATGAGTTAGATGTTCTCTAAGAGTATTCATGAGTTTATGGTTCGCCTGGAAATGATACATGTGCAAAGATGGTTATTCTTGTGGTACTCAGCATGATCTTGTTAACCAGAGGATTTGTCGTTGTTAGTAAGTGCTCAGTTGTGCTAGATTTAACCAGGATATTGAGAGTTTAGTGCATATTGAGTGAGTAGAGTTCCAAGCAAAACATATGGTGATTGGATACTTAGACCTTTGATGTCATTCCTGCAATTAGTGGGATGCTCAAACATAAGGCTATTTTGGTGAAGAGTATATCGATTTAAAACCCTGAATGTGGGAAAGGGGAGTTTTCAAATGATGATAGTCCGTGTTAGCCAGCTGATGGATAATAGTGTAGAAACTGCCAATTGGAAGATGCGCTAGTTATCAGAGAATAACCTTGATATATTTTCCAAGAATGTGCCTGGTATGCCGTCATACCGAAAGATCAAGTTCGTGAGCGAATTAGTGCCTGATACAGCACCGATAGCGAAAAGATCATGTCAAATGTCTACTAATGAATTAGTGGAAAAGCATATCGAAGAGTTACTAGTAAGAGTTCTGAGAAGACCTAGTACGTACCATGAGAGCTCTTGTGTAACAAAAAGGAAAATGGAAGATCGGGAGAGTGCACTGAATCATGCTCTAAATGAAGAAAAGACCGAAAAATCCAATATCAGGATCGACAATATGATTGGACAGTTGAGAAGGGAATTGGAATTTCCCCAGGATAAAACTTCGCCCGGCTATCATCAATTGAGGAGTCATGTGAAGGATGTTTTAGGATTGCGTTCTCTACGCGATATGGACAGTATGAGTTTTAGCTATATCTCCTGAATTGATCAATGCCCCCGCATACTTCATGAACATGAGGAGTAAGGTGTTTACGGATTATTTGGAAAAATTTGTAGTTACCTTATAGATGAAATTCTGGTATACTCTTAAGACAAGAGGAAAAGCATGTGGAACCTTGAGATGAGTTCAACAAGTATGATCCCTGAAAAAAAAGGGTTGAATTCCTTGGTCATATAAAGACTGTTAAAGGAGTTACTGTTGAACCAAGCAAGGTAGAAGTTGTGTTACATTGGAAGCAACCCAAGTTCGTTACTTAGATTCGAAGTCCTGGGAGTGGCAAGATATTATTGCTGGTTCATAGAAGGGTTTCGACAACAGCTAGACCTCTTATGTGATGGTTGATGAGAAAAGTTGCATGGACGCCAGCGTGTGAAAAGAGTTTTCGGAAATTGAAGAAGCGGTTAACATCAATGCCTATGTTAGTACTACTAGTTGTGCGGAGCGGTTCGACATATATGGTGATGCTTCGAGACAGGATCTGGATGCGAATTGACGCAAAGTGGCAAGGTTGTTGCCTATGCACTGATGCAATTGAGACAGCATGAGGAGAATTACCCTACGTATGACGTGGAGTTAGCCGTCGTAGTGCGCGAAAAAAATGGTGCCACTATCTCGTCGGAAATAGATGTAAACCATAAGAGTCCAAATTATACACTTACTCAGTCAAACCTTAATATGGAACGAAGAAAATGACCGGAAATAATCAAAGATTCTAGTGTCAGAATCCATGTGCATCCTGGTATGGCCAATGTGGTAGTCGACGTTGAGTTATAAGGCCATAGTACAAATATGTGATAATGAGCGATCAACCAGAGTTGTGCAAGGAATTTGAGAGGTTGAAATCGGAGATGTTCGACAAAGTTTCATTGCTGCCTTGGAAATAAAACCAACCTTAGAAGATCGGATCATAAGAAGTTCGAAGGGAGACGAAGTACAAAATCAAGTCAAGGAAAGAAGAAGGCTTAGCCAAGAAGTAGGAATTTTGAGCGATTGAGATATCATGAGGATTTAAGGCCGAACCAGTGTGCCAGATAGGAAGATCTTAAGCAGATGATACTTGAGGAAACCCATGATTCTAAGCATTCGATTCATCCAAAAGTGCCAAGATGTAATGAGGTCTAAAGAAAAAGTATTGGTGGTCTAAAATGAGGAGCGAAGCTATTGGATAGGATGCCCTTTGTGATATGGGTCAGAGAATAAAGGCAATGCATTGGTGACCTGTTGGTTCGTTATAGTCGTTGTAGATCCCTGAGTGGAAATGGGAGGCAAATCATTAAAAGGATCCATAGTGTAAATTGACCATAAAGGGTACGAATTCGGAGGAATCATCATTGACCAAAGTTGCTCGTTCCATACCGCTGAGGACTATGTATTCAAGGGGTTGTTTGGCAGATCTGTATATGTTAGGGATTGAGTGACTGCATGAGGTGCCAAGAAGATTGTGTCCGATAGAGGTATCCAAGTTATCTAGAGGTTTGGAACAAGTTACATGAATCAATGAGAACTCGTTTGAAATTTAGCACCCTTTTATCATTCGCAGACAGATGGTTAGACAGGCAGAGTTAATCAGATTCCGTAAGATATGTTGAGAGCTTGTGTGTTAACTCACGCCACGTCTTGGGATGAATATTTGCCATATGTAGAGTTCAGTTATAACAATAGTTACCAAGCTAGTTTACAGACGTTATCATTTGAAGCCTTATATGGTCGTGCCTGTCGTACCCCGTTAGAATGAAACAGGGGAGAGTTCAGTGTTTAGGCCTGAGATTCTCAGGGAGGCCGAAGAACAAGTTGCCATTATCAAGGAGAGGTTAAAAACAACGTAGTCAAGGCAGGAGAGCTACGCCAACAATTGTTGTCATGATTTGAGCTTTGAGCCCAATGATTTTGTGTGTCTTAGAGTCACCCCTTCAAAGGTGTAAAAAGATTTCATGCAAAAGGGACGCTTGCACCTAGGTTTGTTGGACCGTTCAAAATCCTGAGTCATCGAGGAAAGGTCGCTCATCAGTTGGAGTTGCCACAGTCATTAGCAGGAGTCCATGATGTGTCCCATGTGTCACAGCTCGAGAAGTATCTTGGTGTGCCAGCGGAGCAGACGCCATTAGAGGCAATCGAGTTGCAAGAAGACTTGACCTACAAAAGAGCAGCCGATCAAGATTCTGGATGTAAAGGAGCATAGGACCAGAAACAAGTCTATCCGCTTTTGCAGAGTTCAAAGGAGTAATCATTCAGAAAATGAAGTGACCTGGGAGCGTGAAGAAGATCTGAAGGCAGAATTTCCGAACCTATTCTCTAGCTAGCCCTAAATCTCGGGGTCGAGATTTTGTTAAGGGGGGAGGTTTGTAACATCCCAAATTTTGATTTTTATTTATTTAATATTATCTTATTGCAATTTATAATTTTTGTGAATTTTCTGGATTTATTTGGATTTTTCTGAGATTTATTTGAATTATTCTCAAATTAAGTATATTGCTTTTTGTCAAAGTCTAATTATAAATAGACAAATTTAAAATAAAGTTTTGTCAAAAATATTTTATTGAGCCCAGCATGTCTCAGAGTAATTTTGAGATTTTTTTGGGATTTTTATTGGTATTTTTGTTGCCTAAAATAAATCTAAATATTTTCCTTAATAGTTTTAAATAGAAAAAAACCGGAAAAACCCTGGGTAGCAGTAACGGGCCGAGGCCCATTACTGTGTGCACCATCGGCCCGTTCGTGCGGCCCACAAAGCGCTGAAGCCCGCTCTCTAGAAGCTACCGTTAGATTCAAATCCGACGGTAGGAAATTGAATCGGAAACCCTAGGGCGTGCGAGGAGTGAAGCCGTTCGATCTGCCGCGTGTCATTCATCCGTGCATCGTCTTCAACCCGCATCTGAGTCGGACTCCAAGAACTCATGTCGTAGCCGCTGCGGACACCTCGCCAAGTCCTGCCATATCCGGCCGCCGTGCACTTTAAAAGGGGGAGCACCGGGTGCGTCAAACCTCAAGCCACATAAATTCCGAGCCTTAGGCCGCCGAAATCCGAGTTTTCTCGAAGCGCCATTGCAAGTCTTTCTTCGCCGATTAGTCACTGTCAGAGGGTCGTCTCGAGTCACCAGCGGGACCTTCGAACTCGCCACGTCAAGGCGCATTCCATGCGCACCATTGTCTCGCCAAAGCATCGCCGGGGAAGGAGACCACCATTGAGACCGTCGCCGCCGGAGAAGAGGATCGCGCCGCTGTCGAACCGAAGCCCAATTCGGAGAACCGTTCACGTCATCAGATCCGTGACATCGAGGCGAGTCGGTAGGTGCTTTCACCGCGTCGTCACGGTGACCCTAGGGCCAGCGCCAACGAATCGTGGCTTGTTAGTTCGTCGACACGTGGCACTGACTTGGATGCCAGATTGGCTTCGTTGCTTGCGTGGCGGTGAGGTGGAGGTTCTGTCAGCGTTCGGGTGGCAGCCCAGTCGGCAGGCGTGGGCCCCACGCGTCAGTGGGAGGGAGCGCATGGACCCGGCCCACCGTGGACCGATGAGGCTCATGGACCCAGTCCATGGACCGAGGGACACGTGTCAGCTCCCGATCGGTTCGGATCAGAATGACGCCAGCTTACGCAATAATACGAATTTCCTTTATAAAAATAATTTGGATTAATATTTGATTTTATAATTTTTAGTGTTTTATGATTTTTGAATCTTCCGAGAGCTCGTTCTCCCTCATACGAACTCCGATTGAGGTGATTCAAATTCCTAAAAACTTGTAAAATTGAGATCTATCTATTGGTGTATTTTATTTGATTTTTGGAGTTTGTTTGCTCTCTATTTTGGAATTTATTTGGTATTCTCTTTCGTTTCGCGTAGACGATAAATTGTGCGATGCAACTGGGGGAGAATCATCAACTCAAGACCAAAGTCCAGAGCGTGGATAAGGGTTTTCCTAAGGCAAGTTGTGCTTTGATCATGTTGCACCCATGTTTGCAAAATTGTTATTTTGTTTTGCCATATTGCATGTTATTTCATGTGTAAAAATGATTTCAATTTAAATTGGGATTTAGCTAGTATACCTGGTGAATTACACCCTACCTTGTCATTTGTATGCCATGATCTATTGTCACCCTAGGTTGGTTCACTATAGTTGGTTAATAATGAAATCAACATGGGTGGTTAGATCAAATTAGAATTGCTTAGCCTTGCCACGTCATCACATGTACTTGAATTATTGACAAATAATCTTGACTAATGGAATATGGAACAATGTTACGAATTTGTGTGTCATGTGTGGTCACACGATGAGATTGAGTTGTGGTGGCAATGGATGTCACGCAACGATATTGAATTGTTGATGGCACGTGGTGCTTGGTATTTAACTGGGGTGGTTATGATTTTAGATCGGAGCAAGTGGCAAGGGCAGGTATGCCAGGGTGGGCCCGATGGGCAGAGGGTATGTGTATGTCTTGCTTTGATCAACCCTAAGGACACCTTGCGAGCCTTTGACTGAGTCAATCATGCAACCACATATTCATTATGGGGCAAACCTAGTGACTAATTTGCAATGTCCTAGTTTGGTACTACCGATGGTGGTGTGGTTCATCCTTTTTAATGAACCCAGATGGCGCAAGAGGGTGGCCCTAGATGTGGTAACCAGTCCCACCAGTGATGAAACCTCAGCGGGTAGTATTGAGTTAAGACAGAGCATTGTAAAGGTTTTGTCATGATTCTCTGCCGGCATACTAAAGGAAGTGTGCTAATAGCTTGGCAACAAAGAGATGATCATGTCGTGTGGGTAAAGTGCATAACCTCTGCAGAGTGTACAATCTATTCGGATAGCCACTACTACGGAAAGGGCATTTAGTCCCGGTCCCAAACTGCCTTTAGTACCGGTTTTTGAACCGAGCATAGCCATCCGGATCGATGCTCAAGGGCATCGATCCGGTTCACTCACCCGTCTTGATGGAGTATCGATGACGGTTCAATTCACACGTGGCGTGTGTTAGGAACCCCGAGGACCTCATTAGTACCGGTTGGTGTCTCCAACCGTCTTCGATGAACCCTCATCGATCTGCTTAGTTTCTCCAACCCACTAATGTTTTGTATATATATAGGTCTATTTCTCCGGTAGCTATTATATATATTTGTGTGTTAAATCACAACTAATTAAAAGCACGATAATCAATCATGCACTTTGCACGATAATTAAATCATTGAACATTCATTAATAAATTTAATTACATCTAATGTATTAAAATATGTACACATATTTGTTCTTCTAATGTATTACAATATATATGTACACAACTTTATATATGTACACAACTTTAATTACAACTTTAGTATTTCTTTTCCTTCTATTCATCGGGATCTTTTACGCGCATCGCTCTTGCTAGTCAGAGATGTCTAACCCACGACGATTCACCGGTCCTTATCGAAGGGCCCCACTGTTAAAGTTTGGTTCGTGAAACTCGCTTTTGGATTTACAACCTCATCGTAAATAAAGCCGACGAGTTGTTCTTGGATTGCTCTCACTCGTGCTTGCGAGAGTTCAACCTTATTCCGCCAAATATTGAGGCACCTATCGTTAAGTCATTAACTAATCAATACTTGAATTTGTACAAGATATAAGGAGTACCTATACACAATTAAAGCTAGTAATTATATTTACTCACCCCTTGTTGCCTTTTAGCATCGTGCATGGCTCGGTTTGGGTGTGGATAAACTACGCATACATAGTAGCAGATAAATTGTTACCGGCGGTGAGTCAAGATCTGCGGTGGAAAAAGTTGAAAGCGTGAAATGGATGCAAAGAAATTAAGTTAACTAACTAAAAAGCTAGCATTATGATATACGCGTACATGAGAGGCAATTGCAATGTCAAATTTCTCCTTGAATCGCCCACGTTTTTAGCACGAACCGTGTGAATGCACTACACATGTGATTACTTAATTGTATGTACATGATTAGAATTTGTTTCAAATTGAAGGAAATAGAGCTAGTACGATAATGAAAGGAACAAGAATTAATACCGGTCGAGCATGTCGATAAAGTTTTGATACTTTTCAACTGGTCTCCTTTGCGAGTCCATAATTGTGATCGAGCTACGATCTAGCTCGATCATAAGAAGAATCGATGAAAACTATACATAGATGTGTCAACGTAGATAACTAATTAGTTCTAACATCGTGTTATGAAAAAGGAGTAGAATGAGGTGAATGCGAAAACACGTACTCAAATGAGTAGGCTAGATATATCTTTGACCCATTAGCGCATTGAATATGTTATTCTCTGCTTTACGCTTGGGTGGTCTCTAACGGTTGTCTTGTTGATAACTACTGGGTCCATGAAGCCTATGTCGAAAATACGATCCTTTCGGCATCTTTGTATCTCCATGCTACATAAGAAATTAGTTAGGCTTGCAAGTTAGTATAGTATAAGGAAGTGCATGATAGTTTTTGCAAATAATTAAGACACTTACGAGTCCGACAACCCATCAAGCTCACGCCGAGGGCGCTCATCTGTATAGATCATATATGTAGTCGATCGACAACAAATTCACCTTCACCGCAAAAAAATCTTGTTCCTTAAACTTGACAAATAACATCTCAGAGACCATGCTTGGTGGCGTCCAAGTACCATTCATGAAATTGCCGCATCTTTGTCGTTAGTCAGGCAGCTCTCACTCCTCGACCAATGATCGCCCATTTTAAATGACCATCTTACTTGGGCAACCTCAATCTTTTCCGTGCCTAATGTTTGATTTGCGGTAAGGCCGGTTTCATCGAAGAATTGTTGCATCTCCTTACTCTTCCCTCGGTGACATCTTCTTGGGGCATTCCTTACTCAATGTGCGCCGTAGTTTGATTGGCGAGGCATTTCTTTTTATCCTTCAAATTTTTAATAGTCATTAAACCTTTATAAAATTCTTACATGCGAGGTTGAACCTTCTTCACCGGTGACTTGGGTCTAAGAAATTTAGTTACCTCTCCTTTTACCACCTTCTTGGTCTCCTCATCGTTCATATCATACTACCGCCTTGGAAGTTCACCCGACTTCTTGGATTGGGTGGAGGACCCGTCTTCTTGGGAGCTCTTGCCGAGCTGGCTTCATTCCTTGGTGGCGCCTTCTTGGGAGGAGACGGGTTCTTGTGGCGCTTATGTGCGCGGGAGGTGGTGTAGGAGTCGGCGCCTTCTTGGGAGGAGACGGGCTTCTTCGGGGCTTATATGTGCAGGAGATGGTGTAGGAGATGGGCTTCTTGTGGGGCTTATATGCGCAGGAGGTGGTGTAGGAGTCGACGGAGTTCTTGGGAGGAGACGGGTTTCTTCTCGGGCTTCTTCAGCGAGAGGACAAGTCCATGTTATCTCGAAAAATTATGTACCGCTTACGCCACAGATGAAATTGTGTACTTGCCTCTCCTAGCCGTAGTCCCGTCACCTCCGAGAATTTCGAGGTCAAGGTCCTCGTACTGGCGCACCTCCTCCACCGAGACCTTGGAGTATCCTAACCGTATCTGTTGGCCATGGATAAGCTGCCCCGGCTCTAATGGGTGAGCCATACCATCGGCCGCCTTGAAGGTAAGGTTCCGCGCTTGGATATGCAGCTCACAAGGTGTCCGCTGTCTGATGTCGTCTACGGGATACTTGTCCAAGTCCGCTCACCAAATTTCACCGAAGCGCAGCCGCTGCTTATTGCCGGGGGCGATGATGTCTGGATTACTTGGAGGTTCTTGGCCTGCCTCGCATTTGTTGGCTCAAGGCTAGCTGCACCTCTCTTCGGATCTCTTCTTGCATTCTCTCATTTGTTTGATTCAAGCGTTCTTCAAGCGCACTAAGTCATTGTGTCTGTCGAGCCTTGCTCTCGCCCGACTCCTATAGGTCTCGGCGTCCCAAATAAACCAACCTTCCACGGACAACGCCGACGCCTCGTGTACGTCCGTGGTGCTCGGATTTTGCAAGGCCCTTGTTAGCTCGTCGTTCTCCTGTTTGGCACAAAGCTACCCCGGAAGTCTCCTCGATGGATGTACAAGCCTTCCGCCACATCTCTTAGCACCTCCCCAAACACAAGATTGCCGTTATCATCAAGGGCGCCGCCGTGAGCATAGAACCAATGTTTTGCTCTGTCGGGCCAATCCGTTGTTGCGGGTGCGATACCCTTCGCTAGCGTGTCCTGTTCCTCTTCTCCCATTTTGGTATTGCATGGCGGTAACCACCGGGGCGAGTCGGTGGTGATAATTCTTCTTCATGCATTCACTTATTCTTCTCACTCAAACTTTGACCTTCGTCCAAGTCTTGTATCTCACAAACGCATCCTGTGATCTTGCAACTTTGGGTGCTTGTTGAAGTCGGCGTTCGATTCTTCTTGATATACTCCGTGTTCACTTCTTTTTATAAGTCCGAATCGACCGCCATCTTCTTGAGAGTGTAACTCTTCACCTTCTCTTCGGTCCCTTGGGGAAGGTGAATGTCTCCTTCACATCGTTCCAAAGCATGTTCTTCGTATCTTGAGGACTGATCCCATTTTGCTATGCTAATTGCCACGTGGTCCCTAACGCACGCCGCATGCCAATTGAACGCCCAAGCGCCCGAGGGTGCAAGAGGTCGGCCGTCTCGCCGACTTCGGTGATAACATGTCTTGCCTTCTTCTTCTTGCTTGGACCTCGTGACGTGATTGCTGCTGGTTGACCGATCTGAAAGCATGGTACAATCATGAACGGGTCGAGATGTTGGCTTAGCATGGTAGTGGAATCGACAATCATGAATGCGATCGATTGTTACCTCGCCGCCTCATCGTGCTCTGCGACCTCATTGGCCTCGGTGGCGGTGCAGTTCTCCGCCTCTCATGATCATCACTTCCCGCAATCAAACTTCTCATAAATTCTTCTTCGTCAATCGTCATTTCTTAGGCTAGAAGAAGCACTAAAAATTAACGAAAATAGATCACATTTCATGTAAAGCTGATAGTACTACTCGAAAACGACTTGGAAGACGGTAGGGAAGAGATGGTAGAGAGGATGGGCGGCGACGCCGAAGATGTTCCTAATGTAAATCAGCACAAGTATACTTATACGATGGAAATCAAGTGATCGATGTTGTGACCTCATGCTACAAACATGTGCACATGTAACTTTAAAATGATACATATACATCTCGAAATGAAAAAATAATATGAAAAAATTTATATATACTCAAGAATATATTTGCTTAATAAAAAATAATGAATCATTCTTATTCCACACTAAAATGATTTAAAAAAAAGCCCCTGCAAGTTCAAGAAGCATGGATGTGGCGAGGCGTCAGATCATTGCAGAAGAAGAGCGAAGCCATGAGGCGCAAGGCTCGCTTGAAATGGACTTAGTTGATGTCTTCTTGATACCCTTTGTCCATAGGCTTCCTCCGCTCCTCTTCTTCATTGATCTTTGGGGTACTTACCTGCACCGATTTAAATCGATGCAGGATGACTCGAGAATGATTCTTATTTTTATTGATGTGAATATATTCTTAAGAATATATGAATTTTTTCATTTTATTTTGTACAATTGTAGATCAAATTCATTATATCGAGAGTTACAAAAGAGAAATTCGGACAAGTTTAAGATCTTTAAACTTGTCGAGAATTTTCTTGTTTGTAATTCTCAGATATATATGAATCTGAACTTAGAATAATTCACATGATACATATTCATTTGACATGATACATATACATTTCAAACTTCACATATACATAGAAATCTCACACATACATAAGTATTTGAAGATTTGCCTAATAATGACAAGTAAAAGGGACATCACAACTAGCATAGTACTCAAGTTGTCAATTTGTGACAACATTACTTTAGTGAAAATGAAACAACTTTTCCAAAGACTTGACAACTTAGAATAATTCACATGATACATATTCATTTGACATGATACATATACATTTCAAACTTCACATATACATAGAAATCTCACACATACATAGAAATCTCACATATACATAGAACTGATCAATAAAATAGAAATTTCAAAATTCACGAGAAATTAGAATAATTAGCATGATACATATTCATTTCACATGATACATATATATTTCAAACTTCACATATACATAGAAATCTCACACATACATAAGTATTTGAAGATTTGCCTAATAATGACAAGTAAAAGGGACATCACAACTAGCATAGTGCTCAAGTTGTCAACTTTGTATTGTTCTCAGATAACGGGTTGCCTTAAAGACCGTCCTCGTCAGTAGGGACAAAGATCATTGACCAATTTGTGACAACATTACTTTAGTGAAAATGAAACAACTTTTCCAGCACTTGACAACTTAGAATAATTCACATGATACATATTCATTTGACATGATACATATACATTTCAAACTTCACATATATATAGAAATCTCACACATACATAGAAATCTCACATATACATAGAAACTGATCAATAAAAATAGAAATTTCAAAATTCACGAGAAATTAGAATAATTAGCATGATACATATTCATTTCACATGATACATATATATTTCAAACTTCACATATACATAGAAATCTCACACATACATAAGTATTTGAAGATTTGCCTTATAATGACAAGTAAAAGGGACATCACAACTAGCATAGTGCTCAAGTTGTCAATTTTGTATTGTTCTCGAGATAACGGGTTGCCTTAAAGACCGTCCTCGTCAATAGGGACAAAGATCATTGACCAATTTGTGACAACATTACTTTAGTGAAAATGAAACAACTTTTCCAAAGACTTGACAACTTAGAATAATTCACATGATACATATTCATTTGACATGATACATATACATTTCAAACTTCACATATACATAGAAATCTCACACATACATAGAAATCTCACAATGTCATTTAAGCCTTTGAATGTAGAGACATGATCTAATGTCACGATATACAAGCTCATGAATAAGTATTTGAAGATTTGCCTAATAATGACAAGTAAAAAGAGACATCGATATATATATATATATATATATATATATATATATATATATGCAAACAATATCACGACACAAGGAAATGATTCTAGCTGACAGGAAATATAAAGCAAACACAGGGTGAGCCTATCCAGAATGCAAAAGGAGCATACAACTTACTAGCATTAAAGATCATTTTTGGGGTATTTGAGAAGGAGCATACAACTTACTAGCAAAAGGAGCATACAACTTACTATCCAGAAACAAGCACAAAGTGTAACAACGTGATTACAGTCATCATAGAGCAAAATAACAAAATCTAAACCACAAAGCGGCAAACCATTACCAAAGAACGACTATCGGCATATAGAATAAATTGTCGGGCAAAGCAAGAAGGCACCCGGGAGCAAAGAAGAACGAAAACCGAGTTGTCTTGATTATCGAAACTCGGCGCCACTATAAGCAATTTTGTTAACAATAAGCAAACACCGGACCACCACGAGAACTTGCAGGGCGCTCAACCATTATGAGCAAGAAAGATTCATAAGACAAATATATATATCGAATCACTAGATACCAATTGATCTATACAACTAAATGTCAAATCTTTGGAAAATTGTTGTTGTCACAAATGGTCTCAATACTGCCCAATCTTCATCGAACAATAATCCCACTCTTGCAAGGTCCCCAAGCCTCAAAGACTAGCCCTTTGCAAGCTCTTGACAGATTAGCAATCACAGAGAAAGCGAAACTTACAAAGCACCAATCTGTGCAAGGACATGTATAGAGACAACCACGACATCTCAAACGCAAAGAACGCAACCAAAACCAATCACTCGGTCGGGTAAGGAGGGCACAAACCCTAGGGTTGGCGAAGGCCGGAGGAACAAGGCGGAGGCAAGGCGCGGAGGCAAGGCTTGGAGGCGAGGACGGCGGTGGGGTCGTCGGAGGCGAGGAGGACGTGGCAGTGGGGTCGCTGGGCGTCCGATCGTCGGAGGTCTTTGCAAGCAGCGGGAGGAGGAGGAGATTGAGGAACAATGGCGGGAGTAGAAAAATTGGGAAGAGGAGGCGGGATGGGTTTATAGGTGCACCATCGGTCCGGTTGGTGTGTTAAAGGGCGATGTCTCACATCGCATCGGTTGGAGTATCCAGCCGCATCGATGTGAGACATCGATCGATTTAACACACCAACCGGGATGATGGGATCATTTCTCGGCGCCAGGGAGGGACCGAGGGAGCCCTAGACACTATCAGTCCCGGTTGAAAACACCAACCGGGACTGATGTTAAAAGACTCAAAACAATTTAGCGCCCATACTAATCGATAAGAAATCTTCCTCCCCCTTGGCTAGCGCGAGGCGCTTGACTTCATGAGCTCTCCCGATCAGTGAGGTCTCGGTTCGAGCCCGCCGTGCCCCCTAGCCCTTCTTTTTTCGTCTTTCTTTTATTTCTTTTTTTTTTTATTTGTTGTTTAACTCTTGTTTCATTAAATAATTTGTAAAAATGCTTTTACCACTTTAGATTTATTTAGTCTTTTTTTTAGATTTCTTTTTTTGAATCTCTTGTTTAACTATTGTTTCATTAAATAATTTTTAAAAATGCTTTTACCACTTTAGATTCATTTAGCCTTTTTTGTAAGATTTCTTTTTTAAATCTCTTGTTTAACTATTGTTTCATTAAATAATTTTTAAAAATGCTTTTACCACTTCACAATATTTTTAAATCTACTGTTTAAAGTTTTTCTTTACAATATTTTTTCCAACCATGTAATATAAATTAACATTATAGAAAATTGTAAGAAATAAAGTAATTTTTGCACTCTTATAATTCCATTGCAAACTGTCACCTTGTTATATTAGTACAGAGGGACTTTGAACAATATTGTTAGTCAAATATTAGTACAATTTGAACAGAAAATACAGGAAAACCACTAGAGGAATGAGAAACTAGTATGTTAGTAGTCTATTACACCAAAAGCAATCCTTATTTGCTAACATACTTTGCTTTTACAAGTGATCCTTCATTATGATCGCGGCGTACGTAGGGAGATTCCTCTGTATCATTCAAGACACTAATGTCTACGTCCACCGTGAAAGGAGGCAGCTCGTCGAACTGATTATACTCTTCTTCGTCGTGGCGCCTCAACTCAAACAATCCTTCTTTTACTGGAAGAACCACGTGGCGCCTTGGCGATCGCTCTCGCTAGTCTTCTCATACCTTTTTTGGTTTCTTGTCCATGTCCATCACATAGAATACGTGTCACATCATTAGCGAAACACTGAGCGGTTCGTCCCTATAGGCTACTTGCTTGAGGTCCACAGTTGTCATACCGTGCTTATCGATATCCACACCGTCGCTTTAACCCATTGGCACCAAACAGAGGGACTTTTAATGGCCCGTACTCTAGCTCCCGGATCTCCTCTATGAAACCATAGTAGGTGTCCATCTTTCCATTTTGTCCAATGCATCTATCTGGACGCCCTTGCTTTGGTTGGTGCTCTTGCTATCCCGAGTTGTCGTGTAAAATGTGTACCCATTTATCTCATACCCTTGAAATGATATGATTGTTGTGGGCGGTCCTCGAGCCAAGAGTTTCAATTGTTCATCGTCATGCCCGCTTGCCCAACAGCTTGCTTTTGTAACCAAGCTGCGAAATGATCCATTTGCTCCTGCGATCCACTTATCGACTTCTCTGGGTATTGGTAGCGTAGACTCATCTCGTGATCATAGATATCTGAGCCACTACAGCTTGCTTGTTTCAATACCGTGAAATGTGCTTGTTTAAATGCAAGTAGATCGTCATTATAGGACTCTTTTCTCCCTAAAGTCCCTTTTCCGTAGCCTCCCTCATGGCGTGATCTGAGGACGCCAATCGGATTCAGATCATCCATGTAACTAACACAAAACTCGATCACCTCCTCAGGTCTTGACACCTGCATAATGCACGTATTCAGGCGAGACCGATTCTGAACATACTTCTTTAGGATACCCATGTACCTCTCGAAGGGAACATATTGTGGAGGAACACAGTCCGAGAATTTCTATCTCTTTAACAATGTGGACCATGAGATGGACCATAATATCAAAGAAGGATGGAGGGAAGATCATCTCAAGGCTAACCAGACTATTGACCATGTCATCATGTAGACTAGATACCTTATTCGCTCGATGACCTTCTGCGACAACTGCGTTGAAGAACGAACACGACTTTATGATTGTCCTCGTACCCAATCTGCGAGAATACCTGCACCGCCACCTTTGGGAACAACTATGTCATCAACACATGACAATCATGGGATTTTATGTGTACGATTTTATTCTCTTTCATGTTTATGAGTCTCCTTGCGATAAAGGATACAATCATTACGACATGCATGTATCTTCTGTACCTCCAACCCCAAAGGGCAGACAACTTATTTGGCATCGTACGTAGTTTCGGGCAGTGTGTTCCCCTCTGGAAGTAACTTCTTTATGAGGCATAACAACTCATCGAATCCCTTATCGGACAATCCATTGGTCGCCTTCCATTGCATCGAGTTCTAGTGTGGTACGCAACTTTTTATGGCCACTGTCGACGCTTTGGGTACAACAGTGTTCCGTGGTCCTCCCATAGGTATTTGGAACTTTTCGTAATGTCTTTCATCGATGTATTCTCCTCTCCATCACGCAGCATCTGGTCTAGGTCATCATCACCACACTCCCCAATGTATCTTGAAAAGAACCATGTTGACCGGCGTCCAGGGATATTGTTGTCCGCCTCTTCTTCTTCACCGTCTTCTGTATAATCTCTTCTTCACCGTGCTTGGTCCAAAGGTATAGTTTGACATGAAACCTCTTGTGAGCAAATGAAAGTGAAGGTGGCTGGATTTTGGCCACTCCTTCTCATTCTTGCGCTATGCATGGACAGACATATGTAGCCCGACGTCGTGTGTGCATCGGCCGCCGAAGAAAATCTTGCAAACCCCAAGAACTCCGGGAGCGTCGATCCATGTACATCCATCGCTGGTCCATCTACATTATGTTACATCAAGATAATCATTACCTCATTTTCCGATAATGAATTGTTGAACCAAAACCTAAATATTAGCTAGATCCACACCTTCAATCCGAGCTAAATAATAATCCAAGCAAAATATAAACCCACACAACAAGTTTTTGCAACCTACAAAAAGAATTGGTCGATCGAGTGCGGATTCAAAATTACGAACAAAATTCACGGCGACTTTGTTTGCAAATTCATTGAAATTGTAACACCCTAAAAATTTCTAAATTATTATTCAATCATTTATTTTTATTTTTTCTAAATCTCTAGCACTTAATTAATGATGTTTTCAAAAATAATTTGCTGATGGAAATTAAAACCAAAATTATACTAGAAGTAATTTTCTAAGTTTAAAATATTCCAAACTATTTTTGAAAACTTTTCTCAAATATTGAACTCATTTTATATTTTCTATAAAGCCATTCATATTTCGATATTATTTTAATTAGCAAATGAATTTAAATTTCTTCTTTCCACATAACCATTGCCATTTGAAGATCCCAAACTCCATGATTTCCATGCACCATTCTCCCCGACTCGTGCAACCAAACCTCATCCTTCATCGATCGATGGAACTATAACCTAAATTTAAGCTAGATCCACACATTAAAGGCGAGCTACATTATAATCCAAGCAAATTCTAAGCTTACACAACAAGTTTTTGTATCCTATTTGAAAAGATCAAGCTAGATCTCAACATTCATATTAATCTTTCATCAATCAGGGGAAAAGATCAATTTTTTTTCATAATTCAAGCAAAAAAGAGGCTCCATTTAACACCAAATGATGTTACTAACCTTAGTTACCTTGGTTGCGAGTAAAATGACCAAAATTTTGAAATTTGGGTAGCACCTCCCTCTACATTCATAATCTTTGATCAATCATGGGAAAAGATCAAATTTTCTTCATAATTCAAGCAAAAAAGAGGCTCCATTTAACACCAAATGAAGTGAGGAATGATATTACTAACAATTAAATAATATTATATTTGAAATAATTGGAACTAATATTCCATTTTGCAATAATTAAAAAACTACCAAACGCACTTCAAAACTTGGAGGTCGCTTTTGAGATCTAATCCTTTTTGGAATTCGCGCCACAAGACGACTCGTACCTGAAACTAGCAGGATCTGACCATCTGATTTTGGCACACTTATGAAATTCGGGTACTACTTTTTCGTTATCTTTCAAACAAGCCAAAGAACACCCCGATCGAGAGTTACGAGTCAAAAGTTATGAATATTTTAATAAAAGTGCTCTCTGATTTTTTATTTGCAAACTAGAATCGCTGTCCAAAAGAATATGTCGGAGAGCTCATCGTGTGATGATTCCGAAAAGCTCAAGAACAAAATTACCAAAATCGGAAGAGTCACGAAGTCAAAAGTTATGGTGTTTTTACAAGTTAAAGTGAATAGTAAGAGCACATATATTGCAAGTTACATCATTAATCAAAAGTATGAAAAATAAATTAATTCACATGATACATATTCATTTGGCATGATACATATACATTTCAAACTTCACATATACATAGAAATCTCACACATACATAGAAATCTCACATATACATAGAAACCGATCAATAAAATAGAAATTTCAAAATTCACCAGAAATTAGAATAATTCGCATGATACATATTCATTTCACATGATACATATATATTTCAAACTTCACATATACATAGAAATCTCACACATACATAAGTATTTGAAGATTTGCCTAATAATGACAAGTAAAAGGGACATCACAACTAGCATAGTGCTCAAGTTGTCAACTTTGTATTGTTCTCGATAACGGGTTGCCTTAAAGACCGCCCTCACAAGAGGGACAAAGATCATTGACCAATTTGTGACAACATTACTTTAGTGAAAATGAAACAACTTTTCCAAAGACTTGACAACTTAGAATAATTCACATGATACATATTCATTTGACATGATACATATACATTTCAAACTTCACATATATATAGAAATCTCACACATACATAGAAATCTCACATATACATAGAAACTGATCAATAAAAATAGAAATTTCAAAATTCACCAGAAATTAGAATAATTGCATGATACATATTCATTTCACATGATACATATATATTTCAAACTTCACATATACATAGAAATCTCACACATACATAAGTATTTGAAGATTTGCCTTATAATGACAAGTAAAAGGGACATCACAACTAGCATAGTGCTCAAGTTGTCAATTTTGTATTGTTCTCGTGATAACGGGTTGCCTTAAAGACCGCCCTCGCAATAGGGACAAAGATCATTGACCAATTTGTGACAACATTACTTTAGTGAAAATGAAACAACTTTTCCAAAGACTTGACAACTTAGAATAATTCACATGATACATATTCATTTGACATGATACATATACATTTCAAACTTCACATATACATAGAAATCTCACACATACATAGAAATCTCACAATGTCATTTAAGACTTTGAATGAGACATGATCTAATGTCACAAAGATACAAGCTCATGAATAAGTATTTGAAGATTTGCCTAATAATGACAAGTAAAAGAGACATCAAGATATATATATATATATATATATATATATATATGCAAACAATATCAACACACAAGGAAATGATTCTAGCCGACAGAAATATAAAGCAAACATGTGGTGAGCCTATCCAATGCAAAAGGAGCATACAACTTACTAGCATTAAAGATCATTTTTGGGGTATTTGAGAAGGAGCATACAACTTACTAGCAAAAGGAGCATACAACTTACTATCCAGAAACAAGCACAAAGTGTAACAACGTGATTACAGTCATCATAGAGCAAAATAACAAAATCTAAACCACAAAACGGCAAACCATTACCAAAGAACTGGACTATCAAAGATATAGAATAAATTGTCGGAACCAAGCAAAGAAGGCACCTCAGAGCAAAGAAGAACGAAAAACTGAGTTGTCTTCAGATCGAACTCCAAATACCACTATAAGCAATTTTGTTAACAATAAGCAAACACCGCACCACCACCGTAACTTGCAGACGCCAACCATTATGAACAAGAAAGATTCATAAGACAAATATATATATCGAATCACTAGATACCAATTGATCTATACAACTAAATGTCAAGTCATCGAAAATTGTTGTTGTCACAAATGGTCTCAATACTGCCCAATCTTCATCGAACAATAATCCCACTCTTGCAAGGTCCCCAAGCCTCAAAGACTAGCCCTTTGCAAGCTACTTGACAGATTAGCAATCACAGAGAAAGCGAAAACTTACAAAGCACCAATCTCAGGCAAGGACATGTATAGAGACAACCACCGACATCTCAAACGCAAAGAACGCAACCAAAACCAATCACTTTCGGTCGGGTAAGGAGGGCACAAACCCTAGGGTTGGCGAAGGCCGAGGGGAACAATGGCGGAGGCAAGGCGCGGAGGCAAGGCTTCGGAGGCGAGGACGGCAGCGGTGGGGTCGCTTGAGGCGAGGAGGACGGCGCGCGGGGTCGCTGGAGGCGCCCCTGCTGTCGGAGGTCTTTGCAAACGAGCGGAGGAGGAGGAGATTGGGGAACAATGGCGGAGTAGAAAAATTGGGGAAGAGGAGGCGGCGGGATGGGTTTATAGGTGCACCATCGGCCCGGTTGGTGTTAAATCGATCGATGTCTCACATCGCACCGGTTGGAGTATCCAACCTGCATCGATAGGAGACATCACCCTGCTTAACACACCAACCGGGACTGATGGGTCAGCCTCGGCGCCAGGGAGGGACCGAGGGAGCCCTAGACACTATCAGTCCCGGTTGAAAACACCAACCGGGACTGATGTTAAAAGACTCAAAACAATTTAGCGCCCATACTAATCGATAAGAAATCTTCCTCCCCTTGGCTAGCGCGAGGCGCTTGACTTCATGTGCTCTCCGACTCGTGAGGTCTCGGGTTCGAGCCCGCTGTGCCCCTAGCCCTTCTTTTTTTCGCTTTTCTTTTATTTTTTTTTTATTTGTTGTTTAACTACTGTTTCATTAAATAATTTGTAAAAATGCTTTTACCACTTTAGATTTATTTAGTCTTTTTTTTTAGATTTCTTTTTTTGAATCTACTGTTTAACTATTGTTTCATTAAATAATTTTTAAAAATGCTTTTACCACTTTAGATTCATTTAGCCTTTTTTGTAAGATTTCTTTTTTAAATCTACTGTTTAACTATTGTTTCATTAAATAATTTTTAAAAATGCTTTTACCACTTCACAATATTTTTAAATCTATCGTTTAAAGTTTTTCTTTACAATATTTTTTCCAACCATGTAATATAAATTAACATTATAGAAAATTGTAAGAAATAAAGTAATTTTTGCACTCTTATAATTCCATTGCAAACTGTCACCTTGTTATATTAGTACAGAGGGACTTTGAACAATATTGTTAGTCAAATATTAGTACAATTTGAACAGAAAATACAGGAAAACCACTAGAGGAATGAGAAACTAGTATGTTAGTAGTCTATTACACCAAAAGCAATCCTTATTTGCTAACATACTTTGCTTTTACAAGTGATCCTTCATTATGATCGCGCGACGAGGGAGATTCCTCTCAGATCATTCAAGACACTAATGTCTACGCCCACCGTGAAAGGAGGCACTTCGTCGAATCGATTATACTCTTCTTCGTCGTGGCGCCTCAACTCCGACAATCCTTCTTTTACCTGGAAGAACCACGTGGCGCCTTGGCTGATCGCTACTGCTAGTCTTCTCCTTCTGCTTTTTCGGTTTGCTGTCCATGTCCATCACATAGAATACCTGTGTCACATCATTAGCGAGCACGAACGGTTCGTCCCTATAGGCTACTTGCTTGAGGTCCACAGTTGTCATACCGTACTTATCGATATCCACGGCTGTCAGTTTAACCCATTGGCACCGAAACAGAGGGACTTTTAATGGCCCGTACTCTAGCTCCCAGATCTCCTCTATGAAACCATAGTAGGTGTCCATCTTTCCATTTTTGTCCAATGCATCTATACGGACGCCACTGTTTTGGTTGGTGCTCTTGCTATCCTGAGTTGTCGTGTAAAATGTGTACCCATTTATCTCATACCCTTGAAATGATATGATTGTTGTGGACGGTCCTCGAGCCAAGAGTTTCAATTGTTCATCGCCCTGCTCGCTTGCCCAACAGCTGCTTTTTGAAACCAATGGCCGAAATGATCCATTTGCTCCATGGCGATCCACTTATCGACTTCTCTGGGTATTGGGCGCGAGACTCATCTCGTGATCATAGATATACGGAGCCACTACAGGTTGCTTGTTTCAATACCGTGAAATGTGCTTGTTTAAATGCAAGTAGATCGTCATTGAGGACTCTTTTCTCCCTAAAGTCCCTTTTCCTCAGCCTCCCTCATGGCGTGATACAGGACGCCAATCGGATTCAGATCATCCATGTAACTAACACAAAACTCGATCACCTCCTCTCAGGTTTGACACCTGCATAATGCAATATTCAGGCGAGACCGATTCTGAACATACTTCTTTAGGATACCCATGTACCTCTCGAAGGAACATATTGTGGAGGAACACAGTCCGAGAATTTCTATCTCTTTAACAATGTGGACCATGAGATGGACCATAATATCAAAGAAGGATGGAGGGAAGATCATCTCAAGGCTAACTGGACTATTGACCATGTCATCATGTAGACTAGATACCTTATTCGCTCGATGACCTTCTGCGACATCTGCGTTGAAGAACGAACACGCCTTTATGATTGTCCTCGCACCCAATCTGGCGAAATACCTCGCACCGCCATCGAGCAATCAGGTCATCAACACATGACAATCATGGGATTTTATGTACGATTTTATTCTCTTTCATGTTTATGAGTCTCCTTGCGATAAAGGATACAATCATTACGACATGCATGTATCTTCAGACCTCCAACCCCAAAGGGCGGATAACTTATTTGGCGTCAGACGTAGTTTCGGCGGTGTGTTCCCCTCGAAGTAACTTCTTTATGAGGCATAACAACTCATCGAATCCCTTATCGGACAATCCATTGGTCGCCTTCCATTGCATCGCCTAGTGTGGTACGCAACTTTTATGGCCCCGTCGACGCTTTGGGTACAACAAAGTTGTTCCGTGGTCCTCCCATAGGCGCTGGAACTTTTCGTAATGTCTTTCATCGATGTATTCTCCTCTCCATCACGCAAAGATCTGGTCTAGGTCATCATCACCACACTCCCCAATGTATCTTCGAAGAACCATGTTGACCAAATGTCCGGATATTGTTGTTCCGCCTCTTCTTCTTCACCGCCTTCTGTATAATCTCTTCTTCACCGTGCTTGGTCCAGCGGTATAGTTTGACATGAAACCTCTTGTGAGCAAATGAAAGTGAAGGTGGCTGGATTTTGGCCACTCCTTCTCATTCTTGCGCCTATGCATGGACAGATATGTAGCCCGACGTCGTGTGTGCATCGGCAAGACGAAGAAAATCTTGCAAACCCCGCAAGAACTCCGGGAGCGCCGATCCATGTACATCCATCGCTGGTCCATCTACATTATGTTACATCAAGATAATCATTACCTCATTTTCCGATAATGAATTGTTGAACCAAAACCTAAATATTAGCTAGATCCACACCTTCAATCCGAGCTAAATAATAATCCAAGCAAAATATAAACCCACACAACAAGTTTTTGCAACCTACAAAAAGAATTGGTCGATCAGAGTCTGGATTCAAAATTCTGAACAAAATTCACGCATGACTTTGTTTGCAAATTCTGTTGAAATTGTAACAACCTAAAAATTTCTAAATTATTATTCAATCATTTATTTTTATTTTTTTCTAAATCTCTAGCACTTAATTAATGATGTTTTCAAAAATAATTTGCTGATGGAAATTAAAACCAAAATTATACTAGAAGTAATTTTCTAAGTTTAAAATATTCCAAAGTATTTTTGAAAACTTTTCTCAAATATTGAACTCATTTTATATTTTCTATAAAGCCATTCATATTTCTGATATTATTTTAATTCACAAATGAATTTAAATTTCTTCTTTTCCACATAACCATTGCCATTTGAAGATCCCAAACTCCATGATTTCCATGCACCATTCTCCCCGACTACGTGCAACCAAACCTCATCCTTCATCGAATCGATGGAACTATAACCTAAATTTAAGCTAGATCCACACATTAAAGGCGAGCTACATTATAATCCAAGCAAATTCTAAGCTTACACAACAAGTTTTTGTATCCTATTTGAAAAGATCAAGCTAGATCTCAACATTCATATTAATCTTTCATCAATCAGATCAATTTTTTTCATAATTCAAGCAAAAAGAGGCTCCATTTAACACCAAATGATGTGAGGAATGATGTTACTAACCTTAGATCAATTTTTTTTCATAATGAGAACATGACACAACGAAGTTATATCGTTCGGCTCTCGAAGTGTAATATTTACGCCCGGCTTTTCTCCGGAGGCAAGCAAAAATTATGTACTGCTCAGATCCCGTGATGTTCACTACATCCAAACGTGTTTTAATTTAAAACCGTCACAAATAATAAAAATAGAAAATTTTAAATATTGATAATTACCTCTCTTGCCTCTAATTTGAAAGAATTGAAATTAAATAATATTATATTTGAAATAATTGGAACTAATATTCCATTTGCAATAATTAAAAAACTACCAAAGATTCAAACTGGAGGTCGCTTTTGAGACGACCTTTTTGGAATTCCCGCCGCTACTTAATCGACAAACTAGCAGGATCCGACCATCTGATTTGGCACACTTATGAAATTCAGTACTACTTTTCAAGTATCTTTCAAAAGCCAAAGAACACCCGATCGAGTTACGAGTCAAAAGTTATGAATATTTTAACAAAAGTGCTCGGATTTCTTATTTGCAAACTAGAATCGTGTCCAAAAGAATATAATCGAGAGCTCATCGTGTGATGATTCCTAAAGCTCAAGAACACCAAAATCGAAGGTACGAGTAAAAGTTATGGTGTTTTTACAAGTTCCGTGGAATAGTAAGAGCACATATATTGCAAGCATCATTAATAGTCAAAAGTATGAAAAATAAATTTGAAAGCTTTAAATTTTACTAATTACCTATAGTTTGCTAATTTGAAATAATTGAAAATGGTGTTTGGGTACTTATCAAGTTAAAAGGATGAGGAGGCATAATATGTCGATGTTATCATATCACCACTAAAATATTGGATCGATAAGAACTCAAGTTAAGCGTGCTTTAGACGAGAGTAGTAATAGGATGGGTGACTTCTGGGAAGACCACACATGTGGTGTTAAAAATGTCTAGAAGACCACACGAGTAGTAATTAGGGCAGAGTATTAGTAGTATTAAGATGTGAAGTTAAGCGTTTTAGAACAGAGGCAGTATTTTTAAATTACCGCTAGGAAGAAGTCGCTTTATCACGCATTTGCTTCTACCAGAACCGTTTATCACGGCCAGGCCTAGGTTAGAATCGCCCGTGATGAGCCCTTATCACAGCAAGGGCTCATCATTTTTGTCATCATCGACATTGATGACAGCATTTCACACAAACCGTCTGTGATGTGTTTTGTGAACCGCCCGTAATGTGGTGTTTTGTAGTAGTGAATTGTGCGTGCAAAGAGGTGATTACGACTTGAGCCTTTCAGAGGTCTTTGATCTCGAGCTCTAGGTCGTGAGCGAGTCCACATAACCAGTCTTGGTTTAAGCATGCCATTCGATTCGAGCTCGGGGCCACCTGCTGACGTGTTGTTGACTTTATCTAAGTTTCTTCAGCTGCCTAGCCCCGAGGCTAATTTTTAGGTCCTGGGGGACCGAGGGGTTCCGACTTTCGATGACCGAATGAAGCCATCGCAGCCTAGGGACCCCAAGCCCTTGTATCCGACGAAGGATGCCGCACGCCGGGACACCGAGATGCCAACCCTTTATAGACAAAGGTCGTGACCAGTACCTATCTTTCTTTCGCCACAGTATATCAGGTCTTTAGCTTTATAGTCTTTCTCCATCATGCACTTGAGCCGAAATATCAATGCAAGCAAAAAGAGGCTCCATTTAACACCAAATGGAAAAGATCAATTTTTTTCATAATTCAAGCAAAAAGAGGCTCCATTTAACACCAAATGATGTTACTAACCTTAGTTACCTTGGTTGCGAGTAAAATGACCAAAATTTTGAAATTTGGGTAGCACCTCCCTCTACATTCATAATCTTTGATCAATCATGGGAAAAGATCAAATTTTCTTCATAATTCAAGCAAAAAGAGGCTCCATTTAACACCAAATGAAGTGAGGAATGATATTACTAACCTTAGCTACCTTGGTTGTGAGTAAAATGACCAAAATTTTCAAATTTTGGGCAGACCTCCCTCCTTCAAGCTCTTGGCCAAAGCTTCAAGTTCTTTTCAAGACCGGAATGATCCAGGTCCGCAGAGAGCGGGAGGAGGAAGAAGTTTAATTGGGATTCAAGACGGTTGAAGACACGAACCTTGATCGATGATATCGATGCATCGGTTGGTGTCACGAACCGGTACTATTTAGTGGAGTGCTAAATAGTACCGGTTCGTGAAACCAACCGATCGATTTGATCTCATCAAGATGCGGTTCGTGTCTTCAACCGCACTAATCGCCTCCCCGCAGTTCTGTAGTTGTTGAACCGGATCGATCTAAATATCGGTCCGGTTGCACTCCAACCGTCTCGATGGGCCTGGTAGGAAAGGTGGGTTCTGTAGTAGTGAGCCGTGCTCACGGTATTGAGCAATGCTCGGGGATTACAGTCAAGGGTTTCGACTTTTGCAAAATAAAACTTGGGATGGATGGCAGGTTGCCATGGAAGGTTGAATCTTGACTTAGGATGAGAAACTTGGTTTACTTGAGAAATGCTGAATCTATCTATTACTGTTATTTATTTTTACTGTCTTTTCAATCTATATACTGTACTTGTTCATAAATGCTGCTTTACTGCAAATGAACCTCTTAGCCTTCCTTTGGAATAAGCCTTGCATATAGTTTTGTTAGAATTGCATTCTGTGCACAACTTGTTGAGTGCTTTATGTACTCACCCTTGCCTACAACATCATCAGTGCTGAAGAAGGTGTACCATGAAGAGACGAATGTTTAGGGTGCGAGCCTTGTCAGCTTGTTCGTGGTATACCGAGGGGTTATCTATGTCTTCATTTCATTTGCAGCTCAATTTGTTGTTCAAATTTGTGAGGCATTGTTAAGTAAGTTGCCCATAAGGTCATTCAACTAGTAATATTTAGTATATTATGTCTTTTATCTTATTTCCGCTATGTATGATTGTGATATTCACTAATGTTGAGCCTGTGTGCACTAGCGTGATCCTGGACTAGTGCAGTACACACAGAGGGTCCGGATTTGCATATTCGGGTCCCGACAGCCTTCTTAACAGCCCACTTCTTTTCTAAAGCATCACTGCGTAGTATGACATTGTCGGGACCTAAATATGCAAATTCGGACCCTCTGCCTATACTACAATAGTCCAGGATCGCACTAGTGCACACAGTAGCAACATAGATAAAATATCATAATCATATACAGTGGAAACATAATAAAGACTCTATTTATTGAATAAGATAGTTAATTGACCTTATAGTCACCATTACATAATTATGCCACATAGGACTTAAACTCTAGTAAATAAAATAGTAGTGGAATGAAAACTTCATAGATAACCTATCAATATGCCAAAGACAGCTAATAAGGTTTGCCCCTAGTAACTCGCTTCTTACTAGTACTCCTCTTTGTAGGATCAAGGATAACTGACTAGAGGAGGGTGAATAGTAGGTTTGTAAATTTTTCAGCTCTAATTGCAATAAATAAAATTACTAACACTACAAGAAAAGTGATTATCTGTGACGAAAACGTCGTGACGTTGTCAGTTTTTGTCATGAAAAATCTATTTTTTGTGACAACTTGTTTATGTTCGTCATTAATTGTATCAGGCGCCATTGCCCCATGTACTTTTGTGACGAAACATAAAATTTTGTCATGAAATCATAATACAAATCGTCATAGAAAATGAATGGTTGTTTGTCTTGGACTGACTTCAAACATATGTCTATATTGTGACGATATGCTTTTTCGTCACGGAGGCTCGGCCTATCGAGAGGCTATATCTAGAGGGCCCCTTGTTCGAGGTGGCCTTATTGTTCGACTTGGCCTTGTGGTCCCATATGTGGGTTACACCTTAGATACTGTCAGTTCTTGCTTATGTCCTTTCATGGTTAGCTGATTAGGGTTCAAATCTGGATTAGTTGGTAGATGCATGTGATGTAGTGCAAGACATCATTGGAATCCTTCTATATGATTGGTGGCTTCCACATTGTTCCTTGCATGGAACTAATTTTAATTGTCTTATATCTGAATGCAATTGCTTCCTTCTTGTCGATTTCCTATTGAGTTCATTTTGGATGAATGCCAGTGCTAAAAATAACTTGTGTTACTCAAATTGAATCTTATATATAAGATTAATTCAAAATATTCTCGATTTGTCCATTTGTAAAGTGAAATAAAAACATAGTTAAATGGACCAATAGTATGATCCTATCTATGGGTGTTACTACAAAGAAAATTGATTTGTACTTGTCTCAATCGTGTACTCAAAATGGCTTCTGAATCAACTATGGCACAAATCAAGAAATTTATTTAAGATACTAGGAAATTTAAGATACTAGAATTCTACTACACAGAATAGGTGTGATTTATGTCGACGTCTGCAATATTTTTTTCCATATGTGTAACATTTTCTTTCGATAACAATACGAATGGTGACCAAGATCGATGCAACATTTTTCCCATATGTGCAACATTTGTAATCACCGTGTGCAACAAAAACGCTTGATAACAGTAGGAGCGTGTGATTTAATTTATTTTTAGAAAATAATCTTTTGGGGTGAATGCAAGAGTTTCAAACAACCCAAGCCATAAAACAATTCACAAGACATGGTCGAAGGGCGACTTGTTTGGATGAATGACCAAAGGATTGTCCACAGTAGGATGTGACTCTAGCTGCCCTTTGAAGTTATGAAAGAGATTTCCTAATAAAAGCAGCGAAGTATTAATATTCATGTTTTTCTTAGATTGTGTTTTAATTTCCAATGCTACATTTTCCATGATTGCGAATTAATTTACTAACTCGTATATTTTGAAACTTGTGACGATTTATTTATTCATTTGTTTTATCTACATATGTTTATTGGAAGTTCAGTTAAATTAAAGAAAAGAAGAGAAAAATAAGAAATGAATTTTTCTTTGACTTTGTTTTCTACTGTTTTCAAGTTCTACTTTCTTCTTTTGAAAGTTATGAATCATGCTATTTCACTCAGATATTTATCTACTTATTTATTTACTTGTTTGTTCATGAATATTATTTATTTATTTATTTATTTATTTATTTTATATATTACTTATTTACTTATCTATGTATCTATTGATCTATTATGATATTTATTTATCCAATTATTCTAAATTTTCATTTTTTTTCGCCACCAAATCCTTAACCTAACCCAGAATTACTTATCCCCTCTCCTCTCACCTCATCCGGACGTAGCCTCTTCCCCTCCCTCTCTCTCTCACTTTCTCGCCTTCTTCGCCCACCCCCTCACGCCAAGACCGCCTTTGCGCCAAAGTGCCGCCACAAATCGGCAGGCCACACTCGATCCACCGCCGCCCCCTAGGCTCTGTCGTCTCTCTCTCTATCCTTCTTCCCTAGCGCCACTTGTCTCCCCTACGCACCGAGCGCCGTCAGCCGTCTTCGGCGATGGCCCATGCCTCCACCTCAGATCTGCGCGCCACTAGCTCCTCTCCCTTGACCGAGCAATGACCATACTACAGCAGAGCTCACAAGCTAAGAACCCTAATTTTTTCCATTCTTTCTAACCCTGTTCTTCCTCCTTTTATACTCCAGGTCACCGACGTTTTGACTGGCCTCAAGGGATGGGTCTCGCTGCAGGCGGCATCCTCGGAGGCACTGAGAGCATCCACTTCGACTACTACCGGCACAACCCCCCTTCCAAACCCTAAAAGCTAAGTTCTACTTCTTCCCCATCTACTGCTATCCATGATCTCAGATTCTTAAGTATCGAGTTGGTTAAGTGTGTGGTGTGTTGTGTTAGATAAACCTGTTGCTTGTCACAATTTTTTGTTTTTGGTTTAGTAGTCTGTTGCTGCGTCTGTTGTCGGTGTCTGTTGTCGTAAGTTCAGGAAGCTCCGGGTCGTGCTCTGTTTCGCACTGGGGGAGCTCATCGAGTCCGGGTCTCGCACATGAAGGAAGGATCGTGCTTTCTCCACACGAGCGGAAGATCATGCCGCATGTTTAGGAATTCTAGTAATTATACTTAGGTGATGTTGCAGTATAAATAAACAGAGAAAGACAAACTGAAAAGCTGCACCGTTCTTTTCCGCAGCGAAAACACTGTCTTTGCAAAGTCATTTCTGTTCATCATCTCATCTAGCCAACTTGTGCGTTTGAGTCCTGAGAGTGGGTGAGGTTTTTGCTGGAGTTAGACTGACATGTTGGTCAACTGAGATGTATTAGCTATTGAGAAAAAAAGAAGTTTCTTGTGTATTGAATCCGTCGACTTTGCTTGAATATCTTGTATTGATATCTTGTATGGATACCTTCGCATAGATTACAAAGACGGATATCTTGTATGGGGTTTGAACTTGAGGTATAGAATGATTACGTGAGTGCATGATGAATATTTGAGTTGAGACTGCGAGTAAGAATCAATGTATTGCTGAATTCTGTGTGAGCAACTGAATATATAACCATATGTGCATGATTATTGTTCTATATATATTCGTGTTCATGGCAAGGTTGTATTTAGGTTACTGGTTTGCATGCATAAAACAAACGTTTTGAGATACCATCAAAATAGAAGTAAGTTTTGTTAACTAACACAAAAACTGTAGATGCCTGTGAGGAATGTTCATAAGATACCATCAAAATAGAAGTAAGTTTTGTTAACTAACACAAAAACCGTAGATGCTAAGATATGGAGATGTTGCTAAGTACTAAACAATTTATTGTCAACTCATTCTAATAAATAGATGATGTGCAGGCATAGATGGACATGTCGTTTCGAAGCCCATTTGTGGGATAAGAACTCGAAACCCAACACAGAGGAAGAAAGGGAAACAGGGTAGGTTCTCTCAAATTTTAGCTTCCTCTTCTCTCTCGCTTGCTACATACATCTCAGATAAGATAATTAGCACCGAGTATGCTCTTCAATTATAAATACTATTTAGGAGCATATGATGAGGACTTGAGGAGGCAACTGAGAGGCTTATGACCTTGCGGCCCTAAAGTATCGGGGACCAACCACCTATACTGAATTTTCTGTATGAGCTTGTCAGTAGTTTTACCACCGTAAAGAAGCTTTTTCATAAATATTTGCTAATTGTTATATAGGATTAACAAAGCTGAAAGTTCAGATGTTTAACTGTTTAAGGTTGAAATAAAAGTATGTTACACCTATATGCCAGCTGAATTATTAATGTTAGTTCATTTGATGTCTTTTAGGTCATGGACTACAAGAATGAACTGAAGATAATGGAGAACCTCACAAAGGAAAAGTACCTTGCATCATTAAGGAGGTAAAAACTTCGGAACATTTCAAACTCCTCTGCTATTATATTACCTACTTAAATCTGCTAAATGTCACATAAATACAGAAAGAGCAGTGGTTTCTCAAGAGGCGTTTCTAAGTACAGAGGTGTTGCAAGGTAAAATCAACAAAACATTTAAAACTATATTCATCAGTAGTTCCAAAAATAAATCTATAAACTGAAGATGGGAAATGCAAATTGCAGGCATCATCATAATGGAAGATGGGTTGCTATAATAGGGAGGGTCTTTCGGAACAAGTATCTCTACCTTAGAACTTACAATGAATATATCAAGAGAATTTCTACATCCTAGTCAACAATTATAAAACTCCAAAGATAGGAACTCATTACATCGCTACCAAATTCCTCTAAACAATTAATCAAGACTTCATAACTCGATTTTAACTTTATCATTTGTAATTTTGCTACAAGGCACACAAGAAGAGGTCACGTGCATATGACATTGCTGCAATAGAGTATAAAGGCATAAACGTTAGCTAATTTTGACACGAGGTCATACATCACATGGCTAAAGCTAAATGTGTCACACATCGCAAATGTCAAGCTCTTGCAATGCCAAATTGCCAACTCCTACTGTGAGCCTTTTCCCAATAGAAACACAGATGTTCTCTCAGAACAATCCCTTTATCCTAGATCATAATGCACCACAAGGTAATGAAGAGGTCACTGTCTCTACCAATTGCTTAAGAACAAGAGTATCATCCATCGCACTTGATATGTTTGTTGAAGTCGTCGTTGTTCGTGCAATTGGTTGAAGAGAACTCAAATGCCAACAACAAAACATGAGGGGATATCAGTGAGCCAATTTCCCAACCAGAAGCTAATGAATATCACAGCTTTTTTCATGGAGTACCTAAGACATGTAGGGCCTGTTCTCTCCAACCGGAAGTTATAGTAATAGCATTGGATATTGAGAGAATAATCCGTATAGAGACAACAGTGAGAGAATAACTTGGAATGGTCTTGCAAGCATGCTAGATTTTACAGTGATGTCGCAAATGAAGTAACCAACATAGAATACATCTGACGTTAAAGCCTATTTTCTATAGAACAACTTTATTTTTCATTGGTTAACTTTTATTTTGTATATCCCACTGCTCTAGCACAGAAAGAATGGTTCATGAGAAACCAACTATTTGTGAAGTTGATAACCATTGCCTGCCTGCCTTGGCTAATTCCTTTGTTTGTCCTAACAATTTGCAGAACAAGATGAGTGTCTTGAGAAGCTGGAAGAGACAGTTCTGAGTATAAAACATATCGCATTAGCAGTCAACGAAGAACTTACCCTGCATACAAAACATTTGTTTGGCTTCTCGCCAAGTATCTGTAAAAAAAGAAGTATATGTAACCTTTGTTTGTGTGTCACTTTGTTGAAATGTGCTGTCATTTAAAGGTATACGGTGGTTTCTATTTCAATCTTTCATTTCATGAGTGGAATGGTTATTATCTGTGGATAATTCGTGCTGATCTGTGTAATGTATTGATTGGTCTCTTGAAAATATTGTGTGTTGTGGCTGCTGACGTGGCACTGGAGTGTTCAATAATGAAAATGCATGTCCACATGGCACTCATCTGTGACAAAACATTTGCGTCACAACACGTGCCACGTCACCTCACATCGTGGCTGCTGACGTGGTACTAGACTATTCAATGACGAAAATGCATGTCCACGTGGCACTCATCTATGACGAAACATTTGCGTCACAACACGTGCCACATCACCTCACATCCTAGCTACTGACGTGGCACTGCACTGTTCAATGACGAAAATGCATGTCCACGTGGCAACAATTTGTGATGAACAATTTCGTCATAAATAAAATGGTCAACGCTCATTTTTGGCCTATCGGAGTGTTCTTTTATTATTGACGGTTATATTCATCATAGAAATAACCTCTTCGTTGATGAAAATGTAATTCGTCACAGAAAAGTTGATTTTTTATGACGAAAAAAAGTAATTCGTCATTGAAAACTTTCTATGACGCACTTACTATGACAAGTTGAATTTCGTCATAAATTCGTCATAAAAAACCTACAATGACGATTTCGGGACTAATGATGATGAGTTTGGACTGTCATTAAAAATCACTTTTCTTGTAGTGTAAGCAAGAATTATAATTTTTGACAATTAAACCTAAATTCTCTAGGGTTCACTAAGTGCTCCAACAATCTAAGTATAAGCAAGATATAATTATAAGCACAAGATCAACACACTTAAATTGCTAGAAATATAAATTGCGCACAAGAATAGAAAAATCTAACCACAAGAGAAAGTGACACAAGAATTTATCCCGTTGTCTCAGAGACTTTCTGCCGGTCTCTCCTAATCCATGTTGAGGTGACTTGATCAACTTCAAGTTGGCTCCAACCACTTGAGCCTTCCTCGATCACTTGGTAGTTCTTCCCCACTCCAGTAGGCAAACTCCGGCCTTCACAACCTTGCCGGAGCATCTCACAATCTCCATCGAGAAGCTCACTATGTACAAATGCCTCCAAGCCGTCTAGGAGGTGACAAGCTCTAAGAGTAATAAGTCTTGACGCTTGCTTGAGGTCGAATCAAGTGTCTAAAGGCTCAATACTAAATGCAACACTTGAATTGCTCCTAACTCTCTTAAAATGAGAATTTAATACACAAAAGAATATTGGAGACTTGCTAGAGCTCACGAATGGTCAATGAGGTCCTAGAGTTGCTCTAGAATGCAGGTGGGGGGTATTTATGACCCCCACCAACCAAATATGCTTGTTGGCTAAAAACATCTCAAAAATACCCTAGAAACGTAGTCATACTGCCCTAAGGCCGTGTAACATCCCAAATTCTTGACTTTTATTTTGTTAATAGTGTTTTATTGTTAATTGTATGATTTGTGAATTTTCTGGATTTATTTGGATTTTTGAGATTTATCTGAATTATTTCAAATTAAAACATATTACCTTTTGTCAAGAAATAATTATAAAAAGAAAAGTCTAAAATAAAGTTTTACCAAAAATATTTTATTTAGGTCCAGAATGTCTTAAAGTATTTTTTGAGATTTTTCTTGGAATTTTTTTGATATTTTTACTACCCTAAATAAATCAAATAAATTTCCTTATTTATTTTAAATGGAAAAGTCCGAAATTTCCTTCTAACGATCTTTAGGTCGGGCCCATCAATGTGCGGACCGGCCGGTGCTTTGGGAGGGTTAACATCGACTGTCAGATTATAATCCAACGGTCATTACCAGCCCACGTCATTTAATGAAAACCCTAGCGCTGACAGCCGGTAGATTCTGATCGAACGGTCTTCATCAAATCTTACCGATTCGGAGACCTTGTTCTATCCGGATCGTCTGATCGTGATCAAATGGCTGGTGGTCATCGTTTTCGATTCGAACTCATCGCCGCCGTTTCCAAGTCAAACCCGCGCCGCCGCCATTGTACTTTCCAATTTCTTGCGTCGTGCGAGGGGTATCTAAAGCCCGAGCACCCCGTCCGAGGTTTCCCGTAAGTCGCCGCCTCTTTTTCCTATTACGCCGCCGCCGGAGGAGCACCGAAGCTGTCACGCGATCTCGCCGGAGTACCGACGGGTTTTGCGTCGAGTTTCGTCACCGCCGGGTGCTTCTTTCGCCTCGCCGAGTTCGGATTCGAACTCGTCGCGTCGAGGCGCATCAGACCCGTTACCTCTTCATCGCCGGAGAACGCTGAGCTGCCGTCGCCTTGGTCTTCGTCCTCAACTCCGGCAGCCTGCACCGCCGTCACTTCATCGTCGCTCGTAAGGAACCTCGACCGTCGGATCTTCATAGGAGCGCCAGGAGTGAGCCACGTCGCCTCGGTGAATAGCGAACCGCGCGGGTAAGTTTTAGTCGTTAGATTCGGATCGTATGGCTACGGTTGAGCCACGTCATTTAAGTGCACAGTAAATCGCTCGGTAAGCGTTAGTCGTCCGATCTAGATCGGATGTCTTCTGTTTCGCCACGTGTTTGATTCATTGTGAGCCATTAAATCAGTTTTAGATGGCGTAGCTTTTGCCACGTGTTGACCGTACTGACCGGCGCCATGCTGACGCCAGCCGACGTCATAATTCGGATTTTTCTTTATAAAAATAATTCGGTTAATTCGGATTTTCCAATTTCATGAATTTTCAGGAATTTGAATTTTCCGAGGGCTCGGTCTCCCTCATACGAACTCCGATTGAGGTGATTCAAATTTCTAAAAAATTATAAAATTGAGATCTATCTATTAGTGAATTTTATATAATTTTTAGAGTTTGTTTGCTCTATGTTTTGGTGTTTATTTGCTATTCTCTTTCGTTTCGCATAGACGATAAATTGTGCTACGGATCCGGGGAAGATTCATCAACTCAAGATTGAGGTCCAGAACGTGGACAAGGGTTTTCCTAAGGCAAGTTGTGCCTTGATCATGTTGCACCCATAGCTAGATTAGTTGCTATTTTGATTTACTTTATTGCATGTTATTTTATGTGTATAAATGATTTCAACTTAAATTTGGGATTAGCTAATGCACCCTTTGAATTATACCCTACCTTGTCATTTGTATGCCATGATCTATTGTCACCCTAGGTTGGTTCACTATAGTTGGTTAATAATGAAATCAACATGGATGGTTAGATCGAATTAGAATTGCTTAGCCATGCCACGTCATCACCTGTACTTCAATCTTTGATAAATAATCTTGACTAATGGAATATGGAACGATGTTATGAATTTGTGTGTCATGTGTGGTCACATGATGAGATTGAGTTGTGGTGGCAATGGATGTCACGCAACGATATTGAATTATTGATGGCACGTGGTGCTTGGTAATCAACTGGGGTGGTTATGATTTTAGATTGGAGCAAGTGGCAAGGGCAGTATGCTAGGGTGGGCCCGATGGGTAGAGGGTATGTGTATGTCTTGCTTTGATCAACCCTAAGGACACCTTGCAAGCCTTTGACCTGAGTCAATCATGCAACCACATGTCTGTTATGGGGCAGCCTAGCTGACTAATTTGCAATGTCCTAGTTTGGTACTACCAGTGGTGGAGTGGTTCATCCTTTTTAATGAACCCAGATGGCACAAGAGGGGGGCCCTGGATGTGGTAACCAGTCCCACTAGTGTTGAAACCTTAGCGGGTAGTACTGAGTTAAGACAGAGCATTGTAAAGGCTTTGTCATGATTCTCTGCTGACACACCAAAGGAAGTGTACTAATGACCAGGCACAAAGAGATTATCATTTTGTGTGGGTAAAGTGCATAACCTCTGCAGAGTGTACAATCTATTCGGATAGCCGTGCTCACGGTATTGAGCAAAGCTCGAGGATTACAGTCAAGGGTTTAGACTTTTGAAAAATGAAAACTTGGGATGGATGGCAGGTTGCCATGAAAAGTTGAATCTTGACTTAGGATGAGAAATTTGGTTTACTTGAGAAATATTGAATCTATCTATTATTGTTATTTGTTTTATTACTATCTTTTCAATCTATATACTGTACTTGTTCATAAATGCTGCTTTACTGCAAATAAACCTCTTAGCCTTCCTTTGGAATAAGCCTTGCATATAGTTATGATAGAATTGCATTCTGTGCATAACTTGTTGAGTGCTTTATGTACTCACCCTTGCCTACAACAACATCACCAGTGCTGAAGGTGTACCATGAAGAGACGAATGTTTAGGGTGCGAGCCTTGTCAGTTGCCTGTGGTATACTGAGGGGTTATCTACGTTTTCATTTCCGTTGCAGTTCAATTTGTTGTTCAGCCTTGTGAGGCATTGTTAAGTAAGTTGACCATAAGGTCATTCAACTATTAATATTTAATATATAATGTCTTTTGTCTTATTTCCGCTATGTATGATTGTGATATTCACTAATATTGAGCTTGTGTGCACTAGCGTGATCCTGGACTAGTGCAGTATACACAGAGGGTCCGGATTTGCATATTCGGGTCCCGACAGGCCGGTGGCACTGATCCTCACAAGCCAACAGTCACTACAATGCATTAAATACACTGTTAGTGACCGTTGATCAGTTAGGCCGGTATGACTAGAGGGGGTCCGGTCATACCGGGCTTCAAAAATCGCTCTTTGGCTGAAATGTAGTTTCTCTGGAAAAAACATACTAGAGGGACCCCGGTGCTACTGTGGCTGGTATGACCGAACATAGGCCGGTACACCAGGCTATCGTTGCCACCAAAAATCCTCCTCTGTAAATTACATGCCGGCTTATTACATGATTTTGTTATCATAAGGGTGAGTACATAAAACACTCAACACGTTGTACATAGAATGCAAGTGTAATGTAACTATATGCAAGGCTTATTGCAAATGAATAGCTATCATGGTTATTTTGCAATATAGCAACATTTTCTAGTTAATACCATAAATAGGTTGAAATGGCATTAAAACAAATAACAATATTAATAAAGCTTTCAAATATTTCTCAAGATAACTGGCACACAGCCCTAAACCATATTCCATCGCTTTCATTGGCACACACTAACCCTTGACTACAATTTTCGAGCATTGTCCATAGCCAAAGACATGGCTATCCAAATAGATTTAAACTTTGCAGAGGTTATACACTTTACCTACAAGATATGATTAATATTATAATGACAGCTAGTACACGTACCCATCGACGTGCGATTAAGAAGATCATAACAAAACCTTTCGAAAACTATATCTGAACATAGACCCTCCCGATAAGCCTGAACATGCCATCCCTTCCCTCATGTAGAGCAGAAGAATATGAGGGACTTATCATTGGACTAGGAACAATACTTGTTTGAGATATGTGGCTACGGCAACACACCTTCCTCAGACTACACACACATTTTGGTCTTCCACCCACAACATCACATGTTAAGACTCAGTTACTTACTGAGTTAGATTTGGCCCATAACAGACATGTGGTTGTATGATTAGCCCAGTTCAATGTCTTGCAAGGTGAAGTCCTTAATTGACCGAGGCAAGAGGTTGAATCACACACATTAACCATCTCACTTTTACTCACACATCAATATACCAACCCAATATCTCATAGACCCACCATGGCACATAATCTTTTGCCACTTGCCCTAATCTAAATTATTTACCACCCTAGTTGATTATCGTGCAACACATGCTATCAACAATTCAACATCATTTCATGACATCACATGACACATCCTTTCATAAACATGTTCCATATTCCATATTAGTTGTATATGACATGGCTAAGCAAACTACACACGATCTAACCAACCCATGTTGGCATCTATTAGCAACCAAGAAATAATTATCTATCCTTAGGTGACAAATAATCATAGCATACAAATGACAAGGTAGGTATAATCCAATGGGTAGAAAAACTAATTCCCAAATTATTTGGAAATAGATTTAACATAAAATGATGTACAACTGATTAAAATAATATAGCAATTGTAAAACAAGGTTTAACATGATCAAAGCATAACTTTCCTAAGATTAATTCTTGATCTTGATCTAGACCTTGAGCTTGAGTAAACTCTTCACCCTTGTACGCTTCTGGCACATTAACGTCTAAGCGAATCGAGAGAAAACACAAAAATAAATACAAACTAGACATAAAACAATCTCTAAAAATCAAAGAAAATTCACAAAAAATTGTAATATCGCAGATGAAATGAATTGTTACAGATAAATCTTTTTCCTGTCGCGGATGAAATTTCTCTCCCCACCCCTTTTCTTTTTCCCTTTTTCCCCCTTCCCTCCTCCTTTCTCCCCCTTTTTTTTCTTTTTCCCCACCCGGCTCCTCTCCCCACCCGACTTCTTCCTCCCCCTCCTTTTTCTTTCCAGTGCTGCTCCCTGCTCCCCAGCTCCCTGGTGCCTCCTCCCCTCCCTAGCGCCTCCCAGCCCCCTGGTGCTTCCCCAAGTCAGCGCCCCCTCCTGGTTCCTCTCTTGCAGCAGCAGCCCTCCCTCCTTCCTCTCTCTTGCAGCAGCTCTTCCCCCTTCTTCATCCTTGGGATCAAACAAGGTGAGGATTTATTGATTTTTTAAGGTGTGCATGTTGTTCTAATGGAGGTATCTAGCTGGTATGGGTGTTCTAGGGTTTGAATTTTGAAAATTTTGGGAGGAAAGTGCCTCTAGGTTTTGGAGGGAAGATTTCTGTTTTCGAGCTATTCTGTACCTGCTGTTAGGGCTGTGATTCGAACTAGTTAAAAGCATTCCCTGAATAGTTGGCTGTAGAGAAAGTTGTAACTTATCGTTGCCCCTTTAATCTGAGACTAAGAACACTGATTTTCGTTTAGCCAATCAAAAGTTATGGTCATTTTAGTGCTGTATGTCCTGATTATACTCGTGTTGATAGCTGAAACTTTGAGCTGCTGTTTAAAGCTAGATGCAGGCTGAATTAGAATTTTTGATTGCCTAGAGAAAGCTAGGAAATTTCCTTTAGATTAATAAAATGTCCTTGTTTGCTTATTTCGATTCAAGAATCATTAGTTATGTTATTTTGAAGCTTGCTGTCTAGAATTCTGAAGCTGCTGAAGGTTCAGATTCTAGACTTAGATTCAGAGTGCTATTCAAGGACATTAAATCCACCTCCTGAATGAATATATATATAATAATTGTAGATTATCATCTTTAGTCATTTAAAGCACAAGAATCCAATTTTTGGCTTTGCCAATTGAAAGTTATGCTCATTTCTATGCATGTTGTCCAAAACTAGAGTTAATGCATGTAGCCTCTGTTCATCCCTGATCTGGGAGTTATTTATGCATCTTCTAAATGAATGGCTATATGATAAATATAGGTTATCCTCTGGTGGTCATTTTAAGCCCAAGAATGCAAATTTTTACTTAGCCAATTAAAAGTTATGCTCATTTTAGTACAGACTGTTTAGAACTAGTGTCAATGCATATAACATCTGCTCATCATTAATCTAGGAATTATTAATGCATCTCTTAAATGAATAGCTATAGAATAATTGTAGATTATTCTCTTGTGGTCATTTAGAGCACAAGAACTCAAATTTTGGTTCAACCATTTGAAAGTTATGCTCGATTTACTATTTACTGTTCGAGTTCTGAACTAGTTAGCAGTATCAGATTTTGCTCTGTGATTTAGGACTAGTTGGAGGCCGAATTAGAATTTCTAATTGCTTAGAGATAGATGAAAAATTTTATGTAGATTTTGAAAATATATTCGTTTACTTAATTTGAAGTTGATAGCAATAGTTATGCTATGATGAAGTTAGCTATCCAAACTGATTATTGCTAGAAATTCAGAGATTTGGAGCAGTTTTGCACTGAGGTTCAGATTAAGTTTTGAGGGTCTTTTGCTCTGTTCCAAAGGGTCCGGTTGTTGCGAAAATGTGCGTGGCATTCTTATGTTTTATTAGAGATCGAGAATGCGAGTTTTGGATAGCACATGTAAAACATATGCATGTTTTAGTGGTTAGATGTCCGAGTGGCAGCTTGTTGAATTTTTGGGGCTAGGCTTGATGTTGCTTATTGTTATGATTGCTTTCTTTTGAGATGCATGAATATGTTATTGCAGAAAAGGAGATCTTGGGGGTGGCCACAACTTCTTGCCACTCCATTCCGAGTGGGTAAAGGCAAGTGTATCAACTAGTATGATGCTAGGATGTTAATTTCTTGCTAATCATTATGAATATGTATGCTAATCTGTACGTTAATCATAATGGTGTATTTGTGAGTATGTTATGTTGAAAGATTTTGAAATGGTTGTGGCTACGCAAATGTTAGAAATGAATGTAGTTTGCAATTTATTTATGTCAATTGCATTTGTGCATTTATGAAGGAAGAGACGTCCCATGCTGATGTGGGCCTCTGTGCTCACACGTAGTAAGTACGAAAGTCCTACCTCGTAGTCCCATCCACAAAGATGGATGGGAGCGAGTTAGTAAGAGTAGGCCCCTTCACGGGATGGATGGGAATGAGAGGGTGCACGCCGATGGCTGTGCACTCAGTTATACCGATATTAACTATGAAATGGGCATTATGAGCATGCATGTTGCATTGCATTTTAATGGTGATGTTTGACTCAAATGGTAATATATGTAGAGTTGGGGTAGAGTTATGGACTCATCCAAAGAGATTTAACGAAGTATGTTTGGGTCGTGGAACTATCCAAAGAGGTTTAATGAGGTACGTGTATGAAATAAGCAATGAAGAGAAGGTGGTATCATTGGTTATGGACTTGTTTATTTGATATAAGAAATGTCCTCATGCTATTGCTTGACAAATATTAATTGGTTAATCATGTTTTGATATGATGCACTTTGCTGAGTCTTGGACTCACGTTTGTTTGTTGTTGTTGTTTTAGATCTCTGAGGATATCTCGCTGGGATGGGAAATAGCTTCACTTCACTCACTTCATGACATGTTCAAATAATAGTTTGGAAGAATGTTCCATGTTGATAACTAGTGTTGGATCATTGTGGTAGTGTGCTTTGTGGTTGTGGTTTTAGCTTCGTGTCGGTTAGCAGCTAATCTATTCATGTTATGGTTATTGTGATCTTTGTGGGTGCAGCGATTAGTAAACGTTAAATGTTGTTGTGTGATCGTTGTTAAATTAAACTGCTAGAATGTTTCTTTGGGATGACTAGTTATTTATGCTTGTGATGTTATAATTGCTATCTCCTTTATCTGTGGAGTGGATGTCCATCTTTTAGGGGAGATGCTGCCGAAATTTTTAGTTAAGTTCGGCAATCCTACTAGTTTTATCTTGCTTTGTTAAAATTTTATGGTGTCTTGTAATATTGGTGCTTGAGGGTGTAACATTCAGGGTACGTGGGTGCTGGGGTGTTACAAAAATAGATCTTGAATTTATAAAAATTTAGAAATTTGAATAGCCTCAATCAAATCTCATATGAAGGAGAATAGGCTCTCAAAAGATTCAAATTAAAGAAAAATATAGAAAAACAAAATACCAAACTTTTGGAATTATTTTTCTAAAGAAAATAAATTCTTGACATCATCACTAGCATCAGTAACTAATTAATTTTGGCCAAATTATTTTTTTAAAGAAAAATCCTCTATAGAGACTAACATGTGGGTCCCACATGTCAGCTCTACTAATGTCGCTGTGCCACGTGTAAGCCTACATCCTGGCCACAACAGTTCGCTGTGGCTCTGAGCCCTATGGTCGTGAGAAATGGCAACGGATGATCCCTTCACAAGATCTCAGCATTGCGGATCTAGTGATGCAATCAGGTCGGCTTCCGGTGACCTGAACAGTGGTTTCTGGTCATGCTCCGGTAGAACTAACGCATGTATGGGGTAGAGCTTGAGACGGCAAAGCCAATGGCACCCACCTTGAAGCTTGAAGACCACTCAAGAAGGTGAATCAACGGAAACCCCTTTGTGGCAGCGTAATGAGAAAACTCTAAGATTCTGGCTAACAGTGACGAATCTTGACAGATCATTCTAGGGTTTGGGATAACAAAGCGACCACGGTGCGCACCTTTTATAGACACGGGTGACCCTGGCTTGGCTGAAGTGGAGACAAATTCCATGGTAGACACAGTGGCAACATGGAGGTGTGCCCAGCTCAGAGACAAAAAAATCTACCATACAGACCAAGCATGTCAGGAACTCAATTCGGCGATAGGTTATAGGATCAAGGATAACCGACTAGCGGGGGATGAATAGGAGATTTCTAAATTTTCTTCTCTAATTTCAATTTGCAAAATCACTAAGCAAGAATTTACAATTTTGACAATTTAGCACCAAGTTTTCTAGTGATCACTAAATGTTTCAACAATTTAAGTATTGGCAAAGTATGATTCTACACACACATCAATGTTCTCAAATTGCTAGAAATATAAATTGCACAAGAGATCAAGAAATGCAATCCACAAGCAAAGAACATAAGAATTTATCCTGTGGTCTCAGAGACTTGCCGATCTCCCCTAATCCATGTTGAGGTAACTTGAATGACTTCAAGCAAGCTCCACCTTCTTGAGCCTTCCTCGATCACTATAGTAGTTCTTTCCCGCTCTGGGTAGGCGAACTTCGGCCTTCACAATTTGCTGGGGCTTTTCACAACCTCCGTTGAGAAGCTCACCTTGCACGATCGCCTCCAAGCTGTCTAGAAGGTAGCAACCTCCAAGAGTAATAAGCCTTGATGCTTGTTTGAGGTCGGATTGAGTATCTAAAGGCTCAAAACTAAATGCAACACTCAAACTTACTCCTCACTCTCTTAAATGAGAATTAAATGCACTAACAAGTGAAGAGAACTTGCTAGGGTTCAAATATCATCAATGAGGACCAAGAGAGGCTCTAGAACACCCTCTAGAATTTTTACACCGAGCATTTTGGCCGGTGCCACCACTCCCCCGGTAGCACCGGGCTACCATGGGCGGTAGCACCGGACTGCCAAAATGCCCAAAATGCATGCCATCTAGAATTTTCACACTGCTCCAAAAGGGCCAATGCTACCACTCGCCCGGTAGCACTGGGCTACCATGGGCGGTAGCACTGCCCTGCCAAGTCACCCAAAATTCCCTTCTCGAGTTTTTACACACCGCTCTGGGGGCCGGTGCAACTGCTCTTCCGGTAGCACCGGGCTCTCAGATGCTTCCTTTAAAATTCATAGAATTTTCAATTGGAATCTTAATTTGACATAATGCATGATCTTAAGCATATAATTGAGCTTTTAAACCTTAACTGTCATCAAGATAATTGTCAAGACCCCTCTTAATAGTATGGCCCTATTTCTAGGAATCTGATCTTTTTTCCAAACTTCGAGATCGGAAAAAAGGCTAGGAAAAAGTCCTGATATTTATACCTTTGTCACTTGCTTGACCCATTGATCTTCTTTTGCGCCGCTTTCATGCTTCCATGTTCACCAAACCTAGGACCAACCTATTTTCAACATTCATAAGGAAAATATTAGTCCTTTAAGCACGATCGTCATTCATTACCAAAACCATGAGGGAATTTGGGGCTTAGATACTTTCAATCTCTCCCTTTTTGGTAATTGATGACAACCCCATCATATGAAATAAATTGTAATTGATTTTGAATATGCAACAAGCGAAATATGTTGTATACTCAAGAGTTTAGTTTTGATAGAATTTTGCTTCTTGACATGTTGAAAAGTGGATTGAAGCAAAATGCTATTAAAACATAATGTTTAATTTAAAACTCCCCTAAAGATGTGGATATGAATATAGAATGAATATTTGCACATATAGAGAAAAATTGAAAATTTTTTATGGAGTTTCATTAAATAATAGGAACTGTGGATGAACAATCAATGTATATATGATATATAATTTCAAGGAACCATGAGTGATGAGCACTTTGTGATTTAAAATGACCATAAACATCCACATTATCCAACATATCCAAAAGCATAAACATCCAAACATCCACGGTATCCAACACATCCAAAGGTTCATTAGCTTTCATATAGATATATAAAGCAAAAGCATAAGCTAATCCTTGACAGCTTGTCTTTAACTCCATCATCCATCATCTTCGTTGTCTTTGTCATATTTCTCCCCCTTTGGCATCAAGTACTAAAAACAGAGGAAATCACTGAGGAGCACGAGACCCGAAGCGATGAAATATGACCGGATGCTCGTAAGACTGCTCATCGTGTCATTTCTCAAAATTTCCAAGAATTGCTCCGGAGGAGCTTGCTGAGCTGCCTAAGGGTGCACGTCTGCCTCTGCAGTATCCTGCTGCTGCGGCTACTGAGAGGACGATTGACCTCTCTGACTAATAGTCTACGGTGCCGCCTCACGAGGCCAGTATGGCTTATGAACATAGCCGCACCCTCCTTGATATCCAATCACTCTCTTAATGATCATCATAATGAATGGAGCGAAACAAATTCTTTTACCACTATCACAAGCAGATGAAGCCACTCACGAATCATAAAGTTGACCACATCAAACTTATGCTTATACATGATCTTGTTCATGATGTTCCAATTATACCCTCCGATTTCATCAAAATTCCTTCTCTGTAACATCCCAAATTTTGGCTTTTATTTAGCTAATAGTGTTTATTTGCAATTTATGCTTTTTATGAATTTTTCTGGATTTATTTGGATTTTCTGAGATTTATTGGAATTATTTTAAATTAAAGTATAATGCCTTTTGTTAAAGAATTATTTATAAATAGATAATTTTAAAATAAGGTTTTGCCAAAAATATTTTATTTGAGTCCAGAATGTCTCAAAGTATTTTTGGGATTTTTCTTAGAATTTTTCTGGTATTCTTGTTGCCTTAAATAAATCAAAGTAATTTCTCTAATTATTTTAATTAGTAAAACCTCGAAAATTCATTAAGAACAGTAATGGGCCAAAGCCCATCACTGTGAGCGTCGGCCTGTGCGCTGTGCGGCCCAGTTGGCCTGATTTTTCCGGGAGGAGTAACGCGCGCCGTTCGATCGCCATCCAACGGACTTCATCAAGCCGCGTCGCCAGGAGAACCCTAGCGCCCTAGTGCCGTTAGATGAGCATCGGATGGACGAGGATTGTGGGAGCATATTGAACCCTAATCGGAACCAGATCGTTGGATGCGTTAGACGGGTAGGATCGTGCCGCGCATGGAGTCCTTTGTGGCCGTCGGATCAAGATCGTCGGGCTGAGGTTCTTCGTGTCCGTGACGAACTCGGAGCCGCGCCGCCGTATCCATTCCGGACGCCGCCGCCACCATAGTTTCCAAGATTGCGCCGCTGCGTGTTTCCGCCGTTGCCGGTGACTCTTCCATCTATCTGAGGCCAGTTTCGAGCACGTTGCGTCGAGACGACTCCGTTCCGCCACTTCTTCCTCACCGGGAACGCCGAAACGCCGTCGGGATCATCGTCTTCCTCAAGTCTGGTGAACCAGCGAACCAGTATTGCCACCGCGAAGGTCGGGAGTTTTCAGCTGTCAGATCCTCATCGGACCGTCAGAGGTAAGCCACGTCGTAGATCGAATGGTAATCGGCTCAAGTAAAGTTTCGGCCGTTCGATCTTAGGTGGACGGTCGGGATCGGGCCACGTCGATTAGGTCAGCAGTGCTCAGCTCGGGTAAGCGTTAGCCGTCCGATTGTAGATCTGCGTCACAGATCAACCCACGTAGCCGAGTAAACAGGGTTTAGCTCGGGTAGAGGTTCACCATCCGATTTAGATCGGGTGGTTATCGTTTAGCCACGTCATAGATTAAAAGGGTGACCATTAGATTGGTTTCGGACGGTAGAGATTGCGACACATGTCGGCTGTATCGGCTCAGCACAGGGCTGACGTCAGCTGATGCAACAAATTGGATTTTTCTTTATAAAAATAATTCGGATATTATTGATTTTCCGATTTTATGGATTTTCAGGAATTTGAATCTTCCGAGGGCTCGTTCTCCCTCATACGAACTCCGATTGAGGTGATTCAAATTGCTAAAAATTTGTAAAATTGAGATCTATCTAATGGTGGTTTTTTTGTAAATTTTTGAGTTCATTTGTTCTCTATTCTTGGTGTTTATTTGCTATTTCTTTTCGATTCGCGTAGACGTTGAGTTGTTCGAGGCTTCGGAGGAGGAATTAGCAACTCAAGAGCAATATTTAGATCAAGACCAGGAGCTTAACCAAGGCAAGTTGTGCTTTGACCATGTTGCACCCATGTTTGCAAAATTGCTATTTTGTTTTACCGTATTGCATATTATTTCATGTGTATAAATGGTTTCAACCTAAATTGGGATTTAGATACCATACCCTTTGAATCACACCCTACCTTGTCGATTGTATGCCATGATTCACTTGTCACCCTAGGTTGGTTTACTATAGTTGGTTAATAATGAAATCAACATGGAATGGTTAGAACGGAATAGAACTGCTTAGACATGCCACGTCATCACATGTATATGAATCATTGATTAATAATCTTGATTTATGGAATATGGAACAATGATATTAACTTGTGTGTCATTTGTGGTCACACAAAGAGATTGAGTTGTTGTGGCGAGGAGGTCACGCAACGATGTTGACTTGTGGATAGCACGTGGTGCTTGGTAATCAACCGGGGTTGGTAATCACTTGGATCAAGGCAAGTGGTAGGGGCAAGTGTGCCAGGGTGGGCCCGATGGGCAGAGGGTATGTGCAAGTCTTGCTTTGATCTAACCTAAGGACTTAACCTTGCGAGCCTTTGACCTGATTCAATCATGCAACCACATGTCTGTTATGGAGCAGCCTAGCTGACTAATTTGCAAAGTCTTAGCTTGAGTACTATCGTGGTGGTGTGAGTCTAGGAGTACGGAGGAAACTCACATGGCGCAAGAGGGGGGCCCTGTTGTGGTGGTGTAACCCATCAGTGTTGAAACCTCAGTGGGTAGTACTAAGTTAAGATGATGCATTGTAAAGGCTTTGTTATAATCATTCGCCTATGTGGTGCATGGTTGTATCGTGTGGGTAAAGTGCATAATCTCTGCAGAGTGTACAAACTATTCGGATAGCCATGCTCACGGTATTGAGCAAAACTCGGGGATTACAGTCAAGGGTTAGTTTAATAAACTGGACAACTACATGGGATGGTAGGATGACATGGGGATAATGGACTTGACTTAGGATGGAAACTGTTTACTTAAGAATCACTGAATCTATTTATTGCTATTATTTGTTTTATTGTCTTTTCAATCTATGTATTGTATGTGTTCTTAAAATGTTGCTTTACTGCAAATAAACCCTTAGCCATTCTTTGGAATAAGCCTTGCATATAGTTATGGTAGAAATGCATTTTGTGCACAACTTGTTGAGTGTTTTTGTACTCACCCTTGTCATCAACAACAAACAACAGTGGAGGAATCATCACCCGTGTTGGAGGAGGACTTCCAGGTGGATACGAGTCACTAGGCCAAGCCTTGTCAGTCGCCTGTGGTGTGCTGATGGGACATCTACGTCTTTTGCTATTTTTCGCTGCATTTGTCTAAGTTTACTTTCAGTCTAGCCCATGTGACTTAATAATGTAAGTGATCATAAAGATCATACACTAGTTATATTAAATAAATGAAGTCTTATTATTCCTATCGTTGTGTATGATGTGATGCTTACCGATGTTAAGCTGTGTGAACTAGCATTGATCTTGGGACAAGTGCGGTAAAACACAGTGGATTCGAATTGGTGAATTCGGGTCCTTACAGAGGTGGTATCAGAGCATACTGGCTGTAGGTCTTGGCCCTAGTTAGCATGGTGGTATCCTAGGGAGTCCAAAACTATTTTCTAAAAGAAAAACCTAAATGGGACTAAGACAGCACTCTTGACTCTTCTTATTCTCTGCTCCTTACCCTTGCTGAAATTTTTGTTTCCATGTGGCCGTTTGAGAGATGAGGACTTATCTATTTCCCTTGTGAATAGATGAGGAGGACACAGTCGTACGGAGAGCGTGAGGGTGGCTACGTAACAGAACTCTGGAGGGTGCTTCAAGTTTTGGGAGGTTTCACCAGGCCGATGTATCGAGGCAGTTGGATCGTCAACGGAGCCACAAGAGGAGTGGTGTGCAAACTTTTAATCTACGCTAGAGACGGTGAGAAGGCAAGCCAAACTATCAGCATCACGGTGAGAAGGGCTACTTGGGAGATCAACATATAGGAGGCTTCGCGACTCGCTCTACGAAGGATTTGCTACGACTACTACCGCGAGCTGGACGACACCGTGTTTCGACTTCACCCCATAGTACGAGATGCTTGGCGCCCACGCATCACTCAAAGGGAGGATGTTACTGCGGTGCACTTAGCACGATTTGCAGCTGCTTAAGAGGCTCATGCCAGCAACACTGACGCAGAATTAAGGATGGTCTATGAAGCGCTCAGAGTTGCGGAAGAGGAACTGCACGAGACCCGAATAGCTTACGAGGAGAAGGTCCTGGAGCTCGAGGAGGAACTACAGGAGGGAGGCCGCGCTACACCATCATCATCAGAGGAGATGAAGTCTGAGTCCGAGGAGCCGCAAGCGCAACCGGCCAGGGACGCCAAGATCGATTCAAGGCCAACCACGGCTCACCACAAATGAACCCACCGAAGCTCCGTGGGGATGGCTGGAGGAATAGGAGTCTTAGGGTTAAGTTGAGGCTCAAGTGTTGAGTCACGTCAATAGGGTAGCCTTACCATTTGTAATAGATGTTAAGGTTACGTGTTTAGTTTGGTTCTTATTGTTTGCTGGGTGTGCAGTATGTGTTGCATAGCCATTAGGCTTTTGTAAGCAACCATACCAAGTATAATTAATAAAGATCTTAAAGTTTGGGTTTAACCTATTTTCCCCCGCTTAGGAACTCTTGCATCTTATCTATGCTACTTCTACCTTTCCTGACCTAAGAATCAATCAAGCAGATGGTGAACACTCGTGGTAACAATGGGGCGTCAGGAAGTGGCCTTCGCCAGAATGATAGTCCTAATGATGGAACACCACTGCAGCCAGCACCGCCAGTGGATATGCGGAACTTGGGAGCTTTCTTAGCAGCGCAGACTCAACTTATGCAAACAATGATGCAGCAAATGCAGAGTATGGCCAGTCAAGCTACAGGAGGCGACAACGCGCAACAAGGCAACAATGGGCCGCATCCTTACTCCAAACTGTCAGACTTTATGAGGACCCGTCCCCCAATATTTTCAGCAACACTAATCCTTTGGAGGCCGATGATTGGTTAAGGACCATTGAGAGGAAGCTGCACATCACGCAGTGTGAAGGCAATGAAAAGGTGTTGTATGCTTCACACCAACTGGAAGGAACTGCCGCAGAATGGTGGGAGAACTACTGCGCCGCTCATGAAGCCCCGCAGGCAATCACTTGGGAGGAGTTCTCAGCTGCTTTCCGCCAATACCATGTGCCCGAAGGAATGATAGATCTTAAGAAGGAAGAGTTCAGGGCGTTGAAGCAAGGAGGCCAGTCAGTGGCTGAGTACCTGAATAAGTTTACTCAGTTGGCACGCTATGCACCTGAGGATGTGGCTACAGATAAGGCCAGGCAGACCCGTTTTCTGAAAGGGCTAAACTCAGGACTGCAAGTGGGACTGATCACCCACAACTTCCCTGATTTCCAAGAGTTAGTCAATAAGGCCTTGATTCTCGAGGATAAGCGCAAGGAATTAGGCGGAGACCGCAAGCGCAGAATGGCTAGTCAGGCAGGACACCCTAATCAGTTTAGGCTGAGGATGACACCTCAACAGTTTGCCAGGATTCAACCCCAGTTGCCAAGCAGGGCATCAGCTCCGACACCTCTCCCCACCAGTCAGAGTTTTCAGACACCAGCACCAGGAGGCAATGCACCAGCAGGAAGTCAACAGTCTATTGTCAAGAAATGCTTCTCTTGCAATGAGCCAGGACATTTCGCCAACAAGTGTCCGAAGAAGGGAAATATTACCCCAGTTCACTTCAACCTAGGCACTACCCCAGCCAAAGCTCTAGTGACAGGAGGTAATCGAGTGCCAGTGCAGTCAGGAGCGTCGCCTCAGACATCAGTGCGTGGAAGGATCAACCACATCACGACAGACGAGGTCCAGAACGCCACGGACGTTGCGTTGGAAACGTCCGATGTCGACGCCGTCGCTGATCCGCAAGAAGACAACTCTCTCTTCGTTAACCAAGATCAGGAGAACGGAGATAACTATCCAGAAGCCTGCATCCCACTGTTTGACATCTGCGGTGAAGGCTGTGAAGAAAAGGATTATCCAGACGTCTAGGATTGCATTTTTCCCAGCCTTTGCCTGAGATGTTTTGGAATTTGCTTTGTCAAGTGATTTGCCCGCTTAGTATCTTCATTGCTATATGACCTATGGGCCCAACTTTTGTAATAATGGACATGTCGGGCAGTACTCTGGATTGAATTTTTAGTTACTGCATGGTTATGGTCCATACTGATATGATCTGTGTGTACTAGCTATTGACCCGGCTCATTTCATGAACATGATGAATAAAGTATTCATGGAATACTTGGATAAATTTGTGGTTGTCTTTATAGACGACATACTTGTGTACTCCAAGTCAGAAGAGGAGCACGCAGAGCATCTGAGATTGGTTCTGGAGAAGTTGCGAGAACAGCAGTTGTATGCTAAATTCAGTAAGTGTGACTTTTGGAAAGAGAAGGTGGAATTCCTTGGCCACGTAATGACCGCTAAAAGAGTCGCTTTGGATCCAAGTAAAGTGGAAGCTGTGTTGCATTGGGAGCAACCGAAGACAGTTACCCAAATCCGTAGTTTCCTGGGAATGGCGAGATATTACCGTCGGTTCATAGAAGGATTTTCAACGATTGCGAGACCTCTTACGCAATTGTTGAAGAAAGAGAAAAGGTTTGCATGGACGCTAGAGTGTGAAAAGAGTTTTCAGGAGCTAAAGAAGCGGTTAACATCTGCACCAGTTTTAGTATTGCCAGATGTGCAGTGTAGCTTTGACATTTATTGTGATGCCTCTAGGCAAGGTCTTGGTTGTGTATTGATGCAGAATGGCAAGGTTGTGGCCTACACATCAAGGCAGTTGAGGCCGCATGAAGGAAATTATCCGACGCATGATTTGGAATTAGCGGCCGTAGTGCATGCGTTAAAGATATGGCGTCATTATCTCATTGGCAATAGATGTGAGATATATACGGACCATAAGAGTCTGAAGTACATATTCACCCAGTCAAATCTTAATATGAGGCAGAGAAGATGGCTAGAATTGATTAAGGATTATAATGTGGGAATTCATTATCATCCTGGAAAAGCTAATGTGGTAGCCGACGCCTTGAGTCGTAAAAGCCACAGTATAAATGCAATAGTAGCCAGCGATCAACCGAAGTTGTGTGAGGAATTTCAGAAGTTGAGATTAGAAGTTGTGCCGCAAGGATTTGTAGCTGCCTTGGAAGTAAAGCCAACCCTTGAGGATCAAATCAGAGAGAGGCAGAGTAAAGATGAGAAGATCAGCAAGATCAAGTCTAAAAAAGAAGAAGGTTTAGCCGAAGATTTTTCTGTAGATGTGCAACGAACCCTGTGGTTCAAAGGTCGAATTTGTGTGCCAAATGAGAAGGAGCTTAAGAACTTAATTCTTGAGGAAGCACACGATTCCAAGTACTCTATTCATCCCAGAAGTGCCAAGATGTATCAAGACCTTAAAAAGAAATTTTGGTGGCCGAGTATGAAGCGGGAAGTGGCAGAGCATGTTGCATTATGTGTTGTGTGCCAGAGGGTAAAGGCAATGCACCAAAAGCCCGCTGGACTGTTGTAGCCATTGAAGATTCCGGAATGGAAATGGGGGAAATCGGAATGGATTTCATCACTGGGTTGCCCAAGACTCAGAGAGGTTATGATTCCATATGGGTAATCATTGATCGATTAACAAAAGTTGCCCACTTCATCCCAGTGAAGACAACCTATTCAGGTGAGCGATTGGCAGAGTTATACATGTCAAGAATTGTATGTTTGCATGGAGTGCCTAAGAAAATTGTATCGGATCGAGGTACCCAATTTACTTCAAGATTTTGGGACAAACTGCATGAAGCGATGGGAACCCGTCTGAATTTCAGCACCGCTTATCATCCGCAGACAGATGGTCAGACAGAAAGAGTAAACCAGATTTTAGAGGATATGTTGAGAGCTTGTGCGATAACGTGCAGTACATCCTGGGATAAATGTTTGCCATATGCAAAATTCAGTTATAACAATAGTTATCAGGCTAGTTTGCAAATGTCACCATATGAAGCCTTGTATGGTCGTGCTTGCCGTACCCCGTTGAATTGGAATGAAACGGGAGAGCGTTCAGTATTTGGGCATGAGATTCTCAGGGAGGTCGAAGAGCAAATTACCATGATCAGGGAAAGGCTGAAAACAGTGCAGTCAAGGCAGAAGAGCTACGCGGACAACCGTCGCCGTCACTCCCCTTAAAGGTGTAAAAAGGTTCCAGGTCAAGGGAAAGCTTGCACCCCAGTTTGTCGGACTATTTAGAATCCTGAGCCGCCGAGGGGAGGTTGCGTATCAGTTTGAGTTGCCACAGTCATTGGCAGGTGTGCATGATGTATTTCATGTGTCACAGCTCAAGAAATGTCTCAGAGTGCCAGCGGAATAGACGCCGTTAGAAGCTATCGAGTTACAGGAGGACCTGACCTACAAGGAGCAGCTGTCGGCGTACTATGCGGTAGGGTACCCTCTCCGCCGCACAAAAGCAGTCAACACGGCGGTCAACATGACAAGACCCACGTGGCACCGGCGGCGGTGGGCGAAGCACGCCTCGCCGCCCGCGAAGCCCACGTGGCGCCCGGCGAAAGGTGGCGAAACGCCTCGCTTCGCCGGTTAGTAAGCCCACGTGGCACCCGGCGGCGGTGGGCGAAAGCACGCCGCTCTCCCGGCGGTAAGCCCACGTGGCGCCCGGCGGCGGTGGCGAAACACGCCTGCTCGCCCGGCGATAAGCCCACGTGGCGCCCGGCGGCGGTGGGCGAAACGCCTGCACGCCGGTAAGCCGCGCTGGCGGCAGTGGTGAAGCGCACGTGGCGCCCGGCCCGCCCGTGGCGCCCGGCGGAAGTGGTGGAAGCACGCCGCCGCCCGCAAAGCAAGGCAAAAAAGCGGTCGCGAGTGGCTTAGCCTCGAGCTCCTTCCCCTATCGCATCGCTTCGGCGGTAGGACAGCGATGTCGGGGCTGTCGATTACAAGGGTTTCGCGGCAAGACCAATCCTCGGCGCCTCTCACCAACCCGTCAGAAGGGTCACATCCCGGCGGATCGGCGCGGCCATCGCGTCGGCATTTAATGAGGCTGGAGCAACGCGACAGCACAGGGAGGCGTATTAAATGTATAAGGATCAGCATGATGACTCTCCTTTTACCTACTCCCGTTAGCTTGGCCTATATAAGGGCCTCCGGGTGCATGGGAAAGGGGGCCGAGCATTCGAGTAGTGTAGCATCCGAGCCAGCAAGGGCTCCGCAGCATAGGCTAAGAGAGAACTTGTAACCTGAGAACTCTGTTCTAGCTTTACAGACTCCATAAAACAATCTAGCAGGAAGTAAGGCTGTTACCCTTCTCACAAGGGGGCCTGAACCTGGGTAAAATCTGGGTGTCATTCCTGGCACATAGGCGCCGAAGTTCGTCGTGTGGAAGTCCCTAGGGTTTCCCCTCGTTAGGTTTAGCCAGCCGCGAAGACGCCCTCCTTCCGAACCAAACCCGATCTGTAGACTCCGGGCCTGTCAGGTGGAATACGCCGACAGGGGCGCGCCAGGTAGGGGGCTAGTGGTTGGCTTTTCCGGCCAACTCCTCGGCGGACTTCAGTGTTCGCGATTCAGAAGCAAGCTCGTGCCTCAGAAGATGGCGGATCCTCAGCACCAGGATATCGCGGGGGCGAGTGACGACCAAGGCGCCTCCCGGCCGTCACGCCGGTCGAGGGACCATTCACCCGCCCCTGCGGTGGCACACTGCTCCGCAGAGCCGGGAGCAACCCGTCGGCGTCGCAGCCGGCCTTGAGGCGGCCACCTGCCCGAAACTTGCACGCCGCTCGTGCTCTTCGACCACCGCGCGGTGGAGTTCGCGGGACTCCCGGCCACTCCGTGGGCTGCAAGCATTCTTGGCCTCGTGGATGCAAACCCAACTCGGGTAGGGCTCCCGCGGTCAGTACTTAATCGTGCCTTAGACGCCTAAGCGCATGCAGCGCGCTCAGCCTCCAAATTACTAACGAAAAGGCCTGGGCGGGGGCCGGGTCGAGAAAGGGCGCAACCCCGTCCCGTTCCTCAAGGAACATGCGGGACCTCCGCTCTCATCTGGGCGAGAGACGGCGTGCTGGCGATGACCTCATGATACGGTTCTTGCGCCACCCGGACCAAGCGGCCGCCACGGTAGCGGTGGCGGCCGACGATGAGAGTCCCCATGGCTCTCATCCTCGAACCGAGAGAAGTTCACCTCTCGGCTCTCGTACGAGCCGCCTCGCGCCCATGACGATCGCCGGACCGGGCCTCTGACGAGCGGCTCGGTTCCCTCTACGGCGTCGGGTGCCAGGCCTTCTCCCGGCGATTGCGCCGCGTAACCTGGCCGGACCGGTTCCGCCCGGCGGCCATAGAAAAATATGACGGCACCACCAACCCGGAGGAGTTCCTCCAAATCTATACGACGATGGTGTGGGCAGCTGGCGGATCCGAAAAAGTCATGGCCAACTACCTCCCAACAGCCTTGACAGGCTCTGCCCGCTCCTGGCTGCTAAATCTCCCCCGCGGGTCGGTGCACTCGTGGGGAAAGTTGTGCGACATCTTTGTCGCCAATTTTCAGGGCTCCTTCGCGCAGCCCGGTGTGGAAGATGACCTCCACGCCCTGGAGCAAGAGAAGGGGGAGTCGCTTCGCGACTTCATCCGGCGGTTCTGCCACTGCCGCAACACAATCCCCCATATTTCTGAGCAATCGGTCATCATCGCCTTCAGGAGGGGCGTACGCGACCGCAAGATGAAGGAGAAGATGGCCACCCGCACCATCAACTCCACCTCTGAGCTCTTCTCCCTCGCACATAAGTGTGCGCGGGCCGCGGAGGCAAGGGGGCCGGTGCCTGGCCCCAAGGGTGGCCACGGCAAGGATGAGGCCGGGACCTCGAAGGGTTCCGGTCGCTCGAGCAAGAAGGCATGGAAGCGCGAGGCGGGTGAGACCAGGTAGGTCTTGGCCGCCGAGCGCGACGAGCGCGACGACGAAGAAGATCCCGCGCCCCAGAAGCGCAATCGCCGCGACCGGCGTGAAGACCGCCGCGAGCGGCGTGGTGACCGTCGTGACCAGCGTGGTGATCGCCGTGATCGACGTGATGACCGCCGCGGTCGTGGGAATGACCACCGCGACCAGAAAGAGGGCGAGCCCTATTGCCCAATACACAAGACCAATACCCATGACCTAGATAGTTGTCGAGTCGTGGACAAGATGGTGGAGAAACGGCTCAAGGAGCGCCGCCCTGACGATGATCAAGATGAAGGTCCTCCGCTGGCCTTCCAACAGGCCGATCACGTGGTGGCCTATATTCATGGTGGGTCGTCCACCTCCCTCCAACGCCGCCTAAACGGTGGTGAGGGAAGTGTGTGCCACCACATCGAGCTCGGGGGCGGGTTGGATGCTGAAGTGGTCTGAGCAAACTCTCACCTTCAGTCAGGCTGACCATCCCGAGGGCGCCAACGGCCTGGGGCATCTCCCGGTCGTAGTATCGCCCACCGTTCGGAACGTGCGGCTCACCCACATGCTGGTGGACGGAGGGAGTTCTATCAACCTCCTGTCCTCCTCAGTATTCCTGGCGCTTCAGATCCCGCAGCAGATCTGCGCCCGGCTCACCGCTTTCTTGAGGTAGCCCCAGAGGCTGGTTTGATGCCCCGGACAGTGCGCCTCCCGATTACGTTCGGGAGAGGGACAATTATCGCACCGACCAGGATTTCGAGGTCGCCGACTTCGACCTCCCCTATAATGCCATACTCGGCCGACCGGCGTTGGCCCAGTTCATGGCAGCCACCCACTACGCATTCATGGTGGTGAAGATGCTGGGGCCCGCGGGCCCCATTGTGATCAGGGTGGATAAGGCCGAGGCCTTGCGGTTGCTTCAAGGTCGCGAGACTGGCCGGTGCCACTGCGTTCGGCGCCCAGACGCCACTTCCTCGGGAGCCCCTCAGGCCCGGACCCGCGCCTCACACAGCTCCGCCCGTGAGGTTAAGGTGGTCGCCTGAAAAGGGCGAACCCCAAAGACCGTCAATATTGGCGCCAAATCGGCGCCAAATAGGAAGACGCGCTCGTCACCTTCCTCCAGTCCAATTCCGACGTGTTCACCTGGCAACCGTCCGATATGGCTGGGGTCCCCAGGGAGGTGATCGAGCACCGATTGGCGATGCTCCCCAAGGCGCGTCCGGTCCGACAGAAGGTCCGGAGGCAGGCGCCCGAGCGCCAAGATGCCATTCGAGAGGAGGTAGAAAGGCTGTTGGGTGCAGGGATTGTCCGAGAAGTCTCTCATCCCGAGTGGCTTGCCAACCACAGTGTTTCGCCAAGAAGTCCAACGGAGATGGCGATGTGTGTCGACTTCACCGACCTCAACAAGGCTCGCCAAGGACCCTTACCCCCTGCCGCGGGTCGATCTCATCGTGGACTCCACGGCCGGGTGCGAGCTGTTGTGCTTCCTGGATGCGTACTCCGGGTACCACCAGATTAGCATGGCGCTTGAAGATGAAGAGAAGACGCTTTTGTAACCCTCTACGGTGTCTAATTGTTATGTAAGGATGGCTTTTGGTTTAAAGAATGCTGGTTCCACTTACCAACGTGCCATGCACATCACCTTCCGCCCCCAGATAGGGCGAAATCTTGAGGTTTATGTTGATGATTTAGTTGTGAAGATCAAAAAGAATGAAGAACTGATCCAAGACCTGGAGGAGACCTTCGCTAACCTCCGGAAGAACTGCTTGAAGCTCAACTCGGAAAAATGCGTGTTCGATGTGCCCTCCGGCAAGCTATTGGGCTTTCTGGTGTCCAGCCGGGGCATTGAAGCCAACCCCGATAAGATATCGGCCATCGAGCACATGAAGCCGCCAGCGCGACTCAAGCAAGTCCAATGCCTGGCTGGTCGCTCGCCTCCTGAAGGGCGTTCATTGCGGTTGGGAGAGAAAAGCTTGCCCTGTTTAAGTGCTGAAGAAGACAAACCGCTTAGTGGATCAAGAAGCCTAGAAATGCGTTGAAGAATTGAAGCGGTACCTCTCCTCTCCCTTGTCTTTGGTTTCCCCGACCGGGTGAGCCGCTGTTCTGCACATAGCCGCCACCCCGAGGTAGTGAGCGCGTGTTGATTATGAGAGGAAGGCGTCCAAAGGCGGTGTACTACATCGACAAGGTCTTGCCTGGCCGAGACCCGTGCCGTAGGCTCGAAGATGTTTGTCAGTGATCTTGGTGGCGTTCAGAAGGCTGCGCCATTATTTCCAGGGCGGGAGATTACCGTGGTCACGGCCTACCCTCTGTGAGAGATCCTTCATAACCGAGAAGCTGAGGGCCGGATTGCAAAATGGGCGGTGGAACTGGGGGAATTCAACCTCAAATTTGTACCCCGCACCGCTATCAAAAGTCGGTCATGCGGAGTTAGTTCTTGAGTGGACTCCGGCACTCAGTGAAGATACTCCCGCGCCCTCTCCTGGACCTTGTTCTTTGATGGTTCCTTCAGGTTGGAGGGCGCGGGGGCTGGGGTCGTCCTGGTCTCCCCGTGGGGACGTCCTCCAGTATGTGGTCGCCCTCGAGTTCAAAGCCACAAACAACATAGCCGAGTCTGAGGGCTCGCCGGCAGATTATGACGCTTGGCTACCGGGCATTCGGCGTCTCCAAGTCAAGGGAGACTCCCTGCTGGTCATCAATCAAGCGCGGAAGGAGTTCCAATGTTCTGACCCCACCATGGCGGCGTACCTGGCGGAGGTCCGGAAAATGGAGCGTCATTTTGAAGGTTTGGGATATACCCATGTCCCCCGACGTGACAATCACCTTGCGGACGGGCTTTCGCAGCTCGCGTCCTCAAGGGCTCCTGTTCCGGTCGGAGTCTTCGAAGAAAGGCTATCGCGACCGTCCATCGCGGCCCCCGATTCGGGTGGGGACGATGGTGTCATTGCTGCGCACCCCCATCCAGCGGGGGGCGGGCGGCAAAGGTATGCGACCTTCGCTCAGCGGGGAAGGCGGGGCTATCATGGCCCCGCCTCGAGGGAAAACGACAAGCAGCCTCGGCCACTCGGTGCAGGAGGAAGGCGGCGGTGCTGCCAAGGCGGCGCCAGGGGAAAAGCTCGGCCCAGCGGAGTACCCGGGCGAGCACCGAGTGGTCGCCGCACTTGGCCAGGAAGATCGGTGGATGGATCCTATCTTAGCCTTCCTGCGTGACCAAGTGATCCCCGACGATGATGCCTCAGCCGAGAAGATCGCACGTAAGGCCAAGTGCTATACCCTGGTAGGTGGGGACCTATATCGCCAGGGCAGAAACGGAGTTCTGCTGAAGTGCATCACTCGGGAAGAGGGGAGCAACCTGCTCTCTGATATCCATGGAGGCGCAGCGGAGCCATATGTCCCATTAACGCTGGTTCGTGAAAGCGTTGCCCGCCAGGATTTTATTGGCCTCGCGCCTCCAGGATGCTTGCGAAGCCGGTGAGGACATGCGAGGCTTGTCGGGCTTCACCGAGCAAGTCCACCGACCAGCCGAGCTCGCAAACCATCCCGCCTCTCTGCCGCTTGAGGTCAGGGGCCGGATATCCCGGGTCCGCTCCTCGCGGCTGTGGGGCTTCACCCACCTCTTCGCCGCCATCGATAAGTTTACAAAGTGGGGTGAGGCCGAGGTGCGGCGCCATCACGGCCGCTTGCCGCCAAGTTTATGCGCTGATCTTCGCCGCTTTGGAGTCGCTAATCGCATCATCACCGACTAACGGACCCAATTCACCGCGGCTTTTCGAGTTCTGCGATGAAATGGGCACCAAGGTATGCTTTGCTTTGCGGCCATCCCATGAGCAACGGGCAGCGGAGCGCGCCAACGCTACCGGGTGTTGAAGGGCCTCAAGACAAGAGCGCTTTGATCGACTTCACAAAAAGGCGCTACATGGGACGGAAGAGCTCCGGCCGTGCTGTGGTCGCCCGCACCACACCCAACCGTGCCCACAAAGTAGAGCGCCTTTCTTCCTAGTATACGGGCAGAGGTATTTTCCCTCCGAAGCCGCCGCCGTTCCCGCTGCGTCCTCTCGGCATTCAACGAAGATGACCAAGAGGATCTCCGGCGAGAAGATGTCAACCTTTTGCAGGAGGTGCGGATCGCTTTGCTCTCGCCGCCCTACTGACAAAGTCTCAAAGGTACCACGCCACCCGGTCTCGAGAGAACATCGCGGTAGGCGACACTGTCTTCTTGCAGAATTTAGACGCATGCTTAGGGTTGTACAAACCTCTCCCCGATGGGAGGGCCCTTCAAGGTGGTCTCGATATCTCGGCAAGGCGGTCCGGTTAGCTACTAAGGACGGCGAAGAATCGATTTAATTCTATAACATCGAGTTGTTGCGTAAATTCTACCCTTGAAGGACTTAGGTGCCCATTGCCGCCGCGGGGTTAGCCATGTGGTAAGATTCTCCCTTGGCTGATTGGTGGCTTCTGGCGGTTAGTAAAGTTGTTGCCCAGAAGGCTTCCAATTTTCCATTGTTGTTGTCCCTTTTTGTACCCTTGATGGCAAGTTTTTGCATGGATGTCGCTGGTTCCGTATGTTTGCTAATTCCTTGGTGATCTGTAAGAGTCACCTGGTGTCTGTATCCGTCAAGGATGGGTGGCCAGGAGGCGAGCTAGACGCGATGCTCAAACGCGGCTCGCGCACCTCGGGTTGGCTCCCTGAAGCACCGCTGGTTGTCACCGCGAGCATCGTAGGTCTAGTACCCCTCCTGGGAGCCCGCAGCTTTGACGCACAGCACCATGGTTCGATCTCCAAAAAAAATTGCAAGGACTTAGGAATCAAGAAGGGACCAGGGCTCATTCCATGCGGGGACCCGATATCGTTCGGATTTATTTTGCATATGCCTACTCATTCTGTTAGTAGCTGTGCACCAAGGCATGAAATCTCCAAGATTCTTCGTGGTCGCCCAGGAGCTCGGAGGCTGGTCGCCCTAAGCTCCTTCATGGTCACCCCGAATCTTCTTCGTGGTC